>CM053765.1:25078367-25095674 GCA_028658305.1 Pachyuromys duprasi
GGGGGCTATGCCTGGGATTCAAAGTACCTAACCTGTGATTGAGATAAAAATAAATAAATTTAAAAAAACATTAAAGCTGTTTTATGCAGAAGAAGAAGAAGAAAAGAAAAAGAAGAGGAAGAAAAAGAGGAGGAGGAGGAGGAAGAAGAAGAAGTTGTTGCAGGCTCCAAGTAAGCAAAGAGAAGTCAGGTAGCCATTCCCAGAGAAACTGTGGGTGGGTGGGAAAAAGACAGCAGCACTTCTTTCAACATTTATTCATTCAATAACATTTACTAGAAACACTTCAGCTAATGAGCTCACTCTACTAGAAAGTAGAGATGGTAGTAAAACGCAATGTCACTCTGACTCTGCTAAAAGGAACAATTTATCAAAGAATCGTAGCATAGGGGATCCATTCAAAGACAAATGTGGAAGACATGATGTCCACCTGAGGAAGGTAGTTTCCAAGAAAAGTGTTTTGGAAATCTTCAGGAACGGTTCAAACCATGTGAGGCAAGCAAAGAGTCAAGCAATTCAGGAAAATACAGTGTTTGCTATTCCCTGCTAGTGGCTTTCCTCTGTTGTAGTGGTCCTAACATAAATTCAGCTCCCGCTGTGTTCATCTGCCCAGATTTAAGATAGTAATTTTTTTCCATTTACTCCCTTTAGTATCAAACCATTGTTTAATTGTCAGTTTGGGTAGCATGAGTGGTTTGTACATAAGCACAAAGTATTGACCTCTCAGCTTTGGGTGGAGCAGGGTAGATTGCACAGTTATCTTTGGCCAAGAATGCTGATCAAGAGCCCTGGGATGATGGCTGTGTGAAGAGATTTGAGGTGTCAATCCCCATGAAAACTCTTGGAAGTCTGTTACCACCCATCGTTATCCAGTACCTTCCACCAGGTTTGGCATTATCTTAATGCTAATAACCTTTACTCGTAATCTTATTTGTTCAGGAAACAGCTCCTTATTTCCTCTGCCAAGTTGCTTCTTGTGACTTACGTTCAATTTCTCTCTTCATTAACAATTGCTTTGGCAAAACAGGAAGGTCTTAAGTTTCTTTCAGCATATCTTAAACTCTTGGTGACTATCATTCACCGTGGAGCCAAAGCAACAGCTAAAATGTACAGAAGCTTAGAGGAGAGAAAAGTGGGCAAAGCATGGGCGGCAGACCCCTTTAATCTCAACACTGGGGAGGCAGAGGCAAGTAGGTCTTTAGACGTTCTAGGCCAGACTGAGCTACATAGTGTTAAAACAAACAAAGTAAAAGCTTCATTAAAGTATATTGTTTTGTATCAGTCATAGTGGCAAATGCTTGGAATTTTAGCTACTGTGAATGCTGAGGCAGAAGGATCATGATTTTCAGGCCTGTCTAGGCTGCATAGTGAATTCAAAACTAGTCTGGGCAAGTGGAGAGAAACAGTGTGTGTGCTTAGCTGGGGCTTCCCCGTGGTATTTAAAGAAGATGTGTGCAGTAAACCCTCTTCATAAAAATTGTTCTTATTTCTGGACTGTGCTTTCTGCTCTGCCCATATTCAAATCTTTGGATTCCTCTTCTCTAATTTCTCTCTACCTTGTTCCTACCAGCGTCATGTAATCAGGAATTTTGCTGTGGAATGTCTAACTCCCATTGTTTTGTTAGGTCTTCTTTCCTCTGCTCTTAACTAATTGTATGCATTATTGACACATTGACAGTATATGGCATATTCAGAACTCATTTGATCTCTAATGTTTCTTTATAGCAGCGGTGTGATTTTTAGACAAGCTAATAAGTGCTCTTAGGCTCATCTAAGGCCTAAGAGCTCATCTAAGGTTAAGAATGTCATCCTGATGAAAATTTTGGTTTCCCTTCACTTTTCCATCCTATCATCCTGGCTACGGTGCACATTGCCCTGTTTATCTTCATGAATTACGAGCAGTGTACTAGCCTAAGCCCCATTTTACAAGAGAGGAAACTAAGGCACAGAATGATGGGACAGTATTTTAAGAAGCAGCGTCACAGCTCACAAGAAGCTACCAAAATTTGTCTATGCTGATTCATTATCTTCCAAGCTCTGTCTTCTACATTTGTTGTAAAAACAAACAAACAAACAAAAACAAAAACAAAATGATATTTTTGAATTAAAAAAAAAAGCAGAGCAAAAATACACGGAATGAATAATGCACATTGCATCAGGTAGGAGGGTCAGGAGTCTGTTCAAGCACTGTGACTCCCTGAGAGGGTGGATTCAGTCTTTATAGACAATGACCCATCTAGGAGACAAATAGGATCAGTATTGTTCTTTAATTTACTAATGCAGAAAATGATTTTGGGAGTAAGCGATATCCAAGTTTAAAACTTGCTGCTTTCTTTCCTAGCTGACATTTCTAACACACCTGAGCCTCTATTTCCTTCTCTAAATAATGGAGACTGGGCAGATGGTGAATGATGTTAGTCAAGCACTTGCCATGTACTAAGCACATCACATTCACATTCACATCCCAGTATCCAAGTAAAACAAAGGAGCCAGACCCCATGGAGTACACTTGCAATCCCATGGGCATAGGGGTGGGGCAGGAAGACAGTAGGATCCCTGGGGCTTGCTGTCCAACTGCTAAAGCAATGTAAAATTTGCTAAGAGAACCTGCCTTAAAAACTTGAAATGCTCCCCCATCCTATTCTCTCAGCTCACATCAAATGCTGTCCAACCTCTACCCCGCCTGTAACCCTCATTTCAATTCTTTGTTAATCCTAGTTAATTCTTCTGAGGCCCCAAAGTGCATCTGACCACCAGCCACAGACAAGTTCATTAACACAATTATCCTTTTCAAACTGCCAGGTTGATTCTCAGTGTCATCACGCTGATAAAGTTTATAGACGAGAGAACACAATACAGTGAAAGTTCAGCCTCGCTGTTGTTCAGCACTGATACTGTCTCCTCTCCCTGAGATGAGAGATGAAAGCATTCTGAGTGAAAATGTCATCAAGTTACACAAGCTAAATATCTTGAGAGAGACTGATTTAGTGCACAGCCCCCTCTGGAAATCAGAGCTGCCCGTGCAGTGACAAAGCCACCTTATTTCATGGGCAATTCCCCCAGGTTTTTAATGCGATTTGACTTTTGTGCTCTTAGCCCATTGGTAGCCTGGGTCTCATTTCTCTCAACTTTATCAGCAGCAGCAGTCCAAATACCACCTGGATTAATTCCATTTTCTGAGACACAGGATGTTTCTCAGCTGGTAAGGGGGGAAGTGACTACGGGGGAATTTTGATCCATTTCTGTCTTTTCCTACAGCTGAATTCTCTGTGAAGATGGCTTTGATGATTGATTTCCCTTCTCTTGTTCTAGATGTGGCATTTGACTTGGATAATATAACAAAATGGGCTGTGATGCCTTCAATTTATATGCAACCTGCATATCTCAGAAAATGCCAAATATGTTAATACAGAATCTTAACTGCTCTGTTTGGTAATTGGTTCCTTGGCAAGTAGAAGAAATAGTTGTCTACAACCAAGGACTCATTAGAGTTAGATGTTCTACCTACTGTTATCCAAAACACGATGCTTCTCACTTACTTTTGCTGATTTTCTGCATGTACAAACACATCACATGGGTTAAAATCAACCCATTTACTAAGGTTCATGAGGACATGGGAGAGATGGTTCCGTTAAAATGATTGCCCTGAAAGCATGAGGACCTGAGTTTGAATCCCCAGCACCCCTGTAAATATTTAGGCATGGCTGCATGTGCCTGTAATCCCAGCCCTGGAAGGGAGAAAAGGGTAGATCCTGGGATAAGGAAAGCTTCTTGTTCAATGAGAGAGCCTGTCACAAGAAAAAAGTAGAGTTTAACAAAAGACAGTACCTTCTTCTTACTTCTGTGTGCTCATGGCATAAACACTCAGACCTTCACATGCATATGTCACACACACACAATGAGGAGAACACAGGAACTAAATATTTTATTACACTATAACCAAGTATACAATAAGCACTTGTATAAGTAATTACATATAATCTGCATCATGCAGGACTGTAAACGAGTAGCCAGGACAGGGACAGAGTAGCATCCCTGACAGCAATAGGAAAACAAAACCCAGTAGTGGAAGTTTTGGTTTATATTATGTAAATGTGCTTTTGTTGTAATCCCAAGTGTGGGATGCAGGAATCCACATCTGAAAACAGCCTCGTGAGAGGGCATGTGATCCTGGTCAGCTGAAAATTATCTTATGCAAGGGCCGTGGTTTTTGCCAGCTGAAAAACATCCTGGTGCAGACCCTGAGAAGGTGTAAATAGGAGCCCAGACACACACACACACACACACACTGAGAGAGAGAGAGAGAGAAAGAGAGGGAGAGAGAGAGAGAGACACAGAGAGAGAGAGAGAGAGAGAAGGTTTTGCTTTGAGATGCTCCTAAGAGAAATGCTTCAGAGAACACTTTAAGGAGGTTGCTGGTGCTCCTGCTGCTGGTGGTCATTGTTGCTGCTTTTGTTATTGCTGGATTACTGGATTTCTGGATTGCTGGTTTGCAGGACTGCTGGCTATCCTGACGACGAAGAGTAGAATTGCCCCAAGGAACTATCTCTAAAGAATCCACATTTCCTTAAAGGCTTAAGGAACAACAAATAAAGTAGGTTTTAAAAAAATCAAAGCTTACAAAACCCAAACTCCTTAGGTAAGCCCTAATCTATTTTGCCAAACATGCATTCACTCTGTGGCCCATAGACAATAGCATCATTAGCATATCTACCTCTATGTTGTTGCTCCTGCTATTTCCTGCCTGGAAAGCCTTCCCTTTTTTATTTAACAAAGATAGAAGACATTCAATCATTCGCTGTAATGAAGGACTGGTTATGTGACCATGGGTTAAAATAAAAGACTGACTGACTGAATATAGGAATTGTTAAAATTGTGTGATGTGTTAGAGTGTGAACTCTAGACCCACTGTGAGAATTACAGTCTTTCTTTGAGTGGACTTGTGATTTTTCCACAAGCCACCTAGCCTCTCTGTACTTCAGTTTTTCATATGCAAAGTGAGTGTGTTAATAGTACGACTCTCCTAGAAGTGCTGTAGACTGTGTGTATGTATGTGTGTGTGTGTTTTCCAGTGTAGAAATGAGGAAGCAAACATGCCTTGGAGTGTGCACTGAGGTCAAAGAGCTATCTTCAGTGTTGCTCCTGGCCTTCCATCTTGTTTGAGACAGGGTCTCTGTACTGTGTGTGCCATGGCATACAGCAGGATAGCTAACCTATGAGCTTTGGGGGATCTCCCATCTCCCCATAGTTATGCTAGAAGTGCTGATGATGTCATGTAGCTAGCTTTCATGTACGTTCTGGGAATTTAAACTCAGCCCCTCACTGAGCATCTGGCCAGTCCTGCTCTGTGCTTTAAAGATGGGCTAACAGCAGCCAATGTCAAGAGGTAGCTGATAGACAGACCCCAATAATGAAGTCACTATCACAATTACCTCTACTTTTTCTAGGCCCTGTGCCATCGCTCCAAGGCTGCGTTGAATTTCTAGTCCTTGGTGAAGCTTTCCTTTGATTTTTTTTCCTCCCTCCTTTTCTTTAACAAACATTTATTCACTGAATGGAAAATGGGATTTATCATCTATGCCAACCCTAATCAAGAAATAATGACTGCTTAGAGTCAGAGCAAAGAAGCAATGTGAGGCCAATTCCAGAATCTCCAGGGGGAAAATTATATGTAAAGATTGATGAATGCTATGTGATGGGAATGAAGAATATACATGAGAAACGATTACCGAGTGACAGTACTCAGCTATATATTAGTGTAGGCAAAAAAATAGTTTTTCTTGTGCTTTCTCCCAGGAAAACTGTCGAAGTCCCCACTTTCTTTATATATGTCTTTAAAAGAGTAGTATCTTCTAATATTATTGGGAAAATCAATAAGAAATATTACATATGCATAGTATTTATCTATCGTTGCTCTCCAATAACACCAAACAGCATGATGGCTTTGAACAGAGAATTTAAAGCCATTGCTCTACCAAAGTGCCACTGGTCTCCAAATGTCCAAGGCTGCTCCGGAGGAGTGGCTCTTCCATGTGCGTTTGTGTTGTGGGTGAAGTTTGGATAAAAAGAGATATTCTTTTGAAGAAAGCCAAGACTAGGATGGGGGGGTAAATTAATTGTTGGAGGTTCCTCCTTGCTAAGCCTGCACTGTGGCTTTGCTGGGCAGCAGAGAACAAAAGTAAAAGAACACAGAACTGGATTTTAAATGGTTTCTCTCTGGGGAGGATCCATGGCCATTCCTCTTTGCTAGAGACATTGGTCAGGACACAATTCAGTTAGCACATGATTTTTCTTCCTTCTACTACAGGCTAAGCATGCTGAAATAAAGCAGAAGAGGACAGAGTTGACAAAGGAAAGCCTGGAGGTGTATGGGTGAAAGCATTAGAGCATTCTTAGAAAATGACACATTTAGCGGAACACTATTGTTGTAAGACCATTTGAGGTTCCATAAGAAAGAAAAATGGATGGAGCTGCCCTCAAGGTGGAACTATGAGCAGAGCTGCTGAAATACATAAGGAGCTGTCTCGATTTGCTCTTTGCCTTACTGGAGGCCAAAATGGCTGCAATGCATGAAATAACCACCAGAGGGAGATAAAGCACATATTTGGTCATGTTTTTCAGGAAGGACTTGCCTCTTAGACCCTTTTCTTCCTATTGGGTTGCCTCTTCCAGCTTGGATATGAGGTTTTGTGCCTAGCCTTATTGCAACTTGTTAGACCATGTTCAGTGAATATCCCTGCAAGGTCTGCTCTTTTATTTTAAGGGAAATGGAAGAGGAAGGGGGTGGTAATTTGAATTGTCAAAGACTGAACATCATGTAGGTCATTGTAGGTCACTGATGAACAGATGGCTTTTGAGTGCCTGTTGCACATTTCTCAAACACAGCAATTGCAGGGTTTTATAGCACTTCATTTTAAAGTTATGGTGAATAGTACCATCATCTGCATAACTAAAACAATATGTCCGTCATGTAGATGAAAAACCTGACCCAGGACCATGCAATTATAAAGTAACAAGCAGGTATCTTATTCTCTGAATTCAATCTTTGTACCTGCTTCAAAAGGCTGTGTTTACTTTGAAGGCGTTGATCGACAATAGACTTGAGTTCCTTTCCCCAGTGTCAGACATTTCTTCACACATCTTCTAAGGTGAGGATAAGTGCAAATAGCAGGAGCTTTAAAAGCATTAAGTCTTTATGGAATTCTATGGTACATTCTTGAGAAGTAAGAAATTAGTGTTGAGGCAATCCCATTGACTACACTGGAGAAGGTATTCACAGTTCCCTTTTCCCACTCATCCTCTTTCAGCTCCAGGATTCAGCAGTAGCAACCATATTGCATTTCAAATTCAAATGTTTATCACAGCAGTTAGTGGCCATTATCTGTGTCTTCTTTGTGACTTAGAGCCTCAATGTCCCTAAGACAGATACTATATCTCTATTGATATCCAGCTTTGTCTAAGACGTTGGACGTATTCAGTTGTTAGTGAATCCTACTTTGATAGCCAATGCAAGACTCTGCACTATGGTTCTTAAGATTCGGTAATTATTAAGGTAGATGCAGTAGATGAAGATAATTCATTTTACAGGCTTGTGAAGCTAGTTTCAAAATTCAGAGTAAATATGACATACAACTGGTAGCAACTGCTAAGAGGGACTATTCTTTTACAGCCTCATTGCCCTCAACCAAATCTGATAACCCATGTAACAAAAATTAAAGCAGTACAGGATGTGTACGAACCTGGTAGAAACATAAATAAGATTTTAATAAGCCTGTCACATGGACCAGTCTGGTGACACATCATTAAATACGTTCATCCTGGGACTGGATCTATGTATAGCTGTTAATTGTGCAAATTCCCTGGTTCCTCAATGCCATAATTCTAAACCAGCTGCCGAGTACAGCTGGGATTTTTTGTTTTGTTTTGTTTTGTTTCGTTTTAAACAAAGGGAAATTTTAAAAGTGAAAGCAAGAGAGAAATGAAGTAAATTATTTAAAGGAAAATACAACCCAACTTTCACTCTATGATGAACCACTTAGAAGTGTTGAAAATGTGTAAATGATTTTCCTTGGATATTATGCTTCCCACATAATATTCACACACATTGCATAGGTAGCTCTTGGTAAAGAATTCAAAGAGAAATAAGATGTCCCTAGTCTTATTTCATTGATATGAGCAAGCCGTGTATGAAAAGAGTTCTCATGCTTTCCATGTTCAAAATACTGAAAATGTATAACCTCTCGTTTCAAGTGAAAGTATTTTGTGTTATAATTCTTTTGTATCACTCTCTGCTTGGCATTTAAATTTTTAAAAAGTGAATCTACAGCAGGCTTTTATGCTTACGCACACTTCAGGCAGACAGACATCAAGATACAGTAGCATCTGGTAGAGTGTCATCAATAAATGCTTTAGTAAGGGAGGGAGGAAAGCAAGTTCATTTCAGATGGTGCATGGACACCTTCCAACTTTACCCATTAACAAAATCTATTTAACAAATACATACCTGTCCCACTGTGGACATTTTCTTCAGAGAAAAAACTTGCAAATTCACTAGACCTGCAACACCAATGCCTGGAAGTCCCTAGAACTATGAAAGTCTCTCATTTTTAATCTGTAAAGTTAACATAATTCTTCTCTTAAGAGATGTTATAAAGTCAAACAAGCTAATTTACCCAAGCATGAAACTATTAGTTGACTGAGCAATACATGGTAGCCAAGAAGTAAAGGCATCAAATGAGGAACTGTAGCTCAGTCTCTGTCCAGATGGATCCCTAGCCACTAGGGGAGAAAGGCTAAGGGTGCACAATGCCACAGATGTCCCTAGCTCCTGTGTGCCTGGGGACCAACAGGACAGTTTGGTAAGCATGTGTTGCTGGGTCTAATCCATTGCAGTCTCTGGTTGAGTATGTGTGGGATTGGGTTGAGGAATTTCCACTTCTTGGGCAACACTCATGCTAATGAGGATGTAGATGACACTTTGAGAGCCACATCACTAAGTTAGAGACTTCATACTTTTCAATGAGTACAGTCATGGAAAGGTATATGGAAATAATAAAACTTAAAATGCGAGTCATCTAGGTAGAGAAGTTGGGGGTAGCTTTCCAGACAAAGTAAGCCATCTTTCAACTGAGATGAAAATTTCTGATAGAAAAAAAAATGGGTAAAGAATGGCAAAAAGACATCCCATGTATACATCCCATGTATTGAGAATGACCAGAGCAAAGTGCAAAAATAGGAAGCAACTGAGCAAGAGCTTGAAAATGAGAGAAGTCTTGGGTGGCCAGAACTGAGAGCATATGGGGTTGGGGTGTCCAGACCTGGGGTTGAGAGTATGAGCACATTGAGCAATAGTGGACAGGACTAATTTTCATTCTCTGGAAATATCTTTTCCTGGCTTGTATCTGTCCATCTATCTAATCTTGTAGTCTCAAGGACTGATTCAGGGTATGGTGTATTCTAGGCAAGCATTACATCACTCTCCTTCTCTACCTCTGGACTCTTTACTGAGAGGACCAGTGTGGCTTTGTGATGTGAGTCCACCCTTATGTTAAAATAACTGGAGGTCCTACCCAAGTGGAGCAAAATCCAGCTCAGTGTGGACAGATCTAGTACAGGGAAACAAGACTTAAGCTTAACCAATAAGAAAACCACTAACTAAGCTTTAATTGATGGCTTTCTGCTTTAACCAATCAAATAATATCCTTAGCTTGCTTTCAGAAATATCTTATAAATGTTTTCTGAACCAATTTTAGTCTATTGCTGTACTAAGTATTGAATTCCTACCTCACGCCCCAAAACCCTCATGATTTTAATGTTAGAATCTTTTTTTTAAAAAAAAATTTAGAAGTCAAAGCAATCAATCAATAGTGAGATGGACATCACTAATTCTCATTCTCTGTGAAGATCTTTTTCTGCCTTTTTATCTGTCTACCTATCAATCATCTGCCTATCTTTTTGGGTACCAAGGATTGGTCTAGGGTATGGCACAAGCTAAGCATGCATTACACCACTGACCTCCTCAGCCCCTGGCTTTTCTACTGAGAGGACCAATATGTAAAGCATCCTTCTAGGCCTACGTACTGCAAGAGCTCCAATTTTTATTTGGCCATCAGTTCTGCCAGTTATAGCTCAGGTAAGTTTTCCACTATTCAAAGCTTCCATCTCCTCTTTTACAAAATGCTGCTTATAATTTGTGTGTGTGTGACGCTTGATGGCACTAATCACGTATGAGAGACCCATATCAAGTGCAGAATAAGCACTCAACGTTAGCAGTCACTGTCATCATCACTCACTGAGAGCATCCAAGAATAATGTTATTGGGCAATGGAGAATTCTCCTTTACATCCATGGGGGCCAGGAGAAAATAGATTGAATCTTCTTAAAAGCTTTTTCAGGTAACATATCTTATGGTAAAGGTGACAAGAGCTTGAGCCACAAAGGAAGAGGAGAGATGCTTTAAATAGCCCAAAGCCTGAGCAGTGTCAATGTCTGTGAAATAAAGGACACACTGATGGAAACCAATGAGTTCCCCATCCCAGCCCCAAAGCTAAGCTCCTGAGAAGTGTTGTTCCTTGTTTTGTCCCCCGCACTTGCAGTGTGACCTGGGACTTGTCGCTGCTTGGTCAGTAAGAATGGATACCCATCAATGTCAGTATGGTCAATTGGACTTAGAGACAATTCACTTTACAAACTGTCACCCACATTCCAGTCTCCTTCTTCTCCTTGGTATTTGATCTTTAAGGAGAATGCTATGTATGAGTGTGTGGGAAATCTCTACTGACTGTCTACTTCTCTGTAAATACCTGGAGAGGGTCTCAGGCTTGTTTCACATGCTATCACCTGATGCTTGACATAGAAGTTCTGAATACATGTTTGTCCAATGACACCATTGCTCTTTTTCCTTTCTTCACTAATACCCCTTTAAGAGGTGAAGATAGATGCAAATGCACACGAACACAACTTCTTAGGGACATCACAGCTATTCCTCATTTGCCAGTTGTTGACTTTGATTGCTACAGAGATGATTTTCCTCCCTGTGGAACAGCTCAGGCTTTTTCTAAGAATGAGGGCTCTCCTGTTCAGAGTCCTAGAATTCAACCATCTATTCCCTGCTTTTAGGGCTCTGTGAAATCTAGCAGAAGTTTTATTAAAATACGTAATAAAATTGGCCAGGTCTGGAGAGGGCCCAAATTAGTGTTTCTACCAGATTCCCAGGTGTGTTGCTATTTGAGGGGCCACAGAATGAGAGACCTTCATTCACAAAGAACCTCAAACTTTACTTGCCACATTCACTCCCTACTCCCACACCCTTTAAGACAGGCACAGTCTCCCAGAAGCAGCCAGAAATATCTCTTGGTGAAAAGGAGGATGTGTGCCTACAATTGTATAATACTCGTAGCTACATTGCCAACTTTACACAATGTCCTGTACTCTAAGAACTGAGACTTCTTGATCAGTACTGGTTATAAAAATAAAGTGAGGGTGACAAAAACCGTAAAAGCTAAGAGAGTGAATAGAAAGGAGGCAGAGTGGGGAGGATACATAAGGGAGGAAAATGACTGTTGTAACCCTCCATCTAACTAGTCTATCTGCAAATGCTCATCTTCTCACCAAGGCAACATTAATTAGAATTATTAATATTATCATAATTAATTATCTGTAAAAGAATTACATCTCCATATAAGGAAGAAAACAAGCTTATGTTCCTTCATCAGAATGCAAGGATACTACTAAAGGTAGCTAATTCCCCTTCCCGAATTAGTCTCTGCAGATTAACTCAGGCACCATCTCAATCCTTGTTTGCAATTTCTTCCTGGCTACAGAAACCATAGTACAGACATTAGCTATCAAACCGGAAAAAGTGTAAGAAACAAAATACAACAAGGAGGGAAGCCTTGAGCATAACTGGCATTACAGTCAAAGCCTGGGATTGCTGTTATTTAAGAGGCTTCCGAGAGCCTAACAGCTCTCCCTGTCTCTCCTGGAGCTAAGCCGCATGACAGAACTGGCCCCCTCGTGTAGGAATTATACCTGTCACTCTTAATGTCAGCCAAATATATTTTCAATATTGCAGAATTGTCATGGCAGGATTCTGAGAAACTATTCCCTCGGGGTCTTTGAGGAATGATTTATCAACGACACTCTGAGGGAAAGGGCAGCATTGGGTAGCAGAGCTCTGGGTACATTGGCTCCTGTAGAGCCTCAGAAGAGACCCAAGATGCCGGAACCATATTCACCATTATGAAGAGACAGGAAAACACAATAAGACAATGGAACGTGTTGTTTAGAGGTTTGTCTACATGAGCATGTTAATGACTAAGGTCAGCATGCCTAGCCAAGTTCTATGAGTTTGCAGGCAGGGGGTTTGCACTGTTTGTTATGGAACTTGATCTTTTCCTTAATCTAACATCTCTGACTATCTCAAGTCCCCCACTCCCCACCCCACCCCAACCCCGCCCTTCACATAAGTTCCTCCACTTACTTAACATTATAATTTTTATTATTACCTGGCTTGGCACATTTCTCTTTAAAAGGACATGTCACACATTTCCAACTTCCCAGTCTGACTGTCTTCCTTTATAGCATCACACTACATATGAAGGATGGTGAGCTCACATATAACCACACATATGAGACTGTTCCAAGCATGGAATTCCTGTGAATGGCCACTCCTAGCCTAAGCAAAGGTTCACTCCTCTATGGATGAGAATACATCAGCTGGACCTGCTTCTCTGAAAATGATCAAAGAGTCTCATGGAAGGACAAAGAATCCATATCATGGGCTGTGTCATAAATCAATCACATTGAAGACGAAAGGAACCCTTTGGGTAGTGGTGGTTTAAATAAGAATGGCCTCCATAGATTTATGTACTTGAATGCTTATGTATTTGAGTACCCAGGGAGGAGCACTATTGGAAAAGGATTAGGAGATGAATGTGGCTTTGTTATAGTGAGTGTGGCTTTGTTGAAGGAAGTATGTCACTCGGGATGTCAGGCCTGAACGCGTTCTCTCTTTCTCTTTCTCTCTCTCTTCTCCATCTCCTCCATCTTTCTTTCCTTTACCTCTCTGTATCTCTATCTCTAGGTCTCTGTGTCTCTGTCTTCTTTGTCTCTCTGTCTCTCACTCTCTCTGCTTGTAGATCAGGATGCAGCTCTCAGCTCCTACTTCTGCACCACACCTGCCATGCTTGACAACATGCTTCCTGCCATAATGGTAATGGAATAAGTCTCTGAAACTGTAAACAAGACCCCAATTCAATTTTTTCTTTTCATAAGAATTGCCTTGGTCATGGTGTCTCTTCATAGCAATGAGCAGTGACTAAGACAGGAGGCAGCAGAGAATTAAAAAATCCACTTCATGATGACATTTGCTATGAGAAAACAACTATGTTCATAGCTGCTTTATTTGTAATAGCCAGAACCTGGAAACAACCCAGATGTCCCTCAGTTGAGGAATGGATACAGAAATTATGGTACTTTTACTCAATGGAATACTACTCAGCAATTAAAAAGGAGGAAATCATGAAATTCGCAGGCAAATGGTGGGACCTGGAAACTATCATCCTGAGTGAGGTATCCCAAAAGCAGAAAGAAACATATGGTATATACTCACTTATATAGACCTATAGGATAGGAAGGTCATGCTGAAATCTATACACTTAGGGAAGATATACAAGAAGGAGGACTCAGGTTGGTATGATCAATGCTTGTTTAGATGAACCAATGGGATGGATATTGAACGGAGGATAATACAAACAACAGGACAGCAGCATACCAAAGAGGGCCTCTGAAAGAATTAATATAGCAATGTATCAAAGCAGATATTAAGAATCATAACTAAGCCTTCGGCAGAGGGCGGGAAATAATAATAAAAAATAGGGGAAGTTAATAAGACTTGTGGAGAACAAGAGCTCCACAAAGACCAAACTGAGCAGGGCACAGGGGTCTTCTATGGGACAGTTTCTCCAACCAAGGACCATGTATGGATATGTCCTAGAACCCCCGCTCAGAAGTGGCCCATAATAGCTCAGTATCCAACTGAAGACCCTAGTAAGGGGAACAGGGACTGTTTCAGACATGAACTCGATGGCTGGCTCTTTGACTCTCCCTCATAAATGCCAGGGAGTAACAGCCTGGCTAGATCCCAGGGGAGGACATTGTAGCCAGCCCTGAGGAGACAAGATGAACCAGGGTAGGATGAAAGGGGAGGAGATCCTCCCCTGTAGGTGGACTTGGAGTGGGCTGGGAGGAGATGAGTGAGGGATAGGGAGAGTGGGAGGGAAAGAGGGAGAGGGCTATGCCGGGGATGCAAAGTACCTAACCTCTGATTGATATAAAAATGAAAAAGAGAAAAAAAAAAACAACTTAGAATGTTAGAAGACAAACACCATTTCTATCAGACAGTGATCAAACCTTAACTGCAAATCTATAAATATCCTTCAGACCAACTCATGGATATGGGCCAGGTAGAAAGGGTATTGTTGAAGGAAGCTGGGTCCATGTAGCCTCCTCCAACATTGCAGAAAAGAAATCCCACTGATCTATTTAGGAAGGGGCTATTCTCAATGGCTGAGAGTCAGGTTTGGATATTCTGGCAAAAATTAACTATGGGTTAATTACAGAGCCTAATCTTCATCCATAGATTTCTGGAGGTTTTCAAATCTTGTATCCCATTCCTGATGGGATACAATAGAAGAGTTTCAGAAATACACCTCCCCAAACATTTCCTAGAACATGGGAGCCATGAGCCAGACAGGTATAGTTTAGTCTTCTTTTGCACCAGCTTCTCAGAGTTGGAGAAGAGAAACCCCAAAGAAATGGAATGTGAGTGCTTCTGACTCCTTGCACAGCCAACCTCTGTCAGGCCATTTCTGCACATCTAGCTGACTGACACGGGCACTCTGAGACTGGAAGTTAAAACTAAAGTAAAACCCTAGAACTGATTTTTGCCCCACAACTCTACCTTCATATTTCAAAACCTGTGCTAAAATAGTTCTTCTTTGCATTGATAGAACTTCACACCCACACATACCACATGGAGGGACTAATAAGTGTCTAAACAGTAAGCCCAGGGAATCGATTGGCTTTAATGAATCAATGCCTAACTAAAAATGAAATTGGGAGAGCTCTGAGGACATAGATGAAGGGCAAGAAAGGTGAAGTGAGCATGAAACTTTTCTTAATAATAGTACTGGGCAATCAATGGGCATTATTTGGGGCAAATGATAAATTTGGATTGGCTGGTTAGATTGAATTCGGTCCTCATTTGTCAACTAGGAATCAATAGCTTCTGTGCATTTCTAGCACCATCTCTTCACCACAGGGCTTATGTCCATCCATCAGGAGGCCCACACAGAACTAGAAGGAAACCAATGCTTAACCCACTTGGCAATTAATTGGTCTACTTTCCCAGGAAATTGTTGGTCTCCCCCTTTCCAAACTTCTAAAAAAGATTAACAGAATATGGCCAGACTCTCATTTGGTGTCCTGTGAAAAACAATAGAGAAAGACATAAGAGAGCTGTGGGTATCCACTTTGTACTCTTGTTTTAAGCAAGCAAAGTGAGAAGGTAAGCTTCGCAGAACCTCTACTCATCTGTTCCCTGAGTACAGTTCTGCTGCATTGGCTGAGACAGCTAGCATGCTTTCTGCTGTGGATGAAGACATCCATACTGCTACTAATTACTAACTAAGGTTACTTCAGCTTTGCATGTTCATAGCATAGCTCAATTCAGATGATTCAGTTAAGTCTCAAAGAGCAATGCATGGGTGGGCAATTGGATTTCCCTTTTGTCCTGGCTTTACATAACTGAATAAACGAAATGTTTCATCATTTGTAAACTCAAATGTTAACCCATTTTCAGTGTTCACTTGCTTCTAACTCTGCTATACTTACCTGAATCTAAGGTGGCATCTTAAAATATGTGGTGTGTATCTCTACTTACTTCCTGCCACTTATCCTTTTGGGACACTTCAGTCTTGATGACCATTTTTAAAGACATTGCATACCATGCCAGTGACTCCTGTAAGTCCTCCAGCAGGTCCTTATGATCTTGAAGATGAAATTCCCAATGTTTTTATTTTCTGCCACATCACTTATTCCATTTCCTCCTTTAGTCTCCACCCTTTGGCAATAATCTTTTTTTTATGTGACATTTTTTTTCTTTGCTTTGTGTCTGGGAATGTGTTATGTCTTTACTATAGATAACTCCTAGACGATCTGTTTTTTTCAGTCCCTAGGCTAACCTGGACTGAAGCATTCTACTCCCCTTGGGGCACCTTAATTGTTCTCAGAGTCTCTGTACACCAAAGGGCTCTCCCTTACTCAATTCTATATCGCCAGAAACTAACCCTAACCCAACACAAAGTGGAAATACAGTATATATTTGTCAGATAGAATTTAATTGGAAAAAGTGAGTAAGAGTAAAAGAAAAGCTGTGTAATACACCTCCCCCATATCCTCCATGAGATGTGCACTTTACCTAATCTTTCCACAAGAACTCAGGTGTTGCTAGACATGCAAAATAAAAATGAAGGGGTATTAGTAAGAATGCTCATCACAAATAAATGACTGGATCCAAAGTTGTCTAAAAAAAAGTCTCACGGTGAGTAAAAGCTTTGGATGAGGTCATGAAGGATGGGGAGACAGAGAGGCATAAGAAGGAAAAACTGAGGAGGCAGAGAAAGTCATTGAAGAAAGACACAATCCTCACCTTAAGAGAGGATGCTTATGCTAACTAAGAGAGTGAGATTCAGGTTTCAGAGCAATTGGCTACATGGTTAATTTAAAATGAAGGAGCTTCCAAAGTAGGATTGTGTCTCAATACAATTTTGTATTCTACAGAACTAGTCAGAATGAGGCCAACCAAACAATAAATCCCTGAGAATGTGGATGGAAGTAGGAGAAAGAAAAAGAAGATACTGAGTCCCAGTTCTTGGGTGATGGAGGAGGGAGAATCAGATATTGGAGCTAGCATGCACTACACAGTGACCTGCTGAAAGAAAAGGAGGAGAAGGGATGAGAGAAGAAAGGAAGGAAAATGTGGACTGGAGGGGGGGAGAGATGGGAGGAAAGGGAAGGAGGGAGAGAGGACCACACGCACACACATTTTCTATTTTATCTGCATAAGAAAAAATTAATTTATTAACTACAGACCACAGGTGAGGGAACTGAGGACTACAGAGGTTACAGTACTGGCTCAAACACATGCAACATACGAGACTGTGCTGTTCGGTCTCTGATGACCACACATACCCTGTCCAGAGAGGCAATGTGCTGGAGTGCAGAACACTGGACTCCCAATCTATGTCT
>CM053765.1:25096174-25116789 GCA_028658305.1 Pachyuromys duprasi
CAATCTATGTCTTGGTCTCAGTTTTGTCATTTACAACCTTGGAGATCATGGAAACTGACTTAACATACTCATATCCAACTTCCTTCATCTCCAAAATATGCTGTTCATAGTTGCACAGTCATCACAGAGTAGAAGAAAAGCTAGGTTTTAAGATGCAGGGATCATGATGCAGGCACCAGGCATTTGCTTAGCTTTGTGTGTCTGCTGAAATATAACCTTCATGGTCCATATTTAATTTTCATCAGTTTCAACCACCACAGTAACACTTTCTTTGACAAATGCATTTAAAGAGCAGTGTTCTTAGAGAATATGAACACGCTACCCTATCAGCATTCCTTTCTAAGCTACTGAATATTAAATATATATATATATATACATATATATATGTATGTATATATGTATGTATGTATGAGTAAATGAATCAAAGCTGCCCGTGCATTGGACATGTACAGGTGATAATACATGGGCACTCAGGAACATGCCTGTTTTTTACAGACAGTTCTATTAGCTCAGTGCTTACACCTCTTTCATGAAGCGGGCTTTCACAGTTCTCTTTTTCAGACAAGGTCAAATGGTGCAATTGTTTAGGGTGTTGGGAAATCTCCTCTGTGTTCTGGACCTCTCATTTCGACACATCAAGATGTGGAGAAAGGCTTGTAAAGTCAGCAACCTGCCATCATCCTAAGTAACACACTACTGGGGTTTTGTCTCCAGAGTATCTCCATTGTAAGAACTCTCTTGCTGAAGGTCATCATGCAGCTCCATGCTCCAGGCAAAGGGCATGCTTTTGTAAGATGCATAAAAGTTTCTGTATGTTCTCACTCAGAGCCATCCAAGGTGATATGAGAATACCATGTGTGTGTTTGTGTATGTGTGTGTGTGTGATGACACACAGGGAGGATGCCAACAATCTATGTCATTTCTAACCTGTTTTAAAAAACAAGCAACCTTCCTCAATGTACACAAAAATTTGCTTATGGATTACAGGATATTAGCAGCATTTGAATCTACTGAGCTCTGGGCTTCCTTTCATTTTCTCTAACATACTATAACCTAAGCTTTAGCTGTCAGAATCAGAGCATGTAAATATCAGCCCATTCCAGAATGGACTTAATCTCTCTTTCATAAAATAGGGCACTAGTTTAACTAGGAATAAGCTAACATTTATTGAGTTCTTGTTCTGCATGTTAAATAAATCAGTGCATTTAATCTTGCTTAAGCTTTATAATCCCTATAAGTAGTCCCAGAATCCTGCATTCACAAGAAGGACTGCGGGCTAAGGAGATATTGGAACTGTGATTTGGATCCATTCCTGACTGGTCCAGCAACTCCCTTTATGTTCACTGTAATATACACTTTCTTAGAAAAGAAATTTTAATCTAAACCAAAGAGGGTCAATCGTTGAGATGGGAAGGAAAAAAATAAAAAGAGGCGCTATCAAGCATGCCTAGTGGTCTGAATGAGATCCACTGACTGTAAATAAAGGTAGAAAAAGTGACCCTTTCAGCATTTAGGGAACAACAAATATATTCTGCCTGACACTGTGTCCTGTGTGCAGCCCTGAATAAGAAGCAAATGCAAGGGATCCTGGAAAGCATAAACATAAAATAAAACAGTTTCATGAGAAAATAATAGAAAATTAATACAGAAAGAATCATTGCAGAGAAAAGCAATATAGCTCAAAGAAATGGAATGGTTCCCAGGCTAAAACCTCTGTGATAATATGACAGAGAGTTTTAAGGCAGCTGAAGAAATGATCTGAAGGGGAATTTGTTAGCAATGGTAGATGGGAGAGAGGAAAAAAAGGGAGAGTCAACAAAGCCTGCTTTGGTAGGCTCTGTCTTTCTCCGCAGGAGACAGCATCTTGGCAAGCATACTTAGTATTCTGGTGCTATATGTGAGAATGTGTTTAGCGCAGACAGCGGCAACAAGCTATCACAGTGGAGGAAAACTGCCCAAGATGACCTGCATGCCTTTGCTTTTTTTCTTCTCTTTTTCTGATTCCTATCACACAGTACAACTTTCTGATTATAATTTAGCTTCTATGAAAAAAAAAAGAAAAAGGAAAAAATATGAAGAAAAGTGCAAGTCATGCTTACAGAAAAGCTCAGCTCTCTTGAGGTTTCATTTCTCATTGTACATTCATTACTAAATGAATATTATGATCTTATTTATTAGTAGCTTAGATATTGGCTTATGTTGAGTCAATGCCTGGGAGCTGAAACCGTTTTGCATAGGAAGGCCAAAACTACCCATCAGAAGCAGGGCTCAGACTCTGCAAGGTTGCTGGGTAGGATGAATTCATTGAGAAGTTGCCAGAATAAGGCTCTCCTAGATATCCTGCCCTCCCAAACTTTCCTTTCTTATTTGATAATTCAGCATTTCATCATGTTCTCATTCAAACTGCAGACCTTTTACATTTACAGTGGTTTACAGCACAGACATTTATACAGGGGAATTCATCACAGACAGGTGTCATAGAACACGTATGCAAGGTACTATGAAGAGACTGAAGTCATTAACACTTGGACAGTAATTAAGTATGATTTTAGAAAAGGGATAGCCTTTGCAAGCCTACCAGATCTACACTTATAACACAAGGATATGAGTTTTGCCAAATAAATCCCTTCCGGATTCATATCCTTTCAATGAAGCTGCACATTAAAATGTATGAAACATGGACAACCAAAGGCATCTCTTTCTCCAAGGCAAACTCATCTGGAATAGAGGACACCAGTGAGAGATTAGCCATCTGCCAGATGAGCGACCTTGAATGAGTGAAAAACATGTGGCATATATTTCAATTTGTAGTGAAGGAAAATTTTATGAGCTTATACACTGGCTCCTCCAAGCTCTGAGGTTTCAGCTTTAAATAATCAAAATTTCATTGTCCAGAATACAGTGTTGTCTTCCAATGTGAAGTTTTCTGCAACAGCTTTCTCTTTTCTTTGATTGAATTCAGGATGGCTCTGTTCAATACACCTCCCACATACAAGTTAGAACAATCTTAATGGAACTTAAAATTGTATTTCACTAGACACTTGTGAAAAGGCACTTCGCTGAAGGATCCCTCTCTTGCCTTTCAGAATAGATTTCCATTTCTAAGTTTACATTCAAGATCCTCTAGTGTCTTACCTGTGTCTTCCTCTATTTTTTCTACAAAATAATTTTTGGTATTTTATTTCACTTTTTGAGATAGGATCTCAAGCATCCCAGGGTCATTTCAAACTTATTAGAGTGTTGTGGATGACCTCATACTTCCATGCCATTGGATCCTGATGCCTCCACCTCCTGAGCCCTGCAATCACAGGTGCATGACTCCAGACTGGTTTTGTGCTTAGTATTACTAAACTATGTTCAGTTAGGGAGAATGGCCAGTCGCTGAATTTTCATACTTTTCAAAATGATAAAGGTTCCTTCTTGGGTACATGAATTGGGATTTGAATACTAAATAACTAATTAAAATGGCCAAAGACACAACTGACCATGTTTGCCTGAGGTGCCTGGGAAATTGTGGGCTATCCAGACAGAATTTGGAACTAGTCAGAGAAGACAAATGGTGACTCCATGGAAGGCAGACAGTCCACTCAGGGAGACTGTATGGATAGCAAAGACTGGCGATGGAATGCTGATAAAACACTAGAAACAACCAAACACCTGATACTATTTTCCCTAATTCTTTTGGGAAATAAAACCACATCAGTTCAACATTAGAAATGGTGAAATGTTGTGAGAAAATGATCTTGTCCCTTAGTGATAAGTGCTACGAGCAAAACAGACAAGTTAGCATCTAATATATTCTCCAGAAAGGTAAACAGAGACTGTGAGAAGCTGTATCTGAAAAGTGACAACACCAGCTAAGAAAGGAAGCTAAGATACATAACCAGACACTTTTGAAGAATGCTCAGGGTCTTAAAATCACTGGTGTGCATGAATCAGACAACATAGGACTAACCATGCTCTGTTGGACAATAATAGGAGCAATAAACTAAATAAAGTTCAGTTCCAATAGAGAGGTATTTGTGAGTGATAATAAAAGGGATATTTGAATTTAAACAATGAGTCGGTTAATGATACTTCTTGGAGTTTAACTAAGCTGTTTATTGGCAAGAAATGGAAAATTAAGGACTTGTAAGTTAAAGAGGAGCATTCTTATCCTTGGAGTCTATTTGAAGGTAGTTAGCGGTGATGAATTTTTATGAAGAGAAACTTAAGCTTTCCTTTGCCTATAAACATTCATTACCTGCAAAACAGAGTAAGAAAAGTATCAAACAGTCAAGGACGTGTTTTCATTATGGTCATAATTCTTGGAGGGCTTGAGAGATTTGTGATCAAGTTGTTAGCCACATCCTGGCCAGGTTTTCTTTTACCCCAGATAGAAAATCTTGTCAAAGTTATAATAATCACTCTGTATCATAAGCTAATGGAAGCTCTCTTTAAATTTAATGTTGCTTAACTAACGTTTAAACAAAACAAGCTAGTTATACATGTGTACAGGTGAGCCAGCTGATTTGCCTCTATTTACAGTAATTACAGTCCATCTCTCTGAAATAGTTCTTAATTGGATTTCCTCATTATTGTTATTTAGAGCCTAATATAAGCTCTTCGGGGCAAATAGTGACACTGGCAAAATCTGGCATGAGACCATTTACTGGCTCCTGCTGTACTTTTCACGTGCCCGGCTGTAGAGCCGTGTTCTGGAGAAGGCTAATGGATCTATGTGCGCTTCCCTGTGGCATCTCTGAAACTGTTGTGGTCTCAGACAATTCTGTGACATTCAAGATGAAGACTTGGAAGTAAACCATTGCCAGATGCTGTCAGTTCCTGTGGGAAGTCAGCTAGGAGAGAGAAGCCTCACAGGAAACAACAGGAGGAAACAATTAGCTACAATGATAGCATGATTTGTTGAAATAAAGCTACACCATGGTCGGGAAAACTGCACAGCATCAGAATTCAAGTCAGAGTTCTAAGAAAACAAAATTGAAGGGATTTTTCTATTTGAAACAACCTACCCCACAAAAACAAATTCACTACAAGGCAAGTCAGCAGGCTACAACTTTCCCTAGACTAGGAAGAATTTCTGTGGGTGATTAGATACATTCCCATCTAAACTTAGTTTTAGAAAGAAGGTGCACTAAAAGGCCTAAGCCTTCATCTGTGTAAAGTGAATTATGTCTAGAGATGCCCTGTAAAGTACTTACAATTAACAATACTAGAGTGTATGCTTGAAACTTGGCTAATAGGGTAGGAACTGTGGTATTTGTTCTTATGACACACACAAACAATAGTCAATAGTAAGATGAGAAGAACTTTTGGAGGTGATAGATCAGTTTATAGCATGGGTGTGGTAGTGTTTTCACAGAAGTAAATTTATTCAAACTAAACATGCTTCATGCATGCATTCCATACATAGAACAACTTTTCAGGCTAGCTATATCCTAATATAGCAAGAGTTCAAATATAAAGAAAGCATTAAGAATGAAATGAAGGCTTACAGGATTATAATTACTTCTGAGCTGTACATTTATATTACTCCTTACTACATCAGTGGCCTTCGCTTTCTTTGCTTCTTAGACTTGAAAATCAAATACATTGTTCACACCTTTCTACCCTTCTATTGAATCGAAGAGCTAATTCCTTCCCTTATATCCATTTAACTTTCCTTTTGTGTGTGTGTGCTGAGCAGAGAGGAATAGAGTTACATGGAAGAGGTGGGAGAGCTCCTCCCCCAGAACTCTCCAAAACTGGCAGATGGAGTTTCTGGGTATCTTAGAGGAAATTGTATCTCCCGTTCTCTCTCCTCTCGGCAGTTCTATTGATGACTTCAGAATCACTGCAGAGGAGAGGTACAAAGCTCCACATGAACTTCTCTAAAGGTCTGACTGGGCTTCATATTATCCCCAACACACATATTGAGGGCCTCCGTGGGAGTGTTGTTTTGAGAGGGAAGAAGCATTAGGAGGTGAGAGTCTGTCCTTAGATCAGAGCACCTCCAATAGTCAGGGACAAACCACTGTGTATTCTTCTGTGACCTCTGCACTTCCCAAGACAAGACAACAAAAGAAGTAAGCCTGAACCCCCAAATCCTGTTGCTTGCAGCTGTGATAGAATAGCTTGTTCTCACACATGTTCACATTTTTCTTTTTTTGTCATTTGCCATTTGCCTGACATCCTCGCCAGAAGTGAGCCATGGCAGGCACCAAGCCCTTTAACCTCTAGAACTGGGATGTATATACTCACACAGTGGGCACCTAAAGGAAAGCACCTCTCTAACCTCAGTCTTAACCTCAATTTCCTCAGTTTACTCATGCAAATAAAGAAGACAACAGAGGCCATAACATAGTTATTTACCTCTATATGCATAGTCTCTTTCAATAAGATATTTACAGGTTTATTTAAAGATGTTAACTGAAATATGAGAGCTGGAGATAGATATGTAGACCAGTGGAAGAAAACTAATTCATTCAAGACCCTTGGTTTTAAATCCTAACAATAAAGAAAAGAAAATAATAAAATAAAACAAAATGTGAATGGTAACAAAAACTGTCATAACCAGAAAATATATAAAATATAACCTAAGATGACAGTCTCAGAAAAAGAAATTATGACAGACAATTACATCATAAAGGCTAATACGATTGAGCTATATACTTTGATGATGGGTATAAAGAGGGGATGTGTTGTTTGTTTTTGTTTTTGTTTTTTTGTTTTGTTTTTTGGTCTTTATTGTACAGGAAGTGGACGTTGGAAAACTTTTCATGGGGTATCCTGTGAAAAAAATAGAAACACTAGTAACAGAAGTGGTGGAAATGATTAATATAAATAAAATAATAAATTTTGTATTTTCCTTGAAAATAAGTAATCTCTACTATGGATTGAAAGCGAGGACTCTAGTCTTTCTCTTAAAAGAATTTTGCTACCAGATGGTGAAAATAGAATGAGGAAAATGAGGAAAAGAGGGAGAAAGAGTGAGATTTTTATTGCACAGTGAGAAGAGTGAGGAATTACCTTAAGCCCTTAAACACTAAACTATGTTTGATCAGGCATATGAATTCAATTTAAATAATTAGCAGTACTATATTCACAGCCATAAGACCAGTTTCTACTGGATGTGCAACACCCCCCTCCCCCCCAAAAAATTCCTCCCAACAATCTAATCCTGATACTGAGGCCCAGCTCTAAAAATCTGAAAGTAGAATGGAGTATCAGAAACTTAAAAAGATACAAAGATACGGTGTGTGTATCAATGCACTTTATATAGAGATAGCTACATCTACCCCTCAATTAAGAGGCTTTATGATGCCAAAGGTGGGCAGAAGGACTTTAAAAACGGAAGCCATTTGTTATTCCTTTAAAGGCTCTGCTTCTCTACCCTCCTTCAAAACAATAGTCCGGAGTTTGTCAAGAAAGTATTAAAGACCTGTGTCAAAACAGTAGAGACCTACCACACCCATAGAAGGCAAGGAACAGGAGGTTCATCCTAGGCTTGATGACTGCATCCTAGCTTCCTGTGACTGGTGATAGGATGGGAGTATACACTGTTAAGATCCAATGTCCTATGGAGGACCATCTGAGGCTTTATGGACAGTTGAAGTGTTTCTTTCTTTGCCTGAAATGAGAGCCTGATGTCTGCTTGTATGTAAACCATACTACAAATGTGACACAACAGAACTTAAGCTAGAAACTACCCTGCTATGGCTGGAGAAAAGGGAACAGAATATACTATCTGATGGTATTTCTGGGCTTTGCTGTGAACCCTGAACTACCCAGCTCAGAACTCTTTGATATGGAGGAAGACAGCCTCCCTACTTATCTAAACTACTATTCATAAGTTATTCTCCAACTTTCAAGGATGGAATTCTTACTTGATACAGGAGGAAGAACAGTAGGGACAGCAAAAGGGGCTCTGATAAAGGGAAAAGGAAATAGTAACAACTCTTGTGTTAATCAAGACCTGAAGGCAAGAGATGAGACTCCATTATGGCCTGTTTATAGTTAAGTATAAAATCTGGAAAGGAGAATTGGCACCCTTGGGTGGACCTTGGCAGAGAGTAGAAAAGGCTTAATAAGCCCACTGTGACACTGGATAGTCACTGTACATCTTGCCATTCTAATCCGTATTCACAGTCCACAGGACTTGCACTTTAAGGCTTCAATGTTCTCATTTATTCCATGGGCCCATTAGTCCTGTAAGCATTGCCTGGCCCATGCCTATACATCCTGCACTTTGTTTTACTCACAGTGCCTTCTTTCGCCTGCCTTCTCATTGTTCTGCTGACAGAGTATGTTTGCTGTGTGTCTGCTTTAAAAGCTCACTCATCAGGAGTGGCTGCATTGTCTTCTTCTGTGGCCTTGTGAGGCTGCTTCCCCCACCCCCAGCAAAGACCAAGCCAATCAGTTCATGTCAGAGACAGTCCCTGTGCCCATTACTATGGAACCCAGTTGGAGGCTGAACTGCCATGGGCCACATCTGTGTAGAGGTTCTAGGTTATCTCCATGCATGCTAATAGACTAAGATCAGAAGGAAGCAAAAGAAGACCTCCCCTATCAGTGGACTTGGGGAGGGGCATGCGTGGAGAAGTGGGAGGAAAGGAAGGGTTGGGTGGGTAGGAGGGAGCTACAGGGGGGATACAAAGTGAATAAAGTGCAATTAATAAAAAAAGCCCACTCACAATGTTGAGATGAAAAACAAAATAAGGCAGGCAAAACAAAAGGCAAAAAGTGGGTGTATGTGTGGGGGGGAGGGTCAACCAGAAGGAAACAGTAATGAGACAAGTTGAGCCCATGTCATTCCAGCCTCTCTTTCCAGGCTTGGTGCTCACCCTTGAAATGGGCCTGGACAACAAGTAGAAAATAAAGATGGTTCTAAGGGTGGTGACATACGGCTCCGGGCGGGTGTTCCTGTTCTCTTGACAATGCTGTTCAGCAACACCCGAAAGGAAGCCAAAATAGCCATTACCTCATACGGGTGGAGTCTGTAAGGTAAATGGGAGAAAGGGGGGTAATGTTTACCAGGTCAGCTATCGCACATGCCCTGCGTGGGTTGGGAATAAGGGAGTGGGCGACAGCTCTTGGTTCATCAGCGATGCCATTAAATCCTTTCCACTTGCCTGGTGGATCCCTGTGGGGAAGAGCTATGCTGCCTGTTGTGCCTGCTTTGTTCTTGGTGCTTAGTGGGATGCACAGCATGTGGTACATGTTCAAGGAACAGTGAGTAAAGAGGCGCAGGTTAAGAGGCAGGGGTTAGCACTGCGGAAATACTTGTTGCAGCTGCGTTTGCTGTCATTGTTATCACTGCTTTGACAGTGATAATGACAGATGGAAAAGGACAGTTTCCCCTGAGCCCCTAACCTCTTAATAATTAAGAGCCCTATTACCTTCTTCAGGTCAATGCTGGGACATAACTTTTCTTGACCCCATTAACTTCACTTGTATAATACTATGATTCTCAACACTCTCATTGATTGACAGGCCCACCACAGTCATTTCCAAGGACTTTGGGGAGAGACTGGGATGGTAGCAAATAGGGTGTGCATACTAACACTAAGGGTACTACCACAAAGCTATCCATCCCCCATTTCCTGGCAGACTGCTTACAGCTTCTAAGCAGCTTCTAAGGACTTAACTGCTTGATAATACTCCCTCCCTCAGGGGACACACGCTGTTGCTGAATGAAAAGACAGTTTCAGTGATTAAACCCACAGCTGTCGTTTATAGCTAAGACTAGATTTCTGAAATTAATTTGCAAATGTTCCCACCCTCACCCCTCCTCCTTTCTGCTGCTTCCTCCCCTGTCTGGGGGTGGGAGTTAGAAGTTGGGTAGCAAAGCTCTCCTTAAGTACAGCTACAACTCCACACCTCCAGTGCCTTCCTACCACCTACAGTCTGAACCAGAGTCCTTCCAATTTAGCTCAGCAAGGAACACAGACAAGGGATGCTCTGCCAGAAGCCCCTTCCTGAGCTTAACAGGTGTCTAGGATCTGTCTCATGGGTGCAAGCCAAGGCAACACATTGCCAATTCATACCTGGATTTCCTACTGTGCACTTGGGAACTGCACTTGGATCCCAGAGTACCAATGAGGCACTTCGTGATTCTAAATCCCAAACCCACTTCAGCAGATCTGTGCAAGCCAATCAAAGATATTAAAAGATAGCACTACTTCCTACTTGTTTTTCCTACTAGTTTTTATGACTTTTAATCCTCTTTGGAACCAATGGGGGATTAAGTGAGTAGAAGGTCAAGTAGAGAAGTATATGAATCACTCACTTTTACATCATTGCTGTACAACACAGCTGTTAGGTTCTAAGTGCATTACAAGAAGAAGGAGGCAGGCAAAGGAACCATTAATCAACTACCAAACTTCACCCCCAAGCACACCACTTTAAAAGTGTGTAGAGCCTACTTATGCACTCTGTTTCTAAATGACAAAAGCATCATTTCGTCTACAGGTATACCCACGACCTTTACGGTACACACAGTAACATGGACCAACTGTTTTATCCCCTTACGCTAGAGTGCTTGTCTGTCATGGTATATATCTTCAAATTAATTCTATCTTCTGTTTCTCCACGCTGGACTTCAAGCTCCATGAAGGCCAAAGCTTTAGCTTTTACTTTCTCTGTGTACCATTAAGTCTAGAAATGAAGGTATTGAATTATAAAGAGTGATTAAAAATTTCCAAGTAAACGAATATATGCATGAGTCCAGTATTTTTATTATAAAGGCTGGAAACTAATGTGTATTTTAAAGTGAGGTTACAATGACTACCCACCTCTCTGGATTGTAATGATAGGATTACATAAAATAACAACAGTTTTTGCAGGGTATCTGGCATGTAGTAATGCTTTGTAAGATGGGAGTGGGGTGGTTATAGATGACCAAAGCCCATTGTATAAAACGCAAAAGTATGAAACACCTAACAAAAGAGGTTCAAAATAAGATGTGGTAAGTCTTTTGATAAAAAGCAGGTATGCTTGTGTCCATAGCCTGCCATAACCACCCGCTCAGCTGAGTTGTGTATATTATGTAAGGTAGCACAAGACAAAAGGTAGCCATGGCCATAGCTTTCTGAAACAGAATTATCTCATCTGGAAAACAGCATGCATTCTTCAATATCAACTGAAAGTGAGGCACAGACAAAAAAGAAAGAAAGAACATTAAGAGGCCAGTCAGCTGAAAAGCAGGAATCTGAGTGTTAGGACAGAACAGAACAGAACCAGCAATAACTAAGCCTGAATACCATAACACTGCACATTCTTCAAAGCCCTGATAAAATCACAAGTAGAAAAAAAAGATTCCAGACTTGGAGAGTAAACGGGTATAGTTAAATAATCTTCAGTTTTCATAAAAACAAAAGAAAACCCCAATCTTTCTCTTGCTTGTAGAGAATTCATGAGTCTGGAAACTTGATCTCGCCGGCCTTTCCCAGTCTCCCGCATTTGCATTGTGTGGAAACAGCTCTCAGATTTTCCAGCAACTCTTTCTTTCTCATCCTGAGATCTTGAGCTGGTCTTCTAGAACTTCTCATAGGAATAAGATGTCATCTCTTTAAGACTTTCTAAAATGGTGGTCACAATCATTCTCTGCATAAAAATCATACAGCTATCTTGGTTTGGTATATGTCACTATAGTGTACATGGTATATTATCCCACCTATGTTGTCTCAGTACCTTTCAATATAGAGGATAAAGTATATTATCACATATGTTTTTGCTTGGTACCTTCAGCTACAATACGTATAGTATATTTTTTCTATTCCATCTCTTTACTTTCCACTTTAACGTATACAGTATATTATCCCATCTGTCTTAGTTCGATACCTTCATCTATATATATTAACCACCTCTTCTTGGCTTGATAACATTCAACTACACTGGCTATAGTCTATTAGCTTACCCATCATGTTTTAGTCACATGACTTGGCTTAATCAAGAGAATGTGGACAGAAGTAGCAATGTATGGATTGTTGACTAAGATATCAAAGGAATTAAATGCTTCTGTGTCCTCTCTTGCATTCCTATTTGGCTAAGAGTAGAATGCTCTCTGAGTGCTTTCCCATCTGAGGAAAATACGAAACACATAAAATAGACCTGATTCTAAATGGAAGCCTTGAGCCATGTCCAAGCATTTCCCAGCTTGGAACTAAGCCACTCCAACACATCCACAGATCCATGGGTATAAAATTTAAATACTGTTTGTTATAAACCACTAACTTCTGAGATAGGTTGTTGAAACATTACTGAGGTAACAGCTGGAATATATAGCTACTGTGAAGTCATTAAAAATCATATTTTGAAGATTTCTTTCTTATTTGAGGTAAATGTTATTATATAGTGTGAGATGGAAATCATGTTATAATTAAGTGATTATAAGATAATTTCTGAAAAAGGTTTGGAATTGTAAGAAATAGGAGTAAAATTACTTACAATAATGCTAAGACATACTTCATAGATATATACATTGCCTCAAAAGGATAGACCAAGGCACATGAATATGTGAATAATGACCATTTATGTTTGGAATAGTTATGTTGATTTTCATTAATGTATCTTTGCCTGACATTAAATAAATTCCGGATTAATTTCATATTAACAAATTTGTCTACAGGCTACATTTTCTACTGTGAACATACATTACTTTAATAATCATAAAAAATCAATGTTTTTAAAATGAAGATCTATGCCCTATAACGCTGGAATAACCCACTAATGATAGCTCTTTATGAGGTCTCTTTCAATAGTGGTAGGCATGCCTAACAAAGCTATAGTCTAGAGATTGGTTTATCGAATTGTCTTTTATGAAGACAGAGTAACAGTCCTATGAAAGTCAAGATTCATCACATCAGTTGTTACATCGAAACCCTGGGGAATGCTGCTCTGTAGTTAAAGGCTATGGGAGAGGTCAAATATGTTATTACCATAGGAAATGAGCTAAATGTGTTTGAAGAGATCATGGTCAGGAAGGCTCAAGAAAAGTGTTGAAGAGGTAAGAAGATTGAAGAGACAGTGGGAGACAGGGAGAAAATTCCAAAAAAAAAAAAAAAAAGAAGAAGTTATCCTTCTGATTGTCATTTCAAGGACATATTTCTTTCCCATCACTCCACCAGCACCTATTTCTATTTACATAAAGACACATCAGAAAATCTCACATCAGACAGAGAGTTGCTCCCGGTGGCTGCCAAGTCATTTCTTCAAGTAGAAATTTCTAGTCCTCCATAGTGTCCTCATATAATTTAGCCAATCAGTTCCACGGTGATTGTTTTCTCCTGTCCACACTGTTTCCTCATTTAACATAGCTCAACAGGAAACAGCTTCCAGGTTACACAATCTGCTTACAGAAGTCACGGTGCTCTGTTCTCCCCTCCACTGGGTACCACTTAGGTAGATGACCACTAGGTGCCAACAACCCTTTGGTTTAGGGTAGCCCTCAGCCTTCTGACTAATCATTCTAAATAAACACAAGTTAATTTCAGTAAAAGTCTCATTAGAAGATAGACATTATTGCTGAATCAAGGAAAGTAAATATGAAAGAAAAGACTGTGTGGGGATTAATCATGGAACAATTTTTAAAAAGGGGGAATAAAACATAGGAAAGGAAAGGGAAAATACAGGGAGCTGAGAGGGTGAAAGGGTTAAAAGTTACATGCCCATATTGCATGTAACAAGGAGTGTCCTTCTTCCAAGGACACTCCTTGTTACATGCAATATGGGCAGCCATGCCTGCTCTGGACAACAAGATGGCTTCTCTCATCTCTTACCTGGTCTGTCTGCCATCAGTTCCCTCTAAGTAACATATCTTTTCTCTTTATACTATGATGGGTTACAAGAATAGTTACTACAGGCCCAAAATGATAGGTCCCAGACTAAAGAGTCTCCCTTAGTGCTCTACGCACATCCTCATTTATGCCCACCAGAAAATTCTCACATATTCTTGGAAGGGGGAAATTAGATATTTACCAGGCCTGGACTTTCCATGAATATATAAAATAATAATGAGAATATAAACTTGGGTAAGCTGTAGAATTATTCCCATTAAATTGGACTTTCATTGACCCTTTCATTCTTTCCTTCCACAAGTAAAATCTCCTTTTCTGCCTTGGGCACTAGGGACACATGCTTAGTGGTTCATAGTCCAGAGAAGACAGACAAAGGAAAGAAATATGATGCAGATCCGGGCTTGTAGGTAAAATACTGTGAGTATAATTATTCATGTGTGCACACATGTATACAATGTATGGCTATAGATATGAGTTGGGCTATATTACAGCCCCATGAAATTATGACAGAACATTTTGCCTTTCTGATACTTTTTTCTCATCCAAATTCCTTGAATCCTTAGACATTCTCTTTTCTACTGAGAACTGTGTACATAAGGGTATGTGCATGGATTTGATCACTTTTGCTAAATCTTGAATTCGTTCCAAGTAGATAACTCCTATCTCTGCTTATCCCTCATGTCTGCTTCCTGAGGATCCTAAAGAATGGATGGGCTATTAAAAAACAAACACACAAAACAAAACAAAAAAACAGAGACCATATCTACTTCTCATAGCTCTCTTTCTCCCTTCCCTAAATACCTAATCAAAGTACACAAAGTATAGCAGAAACATTTTTATGCTGTGCATATAAAAAATGCCCTACTTCCTGTATCTGCGAACACACTAACTATGGCAAGTTATTTAACCTTTCTCATCCTTGGTTTAATTGTCTAAATATAGATGATGCTATGAACTTTATAAGCTTGTTCCAAAATGAAACAAGAGAAGACTACTACTCATGTATTAAATACTTACAAAGGTACAGGCATTGTGCTAAGCCTTTTATATAATTATCTTAGTTAAGCCTCACAAACACCTCAGAAATATTTCAAGAGAACAGAAAAATGAGGCTTAGAGGGGTTAACAGCATACTTAGAGCAAGCTGTCAATCAAATCCAGCTGTTTGCTTCTAACCCTGTACATCTTAAGTATCAAATTATACCCATGCACCACACACATTTAATCAATGTGAAGAGGTCTCTTATTACATATTCTTAACTGTGAATTTCAGTTGATTTGATGCCTTCAGCACAACCCTATACTTTCTACTCCAGGTTAGCCTTTTATGACTTCCCTTTTCTGTGGTTATGATCAGAAATATGCAATTTTGTCTGCTGCTTCTTTACATGTCACTTTTGAAACAGATGTTGTGATAATTGTGGTGATAATAGAAGGCTTGGGTAATGAGATTCTCTAGGCCACAAGTTGCTTATTGTGAATTACTTGTTGAGCTTATTTGAAATAAATAAATGGACTATTACACAGAAAACTCCACAAAATTCTATGTACAGAGATTCTGAGCTTCACTCTTCCGTGGTCTCACTGTCAGCTCTGCAGGGACACAAGCTCAAAAGCATAATAAGCAAGAAGACCTTCTGACACTGATCTAGGATAGACAGCTCTAGTCTAGGATTCAAAATGCTGACTTGGGAGTCCTCCTGTGTCTATTTACTACCCAAATGGCAAGTCACATCACCTACTCTGACCTCAGCGCTTCCTTTATGAGTTATAAGTAACAAAATAGCTGACTTCTCAAGCCCCTATCTAATTAAACCAACTCTAGAATCCTGTGAATCTACATTAGCTGCTATTTGGCAAGACTATGCTTTCCTCCATCAGTGATAACCTGAGATATTCCCACAGCCCACTGAGCTTTACTGCTGAAATGTGTGATTTAAGTACACTCAGTCTAGGACCACATTGATGAACAAAATGAGGCACTAAATAAGTTACCTATTGTGGATCAAACAAGTTTTCAGGATAACAAAAAAAAAGACATGTGAGCCCTACAGGAAATAGAAGTCCACCATCCAGACATGTAACATCTAACATCCAGACGCATTGCCCTTCCAGTAATGCACTTCTGCAGCTTAGACAGGCATGGCTTGCTTCCCAAAGGTCCCTAAACAAGAAGCCATTCTCCACTTCACTCAACACATGGCCTCCTCCTGTCTTCCCAGACTACTGGAATATTAAGTAACTCCAAATTATAGCATTTAGAGTACTAGTTAAAGACACTAGTGATGTTTATCCTGAGAATAACTAGAAATTCCAGTGGAAGTATAATAGTTTTCTTTAAACATCTGAAGGTTGGACAGTTGTATTTAAATAAGGACTAAGATTGCTCAGTTGTAGCATCTACAGAGTTCATGTCAGAGAAAGCATCTGGACTCTGCTATGCTCACTTTGGTTTGCCTTTTGCTGCTGTTCTTTTTACTTGGTTTTTGTTCGTTTGGTTGGTTGGTTCTGTTTTGAAACAGGTATTGCTATATAGACAAGGCTGAACTCAAACTCAGTACATATGCTTGAACTCATGATCTTATTTCAGCCTCCTGAGAGAGATGCCTAAAGACGTGAAACATCGTGCCAGTGCTAGCAAATGAGTATTCATTGACTACATATTTTTATTTCTTTTTTAAATTAAATTTTTATTTTTTTTATATTAATTACAGTTTATTCACTTTGTGGACTCCGGAGCCTGAGTCAAGTTCAAAAGAAAGATGTTACAAAAACAGAGACTTTTCATATTTTTGTAAATAAATATGCTTGCTCCTAAAAGAAGAAAGGAAGAGGAGGAGAACAGAGACTTCAGTTCATACAAGTTTTTAATTTTTTAACCATAAATGGACACAACTGCTTCATGAAGGTGCAAGCTCCCCTCTTTCTTAGACAAAAAGAGAGAGTTTTGATCATAAAAGTGTAGCCTTGGGACTGAAAGACCTACAAGACCAGCTGAACTGTTTTTCACCTGGGCAAGTTACTTTATCCTTGACCCCAAGTCCTTAGATATAGATTAAGAATGAAAACATTTCTCTTCTATGCCTATTACAATAATTATTCTGCCCACTTCAAGTCATTATTACAGCTCATAAAAACCCAGGAAAATATTCCCATAAAACATTTAGAATGTTTTTTCGAGGGGAAGTATATGTAGCAGATATTGGTTTAGTCTCTAAAGCGTGGAGGTCATTTTTATTATATAAATATGCATGTATGACTTAGGTAAAGGTGATGATCTATCACAAATACCAACCCCTTGTACAGCTATCACCACTGTCAGATAGTTCCTCTGTCTTAATCAGGGTTTCTATTTGTGTAACAAGACAGTACTACCAAAAAGCAAGTTGGGGAGGAAAAAGTTTATTAGGCTTACACTTCCATATTGTTGTTCATCATTGAAGGAAGTCAGGAGAGAAATTCACACAGGGAAGAAACCTGGAGACAGGAACTGATGCAGAGGCCGTGAAAGGGAGCTATTTCCTGGCTTGCTCCCCATGGCTTGCTCAGACTGTTTTCTTATAGAACTCAAGACCACCAGTCCAGGGATCAAATGACCCACAATAGGCTGGAACTTTCCCTATCAATCACTAATTAAGAAAATGTATACAGCTAGATCTTACAGAGGTTTTTCCTATATTGAGGTTCCTCCCTTTCAAATAACTCTAGTTTGCGTGTCAAACTGACATAAGATTAGCCAGTGCGTTCTCCCTCAGTTTCTCCTCCCAACATAGTCTTGAATTTGTGGATTCCCATCAGAAGTGATTCTGTTTCATACAATGCTGGGCTCCTTTGGGGGAAAAGGTTTTATTTTCTATTTTGCAATGGGACAAAGAGTGCAGAGACCGCTGGGTAAAGATTATGGCTTTGAGCATCACCCTGTCATCATGGGCATAGTGACATTAAGGATCAGACACTACCTTCAGACCCAGAAAGGATGTCTTAGGGGTGTAAAGAATTCAACTAAAAAAATCAGAGCAGTTATCTTTCTTTTACAACATTGCTGATGGAGATAAAGAATGTGCCAGCCTTAGCTTGTGCCAGTATGTGGCCACGAGCAACTATAGGAAAATAATATTCAAATACCAGCAGGCCACAGCAGGAAGTTTCAGACAAGGGGCCTGTGGAGAAGATTAAAATCTGAAAGGCACAGGACTTACTTTCCCTGGGGGAAGAAAGAAGGGGGGCATGTTAATCCCCCAGATTTCATGAGGTTTCTGATTTACTAGCCTCTTAGAAAGCTCTGTTGGGGATTGTCATTTTGATGGGAAGGCCTTGCTGTAAAGGTTAAGCATCCTAAGAAGCATGAAATGATCTTCTCCAAGAAAGATCGCATCTACTTGCCAGGGAAATAGCTGTCCAACAGCCCACAGAAGGGGGTCTTTCAAGAATCATTCATACCCAAGATTTTCAACCCTGACTCCCACATGCACTTGTTACTCCTAAATACTCTCTGCTGGACCGAGTTTATTTATCATCTCCAGGGTGCAAAAATATGGGTGATGAAAGAGAAAAAGAAATGTGTCCACATCTCTTCCCTTCATGTGGCTTCTCTCTAAGCCAGTTGCCAATGTTTTCAATAAACATTACCAAGGAGAATGAATATCTGGAGACTAACTGAATGGCATTATAAGGCCACATTCTACTGCTTATTAAATCATGGAAACACAAAAATCTTCACAGGATAACTATCTTCATAGGATAGTCACAGACACAGCTCTTGTTTCAGAATATCCGACTCTAGGAGAATCAGAATGTAGATCCAAGATGATTTGAGTCTATTATTTGGGCCATTCTGTTCCTATCTGGAGGCAACAATATCTCAGTGACTGTGCTAAATGCATCCACACCATTGTCCTACTGACAAGACACCTAGTCTTAGCATCTTTTATATTCTGTTGAGGTTTTTTTTTTCCAACTCAGTTTTAAGTTTGAGGATTGCAGTCTTATCTATGAGGACTGCATGTCTACTCATGCTTCCCTCCAGCTTTAGATTGGATTAAAGCAGAACCTATAATAAAATAAAATGAAGGACTATCTCAGACATGAAAGGGGAAACTACACACACAGGACTTAGGCACACATGCATAGACAGTCCTTAGAATTACCATCAATGCTACAAAGGAGAGAATAGAGGAGGAAGAAATTAAAACTGTGAGTTGACACACTCAAAGAATTGATCTTTTGGTTTAAGCTTAAATCTAGATACTTCTGCAAGATGATTAGCAACAAGTCGTAGCTAATTTTCCCACCAAGTTTATGCCAGAGCTACAATGAGCTTGCTACAATTGTAACAGAATACTGCATGTCAATTTGCCACTTTCTGGCTGCCTGGAATGTAAAGACAAGAACACACTAGTGTGCTGTCATGGTTCCCTCTTCCTGCTTTTAAGCTCTGGTTCAGTATTGCATGCTGAAGAGGAGAAAACTAGAAAAGACTCACTAGGCCCAGAATATACTTTTCACATTGTCAAATTACTAAATTTGTGGTCCAGAGGGGACCACATTGAAGACACTGTGCACCTTGTATAACAGAGTCTTCCAGAAAGACAAGTAAAGAGCCACTATCAATGTTTTATGTGTAATTATGAAAACTGAAGCACAGAGCAGCATCACAGCAGATGTCAATAAGACCCCTTGCAACATCCCCTAGATGGTGGCCTTGTTCCTCCTCATTCCTCCCAAGATATTCACTTATTCAAGACAGTCGCATGGAACAATGGGCTTTGATAACTATACCCTTGTTTTCATCCACTGAAGGCCACCTTTCAGCAATATGCAATCAATGACCAATCCCCATTGATATAGCGTCTTCTCCTGTTGTTAGGTATGTATCTAGAATCAACTTCTATTCTCTTTACTTTAGTTAGATCTCTTATATCCTTCAGTGCCAAGGCAGCATGCACTTGTGTGTATGGAACTGCTAGTCTTTTGTGAATTTTTTTTCATTCTGCTTGGAATAATATTTTTCCTTTCCTAGGAGATAGATTTCTCACTTCTGCAACCACACCTGAGCTCTTGTGTTATCCCATCTTCAATACTTTCCATGGAATCTCACTCTGCATTTGAATACCACCTTTCTTGGCCATCAGACCATCATTATCTGTATATGAAGAGAAGCATAATCTACATCATATTAAACACGCTAGCTGGCACATGGTATTTAGTACTTTGGGATAAATTGGGCCTTAATTTCATCAACTAGAGAATGGTAATAATAATAATACATTATCTGCAGAAAGGATATAAGTGTGAAATGGCCCAGTGCATGATAAGAACCTAACATAAAGCAGATGCATAATTCCTTTCAATAAAAAGTAGGTCTCTTAACTTTCTTTTTCATCCAAACTGGAGCAAAGGAGGATTCCTCTCTCTGTGAAAGGAACCATGAAGCCAGCGATGGCAGAATGCAATGGTCCCCTTGTGCTATGTTTTGAAGCACTTGTTCTTCATAATTCAGCAGCATCTCAATTTATTGTGCTATACGAGGCAGATGTCTGCTGGCAGCCAAGCCGCTTTTAGGAGACACAATAACAAAGGTACCGAGCGAGGGTGTAAATGGCCACCATGTCCCTGCTTTTGAGGACACTTGCCACCACTGCAGGTACAAGCAGCTTTCACGCACTGCACCAAACTGCTGACTAACCCTCATCTTTCTCTGGCTAGATATAGGTGTACGGCAGACTGTTTTTTTGAAGGTCCCCAGTGTCCCTACCCATTAATTTTTAAAATTTATTTATTTTTATATCAATCACAGGTTAGGTACTTTGCATCCCAGGCGTAGCCCCCCTCCTTCCTTCC
>CM053765.1:25117289-25177876 GCA_028658305.1 Pachyuromys duprasi
TGATATAATTTTATTTTGAATTTTTTCAAATAGATATTCCCCTTTTTACTTTTTATTTTCATTTCTCAATTGTTTAATAATAGCACTGTTTAAGTAATACATGCTTACTTGTTATATTTTGGTAGTTACGGAAAAAATTGTGTTTTTGAGATATATATACATACATATATGTAAATAAGTAGATATTTTTATATATACATATATACTTATAGATATATATACAGATATATATACATATATATACACACACACACACATACACATTCTCAGTCTCTTCTTTGGAACAAGGGAGCACTGTAATCAGAGCAGTCTAGACCCTAACCAAGAGGAATAACTGTAGGTCATTGTTCATCTATGTACCATGACACATCTTCACAAGATAACATGATGTTGGTCATAGGGAAGATACTTAAGACAAATAAGACAAAGGAGGTTAAATGTGAGGACTGTGCTGGATGTCACCAGAGAATCATGACACAAGCAATCATGCATATAAAAAAATAGGGTTCTGGCTGATGTCAATGAACTGCATACATCATAGGAAACTCCTTTCTCAGATACATGTAATTATCAATCCAAATGTCACGATGGCCCAAGATAAAGATAGCCTTTTAATTCTCTGATGAAATTCCAAGCTGTATTTATTAATCTATCAATTAAATCTTTTATATCATAAGCCTGAAGTGTACTTCATAAAACAAAACATACATTTTCTTGGGCAAACACATTAGAAAAGTAAAAAATTTCATTGTAATGTTGATATAAGTAAAGCCAGCATCCTGACCAAGAGAAATCTGCAGACTACAAGAAACAGGGACTCACAGTCCTGTTCTGCCCTTCATTCACCTTTATCCCTCTTTTTGGGAACAGAGAAGTCACTGCCAAGCTGATGACATTTGAGAATCACAGAATGTTAGAGTTGAAGGGCCCTAAGAGAGCATGAAACACAATTGCCTCATTTTATTCTTATGGAACAGAGAGGCCAGAGGATCCAAATAATGATCTCAAGGTCATATATCTAAATAAAGGATCTGGATATCCCGGGAGGAAAGGAGCACAGTTACACTGCAGAACCTCTCAGCAACACGGAGACGAGTGGAAACAACCAGCACAGTTGTATTTGACCTTGGAGTTGAGAGCTGCTATTGCTCCCACACTAATAAATTTTTCTCACCAGAACAAATGATAAAATGGTACACCATGTTGTCATATCTTACTTTCTCATTTCTATGTCTTTCTATTTCTATGATTACCCACCAAATTATCACACTGTCGATGACATTAAAGCTAAAAGATTTGTCCCCATCTCTTCTGCCATATTGTAATCTCACAGAGGACACAGAAATGTTTCCTTTTCATCTCTGTGTCTTCACAGAAATGTTTCCTTTTCATCTCTGTGTCTCCAGGACCCCACTCAGATGAAGGAAATCTGAAGACCTGTTTACTAAATCGCTGTGTCAATGTTGGAGCCTAATAATAGGCATCATAGTTTTACTTCCTATAGTTTTATAGACTCAAGGCTACTGAAATTAAAGTTATTGAAGGGAGGAATATATTGAATGTGCAAAGATTTTAATAATTTTACTGCAATATTCTAGAGATGGCACAAAGCAAATTTGAGTTCTTCATTTTCCATGTTCTACTTGCTATCTAGCTGTCCAAAGAAAATATCAGCAGTTATTCCCGTCCTGAAAGCATTGCTGAGGAAGAGAATTGGACGAATGCAAGATGCTTTCATACAAAGACTGTAAGGACTTATTTCTTGGAGAAAATATAACCAAAAAATGCCCAAGAACAATAACAATGCCATTTCCGGAGACTTTCCGGAGACGGGAGAAACAGAAAGAAAAATCACTGATGTAGGAAGGAAGGGCTCAGAATGCAGTTGTTGAATAATATTAGCATCAGTTTTTAAACTGCGATGCCAAGAGGACTCGGGAATAAAGACTTTGAGTTTCCATGGAGAGTTCTAGGTTAGACATCCCAATCTGAGCATCACTAGTACATGATGACCGTTGATACAGCAGCGATGAATAAGAGCACCATGGGTAGTGTGCAGAGAGAGACCCAAACAGAGGCCTGAAGTGCTCTAACGCTTAAAATGCACAGCATGATTATATGTATAGCACAGTGCTAGAGACTGTGGGCACTTAAATATACTTCATGTACTGTTTTCTCGCTGATCTTAGATTTTGTATACACAAGGAGAAAATGCTGTTTAGTGTGTTGTGAAAAAGGAATGGAATAGGAACAATGAATCATAAATTCTAACTATTTCTTTAGCTCCAATTTAGAATAGTATCAGCTTCTCTGGGCTTCTTCCTCTCTATCTGCCAAAATGAGGATGACAAAAGACTCCAAAGCAATCTACTAGCCATATTGCTTTCTGATGCCCTGATTCCCATGTGATATATAAGTGACATTCACATGACAGACTCCAGCCTCACTGGAACTGGTCCCTCTGCCTTCCTAGGCAGAAGTTACTGCTGGTATTGGTGTTGTTTCTGACATGCAAGAGCATATGGCTAATCAGAGAGCCTACTAAAATGAGGCCACTAGTGATGATGGCAGATAGATGCTGATGTTATCCTCCCCTGTTGGAACTAGCTATTTAAGAAATCCCATGTATTTATTCTTGCTTTTTTGCACATACATATGACAGATAAGCAAAATCCTAGATGCCTGTCTACTTTACTTTCATAATTCTGTAAATTAATGTTTTTGGAATCACTTGATTTCTATGAGCACATAGAATAATTTATTTCAGTACCCATCAGGAATGGCCAAATTAAAGCAAGACAAAAAGAAATCTGAAGCAGTTTCATGCAGTTGGGAGTCTATGGTCTATGGTCTCAAGGGTCAAGGTTGCCTGCCCTTAACCATGGAATAATGCACATGAGAGAAATGGTTCAATAAGATTGTATTAATATACATATGGACTCACATCTGTATGATTTGTGTGTGTACACACACACACATTTGCACATATGTATGTCTGAATATGTAATAATTAAGAGATAAATTTTAGGTTTCAATACTATATTCAGTGGAAAAAGGAGAACATACAATTTTTCTATAACATGATTATATCTGTACATAAGAACAGAACAGCCAAACACTTAAAACAGGGAAAAGATAGTCACAACTTTTTTTAATGGTTAGTTAATTGTGTTTAAGCCTTGGATGATTTTTCCTTGATTCTTGGTATTGTCTTGTATTTTTAAAGAATTATTTACTGTGTGTATGATTATTGTATAGCAGTGGTTCTCAACCTTCCTAATGCTATTACCCTTTAACACAGTTCCTAATGTTGTAGTGATACCTGAGCATAAAATTATTGCGTTTCTACTTCCTAATTGTAATTTTACTACTGTTATGAACCGTAATGCAAATATCTGATATGCCAGATACCTGATATGTGAACACCAAAGAGGTCACTTACCTCAAGTTGAGAACCACTCCTTTATAGCATGTCTTTATCTTCAGAATAGCAAAATTCAAAGCTTTAAATGATCCACAATGGCCTCTGTCATTTGTTGTATGTTCTTTACACATTAGGTAAAAAGAGGTTTAAAAAAATAAAGAAATGTTTCATTTTAAAAGTATGAAATCAAGTCTCAATTTCTGCTGGGAAAAAAAAACTAATCCATTCTTCTGATTAGACAGAAAGCTTGGACTTCTCACTTCTCTGAAGCCATGGAAAATTGAACTCCATCTTCCCTCCCATGGATTGTTGTAATACATTGTGAACATTGCCCTAAGTGAACAAGTTTCACCTGAACAGAAAGAAGGCCTATGATTCTACAAAACATTGTCCTAGTCATGTCAGGATATGGAAGATACTGCATCTAGTGTTTCTTCATTATCATGACCTACTCTCTTTAGGAGAGAAACCCTCAACTAGAGAAAATGTCCACGTGTGTTCCTGTGGCATCCTCTGTGCCTAAGAACTGAAAATGCCTGTTATTATCAAGTTCTTAACCTTAGGATGTCAGGAAGCCTGTGAGCTGGTTTTGAGCTCACAAACATGTCTTTTTGAGGGATCACTCTCACAGGTACATGTGAGTGTGTCTGTTCCAGGTAACTGTCCAGCTAGACAGAGAATAGCACTAGCGGTACAAACAAATACAGCAATCTGAAATGGAGCTGTTCTCATTTGTGCAAAATGTAAACTCTGAATTAAAAAGATAAGAACCCAAAGGTCAGAGGATCTCTATCACAGTGACCAGGGACCCCTACAAATGCTCTGTTTTCCTCTCTAAGATCATCACCTGATAAACAGTTTCCCACATAATCATTCTGTGAAACTTCACTTCCTCCATGTCTTAGTTCTGGAGATTTCAAGAAAAAGCAAAATCTTTAGGCAGGAAGTGTAATATGTTCATTTCATAAAGAACTGAGACTTAGATCAGGGTCCTCTATGTCATCTTGCTAATTAGAAACAGAATCCACAGGATTCCAGGTCTGTCTGACTCTAAAACTTTTGCATTTAATCATGAGGTCAGTTTGCCCCCAGGCGCTGTACGGTATCTTATTTTCTTGACATAAGTATGAACTTTCTTTCCAAATAAATCTCACATATATTTATACAGAGCTATTTAAAGATGAGCATAGAATGTGCAGTAGACTCAAATTTAGCTTGATGGTTCCCTAAGGAATGAAATTATCAGACTTGCCATACCAGGGTACACACCAACTGAACGAACAGGTTAGCCACAGTGCAAAGGAGGCTGCTTTATGTTAATGAAGGTCAAGTACTCACAGCTTGTCAAGAGAAGACATCTCTAGGACAGAATAAGACAGATTCAATGGTATTTTTATCCACTATAAGACATCATAGGAACTGGCAAAATGGCTCATTGAGTCAAAGCACAGATGACTGGACTTCCAACCCCAGAAACCACATTGGAAGGAGAAAACAGTTCCCACAAGCTATCCTCAAATCTCTGTGTTCTAGCATGCATGCATACACACACACACACACACACACACACACACACACACACACTCACAGACGCACATGCACACACACACACCACATGGCAGATAAATCAATGTTTAAAAAGATACCATAGGACTTCATAGGAGAACAGGTGGTCCTCCCAATTTTCAATTTAACTGATTACAATTAAATAGGTACTAAAAAGTTTTACTTTTAGGTTCCACAGACGGCTCCCACCTCACCATGAATAGGTCACCAAAAGGGCCAAAAACAATAATGATAGTCATCACCATCTATATATTTTTAAAACAGTGGCAAGCCTTGCTCAAAAAAAAAAAAACAACTTAAATTCAATATCTGGCCAATTTTTAGAACTATGTATTTAGAGTTTCCCCTCTCTGCAGGAAGAAGTCATCTCCTGTAAAGGTTAGAAATAAAAGTAGTCTGATTTAATGAAGCAGCAAGCTGCCCAACAAAAGTAACCTATTAGTCCCTATTCTTATATATTTCCTAGTTCCGTTGCCTTATCCTGCTACTTGGGGAGGACAACTTTGATGCAGAGTTGACCATTAGACCAATTTTACTTAGATGGTTGGCAATTTTCATCTAGCGTCATTCCTGAGCCATGCCTAACTCTGCATTGAAGTTTTCACCATCGCACTATCACTTTCTCACCTTTATTCACATTGCCTTTCGCTAATACTCACATTCCTGTTGTGAGATAGTTGATATAAGTGAGTCAAGACGCAGTTATTTGAGGCTCCATGTGGCATACCTTCTTGAGAATTTTCTTAGTCTTATTATATCTAGTAAAAATGATTAATTTTAGACTTAACATTAGACCTTCCGGGAAAAAATAGGGAATGCAAATGATAAAAAGAAAGAAAAAGAAAAAATTACAGAATATTTTCATTGATCAGGCTGATTATTGAGGAAGATGGGAAAATATCCCTTAACCCACATGTTCCCTCACATGTTCCTGTACAAAGAGAATGTGGAACACTTTCTCTTCACTGTTACTCTTCAGAAATACCTGTGTATTCTGAAGATCAGTAGTGGAAAACAAAATTGTGTTAGAAATAGGAAAAAGAAAATCCAAGACTCTTCATAAGTCCTTCCACCCACTACCGCTTTGCCCCCGTTCAAAAGCAGCCACGCCACCTATCTGTTCAACACTTCCCACTCAGTGAGCATATCATCTATAATCCATTAAGCATGTCTGACATCACCCTTTGTTCTTTTAGATGACCATATAGTAGTTCCCTGATCCAAAGCAGGGGCTGTGTCAGATACTTCTTTATTGATTTTATTGGCCACGGTGTCTAGAAGGCTCTACTCCCCTGAAAAAAAAGTATAAAAACCAAAGAAAAAATACTCAAAAATCTATATCAGTTTCAATGAGGGAAAAAACAATGTCATTGGGAAGCTCTATTATGTTCACTAATAGTGAAGTCCTCTCAGTTTTCCACTCCAGTGGTTGATTCTGAACATGGTGTCAGGAACAATACAGGGGCAAAAAACAATTAGTGGGGGAACAAAACAATCAGTTGAGCCGTCTGGGACTTGAGCGATGTATAGATCAAATGTCTTAAATTTGCTAAGCTGAGTCTCATTTAGCCAGAATGGATGTCTCTTGGCTGCACTGTACCAAGAATAATTGTCCCTCATATATCCCCAATCAGCTGCCTTTTAATGACTAGTCAAAAGTGACAATGTAAAAGATGCAATGACTTTCATTGTACTTGGCCAAATCTGGACCAACTCCCAATGATTTGCCCTTGGAATAGGTGAGCTTATGAACACCTTGCACAGCTGGCTACAGTCACTGCTTCCTGCTTCTAACACCACAAGGCCTGTGAGTTACAAGAGGAAGAGGTGAGATGTCTGAGGTTACCTTATGTTGTTACATTGCTTTTATAAACAGTGTAATATCCTCAATACCTTGGCTTACATCAAATCAGTCTCTTCCATCCCAGAGGTCAAATGACCTTTCCATCGCTCGAAAACAGCACCGGGGTAGGCTACCCTACAAAGACATTTGGAAAGAGTCCAGGCACTTGACAGACTTAGCAACCCCATGTGGCCTATTTCTATTCCAGATGGCTGCCTCATCATCTTAGCTCATATTATGGTTGCTGCTTTGGAAATGCAGTGGATTTGAATTTAAATTTAAATTCCAAAGCTACAAGAAAGTTCTCATTTTCTCCTTCACCCTAATGTCCTGTGTCTTGTTATTAGTATGATTGCAGGGAAGACTTGCAGTTCTCTTGAAATGTGGGTTTCTGAAAGGTAGAGAGCATTTAATTCGTATTAGTGATTGGCCTATAATAAGTTATTAGTATTAGCATCATCAAGGAGAAGGTACAGAGAATCAAGGGGACCCAGGCAGGCTTGTTATTCTCTTGAAGTAACATTATGGGCTTCGCAAAAACACTCTTTGAAAACAACTGCTCAGCACCACTCCAGCCTTGTCCAGTGTGTCTCCCACTGCAGTTTCAATTACCAGAGCTTCTGAGTACTGCTGATCTTCAGCAATGAAGCCTCACAGATAAGCCCTCACAATATTCTCCCTTTCTCTGGCTCTCCACATCAACCTCCTCTGTCCTCTAGCAGATTTCCTTCATAGAAATCCGTACTCCTTCTTCAAATAAATGATAAACTTTAGAGAATACAAGTATGCTACTGCAGATTCTATCCCTATCCTCAAAGCTGTAGAACTGTAGGTTCTCAAAAACAATTTATTGTGTAAAGTGACCTTTCATATAAAGGAGATCATTATAATCCACAGCCAGCATAAAACAGGACAACCTGCCATCTGGACATGACTTGTACACAAGAATTTCCTTGATTTTTTTCCTGTTTTTTTTGGGGGGGGAGGGTTGTTTTGTTTTGAGACAGGATTTCTCTGTGTAGGCTTGGATGTCCCGGACTTGCTTTGTAGACTAGGCTGGCCTTGAACTCAGAGATCTGCTTCCCCGAGTGCTGGGATTATAGGTGCCATTGAACCCAGTAAAAATCTCCTTGTCTTGATGTTGTCTTTTTGTTAACATCCATAGCTTCGGTTTTGAACAAAGTGTAAGTTGAGTGCAAATGTAAAACGCTTCAGTTGTGCATGGAGAGGGGACCTAAGACAACAGGCAGAGTACTCTGCCTGTTCGATAGGGTCAGTTTTCACCTCTACAGTGACCTTCCATACATGCAGTACTTTACAACTTTGTTTAGATGAAAACAAAACATCTCACCTGTTTCTCACTCTGGCCTGGCTTCACATCTGCCCCTTAGCGCACACTGCCCTTCTGTTTCAGGTCACACTCCATCCTATCACCTTTTTGCCAAACTAATGCCCACTGTGTTCACACCATCTCTTTTGTACTACTTTTTTGCATTAATACTGTCTAAATCCCTTTAGTACTCTGGGTCTCTTTGCCCCTCTGCACCTTCCTTTTGGTGATGCTGGCACTAATAACTAACCATAGAGTAATTGTTAACATGTAGCAAATGCTCCCCGCACTTCAGGAACCCATTAACTCAGTCACCAACAGCTTCTGATGACACGGGCTCCCTGGCTGCCTGTCTTTTACAAATGAGTAAATCAAGTCTCAGAGACACTGTCTTCGAAGAACTTGTATGACAATGTGGGGGCCCAAATTCTCACCCCAACTGGCTCTAGAGGTCTTGTTCATATGCACCATATATCACTCAGCCTCTTATAAAACTCACCATGTTTGTAAGTAGTTATTTCATCCCAAGAGACAGGCAGCTCCATGAAGACAGAGATAGACACATTTCTGCCTCTGGAGACCAACCCAGGATTCAGCTTGTAGAAAGTACTCAGGAAGCTTGAGTTCAAGGACTAAAGGAAACAACCACCTTGCCACTTCTAGAACCTTCCCTATCTATAGAAGATATTTGAAGTGCATTGTGACAATGGGGGTGCTTATTATGAAGCTCCCCTTTCTACCATCTAACTGACCAAACAAATTTAACCATTCACAACTAGAAAGGATGAGTGCCCAAAAACCACAGACCCCAAACACTGTTGTCTGGAAGCAGATAAATCACAGAGTTGAGCAAAGGTGGCCCTGGGCCACAAATCACTCCACTCAGACCTGGCAATACCACTCACCTCTTTCACAGGTTCTTCCCCAGTAGCCGGTGCCAGTGCAGTCGCAGATGAAGCGGTTCCAGCCGTCCTTGCACACCGCATTGTTCTTGCACGGGTAGCTGTCACACTGCTTGGCGCTCATGCGTGAACAGGAGGACTTGACGCCCGCCGCATTCTGCATCTCCGCCAGCTGCCGGATGTTCTTGCTGCGCCCATCAATGAATAGGTCACGGATGCAGCCTACATAGCCGTAGTTGAGCATGGCGGTCCAGAGCTCCGTGGGGAGAATGAGGCCAGCTCGATTCTCTGGCAGCCCGCCCAGATACATGTCCCCTTCCAGGTCCAAGATTTCACTCTCCCCACTGGCGGTGAATGGCGTGCGCCTGCTGTTCACAGATATGGTACCTGGAATGGGGGGCAGGCACACAGTGAGGAAATGGCTTTCTTACATCTCAGGTGCGATTCTGGAGCTGCTTAAAGGAAAGCGACCCCACAGGGGAGTGGAGGAGATCAGCATTGCCTTGTCAGGAGACATCACTCGAATTGGGGAAAGAATGGCTACAAACTGGTGATAAGGGCCATTTAGTTCCAATCTCTGAAGCTAGGATGGCCTGGGCCATAGGACGAAACAAAAAGAAACCCAATGACTAACCCAGTACATCTCTTTATAACCATATTCGCTTAGAGATAAGATACAAAACAAGGCAAGAGGAGGGTAAATCCCAGCTCTTCCAACTACCAGCTTTATTGCCTTGAAGAACAGACTTCACCTTTCACTTCCGAAGGGAAAAATAATTATTCTGAACTAACAGGCAGCTGTGATGACTCCATGAATGCATAAGTGTAAGCACTTGCAGCAAAGTCAGGGACAGAATGACTCTGCATTGCCTATATGCTCTTCAGGAGTACATGATTCCTCAAAGGATTGGCTTTCTTCTATCCATGGATACTCTGTAACCCGGGCATTGACTGGCCACTCTGTCAGCCAAAATTTCAGGCATTGCCTTCAGCTGTTTTTGGCTTGTGTGTTTGTTTCGCTTTTAGATTGAGGCTAAGTAGCCATACCTGGCCTGGTACTTGCTTTTGGAAACTAAACTGGGTTTGACCTAACAGTTGCCCTCCTGCCTTTGCTTCCGAGTGCTGGAATTACAGGTGTGAGCCACAACACCTGGATGGAATGTGCTTCTTCCTGCATTCTTAAATGCATAGTGAACACCTTTCTTTCTCCAGTGATAATCCAGGAACAGCACTGAGCTTGTCAGGCAGAGTATTTCTACAAAGCTGATTTCGCAGAGCATAGAGGCAGAAAATCAATACATGATCTAAGAATATTCGCTAATAGCAGGTGTTATAGAAAAAGCCAATTGGGTGCCATGAGAGCAGCTCCTAGGATCCACTTTAAAGTGTGTAGTCCCAGAAGGCATCTCCACATGAAGAATAGTTAAACAGAGACGTGAAAAAGATCCAGCCCCACAGAATTCAAGGGAAAGAGCATGTGTGGCAGGAGATTGGCATTTGCAGAGCCCTGAGGGGCCTCTGAGGTCATCCGTTGGGCAAAAGTGTCTATGGGTCCAACCTGACAATCTGAGTCTGATCCCTGCTACCCAGGTAAAGGCAGAAGGAAAGAATCAACTTCTTGAAATTGTCCTCTGACATCTATATGCACTCCATAGTGTACATTCATATAACACTATTAATAATAATTATTATTATGATTACTATGGATTATATTATTGTTGTTGTTGTTTTTGTTGTTGTTGCTGCTGCTGTTGTTGTTTAGAAGCCCTAATGGCAGGAGGAAATTTTTTCATAATCAAAGAGGCAAGAAGCGGTGAGCCCAGAAACATAGGTAAGTCCTGGGAGGGGCAGGATAATGGGCTCTGCCAAATGAGATTTTAGAAGCTGCACCCTAGTGCCAGGCCTGGGAAAACAAAGGAAGTATTTCTGCCTTCCATGGCTTTTTCCACTCCATGCCACTCCCTCAACACCATTACAGCTGATTGCTGAACTGGAAAATTAGGAGATGAGCAAGGCGATATCTGGGCACCACACCAGAATTATGGATTTGTTTCTTTGTCTGTTTTTGTTTTTTTATGTTTATTTGTTTGTTTTTCTTTTTGTTTTAAATTTTATTATATATGTATTTAATATTATTCTTGAAATATTTGTACTGAGAGAAGTGGACAGTATCATCCATTAGTCAACCTCAACTCCTGCCCTTCTGTCTGGGCCTCACTTCCCCTAGCCAGTAAGCACACAACCTAAGGGCTGAATCAGACCATAGACGATCACAAATATGGTATGTACACTCCAAATTACAACAGGAGAATGGGATGGAAAGAACATAAAGGGCCCTGGTGTGGGGTTGGGGTAGATTAAGCCCTGCAATCCTCCCTTAGCTCTCTGTAGAAGTTGTCTCCTAGAGAAATGGGCTTTGCCTATTTAATTCTTAATATTGCAAAAATTCCACACAACAGAAAATAATATCTTGGCTACCAATTTAAGCATTTTTATATATTTAAATTTTGTATTAACATATTTTATTTTATATGTCTAAGTATTTTGAATTCATCTGCATACATGCACCACATGCATGCCTGGTGCCTGCGGAGGTCAGAAGAAGACACAAGATCCCTTGGAACTGATGGATAGTTTTGAACCACCCTGTGGAGGCTGTCAATCAAACATGGGTCCTTAGCAAGAACAATTAATACTCTTAACCCTGCCGAGCCATCTCTCCAGGTCTTCATTTTGTATAATAAAAATAAAAAATGAAAACATCAATTGATTTTGGGTGTTGGGGCTCAGATCCAGTGATTCACACATGAAGCATTTTACTCTGCCACTGAACCATGATGCCATTTACATGCTTTTAAAGGCTCCTTCTTTAAAACAATTTTGCGACTTAAGAGTCATTACAATTCCAGCATGGCTGGCGGAGGAGCTTTCAAGGCTCCTCCCCTAACTGAGGAGTGTCTACAGCTGATGGCTATTGAGGGCTGGAGAAGCAAGTTTTTAGGGATATAGCTGTTGCTAGGTTTCACATGCTCCAGTGTATGGCCCCAGACCCATGCACAGATGATTATCACTAATTTGACTGTGGAGACTATTAAATAATTAATAACAATAGTACAATTAAAGTTGTTGGAAGTTGGTCCAATGTGTGTTACTGGCCCTTAAGATCTGGTTTCACCTATCTTTGTTTGTAAAACTGCCTAAGACATAACTGATTGGTTGATTAAACAGCCTATACTTGGGCAGGGCAAAATGGGGTATGCATGGCTAAGGTTCCTGGGCTTTGAAGGACGGAAATAATCATGGAGGACAGATGGATGGGAAGAGAGGAAGAGGGAGGACACCAGGATGGGTGAGCCTGGAGAAGAAACCATGTGGGACTGAGAGGAAGGACTCCAGTAATGGTATGGAAAGGCCCAGATGAAAAATAAAAGCAAGTATTGAAAAGGTTGTGGATGGAAGATAGGAAGGTTAAGGAGGATAGCATTGGATGAGGGCTGTGAGATGGATGGTGAGGTGATTTAGACAGCAAAGGTAGGAATATTGGCCCAGCCCAAGGTAAATAAAGCAATTAGAAAATCTAATAGGTGTCTGTTTCTTATTATTGGTGATAGCAAATTAGATAATACTGCCATTATAATCATAGGGTAAATAATAAACATTATATAGGCCATATAACTCAACACTCATTTATTATTTATTTACTACAACAAAATCTATCAGGAAGATAGATTGGTGGGTCCTAGGAGAGCTGGAGGGTGATATTGGAGCTTGGGTAAAATTTAAATGAATGGTATATATGTATGAAAAGTTCAAAGAATAAATGAAATTGTTATTTCTAAAAAGAAGAAGTTGAGACTTGTGTCTCCGAATGTCTTCTCTTACAAATGTCTTTAGCTCTTCAAACAGGACTAATGGGATAGATCATCAATGAATGAGGCAATGCATGGATTGAATGGGAAATATACCACATATGCTCATGTGTTTGAACTTTTGCTGCCCAGCTGATTCTCTGTTGGGGAAGGTTATGGAGCATATCTGGAAGAATTGGGTGGTCCCTGGAGGTAGGCCTTGAGACTTGACAGTGCGGCCTACCTGTTCACTCTCTACTTTCAGAGCGTAGATGCAATGTGAAAGGCCAGCCTCTTGCTCCTACCGCCATGCCCTCTTCGTTTAACATCATGTCTTCCCTGCTATGATAGACCGTACCTCTCTTAAACTATAAACCAAAATAATCCATTCTCCCTTAACTTGCTTTAGACAGGATATTTTATAGTAGCAATGGGAAAGAAACTGAGACAGGAGACATGCAGATTGCCAAGTACTGACAAGACAGGAATCAATTTGAAATTTGGAGCGTGGACTGTATCCCATAGAAAGCCTATGCTCTGAATATATGGCTGAACACATTTTGAATGTGCTTTTGGGGTTTTAAAACTAAATTTTCTCCACTGGGGGGTGATCATAAAATGTTTTATGGATCATCTCTCAAGCCAGTTGTTCTTCTGAATGCTCAAGGACAAAGGCACATTTGAACACACTTCTTTTACAGATATCTATTTTGGAAAAGATTAATAGCTAACTGAAAAAAAATACCTAAAAAGTATCCTCACAAAGAAATGAAGTGTAATAGATCATATTGAAATGTAATGTCACACTAGTTTGCTGAACTCATCATTGTTTACTTAGTAAATTTTATAGGCTTTAATCAAAATTATCAGAACTTCAATTCCATAGCTTCCATATATGAAATCTAAGGTTCCTGAAATCCAAATTTATGTGTAGAAGACGGGTCCCCGGTAATTCTAAAAATACAAACCAAGATAGCTATTCTAGTACACTGGCTAGTTTTATATCAATTTGACAAAAGCTAAAATCATCAGAAAGGAGAGTACCTCAATTAAGAAAATGCCTCCATAAGACTGGGCTATAAGCAAGTCTGCAGGACATTTCCTAATTAGTAATTGATGAAGGAGGGCCCAGCTCATTGTTGGGGGTGCCATCCCTAGGCTTCCTGGGTTCTATGACAAAGCAGACTGAGCAAACCATGAGGAACAAGCCAGTAAGCAGCATCCCTCCCTGACCTCTGCCCTCAGCATCTGCCTGTGTGAGCTTCTTTTCTTACTGATATGTGAGCAAAATGAACCCTTTCCTCCCAAAGTTGTTTTTGGTCATGGTGTTTCATCACAATAACAGCAACCTTAAATAAGACAACTAGAGAAATCAATTAGTGTTGGGAATAACTAAAAATAAGTACATGGTATCTTTATGTTTACTAGCCTCCTTGGAACACCAGTGGGTACTGCTAAGTCATTCCAGGGTCATAGTTAATCCTACACAAAACTGTTCAATCATAACATACTTCCACATGTAGTGAGTTACAGACAATTCTATAGCTATTCAGTGTTCTATTGCTTGTCTAGTTGACACTTTATTGATAAACTTAGGAGAGAAATTTAACCTCTAGAGAAATTAACCTTTTGTGTTTCTCTTAAAAAAATTACAAACCACTCTCATTCTTGCTCAACAAGAACATTTAATTTGAAACCTCTTGGATCTGACCAGATTTCAGACAATCAATACAGAATCCTACTGGGCAGTAAAACATCCAAGGCCACAATCTGCCACTGACTGCATCCTGCACAGAACCCATCCAGATCTTCCCGAGAACAGTATTGCTCATCTCTGCCACCCTCCTAGCTGGGAAATTCCACAGAAAAAGCTGCCATTCCATGGAAGCTCAGCCATTTCTTGTTTCAGCTTTTGGATGGGAGGACCTCTTGCTTTGTTGTATTGGTCAAGGGCACCTAGACATAAAAATGTCCAGATTAAGACTTCTGCATATTCACAGGAGAAGTAATCCATACAAATGAAACAAATGAAGCTGAAACTAGTCTTGTTTATGTGCTGCCCAAATGAAGAATCAGAAAATGAGCCTGAAATGCAGATGCTATACTTAGTTGTCTTGGGGAAACACCCTTACTAAAAACAAAATATGAACACCATCACCAGAGGGTCCTTAGAATGCCAGGCAGACTGTTCAGGCATTCAAAAGCCCAAATTCTCTATTGCTGCCCCCATTCCCCAGCCCTCTTTCTGTTCGTCTTCCAGAATAGCTATGTACTGCCTGGAGCTAGTTTGTTTGAAATGTGGCTACAGAAACAAACAAAGCATTTAAACCAAATGTAAAAGGTTATGAAGAGGAAAGGGGAGTTAGCGAGGTCTGAGCAGAAGAGTGAAATGTGGGCTTTCACACCAAAGGAAGGCTTTAAATTGAACATGACTTCAGGAAAAATCAATTTGCTGTTTCCTTTCTTGTCATAATTCCTCCCTGAAACATGACTCTTGCCAATTATTGAAGGGCTATCATTGCATAAACTCTTTCAGTGAAGCTTATCCCACAGAGCAATCATGTAATGAAATACTTGTGATGTCACAGTTGGTTTCCATGGTGATAAGAGAGAGGAGATGAAAGGTGGAGGATGTCAAACCATGACAGTCTATGGTAGGAATGAAAATGCTACTTATAAAATCACTCACAGTGCTAGGGTCTTAGAACTATCATGAGACCATTCTGCAGAATTATAGCAAAGCTAAGAATACCAGTCATCTACAAGCCAGGCATCTCGTCCATAAATATCACTTTACAACAGCCATTAGAGAATTAAAGAACTATTAGAGAACAGTGGGGAGACAGGTGAGCATGCAAGTGAATGCCATAAGAAAAAACATAAAGCTCGGGGAGGGGGGCAGCTGCTTTTATCTAGTCTCAGTCCTAGGCTTTTCTTACCTGATCTGCCATCACGCTGAATGTCCACATGGTACCATTCCCCGTCGTTGGCTTTCTTCTGAGTGGCCTTCACCTTGATGGTTCCAGAGCCCATGTCAAGCAGCAAATACAGGTTGCCATCAAGAAGTTCCACGGCAAAGAAGTCAACTTTTGTGTTCTTTTGGCTCCGGACATCTTTCCTTTCTTGAGGCTTCCCATGAGTGAAAAGGATCAGGCCATTGGGCTCAGTGGTGCGAAAGTCAAAGGAGATGGAGCCCATGCGTTTGGTGTTCCACTTGGGCAAGCTGATGTAAGCCTCCGGGGTCTCAAAGTTGATGGGGTCCAGTGTGGCCACATTCTCACACTTGAATACAACTTCACCATAGATTTTCATCTTAGTGTCCCCAATCCGGGCCAAGCGAGACAGCTCCAGCCGGATGTCATTATTCTTATAAACAACCTGTCAAAAGCCAAAGGAAAGTGCCATATGAATCAATCTTGCAAACAGTATCAATCCATTGCTCATGGGGCATCCAGAAAAAGGATCTGAAGAGGCTTCAGGACATAATGGTCTGAAACAACATCTGAAACAGAAGACTCATAATCATCACCATCAACAACAACAAAAGTGCATCCCAAGAGCTGTTTGGGGCACATATACAAGCTCCAATTGAGCCTCTACTTTACCACTGTGAGCTGTTCTTGACTTTCTCCTTGTAGCCAGTTTCTGGATGTCAGAAAGTTATCAGTATGAGTTTACAAGCAATGTTCAAGACAAATTGAGTTGTACAGAAGCAAAATACACACAGCTACTTACTAAAGCATCACTGGGAAAAGGCCACAAACAGCCTTAATAACCTTCAACAATGGATGGTAAACCTCTACAATGGAATACAATGCTGCCTTGTAAAATTGGGTATTGCCTCAGTTTTTTACATGAGTCCTTCCAACTCTTTTTTAAGTATAGGAGGAGCAGGACAAAATGATAATTACTTTACCATTATATGAAAATGGAGAGTCATAAATGCGTAGTTTTGCACAAGCAGAAAGTATCTTTGGGAAGAATTATGAACTATGAAATTGTCAGGAGAGTGGATTTATGGGATTCATATTCAGGACTGGGAGACTTATATTTTCGTAATATCCTCTTGTTTTGTTTGATTATTCAAAACCATGCGGATGTTTTACCTTTAAGGATAATTGACTGGGGCTGAAGAGATGGCTCACTGGGTAAAGCGCTTGCCATACAAGCATACAAACCCACCTAAAGCTGGATGTGATAGTTTGTTTCTGTAATCCCAGTGCTTCTATGGCAGGGTGGAAGGCAGACGCCAGAGATCCCCTTGAATTCCATGAACTGGGTAACCTGGCATATGCGTCAGCCAACAAGAGGCTGAGTCGCAAACTAGGTAGAAGCTGAAGACTAAAACCCAAGGTTACTCTCTTCCCCCACACACATGCCCTGGCACTTCATTGCCTTATTTACACACATGTACACCTCATAAACACACACAAAAGGTTGTTTAAATGGTTGAATTTGTGAGCATTGGTTACAAGGAGGGTGTGGGGGAGTTATTTTTATAATCACATTGAATGTGCCATCAATACAGATGCAAAGGAGAATACCCTAATTTAGTCAGTTGTGGACATTTATATGAGAATTGAACTTACAAAAAGAACGTTTATTCCAGAGACTAATCACATAGCCATGACCATCCTCTCAAACAGAGTGAGTGGGAAAGTGAGAATGCCAACTTTTTTAAAAGTCTGTTATCTTTTTTTTAATATTAATATATATATTTTCTTTTTTGTTTTTATTTTTTTACATTTTTATTTTATATTAATCACAAGTTATGTACTTTGTATCCCAGCCATAGCCCCCTCCCGCATTCCTTCCCTATCCCTCCAATCCCTCCCTCATTTCTTCCCTGCCCCATTCCAACTCCGCTGAGAGGGGAGGTCCTCCTCCCCTTCCTTCTAACTCTAGCTTATCAGGTCTCTTCAGGACTGGCTGCAATGTCCTCTTCTGTGGCCTAGCAAAGCTGTTCCTCCCTCGGGAGGGCGAGGGGGTCAAAGAGTCAGCCATTGTGTTCATGTCCGAAATAGTCCCTGTTCCCCTTACTAGGGTACCTACTTGGATATTGAGCTACCATTTGCTACATTCAAGCAGGGTTTCTAGGTTATATCCATACATGGTCCTTGGTTGGAGAAACAGTCTCATAAAAGACCCTGGTGCCCTGCTATATATGGTCCTTGCAGAGCTCCTGTCCTCTCCAGGTCATACTAACTCCCCCTTCTTTCATATGATTCCTTGCATTCTGCCAAAGGGTTGGTTATGTGTCTTAATATTTGCTTTGATACACTGCTAGGTAGAGTCTTTCCAAGGCCCTCTGTGGTAGGCTCTTGTCCTGCTACTTGTTTTCTCCTACATCCAATGTCCATCCCATTTGTCTCTTACCCCAGGTCCTCTTTCTTGTTTATCTTCTTGAGGTGTACAGACTTCAGTATGTTTATCCTATCTTATAGGTCTATATAAGTGAGTATATACCATGTGCGTCTTTATGCTTTTGGGATACCTCACTCAGGATGATCTTTTTATGATTTTTCAAACCTGGATTAATCCATAATACCATGGGGATTAGTCTAGATTTCTCAAAATTATTAAAATATTTTACTCTTACTAGCACTTATCTCTTTAACTTCATAGGCTTTCTCCCCTCCCCACCTACCCACCTCTTTCTCTGTGTATGTGTTCTTGTGTATGAGTACAGGCATGTATGTGCCACTGCATACATACAGAAGTCAGAAGACAGCCACAGGCAATTGTCCTCATTTTCTACCTTATCAGAAATAGGGGCTCTTCTTTGCTGCTGCTTATCTGGTTTATGAGATAAACTAGAGATTATCCAAAGATTATCTTGTCCCTGTCTCTATCTCACCATAGCTGCCTGGAAGTTTCATATGCACATCACTGCTTCCACTTTTGTGTAGGTTCTGAGGGTGCTAAATTCAGGTCCTCACACTTGCATAGCAAGGATTTTATCTGCCAAGTGAGCTCTCTGGTCCCAGAACTGAATTTTAGTTTAACATCCAACTACAGGATGTTTCCCTCCTCTAACCTGTTACCAGGCAACAACTGGGCAGAACTGTTGACTTTGAACAATAACAGCCAGTGTGATCCATAACTGTGACAAAGCATTGGAAATTCTTCATCTATTCTGTGACCTTGACTATGAATTGAACTATAGTCAATAACACTGAAAATAGTAATGATTTTTAACACTTACCAGATACCTAATACAAGTCTCTATAGTAAAGGCTTATCATCTACCATCCCACTCAGACACCACCTATTTGGTCAACCTGGAGTTATTCCCTCATCTTATAGAAACAGAAAGTAGTTAAGGAACCAGCACAGAGGGGTTATGGTGCTAAGTATGGAGAGGAATCCAAGCATCAGTTTCACAGTCTATGGGCAGAAGTACTTGCATATTTACTAGTACTATCCATGAAGTATTAATGCCCAGGAAGCAACTTATTAACGTTGTAGAGAGTCATATATGATCAGCCTTCCAGTTCAGAAGCTGAGTTTCTTGTTTTAGTTTCACCACACTGACCATGGACAAAGAGGAACACAGCAGGATCCTGAGGCAAAACTCAAACAAACAAATCATAAAAGAAACAATCGGAGTTTGACTGGTAGTGTCTCCTTTCTAACTCCCACTATGATGCCCTAGCATGTGTGATCTCTGTATGGGAACCAAGCTTTGCCTTGGTCTGTATCTGGATGAAATGGCTTTGACTTTTCTCCCCATAATAATTATTAGTAGGCAGCAGTAACTCATCCAAAAGACAAAGAGGAGGCTTGGCTCCATGAACAATAAAATAGAGAGAGAAAGCTTAACCACCTGTCCTTACAGAGATCCAAGACAAACAGTGAAGACAAAGGCTCTTTAAGTGAATGTAAAGACCAACTTCCAACGGGGAAGGCACATTCTTGAGCCTGCAACTGACAATGATAGTCAGAATGCATATTTCTGAAGGCACAATTTTGGAAAATCAGGAGCAAGTAGTTAGTGATAACTAGACTTCTGTCAAAGACTCCTGGGCAGCAAGCTTTCTATCATGACCTCCAATTTGCTTGTCTGTGTTTGCAGAATTTCTCCAACAGTGAAAAAAGAGCCAAAATTTTCATTTGTTGACACTTAAGTAACCTTTCTGAATCTCAATTTTATTCCTCTCCTCAATCTACCCCTTCACAATGTTCACTTTGTTCTTTCAGGTTAATGTCAAGAGGAAATAATAGAACACAGCAACTTCTAAACTGGCATAAAAATATAAGGAAAAGCATCTTGATCTGAAGCAGTGTTAGAACTCTACTGGAAACAAGTACACTCTCCAAAGTGAGATTCTGTAGAATAGCTGCTGCCAGGAAGAAAGGGGCAGGAGGGCAATTGACTTGTAGCTCTGTGACACTCACGCATCTGTCCCTCCCCTACTACACATTCCACAGCTCAGCATAAGAGTACCAATGACCAGGGTGTGTGCACCAGGGCACGAAACAGGAAGACCAGCCAGACCTTTGCTCAAGGTGGATTAACATTGGTACTATTTTCTCTGGAAAATCTGTCTCCCACCTAAGCAAGCATCCCAAATAGATGGACTGAATTAGACAAAACAAGTGGCGTCAAGTGACAGAAAAGCAGCCTGTTGACAAGCTGCCCTGGCAAAAAGCAATTAAAGACAAAGTAGAAATGATACCCATGGGAAAAGATGTCACATAGCCTGAGAGGCAAAGTATAAGAATGTCAAGCTGGTCTTACTATCCCACCCACGGATTTGTAAACACTAGTGTTTGGGATTATAACTCATGCTTAGGAGACCAGCTGGGGAAAGAGCTAAGAACTAACTGCAGCTCAGAGTTAAGACAAAGTCTCTTTAAATAGATGCACCTATTTTGCTTTATGATCACGATACAGAGGCATATAGATAAACTATGGTATGAGAGCAATATAATAATAGTAGTCACCACCTGTGGAGAGACAAAAATGCTCCAGCCTTAAAAAAACCATTGATATACAATGTTATACCATCTACAATAACCTGCTGGAAACACTGATATTAGCCCCATCTCACTGAGAGGTGCAGAAGATAGACAATAGTACAAAGGCACATAGCCAAGGAAGCGTATAACCAGGATGTGATCTTCCAACGGTCTCATTGCACTGGGGCAAGGGTATGCTCTAGGAATGGTATCTTTAGAATCTTTACTAGGTCATATCCACACATAAAGCAGAAAACCCTTGTGTATAAAACTTTATCTTGACACAAAAAGCTCTTTGTACCTACCAGGATCCCTTTTAAGAAGGCTCTTATACCTTCATGTCAGGGTCACTTTGGATACTATGTATGGATCAGGTATTAGTGAGATTATAATTGCTCATCTGGTTCCTTGGACTGCAATTTTCTCTTTTTCTCAAAGGTGTGTAAACAGCACTCCTTCCCCAGGACCTCCATCCAAAGTCATCCCACATCATTCTACCAATGTTGGTCCTACCATTTGACAAATCAGAACCGTTATGAAGCCAGAAAATGATGATGGTTTTTGCTGCACTGCCTCATCTCCTTACCTGGGCTGGGAAAGGAGACTAGTTTTCATGTACATGCTCTATTTGAAACAGCAAAGTTTTCCATGATTACTGAGTTGTAAAGTAGATCCTTAAGAATTCACCAAAGTTTCCCTCTCATAGATGTATTTTCCTCTCTCCTTCCTCCTCATCCTAAGCCATACTCAATTTTCTGTGAATATATTTACCTAAGACCTGTTACAAATTCTGGACCCCCAACCCTCCAACAAGGAAACTGGCAGAAATGAAACAATGCCTGCACAGATGGCACTTAAGGCTATCTATGCAACCAAATACTAGGAGGCACCAACGTGTGGCCTTTCTTCTATCTTGAGGGTCAAGCATCTTTAATCACCCATGGGCCCACACACAGTACAATTTCAGTGAACCCACTGGGTCAGATTTTAAGATAAAATCACTTACAGATATGTATGTGCCTAGGCCAGTGAGCTTTACTGTGTTGATCTAGGTACTGGAGGGTATTTGAAAGTAACATCATTGAAAACACTCTCTGCACCATCAAGGCATATAAAATATGGTGCTGGAGAAGCCAGTATCAGGGAGACTTAAGCAGAGGTACCCTGCTTGATATGCAGCAATGCTAACTTCAAATATTAATGCTTGTTTCTGTGGAGCCTCTAAGAAACTACAACAAAGATAATTTATCCTCACCCCAACTTAGCTCATTGAGAATAGATAATAATGAAATGAGCTTTTAGTCTCTAACATCCAGAATGCCACAGCTTTGATAAAATTTTTGAGCTAATCTCCTTATTGTGTGATACTCCTTAGATTAAAGAAACAAATGATTACAAAGAGCTGCAAAAGAATCTTGGTTCTACGGCTGGAGAGATAGCTCAGCAGTTAGCAGCACTGTCTGCTCCTCCAGAGGTCCTTAGTTCAATTCCCAGCAATGGCATGGTGGCTGACAACCATCTATACTGGGATCTGATGCCTTTTTCTGGCATGCAGGTGAATATGCAGATAGAGCGCTCATATACATAACATAAATAAATAAGTCTCAAAAATGTTAAAAAAGAATCTTGGTTCTTGGGTCTCCACAGAATCACACAAGCAACCATCTCTGCTCCATTTCCCTTTTGTGCCCCAGACAACTGATGATTTTGGTCTGATACAATTTCTCCATCCACTAAATGGACATCTGTCACTTAAAACACTTAGCTTTGCTACTGTGGAAAAAAGTTCAGTCTGGACTTTTCAATAGACTTCAAATACCTTATAAACAACAACAACAAAAAAAACCATATTATATCTTTTAGAGTATGAACTAGCTCTTAACTGTATAGATGTTTAATAAATTCTTATACTTTTATTAAATTAGGTACTAAACTCAAGTGGCAATATAGCACTGTTGTTAAAACATGGACTAAGGAGTCGTCCTTGGTAGTGTTTATGCTTGATCTACCCACACCAGCCATGCGGCATTAAATAGAGTATTTAACTCAACTCAGTCTAAAGACAATGGATAATTTAGATGGCAAGTCACACCTCAAAGGACTATAAGACATAAATGAGATAATATTACTCTATATGAAATGACTTGACATAGTTCCTGCCCCTTAGTGAGTGCTCACTAAATGTTATTTTCTGTGAAAATTTATGGACTAAATCAACAGACAGTCTACCTTGTCATGGAGTAATTAGAAAGGAAAGATCTTTGTCACAGGATAAGTCTTTAATGTATTGTCAGCCCGAAAGGCAGGGTTACAGGTAATGGCTTAGTTTAACAAGTTCCCAAATTGAATATTTATGCATCAAAAATTATATATGTATATTAATCATTTAAAGTGATAGCTTTTATGTATCATAGGATACATACATGGTGGCTACTCTCCTTCCCTCTCTTTCTTTTCTCTCTCTCTCTCTCTTTCTCTCTCTCACACACACATACTTGCACAGATTTGAGACTGATCATCATTAACATCATTTTCTATCCCACTGTACTAACTGACCAAACTCCAACAGTGAAGTCCAAGCACAAATGTAGCAGCAGATGGTCCTCTTAGCTTCCAGAGTCAGAAGAACCTAATATTTGGCATTTCCAGGACCACATCTGCAACTCTGGTCTTGCTAACAGGGATCAATAAAATCACTCTGCCTGCTGAGATGCAGCTGGCATCCAACCTGGGGCTCAAATATCCCAACTCCTACGTACCATAGTGTCTACTATTTACATGCTTTAGATTTTGTTAAAAGTGGTCAGAATCTGTCAGAGATTAAAATAATAAAGAAATAAAAATAAACACCAACATCATAAACAGAAAATGAAAAGTGAGTTCCAGCCCTTCAAAGGCAGGAGCTGAGGGGGGAATGGGGGGTAGGGGATCTAGGTTCTAGAGCTCCAAATTAAGGTAGGTCTAAAAGATTCGAGCTAAACTTTAAACCAGGAGAAGACTGTTGATAAGTAATTAGATTTCTTTTAAATGTTGTATGATCTAGTAGGCTATGGTTCAAATAAAACACATCTACAAGTCCAGCAGGGCCCACTAGCTCATGTCCTCTGATCTATGGTTCCATCTGTGAGAGTTAGGGAAAGACAAAAGAGATATTGAGAAAATTGCAGTAACAGACAACCTGATGCTGAGTAACAAAGTCCTAACATGTTAGTCATTCTGAATAAAGCTATTCAGTCATGTGAGCCTGCATGCAGGGAAAACAGGAGGAAGAGGAAGAGGAGGAGGAGAAGGAAGGACAGAGAGAAAGAGGGAGGGAGGGGGAGAGAGAGAGAACTTCCTGTCCACCAGGCCTTGTGGATATACCCTAATGAACCAAAGGACTACAATGTTAGCCCATGTTCCTCAGTGAGCAAGTCAATATAACATGAATTACAATTACATTTAGGCTTACATGTTTATTTGCCTGATAGAGTTACAGTGGTAAAGCAAACCCTCCCATCCCTTTGATTCATGTTAGCAAGGCTGTTCCTCTTACCCTCCATGGTAAAGGATGGTATTCCTCAGTAACTATCGACACTCCATTCTGCTTTGCCTTTCCCATTCAACCCAAAGGAAGCCTCAGAACTCTTCTTAAAGAAATGCTCATGAAATTAAGAGGAACTATTCTCCACCTTTATCATCTTCTAAGAAAAAAATCCAACTTAAGATAAATTGCCTTCCCATATTAAAATACTACAAATAAAACAATCCATTTAAAGGTTTTTAAGTAACTGTTAGCTCTTGACCATGGAGGATGTGAGGGAACATAAGAGCCACCATCACCAGCAGGCTGGGGATATTTAATGTGGATATATTTTCAGAAGCAGAATTACAGTGAGATATATTTGTCTCTCTGACTGACGCTCAAGGATATGTGATTAGAAACTTGACACAAATTGGATCTTCCCTGTGCTTTCCAGGAACAACACTGTTAAGATCCTCATAGCATGAGATTTACAAACAGGAGCAGTGCATTCCTGAGGTGGCCATTGCACCCCCAAATAATTAGCAAAATTCCTAGTATGTATTAGAGAGTCAGTACATATCCACTCTCCCATCTTGCCTTTTCCTTTGCACTAAGAAGAACCACCCAGTGAACACCTACATTCATTTCTGCCTTATAATATTTGACAAGGGCTCAGGCCTGACTAGAGTGGAAGTTTCATGACTCAGAGCAGAGAAACTAAGATCAGATGAGTAGGCGGTACCTGATTTTCAAAGGCTCTAAAAATACTGAAATTATGCAACTGATGATAAAAGAGGGACCTATTAGAGCATAGAGGAAGTCTTTAGCAGTTTGATTAGAAAGATGACAAAACTGAAATGGTGGCTTCCAGAATTACAAAGAATATAAAATGTTATTTTTATTTCAAAGTCTAGAAATGGCACTAATCACCACATAGTTTTCTTAATTTTTTTCCAGTGGTGCTTCATGAATTTCAGAATTGAATAAAGACTTTTTAAATTTTTATCTACAAGATCCTCCCTGTCTAGCTCCCACTTCATTGTCACCTCATTGGATTACAGGTTTCCTCCAACTCATCACCCCAGAAATGGGTCTTACCTGTTTTATCTGGATAATTCCTATTGACCATATGAGCCATGGTTTAAGTAACCCCTCCTTGGGAATTCTCCAGCGCCTCTGTTCATTCCACAGCCTCTGGCAGGCCAGCCTTCTTCTCACTCCCCACCCCCACAAGGCTCCATGTTACAACTGTTATTGTCTGTCTCTCCTGGTGGGTTGACATCTTCTTGAGCAGAGTAAACCATGCCTTTCGTTTTTAATTTCTCCAAGTACATGACATAAAATACATATAAGCATGATTAAAATAGAGGTATTGCAGAGAGAAAAAAAGATGAGTAAGATCACAAGAGTACTTGCTAATGCCTCCAAGATAGTACATACCACAATCAAGAAAGACACCCCTAGGTTTATTCTGTCTGATAATAAGTGATGAGATGGTGATAGCTAAGGAACTGCTGATTAAAAAAAATTCAATGGGACCACTAAATATCCTGTTGAGTTTTCCCAGTGTGCGTATTGAGGAAATTGCTATAAGATTGCCTATATGGAAATCTCTGTACTCGAGAATGGCAGCTGTTGTTATTTTATGTTTCCTGACAGAACACTAGTGGAAAAAGTACAAAACTCAATCATAGATTTGATTAGTATCTTCTAAGATTAGCTGCCAAAGTGCAACACCAGCTCTCTCTTCCACTCTGGAGTAGGCTAAAGGGTCACTATACACTTCTTTTATGACAATGAACCTTAGATTTGTCATCTGAGGCATGTAGATATCTGAAAATTTTGCCTCGGAGCTTCTGTGTCCCAATCCAAAGAGCAGAAATCTAATCCATCCTAGCAATAAAGCTTTTGACCATAACTACCAACTGCCTACTGTCACCAGCTAAAGAGAAAAGAGCTACATGACAATAAACACAGCACCCAGAATTTGGAGAAAGAAACTATATAAAGGTCTAAATGTAGAAGGGTAGATGAAAAGAATTGTTCAAAACGAAAAACAGATCTTCCAAGGAGTCTAGAATAATTGACCAAATCAACAGCAGCATACCATGGAGTATGCTAAGCAGTGCAAAAGACAAAGCAGCTGTTTCAGCACCGTGGATAGAGATAGGTTTTGCAAAGGGGCTGGCTGGCCTAAAGAAATTATAGTATAAGCCCATACAGTGCATCACATACCTTTATTATATGAGACCTATATCTATTTAAATGCACATAGACCAGAGCTTTGTGGCTTCTTTGTGGCTGAGCAACATCAAAAGTGGGCCTATCTGTCAAAAACAATTACAAACTATTTCTTATCTGGCCCGTTAAGCAGTTCTGCTTCTAACCTAATGAACATCCTAATCAGATGGCTTTTCAGAGTGGTCCAAAGAGGCCCCTCTATAATACGAAGGAGATGTGTGTAAGGTGGTGGGAAAATATGACATGCTGGCAGGTAGCTGATAACAGAATTGTCTCTAATCAGGTTCAGAAGACAGCAAATAAGCTTTGGGCCCAGTTGACAAGATAGACAGAAATACTAAGGCTGGTTTTTTTGTTTTGTTTATTTTTTCTGAGAATGTTTCTTTACTCTTCATTAACTTTACACAAAAGGAATATTTGACAACACTCCGACATTTTTTATGAGTTTCCTTTCAAGACGGTAACAAATTTTTAAATTCAAGTTTCTTTCATTCAATATACATGATCATATTTGTCCTCCCCCAACTTCTCATAGATACTCTCCACCTTTCTCCTCCACCCTCCATGCCACTTCATGGTCTGTCTCATAAAGAATTAAGGAAATAAAGAAAAAAAATTAAGAGAAAGAGAGTGACCAAATTGGTGATCTTAGCTTGAACTTACCTATGACTTTGTATTACATCTTCTAAATCTGCAGAGAACTTGATAACCACTAGATGTCCCTTATGCTATGCACAACCTACCTAAAATGAATTTCACTACCCATTACACAAATTACATTCAAAGACACCTTTCCATACCTTAACTCTCAGGCATCTACGATAATTCCTGTAGTGACTGCCTTTTATGCCTTATTTAGTAAACCTACCTCTATAGTATTTCAGTAACAATTTAAGGCGGGGTAATGATACCCCAGTTATCATTACCAGTTATGAACTGGTTAAATTAAAAATCTTTATAGTTATATAAAACAGGTAGAGACAGCAGACAAACCATTGAATAGGAATATTCGAGGAAATATTTCTCAAAAAGCTAAGATACCTAAAAGGTTCAAAATTTATTGTAATTTTAAAAATATAATATTAGTTTTAATACAGGGATGTCATAGATCAGTTTAAATTCATATTTGTGTGTGTGTGTACCCTGAGAGCTTCAGTTCTTAGAGTCAGTGCAACTAGGAACAGGAAATAATTAATTTCACATGTCAAATTTAAGTAATTAAGAGTGGCTGTCTAGGAAATGAAGAAAGAAAGACTTATACTAAGATCAAGAGGCAATGCTTATTACAGGAGTGAGAACGTATACTTTCAGAATCTGAATTAACCTACTAGCTCTATTCAGGGTCCTGAGTGTGGGTGGTATTGTTATTGGTGGAGCAGGGTGGCTAGTAACTAAGCTGAACAGAGAGCTTTCTTATTAGTCAGTTGTTATTAGTTTACAAACAGTAAATTATTCAACCTTGATTTGAAAGAATAATTAAGCAAAGACAACACAATAATATTGACAATAAATGAGGGCACTATTTGTAGCTCTATTTCTTCAACTTTGAAGTGGGACATTGAATACTTACCTAAAAGGTTGGTATAAGGATTTAGCTGACATTCATTGACTAACTCCTGGTGCAGCACAGGACTAAGTGACCACTAACTTCATTTTACAGAGAGGGAATGTAGGAATCACAAATGCTGCATATATACCTAAGATTATACCATAATCAGGTCATGGAGTCAGAATGGAAGTAAAAGTAAGTCTGGCCTCACAGTCTGTTACTGAACAACTACTAATATCCTACGATGTAAAATATATTGAGGTTTCTTGAAGACTATTTCTTCAGATAATGGACTTGAAACAATGACTCACTAGAAAAAATAATTTTTTTCTTCCAGTGTCATGACATGTTACAATCAAGTTATTCTGAATTGAGCACACTCAGGAGCATCATCTGTCAGGCACTGAGGAGGGTCTCCTCTGGACCCACACTCTTCATGAGTTAAATGAGAGATGAAGAGGTGATGGAAAAGACAGCAAGTGTCTCCATCCCAGTTTCAAATATAAAAGTAATTTTTCAAAATGATTTAGTCCCTTTTCTGACTTTGCACGGTGGCCAACTTAGGCCCACAGGACTTTCCTGATATCATCTCAATTCTCTCACCAAAGACCACCTAGGACCTTTGTGACCTTTCTGATTGAACAGATGGTCAGGGCTCCTGTTGGACACCTAAGAGTGAGTAGCAGGCCAGCTGAGCACACCTGTTCCCCAAGACCTGGACCACTGTCCACTCATGACAGCCAGCTGGTAGGAGCTGGCTGCCACTTATTCCTTGTCCCCAACTCAGACTGGCTTTTCCTGCTACTCATCAGTTTCTCAGTCAGTATAATTAATGGTTTATTTTCATAATGAGTGCTAGGAAAGTTGCCATACACATCTGTTCAGGGGTATTTAGGTGACCTAAATCAGACCTTCTCTGACAGCAGCCTCTGGCTTCTTTCAAATAGGCCATCACTTCATTTACTTATGGGATATGATTATTAAAATAACCCGAGAAGACCTACTATTTGAAGTCTGCAAAGGGAAAAGACATCTGCCTCTAAAGGAGTCTGAATAATGGTTCCCACAGATGCCAGACTCTAATCACTGATACCTATAAATGTTTTCTTATTTGAAAAAAAAGTCTTTGTAGATGTGATTGAGTTCAGAGTCTTGGGATAATGTATCCTATGTTCTCCAGATGGGTCCTAACTGCATCACCTGTATTCTTTTAGAAAGAAGGCAAAGGTAAGTTTCACACAGACAAACAGCGCTGGGGGTGAGGGGAAGGGAGAACATGATCCGAAGATAGTGGTACCGACTAAATGAGTGTACTACTCATAAGCCAAGGAATGTCAGCAGGTACCAGCAACTAGATGATGCAAAGCACTGATTTAGACTCTAGGGGAGTTGCAGCTCTGCTGGTACCTCTGATTTTAGCATAATGAAACTGATTTTGGACTTCAGAACTGAGATATAATGAGTACATTTCTGTTTTTTAAGCACTCCAAACTGTTGTGATTTTGTTATAGAAACCATATGAAATTAATACACTCTGTTCTTTGCTATACGCGCAGCTACAACTGAAAGTTTGATGTGGAATAGCCCCCCAGAACCTGTTTCCTTTGGTGCTTGTTACCCATGAAATGCTCAGATTGCTATAGGAAGAGCCAAGTTAGAAGTGAAGATTCTTTCTAGCCCTGTCTAGCTCTACTAATATCAGTAATTCCCTCTTTGGCTGAAATTAGTCTTGAAATGTAAACCATGGTGAAAAACTAGCTGCCTGGATTTGGCTCCTCATTTTTGTGAAGTATAAACTCACGTAATTCACAGAAGCTGCCCAACTTTCATAACATATCACAACTGATGTTAGTTCATCAAAGAATTAATCACAAAGATGGCACAAAACACAAATTATATAAATTTCCCCAAACTGAGGGTTGTCTAGTAGGAGTGACATAACCTTTCCCCAGAAGAATTTAGGATATTCTGTAGTAGACAGATGTGTATCCTTATATTTTCACTAGTTACTTATTGACTTACTAGTATACACTAAGCACCATGCTACGAATGATAGAGCATGGAAAGAACAATCATTGGCTTTTCCTACGGAGAAAAGTCTAGTGAAAACTTGACCTGATATCACATGTATCCATTTAATGCATGGCCTTGGAATCCATGTCACCAGCTAGAAATCCTGGTACTTTCTAATCAGGGCAAAACAGACCCAAGGGAACAAAGAAGTTTCCTGAGAGGAAGCCCTAACTATGAAAGCCTACTCTTGCCTTGAGCCCTGTGTTTTTAAGAATTTACTTTAAACAGACGTGGAAGGAAACACTATTCAAAGTGGCCCTAATGGCTTCTAACAAAGAGTGTACACCTGAAGTGAATAGGATAATATTTCTACCTGTGAATAAAGTTGAGTAACACCCAATGAAGTTCAAAGTTCCAAGTTTCTCTATTGATCTTCCCGGTTGCTTTCCCAGGGTTAAATCTAAAGGGCCACTGTGTTCCTCTTTTCTAATGGGCCATTTATTAGTCGTGCTATTGTCAGAATTTTCTTTTATCATCCAAGAGGGAAAAAATCTCCAGGTCCTGACCATTGGGTATCCCTTACATGTGCCACAACCCTAGAGTTGAAGATAGCAAAGAAAAATGTTGTCCACTCTTTTTGCCTTTTGGGGGGCTTTCTTGGAGAAAAACACTATCATGGCCTGTTGCACCTGAGAGATTTTTAGGCCCCTGTATGGTTTTATTCATTATTATTCAACTTGTAAATGTGTAGAAAATGAAAAAAAAAAGAAAACCAAGAAAACGTAAACAAGAATATTTCTGAAATTGAGGCATCAACTTGCATTCTATAAAAACCTGAAATCTATAGCTTACTTTGATACTAAATAATGAAAAGCAAGAGCTGAATGTGACGATGAGCATATCAAAACACTTTCTTTTATCCCATTGGCTTCTATCACTGTCTTCAACTTGACTGTGTGGCTAAAGTATACTGTTCCACGATAACACAATAAAAGAATTTTATCTTACAAATGACAGAGGAGAGAATTCGTACTGCCTTTTCTCTGAAGTATATGAAGGCCTTTAATGTAGTTGCTCCCCAAGAAAAAATATTTAATTCATGAGTAAACAATTCTGAAACAGCATTAATAATGTGCTACCATTTTAATTTAAAAAAAAATAGTAGTCTTCAGAGTGCTCAGAAGGCAGTAAGTGTGATTTTTGGTAGCGCTCCTTCCTTGAAACCCTCTGTGCGTGGGTTTAATGACCGAACACTTTCCAAGGAACTCTTGATGACTAATTTTCTGCCTCAATTATCATCTTCCTTTCCAAATTCCTTAAAACTGGGCTTTCCCCAAGCATCTGCTGTAGGCCATTTTTTCCATTTTACCACTATCTTCAACTGCTATTACTCTCTTCCATTGCTAATTTCATTCATCCACACATCTTTATCCAGAAATCAAACCCCTTCCAAAATCTTAGTTCCCAAATGCAAAGTGTCTGCTGAAATTACCCACCAACCTACAATTAAAGTCAGTCTAAAGAACCTCAAGACCAACCTGTCTAGAAGTGCAACCATCAATCCTCCTGAATCCTTTATTTCTTGCCACGGCCTTTCAAGTCCACATATTTGTAGCTATATCCCCCTGCCATCTCCCCAACACACACACTGTTTAATCCAGATACAATCTGTTGCCATGCCCATTTGATTCCATACTGAACATCCTTCTAATTTGCTTTCTCCTCTTCCTTCTGACACATCTATTCCTAGCTGTATTGTATTTATTTACTAAGTTAACTACAAGGGAAAACCCACTATATACTTAACTCTGTAATTATAACATGGTCCCTGACTTCATGGTGTTTACATTATAGTGGAGATATTACACAGGTAAACACATATAGACAGAGGTGCTAGAAAAAAATATATGGGATATCGAAGGTTCTATATACAGAAATTGTCAACTCACCCTTAGAGAATAGGAGTCTGGATCAAGTTTCACACTGATTAGTAAAGTATAGCTGCTTAAGTATTTCCTAAATTGAACTTCAGTTTCTGTGATCTGCAATGTATCACATACACTATTGTACATGTAGTTGTGTTGAGTAATATTCATGAGCAGACTGGCTAACCTGGGAGAATGAATAGGAGATGAAAGGAATAGAGCTCATTGGAGTAGAAAAAAAGGGGGGGGGGGGAAGAGGTAGGATACAAGTTAAGAAGACATGGTCTGATTCAGAAAACAATCATGAACAGTTGAATTAAAATGGCAGCAAGAAGAAAGAATGACAGAAGTTTTCTACATATTGTAGGGACAAAGGAGACCTGGAATATGTGACAGGAAAGAAAAAAAGAAATAAAAATGTCTCTCAGTCTCATACATAAGTGGATAAATAACAAGCCACTTGGAGAAAACCTAGTAAGAGTAAGAGATGGCAGAGAGGGGAGAAAGAAAAAGAGGAATTGGAGAATGGAAAAGAGAAAGGGAGGAGAAGGAGGAAAAAGAAAGAAAAGGAGTCACCCTGTACAAGAGGACTTATGAGTATCATAAGACTACATGATTCCTGGGAACAAGGGCAGAGACCATTCTTATTACATTTAATAGTGATGCAGACAGCATGCTCTCTATACACACATTTCTAGGCCATTCACGAACATGTGCTTTTTGCAGCCAATTAATCTAAATGGAAAGACATTTCTGCCAAATAACAACATAATGTATCTGTGGTCTCAGTATCATTTGTTTTCCTGACATTTCCTTTCTCTTGATATTTTCTCCAGAATTAAACTCAAAGAGCTTTTTAAAAAAGAAAGAAAAGAAAGGAAGAATCTGGACTATCTTTAAGGCAAGCATTTCTGAAGTACTGATGGGCCAGAGGGAGAGCTGTTAGGTAAAGACATCCACTGCTAAGCCCAATGACTGGACTTTGAGCTCCAGGCCCCACATGGTAGAAGAAGTGAACCAAAAGTTGTCTTCTTATGTTCACATTCCAAACACATACACATGCAGAAAGAAAGAAAGAAAGAAAGAAAGAAAGAAAGAAAGAAAGAAAGAAAGAAAGAAAGAAAGAAAGAAAGAAAGAAAGAAAGAAAGAAAGAAAGAAAGGAAAAAATAATACATTTATATGATATAAAATAATATAAACACTAAATTGGAATGCATTTTCCCTTCGGAAGAGTTATGAGAATTATCTCTAAGTAAATTATTAAGATTTTGAAATGATTATTCATTTGTTTGTTTGCTTTCTTAATTTATTGACAGAGTCACACTATACAGCCCAGACAAGCTCGGAACTCTCCCCAACCTCCTGAATACTGAGATTACATAAGTCTGCATTATAGCTAGACCAAAATAATCACTTAATTGAAGTTTAATGGCAATGACTATTTTGATCATGATGGTAGTACATGATCATGACCATAAAGGAGAAACAGCAACAGTAATTGCTACAAATTTGGGATGTTAGTACAGGACATACAGAAAATACTTATAATTACACAAAAATTAAAGATGCTGGCATTCTCCCTAATTTTATAACACGTGATGTGCTCCTTCTATTTTCTCAAGTAAGCTGTCCTGTCAGCCTTGACATCTTTGTTCTTACTCTATACTTCTATTGAAAACTACCTACATCTTAGGTCTAAGGTCTGCTCTGTGCAGATGACTCCTTAATGTTTAGGACAGCTCTAATTTTCTTGGTGTGCTCATATTCCTATCTCCAGCTAACACCACCATATTTTTAATCTTGATTCCCTTCTAATAAGCCAAAGTACTTTACAGGATCAAATATTCTTGCATGTAATCCTTCTACCTTTTAACCTCTTAACTTCTTGGAGCCATATTCCTTCTTACCAAAGGCCCCATTACATTGCTCTGATTACCGAGAAACTCTTTGAAACACTACCCATGCCTCTTCTCACTGCTCCACAAATGCCAGTTTTTCCTCAGTCTACTGTAGGTCAGTGTCTCATGATCTGGTCTGGTGATGCACACCTAAAACTTCAGCACTCAAAGAACTAAGACCAAATGACTGTGAAAGCAAACCAAGCCTACATGACAGCTAGATCTCAAAACAAACAAAGCAAGCAACCCACTAAGTGAGGCTCTTTTCAACACTATGTAGTGATATGATTGAAAGCTTTTCCAGACCAATGTTTGGGACTCAATTCCCTAGACCTTTCAACACCATTTTTCTTGTTCTGACCCTTTGTTTCTGAGGCATGAGAAAGAATTACATTTATTGGTTAATCTATGGTGACTTAACTCTGGCTTTTTTTTTCTGAGTAGAAATGATCCTTTGACCAGATTTACTTTTAAATGACATTTAAAGCATTCTCTGTATCTCTGACTAAAATTATTAGAACCTCTCTAAATTCCCTTCACTGGCATCTCCTCTGGAAGGTCTCCTCCTGTTGAGTGTCTTAGAGTTTTTTAGCAATTATTTTGATCCCAACTACACTTTATGAATCCTATTATCCCAAATGTAACATACATGCTTTTATTGTTCAAATTTATATATTCTCTAGCCATACATTTATTCAGATGTCCAGGTTCCTATCTCTAGCCATCATCCTGACATAGGCATTCAGTAATCACATTTCCTAAACTAAACATGACTAAAACCGAAATGAGGATTTACTGTCCCTAAGCCCATTCCTCTTGAGCATATTCACTTAAATTCAGTGAGCTAAATTTGCAAGACACTATGGGTTACTAGTAATGTTATTTGATGGGGGGAGGAGGGTTCTAACCCTTTATCTCTGAGGCATGAGAAAGGATTACATTTATTGGTTAATTAATGGTAGCTTAAGCTATGCAATTAACTCTCACTAATTTGTTTTGAATGGATATGTTACATTCAGGCCAACCATATGTTTTTTCCCCAATAAGAAAATCCCGTAGGGATCACTTTTCCAGCGGATCTGGGTTCAGTTCCCTACACCCATATAAGGTGGCTCACAGCCACCTGTTAACTCCAGTTCCATGAGGTCTGACACCCTCCTCTAGCTTCCTTGGACACTACACAAAAATGGTTTATGTACATACATTCAGAAGCACAAAGACAAACACACTTTTTAAAAAATTCCTTTTTATATTGTAGTTCAACCAGCAATGTTCCAATTAGTATCTGCCCTATCATCTCACATATGAAAGTGAGAAGAATTATAAGCAAAGAAAAGCCAGCAGCCAACACATGAAAAACACAGGATGTTAGTGAGAAATAACTCCTTTGTTTTAAGCTTCTTAAATTTTAGAGTACTCTCTTGCCTTATCACCACCCAGCTTCTTTACTAATAAAGATATTTTCATGGCCTTCCCCCTTATTCCTAACGTTCAACTCTTAATTAAATTTACCAACTCTATCTCCAAAATAGATTCTACGCCATCTGTTTTATTTTTTCTTTTTCTTTTTTCACTTCTATTGCCACCATCTAATCCACACTGCTCTATGTTCTTGTCTGGAAGGTATAAACACCTATCTATTCATCGTCCATGTATTAAACTGAAGAATCATTCTAAATTAAGAATAACCACACATAGGATAAAAAGACGCTGGTGTGTTTCTTATTGTATCCAAGATAAAATTCAACCTTCTACCATGGTTGAAAGTCTAACTTTTCTTCCTTTGTTTTTCCTTTCTATATTCCTTAGATTCAACAATCCCCAACTTCCTAAGGTAAACGAATTTTCTGGTCCTTTAACAATTGTCAGGCAAGCTTCAACTCATTTCAACTCAGCTCTCTAAAATTGCTTTGTACTATCTGCTACTCTCCTATAATTTATTATGTTTTCTTTCCTGACAGCATTTGCATCAGCGATTATAATTTATATTTATTTTCTTGCTCTTTTTTTCCACCTACTGAAACAAAAGCAGAGACTTTCACTGTTATTGTTACCATCCACTGTTTTAAGTCCAGGCTCATTCCCCACCCACCACACACACAAAAAAACTATCACACTAAGAGGAAACAAGAGTCCTATATATCTCCACAGTTTCTCTCCATTTAGAATCAAGAGTTCTGTTGAGAAGTCAGAGTCCATGGAGGGTTTTTAAATATTTGGACCTTTGAGTTTGTTAATTTCACTTCTTTGGGTCATATGCATGTGTACCAAGGCAAATACATTCTCTCTCTGTCTCTCTCTGTCTCTCTCTGTCTCTCTGTTTCTCTCTCTCTCTCTCTCTCTCTCTCTCTCTCTCTCTCTCTCTCTCTCACACACACACACACACACACACAATTAATTTAACAAAAAACAGATGTTATCAAATGAGTTTCTCAGCAGGGGTTAAACTCTTGGCAACAAGCACAATTCTCTCATACTTCCTATTTCTGCCTCCTCCAACCATGCCTTTCAAGTACCACCATCTTTTCCAGTGTTGTATGCTTCCATTACTATAGATGATTCATGTACATTTCCATCTGTGAGTGGATGCTGTTTGGGCAGAGTCATGGAATTCCTGAGAAGTGCTGACTAAGTCTTTTATTCCCAAATAGAACTGTGAACTCACCCCAGAAAAAAAAATACACTAAAAAATAAGAGCTTGTATGGCTGCTAAGACAGTCTAGCCACACATCAAGTAAATGTATGTGCAAATCATGCCAGAGAAGAAAAATAAATTGTTTAATCAATAAAAATTTGCTGAGTGAATAGTATGAGCCAAGTATTACTTCAAAGTAGACACAACAAAGTCTTTTTCACGTGGGTTTTAATGTCTATGTAGATGGAATCTACAAAGAAGATAATTTATCATCCTGTCAGATGATGATACACAAACCAAAGGAAAGAAACTGCTAGGTAAGTTAGGGACTTGGTCCTATTTGTGTAGGACCTCAAGGATATTAGGCTCAGCAGCATCTCTGCAAAAAGAGAGACAGGATTTTGATCAGGGATGTTCTTACGTAGATGGATATTGAGAGCCAATGTCTCAGTGGTAAGTGAAATGCATATTCAAAGACTACCAAGAGTGTAGCAGGGGATATGGTTGGTAAGGAAAGGATGAAACAGGATACACAAGCACAGAACCAGCAGGGGCCAACCCTGCAGAATCTTAGTGACATCTAAGGACCTAAAACCTGAATCTGAATGAAATGGAAGTCCATTATGTGACCTTGAGTCATGAAGCATATATGTACCTTTGTTACTTCATGAAGAACAGCAACTCACTATTCAGGAGGTACAGCAAGAGAGGACCAGGAGAAAATAGAAATAATGGAAGTAATTTGGAAGGCTGTTGCAGCCATCTAGTGAGAAACAATGAAGGTTTGGACCTGGGGGTCACACCGCACAGCCTTTCTTCCTGTGTGACCTGAATCTTTGGCAGCTCCTGTTCTGTAATCTTGTTATAGTGCTTCACAAACTAGATCAGCATTACTTTGCTGAAAGTTTCCCTGGTCAGACTGGACCTCTTCTGTCACCAAATAGGTGTTGTATATCCTCTCTTGCCTCTGCCTTCACACATTACATGTGTGAGAGAAGGGGAAAACTGCAAAACTGGATTATTTACAGTACAATCCAAGCCAGGTAACTTCTTAGCAGATATAGTACAGTAAAATTTTATTATCCTTATATGTATCTAACACAAATCAAACATTCTACTTATGAAAAGGTTTCTACTTATCACCAAGTCCTTTTTCTCACTCCAAAAAGGCTCATCTTCACACCTCCTGGAAAGGTGAGCTTCAGGAAACGTGAAAGGGTCAACAATACTAATTTGATACTTGCTAGGATTTACAGACATTGCTATGCAAAAAGCCATTTTCTGGGTAAATTTTTTAAGAACTTTCTTTAAAAAAATTTTAAAAAGAACTTTCTTTACATCTCATGTGCTAGTTTTAGAAAATGATCTCCATATGGCTTGGGCTCTACTGTGCCTTCTTTCTAGGGACCTACACATGCCCCAGACCTAAAGCTTGTGTAGACACTTACACAAGATTCATGGGCCCTGACTGTTAGATCCTGACTTCTTTCCAAGGATTTCCAACTCCAAGATCAGCAAGGTTAACAGAATGAAGAGAGGGCCCCAAAATAAGATGCAAGTTTTTATCAACGCTTAAATGACAAAGATTTAAGAAGGGAACAAGAGACGGTTAATGAAAACCCTGAGGTTAACAACCACTTTTCTGTCCTTACTGGGTCCATAATTCCATGAAGAACGATGAGAATTTTACTTAATTGATAAAATTATGCTTCCACCCTTGAGAACTCTCAGGGGCTCCCACCTTTACATGAAGAACCACTGGCAACTAAGAACTTCTGAGAGAGAGAGAGAGAGAGATCAGTCTTTCCCAGGGATAGACTCTCTCTCTCTACCTATCTGAATTCCAACTACTTGTTCATATTTATTAATTTATTTTTATTTACTTATATTCACTTAGAATATAGAAAATATTTTGTTTTGGGAATTTGAGTCATTAGGTTGTAGAATAAGGATAATTCATTGTGATGTGCTATATGCTATATATAATAGCCTGGAAATTGACCAAGTTCTCTTCCCATAATTCCTTAATTCAAATGGCATTAAACTGACTATAAACTAATCCAACTGAGTCTCTGAGTTTCAGAGGTATGAGGAAACTGGTGCCCTGGGTTACCCATATGTTTTTCCATCTTAAAAGACTCAAACAGAAATGTAGAATTGGGCTATACATCCAATCTTACATTTTCTACTACTTACTTTTAAAAAGTAAAAGAAAGAAAGAAAAAAATAGGTAAAACTAACTTTATTTATACATCTTATTTAATATGTATAACATGTATTATTTCAGCATATAGAAGGTATAAAAATTATTTATGAAGTTTTTGTAACCTGTTTTCTGTGAAATTTTCTAGATGCAGTGTGAATCTACTCATAACTGGCCTCATTTCAAAGTAAACATATTTCAAGTGATGGATAACCAGATGGAGCTTACAGGTACTCTACTGTAAAACAAATTACTTGTAGAATTAATTCTTTCCTCCACAGTCACTCAATATGTTAGTATTCAAATAAAGCACTAAATTAAAGGTTAATTTTGTAGTTTGTAGAATAGTTTCTAAATTTTCGGTAATCTTTGATAGACACCTATTTTAGGAAGGATGTAGAGAAAGGATTATGAATGCAGCTTCAGGAACCAGACTGTGGGTTGTAGCTTCAGTTATGCCTCCTTTGATTTTCTCAGCTCCAAACAACAGCATCCTGTCTGTCATTTTCATTTGCCTAGAGATTAAGTAAATTCATACAATTTAGCACTTAGAACTCTGCTTAGCACATTATGATGCTTAATCACTATCATCTAGAACATGAGAGAGAATTAAACTTCTGAGGTTGCAAGGTTAAGGATGAAATTATAATTAAGAAAATTCCAGAATGATCGAAACAGTTGTCATCTGAGGGTCAAGGTTCAAACACCTCAATGACCATTGAGGTGGCATGCATGGTTCTTGTATGTCTTTATTGAACACACATCAGTTTGTCACCCACCCCATGGTACTGACTGTCACTACTGGCTCACCCCTTACACTGCTCTGGAGGAGAGTTAGCCTGAGTAGTACTGAAAAGACAATAGGACCAGAATTTACATGGAATATAAAACCAGTTCCAGATTAGCTTTGGTAAATCCCACCCAATTCCCCAAACTAGAGTGAAGCACAACACAGTGGATTTAGAATGAAATACATGTGGGCCCTCAATGTCTTTTACCTAGTGTGGGTTCTCATCTCCACCACTGATGATAAAATGTGATATTTGGGGATGGCTCATCAATTTTCTTTAGCTCAGCTAGTATAATAAGTCAAGTCTACTATTCAGTAAAACTAATTACCTGCAAAGGATTTATATTCTAAGGAAGAATTGTCAATGATCTCCAAAGCATGATTTTCAAACCACTAATTTGAAATACCTCACTGACTCTGAGGACTGGAAATATAGGGAGGGCTTTGCTTTAAAGAAATTCAAATATATCTCAATTCCAATTCTTACCTATTTTTCATCCCTATTAGCTGGTAACTATGTGAAAAGGGATTTTCTGGAACATTACAAAGGTGGACATGAAGAAATCTATTCAGAACATGTACACATGGGTGCTGATTCCCATCAAGATGAGGATATGGCCTTTCTCTTCAATGTCTGGGTCAATAAACAACAGATATCAGTATTCAGAAACATTCCTTTAAATATACAACCATGGACTGTGTCAGTCTTTCAGAAGATGAAAACAAACCTTACACACATAAGCAGCACAACAGTAAATACAGCTCTCTAGAATGATTCTGGAGAAACCAATCCCCCAATGGGTACTGTCTCTATCAGTTGTTTAATACTATGAAAAGTTGTGGGACCCAAATGATGGAAATAATGCATTTGTCTCTTCCCTATGTAGCCGTGTTTCAGATACTAATTTTATCCCTTGGTCTTTAACTCAGAATTAAATAGTGTGTTCATAATTTTTTTCCTGCCAATCCATGGTCCATTTGAAATCCCAGGGTATCAATTAAAGTGCATTTTCTAAGATAGGGGACAAGGCAGTTCAGGAGAAAGACCAGTCATCTCAGGCTGGCATGAGGGCAATGAGGTCCTGAAAGAAGGACTTTATGTTGACAAAAATTACAGGTAATTTTAAAGGAAAGGAAAATGGAAAATGGGCAAAACACCTGGGGAGAAAGAGTTTCTACAAGTTGATGATCCTACTTTCCTTTCCCCACTTCTATAGTAACCACCCTATTTAAAAGAAAAAAAAAATGCTTAGGGGAAAAAAAAGATTTATTTGAATCACAATTCCAAAGTAAAGCCCATCACTGAAGGGTGGTCAAGGAAGCAGGAACTTGAAGTAACTAGTAGCCTCCACAGTCTAAAGCACAGAGAGCATAAATGAATGCATAGTGTGTTCAGTTTCCTTTCTCCTTTGGGTGCCACCCACAGTAGATGAGTCTTTCTGCCTCTGTGTGAACAAGACAGCTTCCCCCAGACAGACCAACATGATCTAGACAGTCTCTCATTGAGACCCTCTTTCCAGGTGATTCAAGATTAACAATTCAAACCAACCACCACGACTCCATCTTTTATCATCCTAACACACAAACACATCACTTTAGCCACAACTTTTTATCCCTATGCCCCAAACTCTTATATGTATCTGATGATGTAAAACATTGACCAACCTGAAAATCCTGGTGGTCTTTAAAAATCGGGGCTGAAGAGATGGTTCAGTGGTGAAGGACACGTACTGCTGTCACAGAAGTCGTGGTTTTGGTTTCTAGTTAGGCAGCTCACAACTGTCTGAAATTCCAGCTCTAGAAAATCTAATGCCTTTTTCTGGACTCCATAGGCACCCAAATTCATGTGAACATTCACACACACACTCACACATACTTATACAAGAATAATTTTAAAATAATAAATCTTTTAAAAATTTCAATAACTTAAAAGTTTAAAATATCTTAACTGTGAGTTATTATAAAACAAAATCAAATTGTATACTCACAAGCTACAAAATGGCACAAAATAAACATTTCTATTTCAAGAACGAAGACTGACATGCAAAATGAACAATTACACCTATGCAAAAACCAAAATTTCAGCAGCTCATAATCTAAATTCTGTAGCAACATGCCCCGTATCTGGGACTTATAATGTGAGGGAGTGTCTTCAAATGCTTCAGTATTCCCATTCTTTCCTCTACTATCTACAGAGCCCGGAGTTTCTCTTTTAGGCTTGAGGCAGCTCTATTTCACACATGAAGCTCTCATTTCTGGATGTTCAACTGTTCTGCCATCTCCAAAATTCTGGGTAATCTCCATTGCAACTGAGACTTCACCTTTAGGACCTCACAGAAAGGCCCCTGGAGCCTCTTTAAAGGGACTCTGACCCTTCTACATAGAGTCTTACCTCAGCTTCATGCTTCCCTCCATCTTGCACCCCTCATGTCTTCAAAACCAAGATCTTGACCATGTTTACCACACTGCTCTCTTCTGCTGCTAATTTGTAGCCTGGCATGCTCAGAGCACAGCTGTATCAGCTTGTGCTCATCATAAAGGAATACTATCTGATTTTCCTGGTGGATCACAGGAGGCTTCTCTGTAGCCGTTCCAATTTTTATCAATAACAATTGATTATTCAGCACCAGTGAATAGCATTATGCCTTGAACTTCCTCTGTCAAACAAGCCAGTCTATTATCTTTAAATTCAACATCTTTCAAAGTCTCAGGACCCAGCAGTTTGAAACCAAGTTGCCAAAGTATCACACTATGTAGTCTCTATGCCAGTTCTTGACAAAGTCTTTAGTTCCCCCTCTTAAACCTCATGAGCTAGGTTTTCACCATCTGCATTTCTATCAGCAGTCTTCTTTCCCAATTCCCACAAGCTGGGTCTGTTAAGCACAGCCCATAACACTCAATGTCTAGCCAGTTCAAATTTCCAAACTGTTCCCAGTTCCTCCCATGGAACAGTTTAAATGCCACATAGTCAGGTTTATCATAACAACAGTTCCACTTCCCAGTACCAAGTTCTGTCTTTGTTTCATTTCTTTTACTATGACAATACAACCTGACAAAGGCAACTTAGAGGAGAAAGGATTTGTGCATTCCATACTTCCAGTTTACCATGGCAAGGATGTCAATGCATCAAGAACTCACTCAAGACAACTAGTCACCTTCACAGTAAAGAGCAGGAAAATAAATTCATGCATGGTTGGGCCTACCTCACTTTCTCCTTTTAAAAATACATTCTAGAACCCAAAACTAAGGAATGGTGCCACCCACAGTGGATGGGTCCTCTCATATTAATTAATGTGGTCAGGATAACCCCCACAGATATGCCCACTGATACCAAACTGATCTAGACACCTCTCACTGAGATTCTTCCCCAATGACTCAAGGTTGTGTGAAGTTGACAATTAAAACTAACTACCACATGGATGAAATGAAATCACCATATTTACAGTTGTTGTAAATAAATTTTTCACATTTTATAAAGAAACTCCAACTTGCATCTTTAGCTAGATCTTTTACCTTCTGATTTATGTTCTGTGTGCCAGATACAATTAACATTTATTTAAAATAACAAATATGTACCCAGCTACTAAAAACAAACAAATCATGAAATTTGCAGGCAACTGGATAGAAATAGAAAAGACTATCCTAAGTGAGATAATCTAGACACACAGAGAAGCACATGGTATGCACTTACATATAAGTGAATATTAGACTTATAGTACAGGATAACCATACTACAACCCACAGACCCAAAGAAGCTAAGTGATAAGGAGGGGCCAAGTAAGGGTGCTGGAATGTTACTCAAAAGAGGAAATGGAATAGACAGCAGAAGTAGATGAAGAGAAGGAACTGAGCAGGAGATGGAACGGGGAGGGAAACATGGGTGGGGATCAGATGTGGGGGAAAACGTGGTAGGAGGTGAGAAGGCTGGGAACAAGAAGGGAAACCGAGGGGGGGGACATCTCTTTGTTAAGCTGGAGGCAGGCGACAGAGCAGGCTCCTGGGAGGATATGGGTGTGACTCTAGCTGAGACTCCCAACAGGGGGTGGGGGGATATGAAAACTGAAGTGACTATCTCCTAGCCGGGTAAGACTAGTGGAAAGAAGGGAACAACTTACTGACAAAGCCTGTTATCCAAAAATTTCCCTGCCTACAAGACTCCTTGTAGGGATAATGAGGGAACAAAGATTGAGGAAAAGTCCAAGTAATAATTGGCCCAACATGATACCCACTCCACAGTAGTGCCAGCCCCTGACGCTAATAATAATAATACTCTGTTATGCTTTCAGACAGGAGCCTAACTTGACTGTCATCTGAGAGGCTCTAGCTAGCAGCAGATCAGGACAGACACAGCCAAGCATGAGGCAGAGCTCCAGGGGTCCTGTGGAAGTGTTGGGGTAAAGATGGAAGGACCTGGAGGAGACAGGAACCTCACAAGAAGACCAACAGAGACAACTAACCTAGTCCCATGGGGCTTTTAGAGACTGAGATATCAACTAAGGAACATGCATGATCTGGACCTAGGCTCCCTACACACATGTAGCCCATGGGTGGCTTGTTCTTCATATGGGACACCTGTGGTGAGTGGAGGGGGGCACTGTTTCTGATATGAACTCTATTGCCTGCTTTTGGATCACTTCCCTCTGGCAGGGCTGCCTGGCCTGGCCTCAAGGGATGAAGACATGTTCAGTCCTGATGTGACTTGATGTGCTAGGGAAGGTTGATATGAGGGAGCGCCCCTTTTCTGGGAGGAAAATTAGGGGGAAGGGAAAAGGGGTAGAGGAGAAATATAAACTAAAGAAAAAAGGAAAAGAAAAATTAAAAAGTAAAATAAAATAACAAATAATGCTATTTTGTTCACATAGCTTAGTTTGCTGCTTTTAATGAAATATTCTTTACTATCTCCTCCTGTCAATATCATAACTAAGTTTGAAGGTTTAGATCATTCAAATCCTCTGTAAGTAAAATATTTTGATTCTAATTCTTAAAATGATAAAAAATTTAAACTTTGTAAAAAATTAAAACAAATTTTTAGAAAAAGTGCCCAAATAGGGCATCAAAGGCTCCAATAGTTTTCAAAGGAACCATGCATATGTATACAACATATATACAAAACTAAATAAATAAAATAGCCCTGGCACATTAAAAGCTTCTCTTGTCCCGTTCTCTTACTCAACATTTAACAATAGATTTATACTATTTTAAAAGTTATATGAAAAAAATGATGACATGAATTCTTTGATATATTGTTTGTGCAATGTAACTATGATGATGATTTCAGTTTATTCACTGATTTTACTGTCTTAGGACATTCTGTTTTGTGGCTATAACAAAATCTATTTATTCTGTTGCTCACGGTCATTTGGGCCTTCCAATTTGGGGTTGTTTTGAGCCGTGATTTATGAACCTATTTGTGTATGTATAGAACAAAGTGCATATGTATGCATTTCTGCTGCCATAATCTTGGGAGTAGAATCATAGGCTATACCAGTTGTCAGCTTTACTAGTTGTCAAAATATTTTCCAAAATATTTGTGTCAGTTTTCACACAACTACATGCCAATCCCAGTATATTCAAGTTTCTGTCATTTGACAGCATCTGTACCACTTGATTTTTGACAGTATTTTTGATGTAGCCATGGGTTGACTGTGTATAGTGGGATTACTTTTTGTTTTAAGTTATATCTATCTCTTAATTCACAGCCATTTAAATATATATTCACTTCTTCCTGCTAACCTTATTTAAATCTCTTGTTTAATAAAAAATGCGAAATTTTCTAATTGAATAATACAGTTCTATACCAACTCCAGATCTCAGACTGTTGTGAACTTTACCCTTATAAATATCTTTTTCATGCTGCAATTTCTGTCCTTCTGACTTGAAGATGTCCTTTAGCATGATTAAACATGATATATTTTCAGGATTTTAGTACTCTTGCATTCCCTGTTTAAGAATTTTTGCCCAGACAGAATCATCTCTTATTTTATTTTAAATGTTTTGTTGTTTAACATATACAATCAGACATATACTTTATTTAGGATTGGGTTATGCATGACCTGAGGCAGAACTCAATATGAATTTTAATTGGCATTTTTGAGAACGTCATACATGTGTACTGTTTTTGCATCATTTCCATCCTCCCTCTCACTTCTCTAACTCCTTTTGTGCCTCCCTCTCAAATTCCTGGCCTGCTCTTCTGCAGTTACTAGTTTCTCATTTCCATCTAGTATTGCTCACATGTATATGTTTGGGGTTGATCATTTGACATTTTATACCCTATTATGGAATTTGTCCCTGTGGAAAACTAATTCTGTTCTCTCAACCTGTAGCTCTTCATCTAGGGGTGGGACTCTACAAAATTTCCCACATTCACACAGGTGCATCATGGTAGTACCTCAAGTCATTAGTTGACAATGGCATTGACATAATTGCTGCTGTGCAGGTATTGTTTAGGCAACAATAGTGTTGAGATTTTTTTGGGTGAAGCACTACTATCGTGTCTAGAAGATGTTACTTTACGTCAGGCATTCTACTTCTCTGGTTCTTAATATCTTTTTTTTTTATTCTTCCATAATGCTCACAGAGCCTAAGGCATAAGGGTTATGTTGCAGATGTACTTATTGGGGATGGACATCCCACAGCTACTTATTCTGTACATTCTGAACAGTTGTGAGTCTCTGCCTTATTCAATAAGCTGCTTCTTTAATGTGGAACTTATATTAAAATTTTAGTGTTCTTTACAGATGACTATAGTTCCATCATGCAGATATGTTCCCTACTCTCATTTTCCATTCTTCACTTGAAAATAAAGTTATCATTTAGTTGCAAGCCTAACCTTTAACAGGTGAGCCATCTCTTCAGCCGCAGTTGATGAAAATTTCAAAGAAAGATCTACAAAACAATTCCATCAAGTGAAAGTAGAGAAAAGATCAGAAGGAGAAAGAATGCATGAAACAGCCATGGAAAGCACCTGGTTTCGCATAAGCTTATACAGGTAAGAAAATCCACAGATTCAAAGACATAGTGGATTATAATTGTCAACAAAACCATGAAGTAGCCATCACTTCATGTCACCCTCTGACAACTGGAGAATACAACTGAAAGAAATCTCAGTCCTTCTTCCAAACCAATCATACCTAACAGGACCATCCTACCGTCATAACCACCTTCAGCAACTATATCTGCAGAATTTGCTTGTGTCCTGGCTAACATTCAGATGATAGAGCTATCAATGAGCAAAGCAGGAAAAACACCCCTGTATTTTAATGTGCGGTCACTCTATTGTCTGATATTAATCAACAGCGTTGCTCATTACCTGCACATGGGCCTTTTCCCCTAAGCAACTCTCTCATTATCTAATCCTAAAGATCCACATTTTCTGCAGAAGCTAGCAACTCCAACTTAAGAGATGATAAATTGCAGCAAGAAGATGAGTGTCCCACCCTTTCATTTAGTAGGTTCAATTATCGAGGAAGCCCATGATTGAAGACCTCTTCATGGATATCCTATTGTCTGACAGTCAGATGTTTCAGGAAGTTATATCGTAGCATAAGAACCCATTACTGCTGTGCAGAACTTCCATTCAGGAGACAAACACTAACTCTCAGAACGTTCTTCTTCCTACAAGTGACAGGGATGGCCCCAGACCATAGAGCCCAGTTTTCTTTCTGCTTCTTTTCTCATAGAAGATGTAATTAAAACAATGTCTAGGATGTGGTAACCAACATACTACCATTGAAACTTAGGGTATTTCTGGAAAGATTACCATGACTACTGTCCATATAGACAGAAGAGAATCTTAAATCTGAAAATGTCCCTGTTAAAATCTGTGTTCAAGGTTATTTACACTAATAAATATATCAGTACACCAATTGAATGCATGAATATGAAAATTGCTGTATCAATATAGAAAGAACTGAGCCTCAAGTATAAATGAATACTCTGAAACATTCATACCTTCTGTAATGTATGATCATCTTTAACAAAAAACAAATGTCCATCAATTCAAGGCCAGTTTTTGAACTCTTCCTCATTAAGCTGTTAGCTAGGGTTAAGACTAACAACCTCTTACTATTTTTTAAATATGTGCAAACATTCACCTGTAAAGACATATGACCAGCAGTTTTCTCTGAAAAGAAGTTTACTGAGATGGTTGCCTCCTCTTTGATCACCTCCCCCAGGAGAGGTGGCCTTACTAGGTTGCAGAGAAAGAGGATACAGACAGTCCTGATGAAACCTGATAGGCTAGGATCAGATGGAAGGAGAGGAGGACCTCCCCTATCAGTGGATTTGTAGAGGTGCATAGGGGGAGAAGAGGGAGGGAAAGTGGGGCCAGGAGGAGATGAGGAAGGGGCTACAGCAGGGATGCAAAGTGAATAAATTGTAAAGAGGAGGAAGAAGAAGAAGAAAGAGAGAGAGAGAGAGAGAGAGAGAGAAAGAAAGAAAGAAAGAAAGAAAGAAAGAAAGAAAGAAAGAAAGAAAGAAAGAAAGAAACAAAGAAAGAAAGAACAATTGACTCCTTTGATAGAACTCTATGCCTAGAGATAGAACTCTATTCCTATGATAGAACTTTGTATGCCGAAATCCAGGAGGTTAGAATAAGTTTTGCTCAGTTCTCAGCCTATTTGACCACTGTTTGCTGAGCCTCCTGGGAAATGTTTTGCAAGAAAAACACATGATGGTTTTGGTTTCTTTTTCTTCCCTCCTCTTTTCTCAGGATCATGCTTTGTGCCCTCTTTGCATTGGCATATTTCTGGTCATTGTTACTCTTGGCCTAGTTTTTCTCTTTGTTGTTTCTGACAGAATCATCTTGCTGCAGGTTTATCTGTCCAAACCAGAAACCTCTCCTAGTTTATTAAATAACTTTCTGCTAGAGCACCTATTATTATACATGAGCCTACCTGTTAGTTTATCTCACAAGTGTCTGGCCTCTGTAAGAAGAAACTTTGCCTGGAGTAGGGAAAGAATAAATACACTTGGAATCGTTTGGCTTATAAAACCAGTCCTCATTAAGGGCTTTGGTGCCTTTACCTCTATTGCTACAGACATTCATAGTTCTGAGGTTTGGACGTGTTCTGCATTATTATCTTATTGAGGGTAGCCCTGAGCCCACTCATGTATTCTGACAGTTTTGATAGAGAATACCAGGAGATCCTGCGGCTGGGGGGATATGAAGCTGTAGGAACGGGGAGAACTGCAACTGCTTTAAGTGAAATGACAGCAAGTTACTGCTGATGAAGAAACAACCAACTTCACAATGACACCTGAATGGGAGGCTTCTCATTGGGGATTAGTAGAATCAGAGATGAGCTGGAAATGTGTAATTTATATATCTTTCAAGTCTTTTCAACCACAGTAGGAATAAGGAACTGCATGTGGAGAAGGATTTTAGGCATGTTTTACAGGGTAAATCTCATTTACAACGTATTGAGTGGGTTTATAGTAAATTATCTGGTTTAGTAACAATACAAAAAATTGTCAAGGTTCGAGGAAACAGGGTTGTATATGCCTCATTAAAGTGTAAATTTCTACACAACTTTGGAGAGCAATTTAACAATGTCTGGTAAAGCTGCACTCAGCTTATAACTCATCAGGCAATTTCATTTCTAGGGATATGTGCTAGATAAAATCTGACACAAATGTGGATCAAAACTACATAGGGGTTTTACTGCAGCCTTACCTGTAATATTGACAACGGAAAACAACATAAATGTTTTGCCGTACTAGAAAGTGCAAGAATAAAGTGAAGTGAAATAAGGAACACTACATAACAGTCAGTAGGAATACATGAAATCTACTTGAGTAAACAGATAAATCTTGAAAAGTATGCTTAAAAATAACTAGGCAGCATGATGACAAACACATAAATTTCAAATGCTCAAAGCATAGCATGTACTGCCCAAGTGCGCTCGCGCGTGCGCACACACACACACACACACACACACACACACACACGCTGATTTGAAAACATGGACTCAGGCCCACAAAATGGCTTTGGCATAGTTGCTTTCTGTGACACCAGTACTCTCTGTGGCACAAACCAAATGAGCTGACCTAATAATAAAAGCTATGTGCTCATGCTGTTTTCTTAGGCCACGCAACACATCTTTGTTTTTGTTTGTTTTTCTTTTTTTTTTTTTCAGTCTATACTCAGAAGTTGTTTAGAGGCAAAATGAACTTATCAAGGATTCAGGAGAGCAGCCCCGAGTTAAAAGATTTTAGAGGGTGGAAGACATACCTAACATTTCACCCTCCGAAGCCTTGTCTCTGCTGTCCTTCAAATTCCTGGTACCCTCCTTTTACCAGTTGTTATTTGTCTTAGCTAGGGTTTCAACTGACCTGATGATTAAAAAACAATTTGGGGATGAGGAAAGGGTTTATTTGACTTACACTTCTACATCATATTCTATCATTGAAGGCAGTCAGGACAGAAACTCAGGGACCTGGAGTCAGGAGCTGATGCAGAAGCCATGGAAGAAAGTGTACTGGCTTGCTCTCCATAGCTTGCTCAGCCTCCTTCTTAATGAACCCAGGACTACCAGCCCAGGAAAGACCCCACCACAATGGGCTGAGCCCTCCCATATCAATAATTAATTTAGGGAGGGAGCTAATGGATCAACAGTGGAACCACAACTTATTTTACCCCAGGTACATAAATAATCACGGCATGTTAAGGAACAATGATCACCAAAATTACCCGTATATGTGCCCTAAGTATGAAGTGTTATGTATTTCTTTGTTAGCACCAATGATTCATTTCTAGAAGCAATGAATAATAATTTTCTTACCATTTAGATGATAAAGTTCTCACAGTTATCATTAAAGATTTCTGTGTATTTTGTGTAGGGTGCACTAGTGAACCACAAAGTTCCCTGATTGTTTGAAGAAAAGAATCAATTTGTATCTACATAGGAGTAGATGTCCCTAAACATGAAATACCTATCTTTCAGTATAATCAAATCAATTTAAAAGAGGTTTTCACTCTATCAGACTATCTCCTTCCTTGTTTCTATCATCAGTCAACATAGTTTGATTGACCAGGTCACCAGGCTTCCAATTCCTTCATTCCTGAGCCAGCGCAGACAGGGACAGAAACTTCAATCAATTAACTCTGCTACAGTTTCAGGTAGGAAATTAAGGTCAGCTCTGAAAACCCAGAGGACACTTATGAAATGCATGACCACTGGGTGGCAGCAACTTCTGTTCTGTCACCTTGGCCCATTCTTTTCAAAAGACCTTAAATAACTAAAAATTTATGTGCGCTTAGATGGATCCAAGGCAAACATTCCTTAGCATTACAGACTGAGTGTTATCTGTGTACTTGTATGTATATGTGTGAACATGTGTAGAGGTGCACATGCCCTTGTGGGTAGAAACCAAAGTGTCTTGCTCAATTGATCTCTACTTCATTTTTTGAAACATAGCCTCTCCCTGAACCTAGAGCTCGTAAACTGGTTAGACTGCTTGGCCAGCCAACCCCACGTACACTACCATTCTACAATAATGTCTCCGCCATTATTGGGTCCAAAGCATGTCCCCAAAATAGCAGTGCTTGTGACAGTGTCCTAAAGAGAGAGACTCTGACTGGGTAAACAGAAGGGTTGTTATTGGGTGAACAGAAGCCTAAACTCAGCAGTCCTCAGGAATCTTACAAGGCAGGTTTGGTTTACCAGGAAAACCACTACCTCCCTTATCTGCCCTCAATAGTCAACTATCTTGGGCAAGGACATCTACTTGATGATTAGCCTGAACAGCCTACTTCACCTCAAACATCTCCACCCCACTACCTGTCATATAAAATCTGCTTGTTTTCCCACACGGTTGCTGTTCTACTCCCATAAGGCAGTCTGGCAGTTTGATTTCCCAAATAAACGTTTCTTTCTACACAGGGAGCAGTCCTATTCAGTGTTCCCATGGCTCCCTCACTTACAACCATCACGCCTTGCTTTTTACCTGGGTTCTAAGCAAGGACACACAGATTCTCATGCTCAGGGGGAGCACTTGAGCAATGGTACCCTACAGGCAGAACACTTATGCCCCTTACACTCGATTTATATAGAGACGTTGATATGTAAGATGGAATTTGTGGGAGGTGATTAGGTCATGATGGAACGCTCATAAATGGGAAGACACAAGATACACGGTTTCTCTTTCTGCTATGAAAAGCGACAGAAGGCCACCCTACAAAACAAGGAATGCCTTTTTACAAAGAAGATCTGCTGGCACTTTCTTCTTGTACTTCCAGAAGCATAAGAAACGCACATCCCTTTTTGAAGCACTAAGCACACATCGTTTTATTAGAAAAGTTTGGCCTTACTAGAACTTGTGGGGACCTGGGTATTTATTTTTAATAATACCAACTATAACCTGGCAGGTCTTTTGGAACCACACCCTGCCTCATCCAAAACCTCTATCTTCTACATGTCACAGGCACTACCTTCTGGATGACAGGATCAACACGGGATCAGCCCACTTGACTGTACAGCTATCTCATGAAATTAAACAAACAAAAGGAAAATACCTATCAACCCCTAAGGCTCTGCAGGCCTCTGTGAAACAGTCCAAATCATGAGCCCCACCCACCAGATTTCATTTAACCCTCCTCCTAGCCTTCACTTGTCGGTTTCTTTGTCAATGCTAATCCCAGCAGGACTAATATATACCTGGTTCTATTAATTTATGACAGGTGTCTTAGATTTCAGGTCACAAGATTTAACCCACAGCAAATCTAAATTTGCATAAGGATAATGGGCATTCTACTACATTTTATGCCAATAAGCCTTAATGTGGTAATTAACCACTGAGCACATTTACTGATAAGCTATTCATTAGAGAAAAACCCACAACCAGCAGTGTTATCAGACTCTACAATTTTAAAATCTCTTTCAGGAAGGCTTTTTTTTTTGCCTATAGGGATTAAAAGCTAGCAAAAAAAAAAAAATCACAAAGGAGTGACCCTTAATGGTATGCTCATGAAACCTCTGGTTTGATGAACGCTTACAGGTAAAATGCAGTTAGAGATTTTACTTTATTTTTTTAACATATGCTGTCTTTTAACTTCAAATTTCCTTCATCAAAAACTGAACTGGTAGAAGCATTTGGACATTGCTTTATCCACGATGAGGAAGAGCTGGCTCATTCATCAGCATAGGAGGGAGATTTTTATGAATGAACGCTGTGATGGTAGAGTCCAGTGGATGTGGCCAAATATCACTAATAACAGTTCATTGAGCAATCAGCTTTCTCTTCTCTTGCAAGAATGTTTTTACTCCAAGTCCTGTGGAGGCATCAATTTCACTAGTCACTCTTTTGTACATCTATTCTCTTTCTAGTAACTCCATTAGGAAGTAACCAGTTGGACCTTAGTCCAACCTGCCTCAACAGTATTGATCCAATGTCCAAATAAACTTAGTTTGACTATGTTTACTTAACAAGAGGTAGCCATAATGGCCACTAAGTTGAAGAAGATGCAACCTATCTCTAAGAAGAAAACAGCATTCTGATGCCCCCTGTCATCCTGTGGTTCTTTTTCTCGCTTGCATTTGTTCCTCTGTTAAAAGTCATTTGGCAGTTCTAGAGAAGAACATTTAGATAGATATGCACATGGAAGTGCTCCCGGTTTTCCAGTTCATGCTGGTTTCTCTCTTTCTGAAAATCTTTAGTACAAATTGCTTTTTATTCTTGATCCTGCCGTGTGATAATAGTATTTTTCTATTTTTCTTTATGATTGTATTCTTCAAATGCTTTGTGTAGGTAAATGTTTTCTCACCAACTACATCTTTATCTGCTGCAAATCCTCAGTGCAATAAACATACAAAACTGATAAGATGGCAAGCTGTTTTGAAAGGAAAAAAAGTCTGTCATATCACTGTTAAAATTCTATGGCATTTGATGAATGCCTTAAATTGAATTGAATTCAGTTGAATTGATATTGTTTTCTAGATAGTCATTGGTATTTTACAGTTACAAACCTATGAGGTATATGTCTTATTTGCTAAATACATAAATACGCATCTGGAATTTTACTGTTGGGTAACTGTGGCTTTTAAATTGTATTATGATGAATAGATACTGAGCCCCTCAAACTCACAGTGGCAGTAAGATCCAATGATAGAGTTAATCTCATAAAGGGAAGGAGAATGTAAATGCAAACAATGAACTATATGAATATTGCATAAAGAAGTATAACTTAAATTTTAGACCAATTCAAAGTAAAGCTACAAAATGTTTCTTATGCATAGTTTTAATAAATATTTTATTAATTCTTTAAGAGTGCAGTACATGTATACAGTGTATTTTGAGTATATTCACTCCCCACTTTTCTCTCTAATATATATATATATATGCTGATTCTCCCTACCCAAGAAGCTTCCAAATGCCATAGTTCCTCAGCTACAAGTGAAGCTTTTTGAGACTTCTCTCCTCCATGGTTCCAGTTTGACTAGCTTGACCTCATGCAGATCTTATGCAAGGAACCACAGCCAACATGAACTCTATCATGTCAAAATGACATTGGTTTATAACAGTCTTTCCCAACTTCTGGGCCTTATGCAAGAACTATTTGGAATCATTCTAATATGTGTGTCCCTTGCAGCTTGAGAGTCTCTCTTTGCCTTACTCTTTTGTCCCTAAACTTCAATATGATTAAGTCTATAATCAGAAGCTCATCCAATGATGACAGATGCCTTCTGATTCTTTGCACCAATGGGACTATCGCTTCTGCACTGCCTTGTCCTCCCTTGACACTACAACATACACATGAACCCTCAGGAACATCCTGCTTTTTTGGCTTGCATGACATCACTTTCTCTGGTAGTTCTCTTAATTTTCCTAGGTCTACACGTCCTTAAATTTTGGTTTCTCTGAATACCTCTTCAATATTTAGCATATCACCTTTCCTATGTTCTCAGTCTTCTGATTGAAGTTACAATTCTAACTATATAAACTGAACACTGATCTCCAAGGAAACAAGTGCCTCCAACTCAGTGCATTAAAAATAGCACAAACTTTTCTCACATCTCTGAATTTCATGACTGTCACTGTAGTGATTTGAATTGGTGTGGCCCCCATAGATTCATGTATTTGTATGCTTGGCCATAAGGAGTGGCACTATTAGGGGTTGTGGCCTTGTTGGAGTAAGTGTGGCTTTGTTGAGGGAAGTGTGTCATTGTGAAGGGAGACTTTGAGGTCGCCTATGCTCAAGCTATGTCCAGTGTGGCACACAGTCTCCTACTGCTTGCCTGTAGATCAAGTAGATCAAGATGTAGAACTCTCAGCTCCTTCTGTAGCACCATGTCTGCCTGCATGCCGCCATGTTTCCTGCCATGATGATAATGAACTGAACCTCTGAAACTGTAAGCCAGCACTGATGAAATGTTTTCCTTTATAAGAGCTGCCATAGTCATGGTATCTTTTCACAGCAATAAAACCCTAAGACAGTCACCCAGTTAGAAACATGCCCTTATTTGAGGAATTCAGTCAGTTGAGAGGTATTAGTCTTCCCATTTCCAGTGTTTGTTAAACATCTATGAAATGAGGCACTAACTGTGACACATACATACATCTCAAACCTTACCCTACATAACTCTAGCAACATGAAGCAGTATTGATAAGAAACCTGTTAGCACACAGAAAATGAGAGGAGGAACTCATCATATGTAAGAACTCAATGCTATACCTGCCACTCCTTCCTTTGTGCTAGTTTCTCACGCTCAGCATTATTTCTTAGTTTGCATACCTTTGCTAATCCTATTTCTTCTCCTTAGATTTACTATTTCTTAGTAACTCCATACCCATACAAAATAAATCCATTTTACTCACGTCTTTTTCTCTTTCAGAAAAGCATCTCTCATATGTTGCATGACACCTAGTGTTCACATACAAAGACATAGTACCAACCTGTGAAAATCCTGATCTACATATTTAGACTTATGTTGTGATTTGAATGAAAATGGCCCCGTAGGCCCATAGGGAGCGGCACTGTTAGGAGGTGTGGCCTTGTGGGAGGAAGTATGTCACTGGGGGTGGGCTTTGAGGTTTCAAATGCTCAAGTCAGGCACAGTGTCACACTCTCTTCCTGCTGCCTGACGCAGATGTAGAACTCTCAGCTACCTCTCCAGCACCTTATTTGCCTGCATGCCACCATGTTTTCTGCCATGATGATAATGAACTAAGCCACAATTAAATGCTTTCTTTTATAAGAGCAGCTGTGACCATAGTCCCTCCACAGAAATAGAAACCCTAACTAAGACACTTCAATACATTATATTGACAATGTTAGGTTTTATGTACTACTTTGCCTAAATCCAAAAGACAGTCTACCACTCTACCCCCTTGGAATGTATACAGTTCACTTTGGACTGTTATAAATAAAATTGTGTTTTAAAACAGACCCGACTCTTTGTTTGCATGTTAACCTGAGGTCATTTATATGCTATAAAGGCAGAGTTTGGTTGTTGTGATATAAATTGTATGTCATAAAAAAAAAAACTATTTACCATCATCTGGTTCACCATTTCTCAGCCTCAGTACTATGATAATTGGAAGTTGGAGAATTCCTTATCAGGTTAGATGGACTGTCCTACGCATTATAAGAGGAGAAAGAATAGAATAAGCAAAAGCACAGTGTAGCAAGATTCTTGGCTTATTCTTGCCAAATTAAGTACTGCTTCTGTCCCTAACTTCTTCTTTATGTCAGTTTAAGCAACAAAAAGTGTCTCTAGCTATCACAAAACATTCTCTGGACTCAAAACTGTTTCTAGTTGAGGAGTACTAACCTATAGAAGAAGCCAAACCAACTACAGAACTATTATTTTCCAAGTAAGAAACCATCCAGTATGCTTTGCATTCCAAATACCATATCTAGAACATAAAGAAAGCACATCAAATATGCTATTTAATGGCATTTGGAGAATTATAAGACATTATAAAGGAATTAAACAGTATAGAAGAGTTTTCAACCTGAATGGAACATGGATGATGACCACGTTGATACCCATTTTTATAGTTGATTTTTTTTTCCTTTAGCATCTTAAAAATCATCCATCAGGCCCATTATGGTAATATCTATGAAAAAACCATGCTAAGAACAATAAATTTCATCATAGACCATTTGATTGCAAAGAATTTTTAAAATGTAAAATTACCACATTCAAATTTCACATATGCACATGCATTTAATTTATCTTGAATAATTTTTTAAAATGTATTCAAAGAATAAATTATTCTAACCATGGCAGAATGGTTCAACTTAATTGTGTTAAAATATAATTTAAAGAAATAGCAACTTCCTTATAGTTAGTCCAGAAATTCTATTGAAGGCTATAAATTACTTTCTGCTCTTTTATAAACCTATAGCATGGACAGCATTGTTAGGACTACAAAAATTTCTCTGCTTTTAAAAGGATTATATATATGCTGTGAAAGCTAACAAATGACTTTAGGACAATGTAAGGAAAATTAATCCCAATAATAGCTAATGTCTATGGAGTATGCACTGAATGACAGACTTTAGCTAAAAGTTTTATTGCATCATATTATTTGAACATTATGAAAACTCTATGTGGTAGGGACTTCTAAGGCACCTATTTAATAATTGAAGGAAGTGAGCTCCAGAGAAGCTAAATTCTCCAAAACATGTAAATAGTATGCATTATAAAAAAAATCTCAGTTTGAGTCTGTGTACTTGTAGAGCTTCAATTTATACACATTGTATTACCTAAATATGATTGGAATTTATAAAAGGAGATCACTATTAATGCAGTGAACAGTCAAGAGGGGACCACAAGACACAGCCTAAAATAAAGAACATTCAGAACAAAAACAGGAAGACATGCTTGCTAAGAAAACAAAGAACTTGGTCATAGAAATATGAACTGAAACGTTATCATTAGAATGATCAGAAATGATAACTCTGGGTCAATACAGAGAATCTGCAAGGAAGTGGAAAGAGGGAAGCCACCTTACAGACACTCTCAGGTAGAAAGCTAAAGAGAATGTGACACGTTGGACAATGGATATTTCTAAAGAATAGTACAAAGCGCCAAGTGGAGTAGAATGTAGACTATAGAGAAGAAAGATAAGAATATCCATTATAATAAAAATCATAACCATCAGAAGAAATGTGGGAGAGAAATAGAAGAATAGAAATAAGTGAGAAATAACAAGGGAATTCCAAATGGGATTTTGTAGTTGATGAGGGAGAGGATCATGATATGAGGATGTGAAGGAAAAAATCAAAACTCACTGTGAGACTTCTAACATGGATAAGTGGGCAATGATGACAATCTCAGACACTCTTGATTATACTAACCACATCATCATCACAATGAACACAGGATCCTACTAGCTTCTGATGATGCAAGAGCCATCTGATGCTAGTTTTCTCATCTTTACCTTCTCAAATAGCACTACCAATTTTGCTTTAACTCCTTCCCTACCATCTCCAAAAAAAAAAAAAGGCTTTCTTTGTGTTCCTGTGTTCTATAATCTGCACGTCAAGGTTTATATAAAAATACATGAAGGAGCATGTGTTTGCAAAAGAAACACCTGGCTGGATATGGTCAAGGCTGCAAGAGAAAATTTCTAGGGATCTGTGATGCAGCAAAATGCATAAAAATAACAGTACCTGTTTATCAATACTATATTGATATATATATATATATATACTATATACATATATAGTATATAATATATATATAGTATATAATATATATATATATATACACACATATATTGCTGTGGTGATGGTTCATTTTGCTTGACAACTTGATGGGATTTCAAATCACCATGGCCAAATCCATGGGCATGTCTATGGGGATTATCCATGTTAGATTAACTTAATTGGAAAGATCCATAGTAAATATGGGTGGTATTATTCGCTAGGCTGTGGTCCACGACTGAATAAAAAGCTGAGCAAGAGGATTCACTTCTCTCTGCTTCCCGCCTGTGGATGCAACGTGAGCAGCTGCCTTCTGCTCCTGCTGCCATGCCTTTCCTGCCGTGATGGACTGTATGCCCTGTAAGCCAAAGTAAAGCCTTCCTTCAATTACTTTTGTCTAGTATTCTATCTCCAAAGTGAGGTAAGTAGCTAATATAGACACACATTTAAAGAATCATTAAGGGGTAGATGCCATGGTATATGGCTTTTTGCCTTGTTTTGCATTGGTTTCTTTCTCTTTGTTTAGATAACTATGATTACATCACTTTCTCTCTTCCTGTCCTTCCTCTAACTCCACCCAGGACCACCTGCTCCCTTGCAAATTCATGGCCTCTGTTTCTTTAGTTATTACTGTTACATAATTACATATGCACAGATAAATATATATAATGTAATTTGCCATCATTTAAAAGATATATATTTAAATATATATGTATATTTTTATAAAATATATGAATTACATACATGCTATAAAATAGAGAAGTGCAGTTGGTGAGAGGGGAAGAAGAAGTGGCAAGCAGACACACAGGCAAACAGGGTGACAGAGAACAGCGGAGTTTATTCTTAAGTTCAAACACTATAGTGGTATGTGTGCCTGGAATTTAGAGTGATACCTAGCTCACGATTCTGGGATAAGGAGGGTTGGAGTGTTAGCAACGAGATAAGCTTGGTAAACTGATATTTCTGGCCGAAATTTTTGCAGAAAGCAGCAGCATATCTTATCACAGGACTTTCCTTCCAGCATTTCTCTCACTCAGCCACAGTTCAATGACCTCCTTGGCCTTTGGGGATCATACCAATCTTTTCTGGCTTCAGGTTTTCTGATCCTTGCAGATTCCTCGGACAGGATTGGGCTCTGCACAGATCTGTGTGCACTAGACTCCTTTCTTCTTAGGTCTCAGCTTAATTATCTACCACCACAGTCAGCCTTTTTTTTTTCAATTAATTTTTTATTTGTTACAATTTATTCACTTTGTATCCCAGCTGTATCCTTCTCCCTCGTCCCCTCCCAATCCCGCCCTCTCTAGTAATTCAGCTAAATGGAAAAGCTCCTCACTATCCCATTATCCTCTCTACTTTCCTTATTTGGAAATATAATTAAATTCATTTGTTTTCTTTTATATGTATGAGTGTTTTGTACACATTTATGTCTGTGAATCATGGGCATGTCTGGTGCTCATGAAAGTCAGAAGAGAGCTTCAGATCTTGTGGAACTGGAGTTACAGTTGCCAGCTACCATGTGGGTGCTGGGAATCAAATCCTAGTCTTCTGCAAGAACAAGTGCTTCGAGGCCCTGAAAATATATCTTAAAGAATTATTGTCACATTTATTCTTAGATTTCTTTATCCACAGTTTGCATTCTATTGACTCAGGAACCTTCTATATAGAATCATACAAGATATTCTCCAATACTTTGAACAGACATCATGGAACACCGGGAAGTCTATGAAAATTTTGAAATAAGCGATTCAGTTATTTGCTAATGAAAAAGTGAATAGAAGCATAAACTAAAACTTGACTGAATAATACTATTACAAGTATTTATTCATTTATTAATTTTTTATGAGTGTCAACTCTTCTGGGCTATCATTGAAAATCAGAGCAGACAACTGATATGTGCAGGTTTTTCTTAGAAGTATCTTTTCTTAAATCATATGTTGATTGTAAAAAGTAATCATTTAAATGATGACCTTCTCACTACCAAAGTAATCTAAGCCAATATACTGGAGAGATACCTGCATGGCCACATTTATTGTGGCACTATTCACAATAGCCAAATTAAATAACATAATGCTATATGAGTTTTAATAAACTCATAATCTAGGTTATATCTTTAAATCTAAAGGAACTGTTCAATCCACATATGTTCCTGCCATCAAGAAACTCAAGCAGGAGATCCAAGATGGCTGCCACGAGAGGACACTGTGTCTGAGGAGTAGGACAGCAGAAACAATGCAGCGACCAGGAGACTGAACTCTGGGACCTAAAACGCCAGCATTTGTGATTGCCAGGTAAGC
>CM053765.1:25178376-25304299 GCA_028658305.1 Pachyuromys duprasi
AAAAAAAAGCTAGATAAGAGACTCTTAAAAACAGACTAAAAAGTCCTAAGTCAAAGGCATCGGAGACAACTGTACCCAGTGTCACAGAAAATACCAAGCTGAAACAAAGTGAAAGATTCACACATATTTCAAGACAGAAGCCTTCTACTGCTTAGCATTTATACCAGGAGGGCTCCTTCCCTCTCTAGTCTCATAATGAAAATCATTCCTCCATTAGCAGGTTGAACAATATCAATTTGCCCAGTCAAAGTGGGAAATCAAGCAAAAACTGCCATCCTTGCAGAACAATCAATGGCAAGGTGAAAGAAATGGGTAATTGTAGCTGGTCTCCCAGCAGGACATTCTTGCCTGATTAAATGACCTTTCCTATGAAGTGTGCTCTTCAAATGATAGTGAGCAGCCATTCCCCAGGGTGAGCTTAACCCCTGATTTACCAGCCTTCTTCTGAGGTGCGTTTCCCCCTTTTCTGTCAGAGAGTCTCATGGTTGAGTTGATAACAGTGGAGGCAGGAGCCATGATGCAGGAATATTTAGTCTTCATCACTCATGCTTATAAGATCAGCGATGCACAGCAGCCTCTCCCCCTGAACACAAATTAGTAATGATGACAGCACCCACCTTAGCTTTATGTGAAAAGTAAGTAAGGGATAAGCAGAAAATGCATAACACCTTGTAGACATACACTTTGTATACATTCATCTTGCTGTGTGCTCAGTAATTACTGTTGCAAATGTAAGTGCTGTGGTTGTAATGGTTTTGTACTTTATACCTTCGTAAGACTAGGGTGAGGGAAACAGTTATAAGAAGTAGTTATAAATAGGTGATAGCAATGACTAGAACCTCAACTCTGACCCTAAGAACAATACAGTGATCTTCATGTGCTATGCATAGTCAATTGTCTTGAAAGCGATGAGAAAGTCTTCATAACAATGAGCCAAATCAAATCAACCACCCTTGAATTTTTTTTATTTCTTTTCATGGAGCTCATTCACTGTAAAACTAAGAAGCACCCTGGAAAGTACCATCTCCTCCTTTGACTCTGAAATCTTCATTTAGATAACCAGTCTATTGAGATGGCCAGGGTTCTCTCCCTCTCTCAACTCCTTTTTATGTTGGATACCCAGGAACTACTCATTAGCCCAGTTCTTATGCTTAAGAATACATGAACCTGGTTGACCTCACTCCCATGGAACAACCCTTTAGGGGGAAGGACAATGTCCCACTTTTAAGCACAGGTATCTTTTGTTTCTCAAGATAGAGGAAGTTGGGTCTGTCAGCTAACTTTCTCAGCATTAGGATAATGGATGTCTTGTCTATTTTAGAACTCGCCTCTAGGAGTGTTCTGATCTGACAATTAGCTAACATTTTAAAAGCTCATGATTCCCAGTCATTACCTTCACATGTGGTGGTGATACACAGATGATAAATAAAATATGCTGGGCATTTTTTTTTATCTTTATCTATTTAATTGACCTACTGTCCATTTTCTTGTCACAGAAGACTGGGACAAATAGTAGCAAGGGGAAGTATCCTACATGACCAAAGGCTCTATTGCAAATGATAGAAAATAGAGTCCTAGTAGATTTAGTTAAAGGATAGGATGAATGGAATGAATTTTTGTGGCTGGAAATCCAAATGGTGGTCTAATTTTAAAAATACTTGATCTACGACTTGGAAAATTTTAACCAAAACCTAGATCTACTTGATCTTCACCTTTTTGCTCTGTGTTTCGACATTGTGGCTTTATATCTGGTTATTACTGTGGCAAAGTAGACACTAGTACTCAGCTAAATAGCATCCCAAATTCTGACCCAAACAAACGACAACTGACTCCCTAAAACCTCTGAACCAAAATCCTGAACCTGTATGTCACTGCCTTAAATTGAGTTAGGTCCTCACCTGTGGGTAAAATACCATGTCCATGGCACAGAAGTACCTGAGTACAAGGAAGATCTAAGAGCCATGCATGGGAGAGGGCCACTGAGTCACCGAATTTTGAATGAAAAGTAACAAAAATCAATAAAGTCATGAAAATCAGAATATGGGTTTCAAGTTAACAAAACAAAAAATATCCAATCAGCAACGATAAGGAACAATCCCATTTTAATAGTTTGAATTTGGAGCTAGGAATGGTGGCTCATGCCTGAACCTCCCAGTACTCACGAGGATAAAGTAGAAGGATTGCACCTTGTTTAGGCCAGGCTGGTCCACGTAGTTCCTTCACAGCTTAGATTGAGATTTCAGATCAAAACCACCAAGGACAGAGGGCAAAGGAGAGGGAGCTTGATTTTAGCAGTAACTGAAGAATCTTTCTCTTTCTCATAGAACTGTAAAACTATGTATTTTAGAGGCAATAGAGCAGCCTGGCACTACCCCATTTTTTTTAATATTCATCTCGGGCTGAGTGACTATGTCTGCCTCCTCTTGAAATACACCTCGTTCCTGTCACAAATCCCCAGGGGATATAAGTTTTGTCACTTCTTCTATGCCATTGTTAGTGTGCATTTGGCTCAGCAGTGATGCTATTCTGATTTTAAAAACTAAGACATGGGAGCAGGGGAGACTCTGGTGGGTGTGGTGGGCTAAATCCCAGTGTGGGTGCAGCTCACAGCACAGGGGTGGGGGATCCCACCCTTCTGCACCCTGCTCCAGCCTAGTCCACGACCTGAACTCAGCAGCGACGAGAGAGCTCCAACAACAGCAACAAATAGCTTGAAACAGGACTACCTTCTAATTAAGAAAGACCCGGTGCCTTACAGCTGTACGGAGCCCCTCCCTTCAAATAGTCTTGAGTGGTATTAAGTTATCCAAGGCCCTGAGATGACTCCTTGAGAAGGTGGCTATAATCATGGAAAACTATTTTTTTCACAGAGAATTACCATTTAGGCCTTCTAATATTTATATCCTAACTGCACCCCACCCCCCATGGAAGATTTAAGTACAACAGAAGGCTGTGTCTCTCCATCACAGATTCCCACCCAGACACATGGAATCCAGCATGCTCTGCCTCCACCATTCAAACAGGGCTCCTGAGTTTCATGGTGGAGAAGGGTCCCACGCTGGGCAGCATAGACACACCGGACTTCATGAAAAGACAGTTGGCAGCATGGAGTTTAGTGTTTAGTTTAAAAGATAAGTTATTTTATGAATTATTTCCTGAAGTTGTGAAGGAAACAAGAAAGCACAAAATGAACTAAGTAACAAGCTCCAGAATCTTTCCTTACCAGAGGTGGTTCCTGACCAGCAGATACACCGTGGCCACAATGGGATCCAGCTCCTCAATGGGCATGCACCTGCTGTTGGCCCAAACCTTGCTGGGCTCCCACAGGCTAACGGACATCATGGACTCCTGGGCAGCGTTTTGGCAAATTTGTTTGTTATAGTTGGGTTTGCAGCCTTTGCTACATGGTCAAGTATGTGCTGAGAAGCATAGCACAAGAGTGAGGCTCAAGGGCCACAACCTACAGTTGCTGCTGAGGGATGCAGGGGCCAGAGCTTGATGCAGGCACTATGGACATGCTGCTGAGCACTGGATGGCCTGCTGGACTCCTAGGCTTCATTAAAAAAAAAAAAACTTAAAAAAAGAAAGCAAAAACCAAAATTGTGATTTGGAGGAGATTGGAGATTCTTAACTTCCTCTTGAGGCTGACATAGATAAGGCCACTCACGCTTAGGTTTTATTGCTTATCTCCTGTGTTATCATTCGGACCTTATTTAGTAAAGCTGTTTTGTATTGTTTTGTTTTTCTTTTTATTTGGTACATTTGGTCACTTAAAAACATAAAAATTTATGTCTAATATCCACTTATAAGTGAGTATATACCATGTGTCTTTCTGCTTCTGGGATACCTCACTCAGGATGATCTTTTCTAGTTCCCACCATTTGCCTGCGAATTTCATAATTTCCTTGTTTTTAATAGCTGAGTAGTATTCCATTGTGTAAATGTACAATTTCTGTATCCATTCCTCCATTGATGGACATCTGGGTTGTTTCCAGATTCTGGCTATTATGAATAAAGCTACTACAAACATGGTTGAATGAATGTCCTTGTTGTATATTTGAGCATCTTTTGGATATATATCCAGGAGTGGTATAGCTGGATCTTGAGGTAGCACTATTCCTAATTTTCTGAGAAAGTGCCAGATTGATTTCCAAAGTGGTTGTACAAGTTTACATTCCCACCAGCAATGGAGGACGGTTCCCCTTTCTCCAAATCCTCTCCAGCATGTGTTGTCACTTGAGTTTTTGATCTTAGCCATTTCTGATGTGTATAAGGTGAAATCTCAGAGTTGTTTTGATTTGCATTTCCCTGATGACTAAGGAAGTCGAGCATTTCTTTAATGTTTCTCTGCCATTCAGTGTTCCTCAATTGAGAATTCTCTGTTTAACTCTGTACCCCAATTTTAAATTTGATTACTTGATTTGTTGCTGTTTAACTTCTAGAATTCTTTATATATCTGGATATAATATAGGATAAGCATGCTACAATCTGTACACCTAAAGAAGCTAAGGAAGAAGGAGGACCGTGGGTAAGATGCTCAATGCTCACTCAGAAAGGCAAATGGGATAAACAGTAAAAGAGAAAGAAAACAGGGAATAGGACAGGAACCTACCACAGAGGGCCCCTGAAAGATTCTACCCAGCAGGGTATTGAAGCAGATACTGAGACTCATAGCCAAACTTTGGGCAGAGTACAGATATCTTATGAAAGAAGCCTGAGATAGTAAGACCTGGAGAGGACAGGAGCTCCACAAGGAGAGCAACAGAAACAAAAAGTCTGGGCCCAGGGGTCTTTTCTGAGACTGATACTCCAACCAAGGACCATGCATGGAGATAACCTAGAACTCCTGCACAGATGTAACCCATGGCAGCTCAGTGTCCAAGTGCGTTTCCTAGGAAGGGAAACAGGGCCTGTCTCTGACAGGAACTCAGTGGCTGGCTCTTTGGTCACCTCCCCCTGAGTGGGAACAGCCTTACCAGGCCACAGAAGAAGACAATGCAACCAATCCTGATGAGACCTGATAGGCTAGAGTCAGATGGAAGGGGAGAAGGACCTCCCCTAGCAGTGGACTGGGGGAGGGGCGCGAGATGAGAGGAGGGAGGAAGGGAGGGCGAGATTGGGAGGGGTTGAGGGAAGCTGCTGCTGCTGTAATACAAAGGGAATAGATTTTAATAAATAGAAAAATTTAAAAATTCTTGGAAAAATATAAAACCTTAATGCCTTTCAAATACTCTGTGTGGTGTGCATTCTTAGTGGAGGAGCTGAAGGCCCCCTGGTGGGGCCAGTGCTGCAAACCGCCAGTGGGGCGAAGTGGATTGGCTGATAACACCTGTAGATGGCGCGTCTCCAAGAGGACTGATGTGGCCTCATTGTAAAACTGTGCTTATGAATGAGAGAAAATACTTATAGAAAGTGATTTAAAAAATTAAGGCATGGCTATCTCAGATGAAGAAAAGCCACCACTTTTTGAGTTAACATTAGAACTAGCCCTAGTAGCTTGCTTCATGCTTGCTTTAAACTGTAGAAACAGTGCAGAGAAATAAGTGGTTCCTTGTTTTAATTAGTTTATAAACAAAAAGGTATATGAATACTCACTAATGTATAGAAATACTATACTAATGTATAGAAATACATTAGTATTTCTATAGGGCCATGTTTTATTAAGTGCTTTTTGTACTTAATACAGTACAAAAACTTCTGGGCAACATAGGAATTTCCAAGATGGCCAGGACTTCCTAATAGAGAGAGAGTCTTGTCCCAAAGACCAGCCCCCCCCCAAAAAAAATCTCTTTTGATCCCTACCTTAAAATGCTTAATATAATTTCTGTGTCTCTAAAATTTGGAAAGCAGAGACCTGGAGCAGTCAAGTGACTTGCTACATGACAGGCAAACCGTGAGGAAGGAGTTAGACAGGACTCAACTCTAGGATCAAGTTCCTTGTGCATCCTTCACACTGACTGAAAATCCTTCCCTTGGCCTTTGCTGACTCTGAGTTGCACAGTGTTCTTAACACTAGAGAAAAGAGGAGGTGCAGACCTGCTCCATGACCCCAAGTCACCTGCACACAGATGGATACATGTCCCTACCTAAGAAATTAGGAAGAATACCAACACAAGGTCATGCAAAGCAATGGACTAAAGGAAAGGGAGACGTGGGAAGAGGAGAGAAAACAGTGAGTGAAAAAGTGGCAGAGCAATGTAAAAGCAAAATCAAAGGAGAAATCAAGGTATAGCACAAGAGACTAGGAGCAGAACAGGGTGAGAAAGAATAACATAAAATGGATATATTTTTTTAAGGCAACAACAAACACATTATCCCAACGCCCGCAGGTGCCAGCAATTCAAATAAGCATATAGCAATTAACAGAATTAACACAGCCTTAAATAGCTTGGCTCACCAGATGTGGACTCCTATCAGGGTTCTATAAAATGTAAAGTTATTACAGATTAAACCATTAATCATCTGTTCAGAGACTATCTCTCTGGCTGCAAAACCCCATTCTGCTTTAAATAGCTAATAATCACAAAGAAATGAGGAATGTAATGTGCACAGTGGCATTCCTCTCGATCTTCTTTCCTTAGAATATATGTTCCATCCACCCAATTTTCCTGATTTTTCCTTCCTTCCTATTAGAGATGTCATGAGAAAAGATGGTGAGAAAGGCCAGTCTTGTGACATGTGGGTTTTCCCATTGACAAAGAGAAATTCTAACACACTGGGTGCAGGGAGAAGTACCAGATGGAAAAGAAAGGGGGACAACGCAAAAGAATCTACTTGAACAGCACAGAAGGTCCAGCATATAGTAAGGCACTGTGATGGGCTTCAGTGAGCTCCCTGCTTCTGAAGGAATCACTGTGCAACTCGGTGTTAGTATACATTGCACGTTACTGCTGTGCTTCATCCAACAACTACAGCTCAACTGTGCCAAAGACAAAAGAAGGAGAAAATGTATGTCCTGACAGAAGAGTAGTTGGAAACGGAAAGACTGGAAGACTGGTCAAGGGGAAATGCTTTTCTATGGAAACAGTTCAGGATAGCATTCTCCCTGTCCAGTGCCAAACCTGATGGATTTCTCTTTCCATGTCTGCTTTCCAGCTTCCTGGAAGGAAAATAAAGCAGGTGCAGATAGTAGATAGTCAAGCATTAGGTCTTGATGAATGTCATGCCAACATGACAGTGTCGTTCACTATGTAAGAATCTTCAGTGGTTCTGTGTTAATGCAGAATAAAGACCAAGAGTACAGCATGGGATAAATGAATGGGGCCCTGGCTAATGATGTGGTCCTACCTCTTATGATTTGTTCTCTAGTATTCACAAACTCTGTAAGTCCCTCACTGTTTATTAGATGTTCACCTGCTTGCCTTTGCTCACGATGTCTCATTACTCCCACCTTTCCTTCCTGTTTTTTTTTTTCATTCATTTTAAAGCCTCAGCTTGGGCATTGTGTCTTCTGAGAGGTTTTCCTTGAACTACAGGATAATAGTAACTCTTCCTCAACAGCCTCATTACAACCACGACTGTCTTATTTTGTGCATTAACTATCTTTCAGGAGAACCAAGTTTGAGGACCTCTAAAGCAAGAATTTTATTTGTACCATATACATATATATATACATACATACTACCAATCTTTGGCATGCTGTATGTTCTCAGTACTTATACTTATGGGCTCATGACTCATAGTTCACCAAAAAATAAACAATGACAGCCTTTTAAAAATTAATTTGAAAATTTCATAGGATGCATTTTGACCATACGCACTCTTTCTCCTAACTCCTCCAATAGATATACAACCCAACTCTTTTTTTTAAATAACTCAGCAAGTTCAGTTTGAGCTGCCCATATGTTAATAAGTGTGAGACCACACTCTTAAAGAAAATTGGCTTTGCCTCTCGCAGAAACCATGAACTGCCAATGCCTCCTTGGTTAGAGGTAGGGACTCATTAGACCCTCCTTGTACCATGCTAGAGTATTCCCAGGCCATAATTTGGAATTTAACCCCAGCATCATGGTATTTAGAGATGAGCACTTTCAAGTAATTAGGTCTTGAATGGATTTATAAAAGAGATCCTAGGAAATTCTTTAATCCCCTTTCCACCAAGTGAAGAGGCAATGAGTAGAAGACACTGCAAACAGGAAGATGCCTCACTAGAATCTGACTGTGATAGCACCCTAATCTCAGACTTTCAGCCTCCAGAGCTGGCAAAAGCACATCTCCATTTTTTAAAAATAAGCTATCCTGTCTATGGTACTTTGCTACAGCAGCCTGAACTAAGACAATGTTGTCCAGAATCTCACAGGTCTTAGAGCACCAAGCAGCTAACGCATTTATTTATTCATTTATTCTAGACATGCCCATTGGATGAAATTTTTAGAAGCATGGAAGGTTTATTAAGAAAGAATAGGCTTCCTAGGGATAAGGATATAGTTGAGTTGGTAGAGTGCTTGCTAGCATACACAAATAGATAGGCTGCATCTCTAGCACACTTGGGAGATAGAGGCAGGAGAACCAGAAGAGAGCCAGCTAAAGCTGTGTAATGAGTTTCAGGTAAGCCTGAGATACATGAGACCTGGAAGGAAGGAAGGAAAGAAGAGAGAGAGGAGGAAGGAAAAGAGGAAGGAGGGAAGAAGGGATGAGGGTGGAGAAACAAAGAATTTACTCATGACTGAAGGAATGAAAACAAGTTTTAATTCCAGGAACTGTTCTAGTTGCTGGGAAATGCTAATTCTGTCTTCTCAGGGAACTCATATTTTAACAAAGGGAGGCTGACAGCACGAAATAAATGACTGAAGACAAAAGTAAGGAAAAGACAGAGGATGGTGGCTGTATTGTTCCTCTTTTCACAAATATCAGAGATTTCCAATAGGGAAAAGCCTCCAAACAAAAGGTTTTCCCTGATAACGACTTGCTAATATGGGAGACACAGAGATCAGTAGGATCAAATGCACATTCACTTAGAGTCATGTTCACAACTGCTTTATGAGGGGTCAAATATATTCTTATTAGATCTCTAAGATATCACTGTAAAATGATGTCTGGCTTGTGCTCATCATTTCATGTGTCCTTAAGAAGAATGCAACAGAGTTCTTAGAATTGCCTTACAAGTTTGCAAACTCTTACTCATTTCTTAAAGTCAATGTCTAATAGTAAGCCATATAGTGCAATAAAGTTTGTTTTCTTAGCCAGGTTTACTAATTTTCTTTTTAAAGGTATTTTATTAAGGTGCACGAGTGTTTCGCCTGCATATATTTATGTCTGGCCACCGCATGCATTCCTGGTGATTGCTGAAGACAAAAGATACACTAGGACCAAAATTATAAATGTTGGTGCTGCAGCCCTGAGGAGACAGGATAAGCTGGGGTTGGATAGAAGGGGAGGAGATCCTCCCCTGTTGGTGGACTTGGAGGGGGCAGGGAGGAGGGAGATGAGGGAGGGAGTGGGAGGGTAGGAGGGAATGAGGGAGGGGGCTACGCCTGGGATTCAAAGTACCTAACCTGTGATTGATATAAAAATAAATAAATTAAAAAAAAGATTAAACCAACAAAAAAAAATGTTGGTGCTGGAAATCAAACCTAGGTCCTCTGGAAGAGCGCTCTTAACTGCTGAACCATTTCTCTAGTTCTAGGGTCTACCAACTTTCTATTCAGTTATTCTTTATATATATATATTAAATATACTCTCATATATATATTTGTATATATATATATATATATATATATATATATATATATATATATAGCTGCCTTCCCAGACTCTTTTTTATACTGTTCTTCCTAAAAGAGACTTCAACCTGGTTAAGACCCTTTATTTATTTGGTATTTGGCATGGCTATCTGAGGGATCTTGAAAGATTCTATTATTGCCATCGCAAAGTAGTCTTTATAAAGCTAAGTGGTCAGCCATGCTATAAATCTCTTATCTGAGAAAACTATCCATTTTGAAAGGTATTATTCACTTAAAAATAATAATAAAAATAATAACAGCTTTGTGAGAACCCCCCAAAGCTAAGAACAACTTTACAGCCTGGGGATCCATTGCAAACAAAAATTAAATAGATACACTAAAACAGAACAGTAAAGAAACAATCAAGACACCAACTTGGCAATATTAAGTGGATTAAGTGGAATATGGTGTGCAACTAAACACAATAGTTTGGTGACAACTTGGGCGTAGCTTTCACAGAGATGTCTAGTTAGGAGGTGTGTACACAGGTAATATCCAATCTCTTTAGCTCAACTGCAAAGTCAGAACTCAGCTTTTAGGACTGATGTAAGTAGAGTTCCTCAAATAAAACCTGTTTGTGCAACAACCAAATATGTGTTGATGATCCCTTCACTCTGCCCCAATTTTAATGAAAATGCATTTAAAAAGTAGCTTGGGGCAGCTTGGAGCTACAAACGGCAAGAGAGGATAGGAAAATGAAGAAAGAGAGCTAGGAAAGGAAGGAGGCATTGCAGTGTAAGGGGGAGAGATGGTCATGAGGTTAAATGATCATGAGGGTTCATCTTCCAATAAGCTAAAGCCCAAAGGGCATGCAGCACTTCCTGTTTACTAAGTTGTCAAAAACAAGAGATTTCCCAGACTTCCTAAAAACAAGTAAACACAGTGATTAAACAGAAAAAGAAACCTACATCAGGACATCATTAGATTTAAGGTTGAATACATGTTCAAGCCCTCATGCAAATTGGAAGCGCTCACAGGCCCTTAGAAAGAAAACAATCCATGTGCAACATAGACAAGGAGGAGTCTAGCAAAGTCCTCTTTTACAGACTCTGTATCTTTGTCATTCCTTTCTAATATTCTAGACTTAAAGACCAGTCTTCTGCCAAAACAGAAGATTTTTACCATTAACTGCAGTTACTTCAAATATTGACTCTGTTTTCCAGAAATCATAAACTTTTATGCATATAGCTATGTTCCTGTATATATGAAGATGTCATTCTTAATTGCTTCACCTTGTTTGTGTATGTGTGTGTTCATGTGTATATGCATGTGCGTGCGTGAGTGTATGTAGAAAGTTATTTGAGCAGCTTTGCTCAGTCATGGTATACCTTAACTTTAAAAAGAGAAGTCTCTCACTGAATCTGGAGTTCACAGAGTTGGCTTTATTATCTAGCCAGCAAGCTTTGAGAAGTCTTCTGTCACTGCCTCTTCAGCACTGGAATTAAAGGTTTAAACTGTGATCCCAGATTTTCAACTTTCACATGAGTTTTAGGGGGTCAAAGTAGGTCTTCATGTTATCCCCACAAAGTTGTAAGCTATTTGACAAATTTCTGAAGTTTCCTTTTTTTGACTTAGTCTCTATTACTTCCTTCACTCTCTCTTTCTCTCTCTCTCCATCTATCTCTACCTCCTCTGTGTATGTATGTGTGTATGTATGTACATGTTTTAACCTAAATTTTTCATGAAATCATTGGTTTCATGCTATTTTTCTAGATGTCCCAAAATGTTCAGATCTAACCTTCCTTAATAATAGATTAAAAAAAAAAACTGTAGTTGGGAAACGGTTCCTTTGTCTCAAAATATACAATTTACAGATGATCTAGTGTAACTATGTATAGGGATAATGTGGACCCTCCAGGAAACTCCATGTTCAGGACTGTTGCCCCACAGAAAAATGGAGGATGACAGTGCCATGTTAAACAATTCTTAGTATATTCCTGAGCCAAGTCCTTGGTGGTAGAAATGCCGCATTCATTTTCTGATGAGAGAACGGTTCAAACTAGTGTGAATTTAGCAGGGTCTTAGAGCCTTGTGGAGGTCATCAGACAGTCAGTAGTGTGTGCCCTTATGCTACTCAAATAGGAATATATCCCAGGGAACAAGTGCTGTGTGCCTATCTTCATTTCTTCAGCAACAACCACAGTACACCCAGAGCCAGAAGAATCTGGTGTAATAACCACCAGAGAAAGGAATGCAATCTTTGGATTCTCCTTTCCATTTGTCCTTCATACTAAGAACAATACAAAGCTACAGCTGAAAATTTCCTTCTGTGTCTTGTCTTTCCATCTTTTCCCCTTGACTCACACATGATTTATTGAAGTCAAGGCTTGGCTCAAACATCTCTTCTTCTCTAAAGCTGATCCCCACCTAAAATATACCTGTTCTCTCTGCTCAATCAATCAGCACATTTAGTCTGCAGCGCTGAACACATAGTCCTATGCTGTAATTATTTGCTTATTGATCTCATCTCCCTTCCCAAACTATAAAATCTTTGAGCATGGAGACCATCACTTATAAAGAGCCATGAAGGTTAAACACAGCCTAGTTAAAGGTACATCATGGCTACTTGCTTGATACATCAGTCCATTCGGTAAATCTTTTTCTGTACACCTACTGTGTCCCAGTTATAGTAGAGGCAATCCATGTTTATCATCCACTGCCACTGATGAAAGACCCATGCACAATACCCTCTACTGTATGTCTGCTATTTAATAAACTCCAAATAACTATAATAAGAATAAAGTATATGCCCCAGGAGGAAGATCACAAGATGTCACAAGAGATTTTTATCTAGAAGAAGGAACACTATTAGCTTCTCAAGGAATTTCCCTAAGGAAATGGTATGGATATCACAGGCAATCAAGCTTAGCTTAGTTTAAAGAAACTGTACAGTGTGGCGCTTCTGTGACACAGCACGGTGAAAGAGCTCTAGCAAATCAAGCCTGATTCTTTTTTGCCTCAGCGCTTGACCTTAGAGGTTGAACTTACACTCGACTGAAGCTCCTCTGCTCTTAGACAGAGGTCTTAACACCTCGGCTACAAGGGTAACAGATGAGGACTGGCAAAGCGCTGCTCCCTCCCCACAGATACCGTAGTGAGCTTTCAGGGAAGAAAAACAGAGAGAGAAAAGCAAGCCCATTTTTCTGAGCATAAATGTTACATATTGAAATTTTTGCCTTTATTTCAACAAATGAGAAAAAAAAGGAAGTCTTGGGACTGTCCCATTTAATAAAGATGAAATAATACATGTGCTATATTTTAGACAAGACACACAAATTCTGTGGCTTCTAATTACGGCTTCCCTACATGCCGGCTGAAAAGCACAAAATCAACCTTTACTTGTGTCTAGTTCCTTGTGATTTCATCGACAATGCATGTTTCATTTATATTGCACAGCTGAGCAGTAAGAGTCTTCATTAGTTATATAATATAACTAACAACTATATATTAGTTAGTGGAGGAAATAGAATAGTTAAGTAGCAAACTCAAAGCCACCCAACGATCTTAAGTCTTGTTTCCCACATTTCATCTCACTCAAAGATTAGTGGCCATGCATAATCATTGGTCTTTTTTTTCTTAAGTAGGCATACTAGCCACCTATTCAATGGAGGCATATAGATGTTACCTCTTTAAGGCAGCCCATGAAGTTGTTGCTCACAGGCGAGCCTGGCAAGTCCGCAGTGCTTGGGCTTCCACCAACGTAGAAGAAGTCATCTGAACCCAGCATGGTGTAGTCCTCTTGAGTGTAGCCCGTTGTGGTAAGGATGCCATCCACAGAGATTGTCACCTGGTAGTGGGACATAGGGACAAAAAGAAAATCCCAGCAATGACCTTACAATTCTATTAAAAGCCAATGGCTTCCCCTACTTGTGGTTTTACCTCCATTAAGATTTTTGGTGAGGTATCCTTTCTAATTTGGCTTGACTTTGGTAGGTGCAGCCACGTTCCATTTTCTGGTCTGCCTTCCTATGTCCCAAGCCTACAGTCTTCCCTGGTGGTTAATGGGACAGTGTGTTGGAATGGCTAGGCTGAGTACCTTGTTCTGCTCAGTACATACTTCATTGAGTCAGGCTAGAAAATGGAACCACCCTCAGACGATCTCACCTGGCTCAATTCACTGCTAAAATGATTGGTATTTTTTTTCTTATGATTGTTATTTATGGTAGCAATGAAAAACATCAAAGGAGACATTCGACAATGGTATATGTTAGGGGTTGGTCTTTGGTTGTTAGTGGTTTTTCCCCCTCTTTTCTTTTCTTTTTTTTATTTGTTTCTTTTATGGTTCACACCACACTAACAAACATGCATTCAGGGTAATGAAGGAGAAGGTCGCTGTTCTAATATGTGTCCAGAAGGATACATGCTGTGGACTACCCCAGGGTACCAACCCCTGCCCTCCCTTAGCTACCACCACCACCAACAGAAAAATGACCCAAATTCAAAAGGTAACTTTAACAAAAAGAAATGAATGATAAGGCAATGAAAACCAAACTAATAATGCCAATGGGGTGATTAGCACCCATACACCCACCATCCACGAGCAGAGAGCAGAGAGAAAAATAGAGCCTCGGAACGTGCACACACCATACACTGACACACCCATGCGGAAATCATCTGGAGCCAAGAGAGAAGGCAGGGGGAAGAAAGTAGTTCTGTGGGAAAGGATAAAATAGCAGAAACAAAATTCACGCTACACATGCATGCACTTGAGCAAACTGAAGAGATGGGGAAACAAAATAAAAAGTGGGGGGAATAAAATATTCCAAACTAAAGGGTAACAACGCCCCTGCCTGCCGCCTCCCTCACTGGAAAAAAAGAAAAAAGAAAAAAAGAAAAGAAAAAGTCCAAACCCAAACCCCAAATACATGAAGAATGAGAGAAGGATGGAGATGGGGGGAGGGGGAGGAGTGAATAGAACTCAGTTGATGGTTGGTTGCCAGTTGTTAGTAACATAGAGGTCAGTGGAAGACAGATTGTGATGCTGATGGGTGTTCCACGAGACAGGACCATGCCATGCAGTATGTATGGAGAACACAATTGGTGGCACGCACTTTTGGCCACAGTGGGGAATGAGGTCAAAAAAGAGAGAGGAAGATTATAGGAAGCAGCATCTTTTCCTCCCCAAGATCACCTGAGGCAGCTACAGCTATATAAAGGGACACACAGAGAGAGACTAAGGAGTGGGTAGGAGACAGAGAAAACAGGAAGAAGGGCAGGGGGAGAAGACATAGCAAAAGGAAGCCCTCGCTAGGAATCACTGTTGTCTCTAGACTGTACTTTGGAGGTTGTAAATTGGCAAATAAAAATATAGCTAATTGAAGAGACTGTCTTTAAAAAACTAACTTTTAGGGGAAAAACAAACAAACAAAAGAAAACTGGAGAAAAGGAACTGTCCCCACCAAACTTGAATAAATAGTGTTTTCAGGACAGCTACACTTCCTTCTATTTTTTTTTCTTTTCAAAGAAAAAGGCTCGCATTTAATTTAACAACCAAAAAAAAAAGTGAAGAGAAAGAGGGAATAAGTCTAGAGAGGACAAAAGAGGGGTTGGGAGGAAGGGGGGGGGGCAACACACGGCAAACCCAAAAAAAGACAATAAGAATGATATCTACCAGACAATGTAGTTTGTTTACCATAGCGTGTCCGATGCCTGAGTGCTTTGCGGAGAAGGGGGAAGAAAGGAAATTAAAAATTGTGAACAGAACGATTGTTAATTAAAAGAAACTAAAAACAAAGATGAGTCGTTAGGGTGTTAGTACATTAGTCGGTTAGTAAAATGACACATTGCATGAGTGATCTTGTGTTAGTTTTTCAAAAAAAAGGCACCCAACACAGAAAGAGAGTGGGGAAAGACAATGAGACCAGGACTCTATGGAAACTCTTCCTGGGGACTCAACCACCACTCATGGTCCCGCTCAGACCAACACCTCACTGCTTAGAATTAGTGCCATACTTACTTTCCAGGGCTCTTCTGAATGAATGTCGCCAAGGCCCCCTTCCTGCCCTCTGACAAATGCATACACATTCCCCTTACCCAAACAGACCACTCCACATGTAGACAGATAACTATGTACTACTGGTATGTTAGTATTTGTTTCTACATCTGAATCTAACTGCATGGAGCCTCATGCAGCAAGGCTGGATTTTGCAACATATTTTAGGTCTCCTCAGATTAATCTGTGACCCCACTGATTTTTGTGGAATTGTGAGCCAGAGGGAACATTCTCATATCTCCTTTTCTTACAGTTTATAATGTCTTTGTCATAGGATACCTCAAAAAGTTACTCTTTATTACCCAGTAAAGTTATTAATTTCTTTATTTTGCCAGCATGGGTGGGAAGACACCCACCTCCATTTCTCTGGAGAATTTCGTTAAGCTTTTATACAGTTTTGTGAATGGGTAGCAGGAAGAATGCTAGATTAAGCATGATTACAAAAGCCCCCACTACAATTAAGCTCCTCCTTGCTGATGCTTTTCAAATGCTCAGTTGGCAACACCCTTCAAGCTGGGAGGCTGGGAGGCTGAAACACCTGCCGCCTATTTTGTGTAGATGCTTTACCAAAAGTGGCACCCAGAGGTAAAGCAAGTGGTGTGGTAAAGTTTTGACCTTGGAGCCTAAGGAGATGAAGGGCAACCTTTCCCTCTATGCAATCACAGGCATGTGTGCACACACACGTGCAGTCTTGGTACTAATCCCAGCTACACTGTAGAACAAATACAGGTAATCCATCTGTCAAACTTTTCAATCTGAAGTCCAGGTAAAATATCTGGGTTGACTCTGAGTCAGCATAGGGACAGAAAAACCTACTGGTGGCCACAGGGTTGGAGGTAACAGTTGTTCTGACCCATGTGGTAAGGGATACTCTTATAAAACCCCAGGCCAATTTTTCTCAGAAAATCTTTCCCACCAAAGACACTAGATTTTACTTTAAAAAGAGAGAAAGAGAGGGAGAGAGAAAGAGAAAGAGGTGGGTTGCCATAATTTTCTTATCAAATATTTATGAAGCTATTTACAGTTTATTTGAAAAACAAAGGGGCTTCCCAATTTTTTTTCTAATGTATTCTCAGGAACTTAAAGGGTTGTTTTAAATATTTTAATTGGCAAAATAATAATCTGAGATTATATAATATTAAATTTATTTATTTGTAAAAATCAACCTCCCCCGACCCCCACCTCTGAATTTAGACTTCAATGAGTTCAAGTGATACAAGTGTGCCTTTTTTTACATGATATCAAGATTCTCTCTGCTAAGAAATACTCCAAACTCCAAGGACGCAACAGCTTTAATTAGAATAGGAAACTCCATTATCCTGCATCCCTGGCAGCAGGCAGAAGTAGTCACCTCTGGGACTGAATGCTCAGCTTGTAAATCATCTGCACGTCACAGTGAATCTAGCACCCAGACCATGGAAGAGCTCATCATCCTTCTGGAACAGAAGGCACTTTGCATATTTAGCCACCACACATGGCTGGGGAGCACTGTAATCAGAGTTTGTAAATGCAAGCTGTGATGAAGGAAGGTTAAGTGACTTGTCCAAGGGCACAGAAAGAAGGTGGACCTTCAGAACTTGGAATATATTAGAAACTCTACAGGGTGATTTTTCCCACAGTGCCCCTGACTAAACATCACAACAATATCTGAATAATAATTTAACTTATCTGCTCTAGTTTAAAAGGTTTAACTGGGGCCTGATACTCTCTGAAAAGTGTTGTTAGTAGGAACAAAAGAGAGTTTTGTGAGCAACTTAAAGTCATTCATGAATAAGTAGGAAGAGTGTGGGATGGGAGCAGGAAAAGCAAATTGATGAGACCTGTGACCTAAAAATGCTACCCAGACCATAAAATTTCCTCTCAGATGGCTAAGGCTCCAAAGGTATTTTGGACATGGCAATCAAAACTGGGAAAAGGTCATAATTCACTTTTTGGTCTGGAGTTCATAACCCATATATATTATGTCTGTCTATGCCTGCAAATGGAAATTTGATTTGAGAATCCCTATAAGAAGTTTCTCTGTGTAGCAATGGATGGAGGCAATGAACAAAAGCACTTACATATTAGTTATTTGACCTTGAAGGGAAATCATAGAACACAAAATTTGAATTCCTATGTGGTGAGAATGTTGGGGAACCTAAATCTTGTGTTACTTGACAAGTTTACTATAAACGGAATGGGATCTTCCAATCAGTTGGCTTCCTTGATATAGTTAAGAATGTAGATGGCTGTTTTGACTATGTGTTCGAATGTGTGCCAGCCTATGCTGTTTGTTTAGCATTTCATAGGAATCATACTTTTATCAAACAGAAAACATAAGCCAACACCTGTTACGTCTTATGATTCCATGTTTACACAAGATGGCACTAAATCAATCATATTGCAGAAGAAAATTTGATAAGCACTTTCTGGAAATTTGCATAGTTTTCTGATTAATAAAGGATGAATGCTGTCCAACCGGGTTGTGTGACAAATTGACAAGGAGAGGAAAATACAGACTGAAAATAGTAACATGGAAAAGGCAATCTCAGCACAGACCTTGGCTTTGGTGGGAAATGTTTTTCTTTTAAGGTTTGATTATTATCATTACTAGTAATGGAATGAAAAACAGCTCTGCTTGGCTCAGGCTTTCGGGACGTGGTGTCACCTGACAGAGTTGCCTGCTTAGAATCCACAAGCGATGGGAGTTCTCAAGCACACACAGCATCAGGAAAGCTGCTCCACAGTTGACATTTTTATTTAGGTGCTTCCACTTGCCAGGCCTCCCAGGCAACTGAAGAGTCTCGGAGGTAGAGACAAGGGCAGTGAGGTAGGACCACAGCGTCAGGGAACAGAGAAACATGAATTCAGAAAGATCCTGGCTAGTCAATCCTGGCTAGAGGTTCACATGACAGTAAAATATATATATATATAAACAAAAGTGGGAGGGATGGTAAATTAATAGTAGAGGGGGAAAAAAAGAATTTTTTTTTCCTGGAAGGAATTAAAATCATGGCATCATGGCAATGGTTAACTTAATTAAAAAAAAAAACAAAACATATACTCGAAGAATGAAGACAATCCATCAAACTGTGGAAACAAAATGCTGTCCCTAATTGAATTTAACAACAATTCACTAAGATTCAAAAGTAATTAAGAAAATGATAAAAGAAAAGCAGAATAAAAAGGATGGAAGTACTTATCATTTTTATTATCTATACAGCTAACTTTTTTTTCTCAAATAACAAGTACAAATGGGGAATTGAAGTATAAGGAGAAAAATAGTTTAATCATTTTCCCTTGGGAAATTGCAAAAACTTGAAGAAAGTTATACTTTGACAAATCTCCACCCAGATCACTAGCCTTCACCTCCTCACCAGTCACCTGCCTCACAGTGTCTGCCTAAGATGGGCCTTCCAGGCTTGCTGTTCCCCGGCCATTACCTGCCGAAGATTGCGTGTCACTTTGACATCATGCCAGGCGTTGTCGTTGAATTTCCCGTTCACTGGCTCCACAATGGCCTCAAAGGCCCCGGACCCCAGGTTAATGACCAAGGAGACCGCGCCATCCTTCAGAGCCAGGTTAACATAGTCGGCTGACTTGCCCGTGTGCAGGATGAGCCCGTTGCGTTGCCAGGTCTTAAAGGAAAGGGTGATTTCATCGCTGCTACTCTGGATGGGGTTCTGAGACAGGTCATAGCACAGATACTCTGAGCCTCGGAAAGTGGCCACGTTCTCCTCTCGAGCTGTAAGGTAAAGAAAAAGACAAAGTGGTCATGTGTTGAAAAACAAGAAACAAGAATCTACTCTAGGCAGCTCCTATTTAACTCCCGAAAATAAAGAGCTGACTACAGAGAAACTATGTGTCTCCACAACAGTAGGGGGAAAAACACTTCAAAGGAGTAGGCTTCCTTTCCTTCAAATGTTCTGGAAGAAAAACCTGAGAATAAAATTTGTTCAGAATGGTTAAGCCAGGCTTCCATTGCCTTTGCTTCATTTAAATGCTTATAATAGATCTGGTTCAGAATAGATAATTAACTGTCCTTTCTAACAAAGGACTCCTTGGCTCTTGCTACCTTTTATTAAACAATAACTTAAAATCAATTACTTTAAAAGATTGGCTTTGATTTCCATCCATCAGAAACCTAGCTGTCATTTTTATGGTAAAATCGGGAGTGGGACCAAGAGAGGACAGGAGCTCCACAAGGAGAGAAGCAGACCCAAAATATCTGGGCACAGGGTTCTTTTCTGAGACAGGTACTCCAACCAAGGACCATTCATGGATATGACCTAGAACCCCTGCTCAGATGTAGCCCATGGCAACTCAGTATCCAAGTGGGTACTCTAGGAAGGGGAACAGGGACTGTTTCTGACATGAACTCAGCTGTGGGCTCTTTGACCCCTCCCGAGGGGGAAGCAGCCTTGCCAGGGCACGGAGGAGGACAATGCAGCCAGTCCTAATGAAACCTGATAAGCTAGGGTCAGATGGAAGGGGAGGAGGACCTCCCCTATCAATGGACTTGGAGAGGGGCAGGGAGGAGATGAGAGAGGAAGGGTGGGATTGGGAGGGAATAAGGGAGTGGGCTACAACTGGGATACAAAGTTAATAAACTATAATTAATATAAAAATAAAAATTTAATTTAAAAATCGGGAGCCTCAAAGAACATGACTGGGTTATTAAGTAGAAGATTGGACTAGAGGAAGTGATAAGTCGGGTAAGGGAAAGGGTACAGGATGAAACACAGTAAAGTTTTAGCCTGAAAGCAATACAACCCTTAGACTCAAGAAAAGAGGTCTTGTGCTCTGGGCAGATAAGAGGCTTCATCTCAGAATGCCCCTTCCTGATCGGAACTTGCTTTTTTTGCAACCTTATCCCCCAAACTGGAGAACAAGACCAGGAAAGGATTCCAGCCTAATCTATATAAAGACCACATTTCAGGCTTTGACGCTTAAAATTCAAAGCCCATTTGAGTGGGTATCTTCTCTGGAACCATTATTTTCTGAAAGCAAAATATGGTACTTGTGTCTATCTTATACATCCATAGACAAAACTTGCCATGACAGTTGAGGTGTCCACATGCATTGGTCCTAGATACCTTATAAGACAGAGCTGAATGGAGGAAGAGAATTAGGGAAGGTCATGGGCTAAGAAATGGAGGTGGGAGGTGCCTATTCTCCCTGCAGTACTATTTCCCAAGGAGGCAAACAAAACAAAAAGTTAAACTTGAGCCTGGACCTCCAGGTAGATACAAACATATTTTCAACTTAAGAAAACCGGAGATAGCTAATTTGATCAATTTGTGGGTTACTTGATTCACAATTTTGGCACACAGCACATGAATGTCCATATGTCTTCTTGCTAGGCAAACTCAGAATGTTTTATTTCATATCAGACTCAGTCAACTGCTATTTAAAAGCACTTAAGTAATAAAAGAAAATTGGCAATAAGATACACATAGACATGCAGTTTCGCTTTAAAGATTAGGGATACAAACTGAGGTTGGGAGAATTCTATTTTCTATTGGCTAAACTTCATTTCAACCTTATGAGCCAAAACAAAATTCACCTCAACTCAGGTCCTTACACAAATTACTTAAGCAAAACAAAACACATACTTTCTAATCACATGGTAATAAAATGAAGTAGAACAGTCACTCTTAGTTAAGAGACAAAAACCCACTTAAATGGTTAAATTAATGATAACATCACAACACCATGAAATCAGGAATTCAAACTATAAATGCTAGATGGTTAAAGAAGAGATGAAGTTTCTTTTGCAGCTACACAGGGGCTCAATGGTGTGTCTACATGCATATTTCTGTATACTCGCAGTCATAGCAAAGATACATGCTTACATATAAATAGCTAAACTATAGCAAATATATGTGTGTGTACCCATATATTATATGTGTGTGCATCCATCCATATGTGTGTCCATTCATTTATATATGTATATATAATTACAGCCATACATGTATCCATATATATATTTATAATTTCTCTCTCTCTCTCTCTCTCTCTCTCTCTCTCTCTCTATATATATATATATATATATATATATATATGAAATAAGCAAACTAGTAACACTTGGCACTCATTTATGCCTGGTGCATTTCCTCAAAAATAACCTCAAAATGTCAGGAAACAGAAACATGACACTGTCTGTGTGTTTGAAATACACTCAATCTAATTTCTCTTGCGCTGTCTACTGTCATGATCTTGTCTCTCATTTGTGAAGAAACATATTTGTTAAAATGCAGCTAGACAACAGACCTGGACATGACTCTAATAGAGAACAGATGACAATTAGGAGCGGCTGTCACAATTCAGCGTTTTCTCTGGAGAGAAGGACAATAATCACAACTGCTGTGTAATCCTTGGTCCTCCAGGTGAGAAACTAATGGGCATCTTCTGTGAAAACCTGAGTTATGCACTGAGTTATGCACTGAACTAGGATGGATGAGCGAGGAGAGCAATTCAGAGCTTATAGTAATCATGGGGGACCCTTCAAGAAGCAAACTCTTGACACACAAAGCAGCAAGGTACCAGGATGTTATTTAATGTGCCAGAGTATGCTTAATATCTCTCATATAATTGGAGGAAAATCTGTCAAAATAATAAATTGTCAAGTTATAAGGTATTTTAGGGGTTGACTGATTTAGTGCCTTTATTTTATTAATGAAAAAATTGATGCTTAGGATTGACTGAGTGTTCAAATGACATAGTGTGTGGTAAACAGGACTTGAAGGACCTCTGGATTTTGCTGTCCCAGTAACCATCACTCAGAATGTGCCACCAGCTTCCAAATGACTTCTCTAGGGCTCTGAGTGAGTCCATGGAGCTCTGGACTTGTGAAACAAACTGACACTAGCAAAGTGGGCTCCAAACTGACTCTTCTCTCCCAAGGTTAACCACATGTGCTCACCAAAAGAAATGTTTCCTTTTCCCCTGTGAATTATGAGTATATTTAAAATAATATTTTTAATGTAGAAGGCTATAAAAGGAAAAACAAATGAAGGCATTACCACAGAAGAGAGAATACCACAATAAATAAATAATATATAAAACCATTGAGAAGGAAAATATCTATGCAAATTACATGCTTATTTATGCTGATATCCCAAGGAAAATTTTATCTATCCAAGTGTCTTCCATGGCATATATCTAATGGATATTGTTAAAGCAATTCAGAGCCTTCCTGAACTCTCCACTTAATGGTGCACTTGTTCAATTTACCTCTTTCCTAGGCCAAAGGGGTATTAGGAATAGCATCAACCCAAGTTCCCAGATAGCTTATCCCAGCAGGGGCCCACTAAAAACAATAGACAGCTGAAGGTCTTCTCAGAATCATATTCTAGATCAGCGAACTTATTTCAGCCTTAATTCCTGGGATTTATTCTTCCTCAGTTTTGAGAAGTGAGACCTGACAATGCGTGCCCCAATCCCTTAGATCAAATAAGGGTTAAGAAGGAGACAGAGAAGGACTTTCAGAAAATCATCCTGTTGCACACGCTCACAGTGGAGATTATTTTTCTCCTGAAACCCCGACCGATCTTAATTTGTTCCAGTAGCTGAGACTCAGGCACATTCTTATCACCTTTAAAACCATACTGGGCTGACAGTCAACATAACTGAAAGGGCAGAACCAGAGAGTGACAACCTATACTTCTGAGTTGATTCAATTCTCCAAAGCCCCCATCTGAAAGAAAGGCAACAGTCCCCCAAATTCATTTCCTATACATGATGTTTACAGTGAGAAGAGAGTTGAAAAGACAATCCAGTCATCTTTTATGTATTCGGGCTAAACAGGTGGAGAAAATGAATGCAGTGGATTATACAACACTGCACACAGCTTAGCCTGCAGCTAAGGCTTGGAAAGAGAGGAGACACTAACACAGCTAATGGGCTGTTGAGATCCATGTAAATGATAGCACGCCAAAGTTTACTATCTGCGGTGTAAGTCTTAAAATAAAAATGTTATTGTCACTGTGTGAAAAGCAGAGCTCAATTCCATATGACAGCGAATCATTTAGCCTTTATTTGTAAGTGTCCAGTTGATTAAATGCTAGATGGGATCTAGGTATGTATAGCTGGAAGTTTTAAATCAGTTTATGTAAGATACGTGAGGTACTGATCTTTCAAATAGCTTGCTAATCGAAGTCCTGAAATATACATGGCATTATCAAGCATTTATTCAATTCTGTTCTCTACAATTCAAAAATAGAACGCATCCAACTAGTGATTCATAGAATAATAACTCTTGGAGAAATAACAAAGTGATTTAAAATATACAATATAATATTTTTTTACTGTGAAGTACAAGACATGTGGCTTTATGGCTTGGTGTCTTATCATCCCAACTATGTCCGTAAATCAAGATACAAACACACACACATGCACACTCACAGGTACACACACACTCACACAATGTATGTGTATAGACAGATTAATGATAGACAGACAGACAGACATTTGAGTCGTCAGTCACTGGGAATTGCTGAACATCATTTTTTTGGTGTGTGGTTTAGTTTTGACTCATGGGTTCATGAGAGCCTCTCACTCACCATGGAGCCAAAGACAGAATGGCCTTTTGCTCTTTCTACCCCCATCTCCACAATGCCAGGGTTACAAGACACGAATATCCAGCGTGGCCCATTACATTTTTTACTGATAGGAATGAAAGGAGCTCAATTTTTACTGCTAAAAGATTGCACAAAAATGTATCAAAACACATGTGAACATCTTTCACAGAGGTTCCCTGGCTCAGTCTATTGGTCAATATAATTCGTGGAGTAGAGCTTACATCTTATTGGGGGGGAAAAATAGAAGGGTGCAAACTGTCCCTAGCAGAAACCACTAAGGAAAGTGGTTGAGGAGGGGCCACTGAAACGAGAAACATGTCAACATGTCGTGGCTGGGTAAAAATGGACTCAGAACCTTTTTGGAAGCAGACACAGTTTTCTACATGTGTCCCATGTCTCTAAATGCTTTCTTAACTGTTACATGTGTTCTCTCAGCACCCGTGAGACCATTTTGATGTGTTTATACCAATGTGGTGGTGATGTAAAGACACCGTGAGAAGGCAGAGGTGCAGAAAATTTGGATGGATTACCCAAGACAGTGGGAAGTCATATTTGCAAGCCCCACAGTACTGGGATTGATACTAGTTCACTGCTTTTGCTATTCTAGCCCAGCCTCAGTGTGCCTCAGATTCTCAGGACAGGTGCAGAATCCCACCATGGGAGGTTCTACAGCTGAGTGAAGTTCAACCTGTCAAAGGGTGAAATCGGTGATGGTGACAGGTGAAGGACCACCCAGGCAGGAGGAATCCAAACAAGGAAGCTGAAGTTTCCTCTAAATTCTCTGGTGGAAAAAAAGTCAGGCACTTGAAAAAGCTTATTAAAATGCAGCCCCCCTCTGGAGTGGCTAAAACCAGTGGCCCTGAGCTGAACACCTGCTGTGCTCCAGGCAGCTAGTGGAGCCAGCCCTCCTCATAATGAACCTCAGAGATGAAACTGTGCACATCATGCCATCCTTTGTCCTTCAAATTGGCCTCATGCAGCCTTGCAGTACTTCAGTCTGCACTGATGCAAAGATAGCCCTGGCTGCCCATCCTGGCTTGGCCCACCCAGAACTAATGAGGCACAAAAACACATGGGCTGTTGCTGTCCTCCCTACTAGACAAAGGGCTGGCCTGAGGCCTCAGCCTGGTCTGCAGTCTCATTTCGTCCAGCTTCACAAACAGCAGAGGCCACGTGAGGCTTCCTCCCAGTGTCCACAATGGGAAGTAATGGCTTCCCTAGTTGTGAAATCACAGATCACTCTGCTTCTCAAGCCTTGAGAAAGGCAAATGATGCAAGGAGTCCAAAGCAGGGAAAACACAGCTGCAGGGACAGAACAGTTGACAAATTTACAAGAATTCTGCCTGTTCCTGGGGGGAGAAGAGATGGCACGAATGGAACAGGACTTCACATCTGCTCAGCTCTGAAAGGTGCCCCGGGCTGAAACAGGCAAATCAGCAGGAGCACAAGTATGATCAGCCTTTGGGCAATTCTGTTCTCTTTCCACGCAACATGTTAAAGAATCAACATAAGAACCAGAACACCTCACTCTAAGGGCCTTTCAGATCTGTGAGCCAGTACAATACCCAAATTGTCTGTTTGGCTCTGTGTGGATCATATTTGCAAAATGAAAAGAAAGTAAAACCCCTTGCTAAACTGATGTTTACTGGGTATCACCTAACTGGAAATACCACTCAAATCTGAGAAGAAATAGATTCTCATGTCAGTCTAAAGACAAAAGACTCACAGGGCTGCACATCCCATTGAACCTGAAAGTTGTGTCTGATTGTGTCCCTTTGCAACGTATTTTAAGGCCAAACAAAGCATGAAGACAGACCCAACTGCAGAGCCATCCCCCCTCCAAAAGAAAAACATTGGAATCCTTTGCTTGCCACATCCCATCATGCAGGGGTATTTTCAGAGCAGAGGGTACCAGCAGGCTGTATCTGTGTCACCACGAGCAAGCAACACTACAAAGGAAAACACATAGGATATCTGGCCTTTTCAGGCCATTTCCAACCCCTATCCTCAGACTGTTCTCCAAGAAGAGGAAGTCGAGAAATAAATGGACTTTTGCACACTGCCTGGGTCACTCACCAGCCCGCAGAGGCTTCTTGAAAGTGATGAGAAAGAAAACAGTAAATCAAGTTGTCACTTAGAAAATAAACAGCCAGCATCCTGGTGAGGAGAGCTTCCCCGGTCTATGAAAGAATGGCCTGGAAAACCACGCTTCAGTGAAATCACTAGAAAGCTAATGGCATCCCGAAGCCTGCACTGCGTTCAACTGCATTACAATACATTGAAATTTTTGTTCATCTCTGTAAGGAATAAAGGGTCGCAGCTGTGCCCTGTGCTGGTGATATACCAAGTGCCGAATGCACATAAGTCCCAGGAGAGAGAAATATTTAGGTGCTTTTTACAGAAGAAGAAAATCCCTAAAGCTAAATTGCTTAGAATGTCTGTTGAATGCCAGCGACTTACATGCTCACACTAGTGGGATACCTCATGTATTTGCACTATTAATTGGATGCATGGGTTGTAGACTTTGTATTGGAGGCAGTGGATCTGACCATCAGCTTCATGATTTGCTGAAATCTACAGGAATTTAGCTTTACCTTAGGTCTTCTAATTGTTTATTTGTTAATTTTTCTATTGAACTTAGCCAATGTGTACCATTTGTACAGTTGATATGAGGTGTTATAGCTGGAGTTTGATATGACCCCCACACTGTTACACTTTTTGAATGTTTATGCTCCAGATGATAGTGCTGTTATGGAAGTGTGGGTGGGGACTCTGGGACCCTTAGGAAGTGGCAGCCTAGCTGGCTCAAGCAGGATGGTGGCAGGAGCTCTTTGAAAGGTGTACCAGCTCCTAGTTTGTGTCATACTCACTGCATCCCAGTCTGCCAAGAGGTGAGCAGCCTTGGTCACACATTCAAGCTGCCATGAATTGTGCTATCCTACCATGCCTTTCCCACCATGAAAGACAGAGATCCTTACAAACATGAGATAAAATAAGTATCTTATTCCTTAAATCATTTGTGTCAAGTATTTTGGGTACAACTGCACAAAATAAACTAATATAGCAGGAAGACCACCAAGCCCTTGGCTCAGTTCCCAGTCTTAGAAATATTAGCTGTCATGTCTGTTGAGAATGTAAGCACAAACACGTAATTACAATTCAATATGATAAGCATGTCATAGGTGATACAGGCACATGTGAGAAGGTATCACAGATCATGAGTCCATGTCGGAGATTACATTTTAGTTGTTATAAAGGGATAAATGGAATGGTAGGCATAAGAAACAGCATGTTTGTGAGTGTGGTCCTTAAGAAAGCATAGGTGCTCAGTGGCTAATCAAAAGCTCAGTGACTGCTTCAGGGGACATCTGTACGTAGTTTATGACACAGTGTGGGGCCACAGTCCCCTATCCCTGGGGATGTGAAACCAGCAGAGAAAATCTTTCACTCCTTAGCTACTGCTGAGTAGCTCCATTATATTTGTCTGAGATTCACACGGAGGACAGATAGCTACTGAGGTGAAAGGGCTTGAGAAGACATTTCCAAAGAAGAAAGGATCTTGTTTAAAAAAAAAAAAGCTGTGAAGCCAATTGTGTTACATATGACTGGCCATCTGCCGCTAATAACTTATGCAAAATGCTGCATATCTTGTTTTCCTTTAGCCACCAGGATGCATGTGAGTAAAAACTAATTATAAATATAATATACATATATATTTTTTTAATTTACTTGTTTTTTTATTCACTTTACATCCTGGTTGTAGTCCCATTCTTCCTCCTGTTCCTGTCCCTCCCTCTCTCCATCTATTCCTCAGAAAATGAGAGTTTCCTTTCCCATCACCCTAGCTCATCAAGTTGCATCAGTACTGAGCATGTCCTCTTCCCCTTTGGCCTATAAGGCAGTCCTACCAAGGGTAAGCGATCAAAAAAAAACAACTGTAAAGTGAGTCCTTGTCTGATATAGTCCCTACTCCCCTTACTGAGGACCCACACGAAGCTTAAGCTGCTCATCTGCTACATCTTTGTAGGGGTCTAGGTCCAAGTCATACATGGTCCTTGGTTGATGCTTCAGTCTCCACAAGCCCCTCTGGGCCCTGGTTATTTGGCTCTGTTGATCTTCTTGTGGACCTCTTGTCACCTCTAAGTCTGTTTTAATTTCCTTCTATTTTTCCACAAGACTCCCTATGCATCTCCCAGTGTTTGGCTGAGTCTCAGTATCTGTTTTGAGGTGCTACTGGGTAGCTCCTCTCCCAAGGAAAACTGTCAGGATCATGTCTTCAAGCCTCACAGAGTAATGTTCATAGTGTCAGGGGTTGGCACTCTCTGATAAGGTGGGTCTGTGATTGAGCCAGGCATTGGTTGGGCATTTTCTTAATCTCTGCTCTATCTACTCTATCTTTATCCCTGCACATCTTGTAGGTAGGGTAAACAAACAAACTAACTAACTAAAGTTAGACACTTTGCTTAGCTTTATTTTATTTTTTCTTTATCTTTGAAGTCTAGACGCTTCAGTCAAGAGCCACAAATGAAGTTGTGTACTGTAACCACCTTTTCAGTGCTTATGCTGTCAGTATGCTAGAATCATGGTGTGATGCCCTTCCTCAGTGTTGATGCCCTCACAGGCCAAAAAACAAACAAACAAACAAACAAACAAACAACACAATCATTTATTCATTTACGTTGGTTCTCCTCAATCAACTTATAAATCCTATATTAGTCTTTCTTCTTTGCTTAGATGCATGCTTTATGACTGCTCCTAATTCCTGTGAGTTTTCCTAGAAAATGAAATGAATTCTGCTAAGCTGTCAAATCCTACCTTCCTAAGGCTCAGGACTCAGACATTTTAAGAGTTAAATGCCAAGCCTGAAACTCAAGTCTTGCTATAGACAGATCATCTGTGATGAAGAATCTGACCTTTAGCTCTCTTAGGGAAGGCATGAGAGCACTTAGTTTCATCTCTTCCCACTCTCTAAATGCATACATGCACACACACACGCACACGCATGCGAGCACGAATTTGCATAAATGTGTACATGTGTTTATACATTTATGTGTGCATTTATATATGCACAAGAATTTGTATGTATCATGAATAAATAACAAAATCAGCATGAGCCATTTTTTAAATGTCAGTCAATATTGAAGAGATGAAAATAAAGCTGATTAAAGTTTATCAATACAGATAACAATGATTTGCATATTCTAGAACGTTGTACATTTTCTTGTATGTGGAAGAAAGCATATTACTTTTAATTTCTAATTTTTAACAGCATTCTATTATATGCAATTTTCTCTATTGTTAAAAGTCTTCAGCCTTTAATTATTTTGAATTACATGTATTTCCTCCTGTTACTTCTGGGTTCATTTCTCTTTCCTCCCACTATACCCCAAGACTCCTTATGCATGGACCAATGTTTGGCTGTGAGTCTCTGCATCTGTTTTGAGGTGTTGCTAGGTTGAGTCTTTCAGAGGACAACTCTGTCAGGCTACTGTCTGCAAGTTTAACAGAGTATCATTCATAGTGTTGAAGACCTCCCATAAGATAGGTCTTTGGTTGGAGCAAGCATTGGTTGGGCATTCCCTCAATGTCTGCTCTATATGCTCTATCTTTATCCCTGCACATCTTGTATGCAGGGCAAATTTGGGGTTGAAGTTTTTTTAGGTTGTTTGGAGTTCTCCTCCCTCTGCTAAGAGGCTAGTCTAGTTAGAAGGAGTCCTCCTGGGAATATACCCAAAAGACACTCCACCATACAACAAGAACATTTGCTCAACTATGTTCATAGCAGCTTTATTTGTAATATCCAGAATCTGGAAAAAACGCAGGTGTCCCTCAACCAAAAATAGATAAAGAAACTGTGGTACATTTACACAATGGAATACTACTCAGCTTTTAAAAACAAAGAAATCATGGAATTTTCAGGCAAATGGATGAAACTAGAAAAGACTATCCTGAGTGAGGTAACCCAGACCCAGAAATACACACATGGTATGGAATTACTTATAAGTGGATTTTAGCCATATAGTACAGTATAAGCATACTACGAGGCATAGACCTAAAGAAGATAAAAAACAAGGAGGATCCAAGGAAGAATGCATAAATCTCACTTGAAAGGGGGGACAGAATATTCAGAGGTAATGGCTGAAGAGAAAGAACAAGGTAGGAGAGGGGGCACAGAGAGTTAAGAGGGTGGAGATCAGACCTGGTGAGAGAGAGGGAGAGAGGACAGAAAGCCTGTAGAGAAAAGAGAAATGCAGAGTAGTGGTGTCTCTGACAAGCTGGAGACCTACGTCACGCTGGGCTCCTGGGAGGATATGAGGGGATTCCATCAGTGAATCCTAGCAGCAGAGGTCATAGAGACAGAAGAGAATACCTTCTAATTCTATATTTTTTCACTACCCACTTCTCTTTTTAATTGTGGGTTAAGCAATAAACACAAGGAAGAACTCTTCTCTCTCCCATTTATTCCTTGAGAAAATTTCCTCTCCCGTCACCAGAGCAAAGAGTTTGAAAGTAACACTTTCATCTTGTCTCCTCTGCACAGTGTTCTCTTCAATGAAAAGGAAAGTGATTGGTCTCCTCGGTAATACAAAAGGGGTTTGACTCACTGAACCCTACATTTCTCTGTTAGGTGTATAAGGATGGAAAATTTTAACTTGGCCCTAACAAAAGGAACCAATACTTGGCCCCAACCATGGGAACCAACCATGGGAACTGAAACTTGTGAGCTGTAATTGTTATCGAACCCGGATCTGATACAAAACATTTCTAAGAAACGCCCTTCTGTAGTTATGGATGAGAAAGCCTAAACAATTTCTAACCTTTCCCTCCCGGCTGCACCTGGCAATGACCAATCATAGATCACCCCTTTAGAAAGGTCCCTTACCCCTAGACCCCCTCCTGGTTTGCAGGTTTTGCCTTTATAAACTCTGTGATTTTGTTGCTGGACACTCTGCACTGTCCCTTCCATGGGAGCAAGTGGCGGGGTCCCAGAGGACTCTGGTATTTGAATAAAACCTCTTGCTTATGCATCAAGTTTGAGTTTGCCGATCATTTGGGATTCTGCCTAGGAGGTCCAGCAGGTGCTCACTGCACTCATAGTGGACAAGGGGAAAGTTCTCTCTCTTTAAAATTTTCCTTTCCTTCAGGATGGGCTTTTGAGTCCCTTCTAGCTCCTCAGTGTGCTTGCTGGTTTTCTGTATCAACTTGATGCACGCTAGAGACATCAGAGAAGAAGGAGTCTCAGTTGAGGAAGCGCCTCCATGAAATCCATCTGTAAGGCATTTTTTCAAATAGTGATCAATAGGGGACGGCCCAGCCACTGTGGTGCCATCCCTGGGCTGGTGGCCCTGAGTTCTATAAAGTAGCAGGATGAGCAAGCCGGAGGAAGCAAGACAATAAGCAGCAGTCTTCCCTGGCCTCTGTATCAGCTCCTGCCTGCAGGCTCCTGCCCTGTTTATGTTCCTGTCCTGACTCCCTTAGTGATGAACAGCAATATGGAATGGCCCTTTCCTCTCTCAGTTACTTTTTGTACATGTTTCATTAAAGTGATAGAAACCTGACTAACCTGACTAAGACACTCAGAGTTGACCTGTTCAAGGAGGCCTGCAGTTCTCTAGCCATTCTGCTGACTGCTGAGTGAATGCTTCTATTTCACAGGGAACTCCTTCTAATTCGTAAGGGAGGCAAACCTCACTACATGCCCAAGGGAATGCCTTGAGAAGAAAATGCAGTTCCAAACTGATGTTTGGAGCCTAGGCTTGACCCAGGATGCCAGGATCTATTACACAATTGGGTCAGAAATCAGAGTAGTCATGGCACTAGAGCCCTGACAATATCCTTAGAGCTCAACAAACAGAGAAGGAGGCACTAAAGTAAGAACATCAGGAGAGATAAATGTACACTAACTTTTCTTTGGTTTGTTCCCAGGATCCGACATGCTAGAACCAAGGGAAAATTGCAAGTAAATATACCATTAATTTAAAGGCTAGCTCTGTGTGGCAGTAGCTCTTTGAAAGTTTGTGTCACACTTGCTGCTTCCCGGTCTGCCAAGAGGTAAGCAGCTTCGGTCACATATTTCAGCTGCCATGAACTGTGACACCCTGCCATGCCTTTCCCCCCATGAGATTGTTACAAACGGGAGATGAAAATGAGCATTTTATCCCATAAGTCATCAGTGAAGATTTCTAAAGATTTTTTTAAGTTACATTAAATACATATAGGTGATTTCAATGGTGAGGAATTTAAACCCAGGTGGCCCTTCCAGAACCAACTTTTAAATTGGGTTTTGAGTATTTTACTTAAACGTTTACATGAATCTGCATGGCCATGGGTCCCTACATCCTCTCACCTTCGACAGAGATCGGTTAGAATATGATGAGTGCTGAGAGTTTTGATCTCCCTGCTTTCACAAGCTCACAGCTCAGAAAACTGTACTGTCTGACAGAGCAAGCCATTGTGAAAACCTATTTCTTGGCCTTCATGACATAGAGCTAGGAAGAAGTTGAAAAAGTTAGGTCTACTGAGATGGTTCCCTTGATATAGGGCTAGCCCTACAAGCATAAGCATCGAGTTCTATTTTTCAGAGCACATATAAAAAAGTCAGGTGTGCCTTTATCCTAGCACTGGGGAGTCAGAGCCAGGAAGATCCTCGGTTAGCTGGCCACAGCACAGCCAAATCGGCAACCTCCAGGTTCAGCGGCACATCCTGTCTCAAAACTAAGTGGATCACGGTTGAGAAAGACTCAGTGTCAACCTCTGACCTCCATATACACATACTCATGCAAACACATGCATCAATGTGCACAAGAAAGAGAGAAGAAAGAATACAGAGTAGAACAGTAGCCTAGACATGGGCCTAGTTAGTATCAAAATCAGATGCATGTTCAGGAAGAACTACAAAGTTTTGAAAGGTTCACGGAAATTGTTTTTAAATGTGCAGCTACTGGGAAACCAGAAAAATATCAATTTTAACCTACATGGTAAAAAAATACTTGTAACATCAAATTTCTCTTTAGTCTGTGATGAAAACAAGTAAAGAACTGTCCGTGACAAACTGCCACAGTGTAGAGGAAACCTTAGATGATGTTTCCATACCTCCCTTCTCATTAAGTCTGTAATTAAACTATCCCATTAGCAAATGATGAATGAAATGGCTTGAATAAAAATGGCCCCCATAACCCTCTAAGGAGTGGTGTTATTAGGAGGTGTGGCCTTGTTGGAGTAGTGTGGTCACTGGGGAAAGGCTTTGAGGTTTCAGAAGCTCAAGCCAGGCCTAGTAGATCACTGTCTCTCCCTGCTGCCTGCACATCCAGATGTAGAACCCTCAGCTCCTTCTCCAGCACCACGTTTGCCTGTGAACTGCCATGCCTCCCAACATGATGATGATGGACCAAACCTTCAAACCGTAAGCCAACCCCAATAGAATGTTTTCCTTATAAGAGTTTCAGTGTCTCTTCACAGCAATAGAAACCCTAACTAAGACAAGTATGCAGTAAAAACAAAACAAACAAAACAAAACAAAAACCGAGGTGTTGTGAGAAGTTAACACATTTTAGAAGTTAAGAAAGTCACATCATGGAAGAAGAAAGTAGTGCAGAATTATTTGAGTGACCACTGAGAAAGCACAAATCACTAAGTATATGCACAGTTGACTCAGTATTTCCTTCATGAAGCCCAGAACATATAGAGTGCAATGAATATAAACTATAAAAGGGTATAAATAATACAGCTTCTATCTACAGTAGTTAATAACCATTATGTTATTTCTAGTAATAAGAACAGAAAACATGTAGGGATATGCTCATTAACATTATGTAGTAAATATTTCTGAGGCTTCCTTGTGAAATAAGGTTATCCTATACAGCCCAGGCTGGCCCTCAATCCTCTTGTCTTATCCTCATGAATGCTGGGATTGGCCGACTATTGCGTCCCAGAAAAATAAAGTCTTTATGAAAACATATAAAGCAAACAAGGTAGGACATTAAAATTTCTTCAATCCAAAGGTTGAATCTTAATAGCAGTAATAACTTTTACTATAATTATATACGTTTTAGTGACTGGAATATTCCATATATTTAAAAGTTAAAAATCTCTGCAGATAATTTTAACAAAGCACACAATTACCCCTCTCCCCAGATCTTGGAAGATTATCTGGTTATTTTACACATGGATACAAAAATATCAGCCATACCCTGTGAGTATAATTTTCCACAATCTGCCATGTAAGCCTAAGAGAGTAAAGTCATATTGAACTAAACAGAAATGCAGTTGAACTGATCAATGACCCCCAAGTCACCATTTCCCACTTGTGTCCTTCTCAATGTGTACAGCACAGAGCTCAGAATGAACTCCTTAAAGGCAAAGAGAGACAATGTTGGTGGATCGACTCGCTATGGTGGAATAGTTTCACAGCGAACACCTGGAGCCAGGTAAGCTGGCATCTGGGATGTGTCACATGGGCATCTGACACGAACCTCACAACCGTTTTACTTTCCCCACAGCAGAATAAAATCATGGTAGTCCTTTAAGAACAGCCCCACTGAGAATGCTGAATTGGTAGCTACTCCCAGCCTTCCCTTCCCTACAGAGGAGAGAGGGCAGCCTGCATTCCAGGCCCTCTTTTGTTCTCGCTGTGGGCTCCAGCCTGCAAGTCTAGACACAGTGGTTTGTTAAAAGGCCCTTGAGTCGATGCCTGGACAAGATCAATACGGCTTTTTATGACACAATGAAAACTTTCTATTTTGTTAAATGTGGCTAATCTACCATTTCTGCGGAACTCCTAAAGCTTTCAGTGCCGAGCTTGGGTCCAGGTGATTAAAGCCCTGTGCGGAGACACAAACTGGGGGAACTTTGCCAAAGGAGAGACAAATCCTGGAAGCCTTCTCCAGGCTTTCCTTTTAGAACTAGCTATGCCTCGCCTTGGTCTCAGGAAAAGAGACATAGCAGTGAGAGGTTGCTGGTAAAATTTCAATCTGTCCCACTCCCAGGTCTCCAAGTAGGAGAAATAATAATGGTGGACAGTAATTAAGGAAAGGCTCCAAATAAAAGAACAGTGAAGATTCAGGGTCAATTCCTTGGAAAGGATGTTAAAAATCACTGATCTGACTCAGGAAGTCTAAATAAAAGGCAAACAATCTTTACTGCTTCTGAAATTTAATTATAGTACCAATATTGTATACAAAACTAGAATAAAATATTTATTTTATTTTCAATGTTGTTTTTTTTTTGTCTAAGACAGCTGTAGTCCTTCATAGAAGCAGAAGATTTTTTCCCATAGTATAAAAAGGGAAAGGGAAAATATATTTTGAACTTTTATTGCTTTTACATATAGAAATGGTCCCAATAAAATAAGCATTATATTTATAATGTTTGGGGGAAATTTGCCAAGACCTCTTTTAGTGTGTTAAAGGGTATAAGATTTCAAATACTATCTACTAGAACCAACATATTATTAGTAGAAATAGCATATCCATGTACTTATATGTTAGTTGAAGGTGAAATCTTCTCATGTGGGATGCTTGATATGATTCTAAATTAGCCCTCAACATTCTTCGGCAATAAAATACTTTATTGGCCTTATTTTACAAGTAAATAAACTTCAGTTCAGAGGGATTAAATTCTCTTACACAGCTGATAGGAAGCAGATTATGGTACAAATCAAGGTCAACCTTCAAAGCAGACATTCTTTCTGTTGGGCTATGCTGCTTCCCTGATCAAAGTTGGGTATTGTGTGCAAAATTCTTATCAATAACACTGTTATAAAAAATGACCTCTGTGTGTGTGTGTATGTATGTGTTTGAGTGCATATGCGTGCATGTTTGAGCATGTGTGCAGATGTACCCATGTATGTATACGCTTATGCCACCAGAAGACAACATAGACTGTTATTCCTCCATGCTGTCCATCTTGATTTTTGAGACAAGATCTCTCACTTGCATAGAATTCACTAAGTACACTGAGTTGGTTGGCCAATGAGCTCCTGTGCTGGGAATGCAATTGCCACATTACCATGGCTGCCCATTTTACTTTCAGGGATTTAACTCGGGTCCTTATGCTTGCAAGGCATGAACTTTACCAACTGAGGCATCTGCTCAGCCACTATTTTTCAAACACGCATTTGTGTAGAGTGCTATGTATCCCAAACAACTTTGGTGTCCATTATCTAATTTTGTGAAGTCTGAACATCCTTTAAAAACTTGTCTGCCTGACACCCTGATTTTCCAGCACTTAGATGTATATATTTGGATATGAACAAAGACATAGGTGACAGGTAAAATCATGATCCATTCTTTATAATTTTACAATTCCAAATATGTATGTGCTGAGGGAAATCTCATAAAAGTATAAAAGAAGAGGTCTACTCTTTAGGCACTTAACCTAAATAGCAGTTCTCCTTCTAAGTCAGAAGGATTCAGAGACCACTTACAGATGTTGCACCATTTGCCAACAACCCATATGACATGAAACAGCTTGACTTTGAGCTAGAGGGCCCTGTTAGAAATATGTACAGTGCTTGGGCCAATGTAACTGTTGAGACAAAGTAAGTAGCTGATCTGTGATTTAAAAGCAGAAGACTCTAAAATGGAGGCCCAAATTATATTTTATATCCCACACACTAAGTGTGACAGGGATAACATTTTATATTACAGTCATAAACCTCAAACCCTAACCTTCTCCAGAAATACTTGTAACATTTTTGTTTCTTTATTTTGAGACAGGATTCCTCTAGGTAACACTGGCTGGCCTCAAACTTGTATCACTTCCCCACGTCTGTCACAGATGAAATTATAGGCATTTTCATCTGACATTAATAATGCAGTCAGTGATTTGAACAGCTCATCCTTGGCATGAAGATTTTCCACAGGCAACCACAGGTTAGAGATGTTGTATTGTGCCTGTCCCCAGTTGGGTAAGGTTTTAGACTACAGTTTGCAGATAAATAATTCAGAACAAGGAAAAGCAAGGAAAGTTGATTAAGATACATCAAACCTAAGACTTAAGGAAATGGGGGCTGGTAAATCCTTCCACCCAGGTCTATCCAAATCCCCAAAACAACTAGCAATGATGCCTTTACATGCTTAAATCTAAGAGGAAGTTGAATTTTTCCCTTACTTCAAGACTTAGAAACTTCACCTTACTCTCTCTAAACATGAAATGTGGAACACACCAATTAAAATAACTATGATCATAATAATGTACAATAAAAATAAAACTTATAAAAACTATAGTTCACAGATTTATATTGATGACTAGCAATAATGTCTCAAGTAAAAATTCATCATGCCACGATACACTTAGAAAAGTAAGCAGGCGCTGGAGAGATGCCTCAGTGGCTAAGAGCACTTGTGGCTCTTCCAGAGGGTCCCAAGGATTCAATGCCCAGAATCCACATGACTGCTCAAAGCCCTGTGTCACTCCAGTATCCTGGAATCTAAAGCTCCCACCTGGCTTCTACAGGCATTGCAGGAATGTGGTGTGCAGACATACATGAAGGCAGATAACCTTTACACATAAAATAAAATAATATTTTTAAAAGAAAAAAGAGGACACTACACTCTTTTCACCAAAGCTAAATTTATATAGAACCCAGTACATATCAGACAGTGTACTAGGCAAGAGAAATATAGCGATGAGTATAGTACTAAAGACCCATAAGAACTTTCATTCTACTTTGTTGTTGTTTTCTTCGTGTGTGTGTGTGTGTGTGTGTGTGTGTGTGTGTAGAACCAGATGTATGTCATTCCTGAGAAGGCCATCCATTCATTTTGATTGTTGAGAAGGGTTTCTTACTGGCCTGGAACTAACCAATTTATCTAGACTGGTAGGCCAGAATTCCCATGGTCTTTGCTTCCTCTGAACTGAGATTACAAGCAATAAATTCTATGTCCAGCTTTTCACATGTGCCCCGGAAGTGAAACTGAATTCTGATCTTCATGTTTGCACAGTAAGCACTTAACCAGTTGAGTTATCTTCCAACCTAGTGTCTGGAATATTCTCTCTCTCTCTTTCCCAATTCATTTATTTCTGTTTTACATATATGGGTCTTTTGATCGCATGTATGTCTGTTTGTGACATGCCTACAGGACCTGTGGAGGCCAGAAGAGGACACTGAATCACCTGGAAGAGCAGATCATTTTTAGCCATCATGAAGGTGCTAGGAATCATACCCAGGTCCTCTGAAAGAGCAGCCAATGTTCTTAACCATGCAACTATCTCTCCAGCCTCAGAGTTTAGAATTTTCTATCCTTAACGAAGTAATGAGGTTGTCAAATAAAATTTGTTGATGTCATATTTTAAGAAATAAAGTTCAAAGACATATTGAAGCAGAACACTTTCCTGTGTGTGCTGTCAAATGCTGGAAAAAACCACCCCACTCCACCTGCACTCACTTCCCAGCCATTCCCTCCTACCGTCCTGTCCCATATGCATTTATGATTTTATATATCCATATAAAATCTAGAAGGGGAAAGAGGATGGTGTGAATGTGATTAAAGTACATGATATACTTGATTTAGATGCCTTTCTCAAATCCATTACTATGTGTGATTATGTGCTCATAAAATTTATATTAGAAAAATCATAGTGCTCCATTGAAGAACAATTCACCAAATGCTTCAAGCAGAGTTATCAATCATCACAATGTCTCTGGAACTTTGAAAATTCCCAAGACATGGGACTTTCACTGCTAAAATAGGGCCAGTCTATGTCACAGAGAGGATAATTGATAATTCTACTTCCACATGTCAGATGGATAAAAGAATAATGTAAATGAAATTGGAACTCTCAATTACCTAGAACAGTAGTTCTCAGCCTTCCTAATTCTGTGATGCTTTAATGCAGTCCCTGTAGCAACCCACAACCTCACAATTATTTTTGTTGCTACTTCACAGCTGTAATTTTGCTACTGTAATTAACTGTGTTGTAAACACCTGATATTCGACCCCTGTGAAAAAGTTGTTTGATCCCCCCCCACACACAAAGAGGTTGTGATCCACAGGTTGAGAACCACTGACCCTAGAATCATTGGCCAAAAAAAAAAAGAAGCTTCAATTTGTGAGAAACTTTTAAAACAAAAATTTAGTTAGCTATGTATTTCTTTCCAGTTCCATTTTGGCATTCTGGGATTCTGAAGAACTAATAATCATATCGATTATATAAGAAATAAACTAACTGTTGTGGTATGCTACATTTTAAAAATGTCATCTTAAGAATAATCACTTGAGGGTTCAGAAAGCTCTGTGTGACTTCATGTTACCTCCAAGTCATTGGGCTCATCATCAATTTTCATCATACATATACTGTCAGGAATCAACAGCATTTGTTTTCTAATTCTTTAAATTTGGGATCACAAGTGTCCTCTGTATGATAAATAGCTAATTGTGCTGTATGGAATGATTTATGCAAATAATTGTCCCCTTAGGGATGACTCAGATAACTGCAAGAACAGGCAGAAACTACAAAGCAGTGCAGAGCTGCAACCTCCGGGCACTCAGGTGTAGGGCTTCATCCCAGAGAGCTGCTCTTTCCTTTTTCCACCCAACCACACGCTGTACCACACCTCAGCTCACACAGAGCCCGCCTATTGCTTGGGTCTTTTGAATCTTTTTAATGATGTTGGGCAACTTCACAAAACATTAAGCAGACCCTGTTCACCACAACTGATTCTAGAAAGGAAGAAGTTTTCACAAAATAAAATGGAAGGGAAGGAGCTCAGACTTACAATGAAGCGCAGCACGAGGGTCTTACAAACATCATGTTTTCAAACCTACAATAACCTTAGAAAAATAGGCATTATTTTTACAATTTAAGATGCAAGGAAATGCCCACAGTCCCTGAGATGGGGGTGATGGTGTTGACGTGGCCTGTTATGTTTTACATCTGCCTATAAATAGCAGGAAGTTTACCTCTGTCAGTATTATGCAAACGATCCCTTGTATAACCTTTACAGTATTTTTAGGGATTATTATCTATGGTTTCCAAAGAGGAAAGATTACAAATATTTGAGAAACTCAAGGTCATCCAATTAGAATAACAAGAATGAGGAAACTCAGAGTATTCCTTCTACTGCAACAAGTTTGGATTTCTGGACAGTAGTCTAAGTTCAGGAGCCAAGCAACCCAACCGTGGAAAGCTAGAACCTCTAGGGTTTCACATTTGGGTAGCAATCTTCTTCTGATGGCTCATTTAAGCTGAGCTGAAGGAACTCCTAATATAACCATATTATATAGCCTACACACCCAGCATTGCTATGGAAACATCTGTATGTTCAACCATCATTGCCCTGATCACCAATGAGAGCCAATAAATATGCCTGCTTGTGTCATTTAAAAGCTTTAAGGTATTAGTTTGAGCATTTATTCACTCATCCACAAGCTTTATTGAGACCACCTACTATGTGCTAAGCCCATAGAAGAGCGCTGTTAAGTTTTTACTGTATGTTTAGTACACTATTTTTAATGGAGGTTAAAGGTAGTGAACCTCCTTAAACTAGGTCATTGTGAAGTATGAAAGGGGTTTAAAAACACATAAATCATACAAATAGATGACATTGTTACTATTATATTTCTTTTGACCTAGTCCAACCCCACATGATATCCACCATTTATTTTTAAACACAAGAGTATTCCACCATGAAGTTTAAGACAGACCGGCTATGTGGGTAAGTTCCTAGAACCCAAACCTGGGACTTAACTCAAGGAATTCGTGCAGAAAGGAATTAGGCAGTTCACAGCCATGTCCAAGGAACAACATGCTCTTTACTTTTCACTTCACAGATGATATTGATAAGACAGAAATGAGATATCAGCAGCAGCCCAGATTTCATACTTGTTTTTACAAGTTGAGCATAATTCAGGGAAACAGCCAAAAGCAGAATCCAAGCTCTCTGACCTTTGCTTAATTAATTACAAAATAAATACGTAATAGACATACAACAAGGGATAATCTTGGAAGTTTGATTTGCTAGACAGTGGGTGCCTAATTCCAGTTAAGCCCCTTTTTTGAGGCTTCCTCTTTTGCAGATGTCTCCTGCACACACCCATCTATGTTCAAGTCTTAGTGTCACATAGGCCAGCTCTGAGCAACATCTGCCATTGGAATCCTCCAAGCAGTTCATACAATGCTCAGTACTCACAGCTAATCTGAGAACTTTATAACGTTCCCATTCACTGACCTTCTGTTTTTATTTCCCCTGCAATGGTATAGATTCTATTACTCCAAGGAAAAAAGCTGTTTAATGGCCACAGCCCTGCACTCTGAAGGCCTCATCAGTGGTATACAGTTTATCTGATGAAGGCTTACCTTTGCCACTGTGCTCCAGTCCAGAGAAAAACAAAAGCACCAGAACAATTAAAAACAATAAAAGAGAAGGGAGAACAAAAAGGTAACACTAGCCTAATGAGGAACATCTTAAAACAGGATTGGAAAGGCAAGAGGAAGGAAAGAAGGAGAGGGAGAGAAAGGAAAGGGGGGGAGGGGGGAGGAGATCGAATTATCCAGTATCCAGGCCTTCTTTATTTCTCTGCCTGATGGCTACAGAAGGCATGAAAATGATGTAAATAAATCTGAGAGCCATGTGCTTGTGGGGATAAATAAAGAAAACAAAAAAAGAAGCCATGTCATGTGAAAGCCTGTGGTCTATAAAGTGTCCTCCACTCTCCATGAGTCCAGACCACTGTTGGAAAGTAAGTTTGCTCTCCACTTTCTCTCTAAATAGAAATTTTTTCACACCAGCCTCCAACCTGTTGACCTTGTACTTACCCCTATTCAGGCAGGAGTAGTGCTACAAAGACCCATGCCCTCTATGCTATCACTCCTTGGCTGTCTTGCTTCTCATTTGGAATGCATAGATTTCAAACGCACATGCATCACTGTGAAGACCTATATAAACATTTATCCATACCAAAGTCTGAACATTGTTGATATTTTCAATATAGTTAATTGTAAACAAACACATGTAGAGGATTTTTTTTAAGGTTTTAGATGTTTTCAGTTCTCCAGATGATTTTAGGGAGAGTCAAGAATGACGGTTTTCTATAGTCGTGTGGAAGGCGCATCTTCTCTCCTCGTCTCTGTCAAATATGATATAGAGTAAATGTACATGGTTGTAGCTGCATGCACTCATCTTTAGAGATGTAAAAAACAGCCATGACTTATGGTTAGTCTTCACTGTTCCGTGAGTTACATAAAGAGAGGCAAAGCTGAGTTCTTCAGTGGTTGCTGACAGACAAGTTCCTTCTCCCAGAGTTCTAAGCAGTTTCTGTGGTTGCTCTAATTGGCTTGCCCCCTTACAAGCTGCTCTCTCCTGGTTCTATGGCTGTAGAGTTTAACAATAGCAACAACTTAATTCAGAAAGTTGGATACCATGCTGAGCATCACCTTTTTGCCTGGACCATCTTTTTTGATCCAACACAACACTGGTAGACAACTACCATTCTTCTACAGGCGTAGGAGTGTAGGAGTTGAAGCTTTGCAACCAGCCCAGGGTAAGAGGAAGATTCTGGTTGACCTTAAAGCTTTAATTCAGTCTTTTCATGTCTTGTTACTGTCTCACTAGGTGACCTCCAGCCTCATACACACTTGAGTGTAACTGATCATCCTTTTCATCTTCTAGTGACTGAAGCTGGGGAGGTCTCGCTAAGTTGTGAATGAACATTGAACATGATTTCTTACTCATGTCTGATTTCAGCTTCTGTGGGTGAAGCCCTCTTTGTTCATTTCCTTCCCAGATGCAAGAACCCAGCTAAGTCTAAGAGATATCTGCCTCCTTAGAAAGATCAGAGGACATTGCGCCTTCCTCGTCAGCATGGGATATTAGCATTTCTTCCATCTATCATACTTGAAACACATGAGCAAAACAAAATGAAATGAAAACCCAGTGTATTACCTTACTCTCTTCTGCTGAAGCTCAGCATTTTGACAAGATGAATGTTATTTGAGGGTGTAGTTCCTCAAGTTGTTTGACATATATTCTATCACCAATGGATCTTGATGGGGGTCTTGTACAACAGATGGCAAAAAGAAACATGTTCTTACTGTGCAGCACCCACTACTATGTATGACGGGCACACCATTATCCTCCTGCCAAGTCAGATCTCAATAAAACTCTTTCCACCTTGTCTACCCACAGATGTTCTTCTGCTGAAAGTGCTTAATAAGCATATGTGACAAACAGAATACTTCCCTACTCAAAAGAATTTTCAATTTCAAAGAAAGAGGTATTAATCAGTCCTCGGCACAAACTCATACTTTTCCAATGGCACACACTGGTTGCATTTTGTATGTGCATGTGTGCATGTGTTGTGTGTGTGTATTGAGATCTATTCAAATCAAACCTTGTAGCAACTATTTCTAATTACTCTGTAGAACAGTTTCTGTGCTTCCATTGGGGTCATGTACAGTATATTCACTATTCAGCTATATAAACAAAACAAATTAATCTTCTAATATTCAGGTGCCAGGTTTCAACTACAGCCCAGAATAAAATTAGCACTGGGCTAAAAGCCAAAGAAAAGGCACAGTCATCAAGGGTCCATAAAAGAAGACAGTTCAAAGTTCAAAATTACATCTTGCCTTAGAAATTGTGTGTGCGCACTTGTGTGTGTTTTAGTACATATCACTTCACCTCTTTAAGCCTCAGTTTATCCGAAACTTAGTAGGAAAATTAGTAACTTATAGGTCCTGAACTTGAAATGATTAGGAAACATAAAGAGAGCACTGAGCTCATTAGAAAGTGATTAGTAAATGGTAGCTCTTCCTATTAGCAGCCGATATCAAGTGACACTTGACATACTGAAAGAAAATAAGCTACACCAATTCCTTCACAAAATCTTAATGCCTACGCCTGGGATTCAAAGTACCTAACTTGTGATTGAGATAAAAATAAATAAATTAAAAAAAAACAAAATCTTAATGCAAAAGCACAATTATTTAGACCAAAGTCCTGTGTTGCCAAATGTATAGAAAGAGAACATGAAAATGTCAAGAAAAGCAAGAGCCAGAAGATTCTCTAACAAGCCTCACATGCATGGACTTGAAACAGAAGCATTTGCTAACTGAAGACTCCTTCTCTGCCTTTCCATTTCTGCACCCACCACTCTGCATCTCACAGAGATGCCTTCTGGTACCACCTTAAGATGCCATAGAAGAAGCAGCCTTCCATGCAAGCTGTAAAAAAAATGGTCAATAATTGGGAAAGTGACTGGTTTTCCTAGAATTCTTTTCCAGAGATCAAAATTGCTTTATGGGATCAAAATGAAGAGAAAATAAAACCTTGAAGTACTCCTTGGCTTCAAATTAATGTCTTATGAAGTAACATCTTCAGGATATCCAGGCACATAGTCTGAACTTTACACAATAAGAATTCATATCTAGAAAGCATCACAAGAAAAATGTTGTTGAATATGGTATAAGAATTATAAAGTTTGGGGCTAGAAAGAGATGGCTCTGCAGCTAAAAACACTGGCTGTTCCTATGGAGGATGTGGGTTTGATTGCCAGTACCCACATGGCAGCTTACAAATGTCTATAACTCCAGTTCCAGGGGATCTGACACCTTCTTCTGGCCCTTGGGACACTGTGTGTAGTGGACACATACAATGTAAAGATATATATGCATGCAAAGCAATTACATATATAAAATAATAAAGTAAAATAGTTATGAAGGTTATTTCTAATACTTTTGCCGTGACCTTTTTTATAACATGTTTCTTGATTGTTCTATGTCATGCATGTGGTTGTCCTGCTAAGAATAGAGCAAGTAGATAGTCTTTAAACTCTTTCAACACAACATCTGGAATTCTAGAAGGTACCCAAATTCTCTAAGATGTTACTCATTCATCAGGGCCTTGAAGCATCAGCTCCATTCCATTGCATTCTCTGTCTTAGCTTGAAATAAGAAAGCAGTTTTCTGTGCTGTCAATCAGAGAGGTCTCATCTTTCAGAACTAATGTTTTAGCATCAATGGATCATACACAGATTCCTATATGTAAATTTTAGTCTACCACCTGTAGAGTACCTACACTGCTGTCACAAATCCAAATGTCTCCCATTCATTCAGACTCATCAAACCATCTTGCTGAAAAATGGTGGCAGTTTAAAAGCTGGATCAAACAGTAAATGTGAGTAGGCAAAATTATCAACCAATAAGAAGAGGACAATCAGGTGAAATGAAATTATTCAAGCCAGTACAACAATGACTAGACATAAATCTCACTAATGCCTTCTAATTGGAAGAGAGACTGGTGTGGCTAAATTGAAAAAGAAAAAAGAAAAAAGAAAGAAGTGATTTTTGAGAGAAGTGCATATCTATCATTTCCAAAAATACAGGGCAGAAAACAAAAGTGTATGTTGTATTGGGGACTTCTGCAAGGCACTTGAAAAGAAAATGTTCTTTTGTAATTAGTGCATTTGTTATTAGAATATAATTGATTGTCCTGTACTAACCTGCTGACCTGACCCCACAAACATTGACTAATCTTTTTCTTTCTTTTTTTTATATCCCTTCCTCTCAATCTACACTGTGCATTGGTAAATTCTCAGCCTATCCTGACTAAATTAGGAAAACACTTAAGTAAATATTATTGAAGAGAGAGAAAAAGTGTTATCTGAGTTCTGCTTCTTAAGTAGAAGATGAAATAATTTTTCTAGGTAGTTTAAAGAACTATTGGGCCACAGAAATTGGTGTAATTCTACCCAAGAGTCCTTCCTGTCCTCAATGGTACTTAGAAGTTGACCAAACTTGATTAAGATTCTATCTTATTCCAAGCCCATGTTTTTCCTAACTTCAACAGCTCAGAGAGTTCAAAGTTCCTTTAAAATATTGGAAAATCCTTCTGAAACTGGAAAATGATTTGAACTGCAGAATCATAATGTCTCCCAAGTTAATATAAACTGTTAATTTATTTATAATTTCCTGGGGAGTCATGAGATGTTTCTATCTTAATTTGAATTATTTATGTTTATGGTTTGGAGGTAAGTTATTTAAATTCTCTAAAGTTCCATTGCCTTACCTATAGATTAGACATTTAAAAACTATTGGTAGCTCTCCTCTGTGATGCAATGAGGCTTAAGTAAAATACTGATATATAAGCATGTACACAGAGTCTAGTGGGGCATAAACATTTCACTCGTGGTCATCAGCCTCACGTTCATTCATCTTTGTCTTTGGTAACATTTCTGGCTTTATGGAGTAAGGCCATCCTTCGATCTTCTAACCCAAGCCCTACCTCCCCAGTGCTAACACACACCATCCACTCTGGGAAAGGGTGTGTCTGGTTCACCAGGAATTCCCCCTTTTAACCAGATCATCTATTCTATCTGGTCCAACTTACCAGAATTCACCATGAACTCTAACAAATAGCTGTTTATTTGCTAGCTGTTCTATATTGATGTGTTTACAGTGAACAGAGACCCAAGAGGGAGGGGGAATAAATCAAAAGCTGCTGAAGCAGGTTATTTTTCTAGCTGCTTAACATGTTATCTGCATGCAGCTAAGGACTGAGTTATCCAAATATTATAATAAAGAGCCAAGGCAGAGCCTTGGTAAACAACCTGTCTGCATTTGTCTAAAATTATACAAAAAAATGTGCAGAACTTGGAAGGTTTTCAAATGCAGTGAGTATTTTTCTCCTTTATTCAGACCCTACCACTGTGTACCCAACTGCTAGCCAATTCCAAAAGGAGTCAAACGAAGTAACGGTTTGCCTACAAAATCACTCCAATCCCTCTTTCACCTAAGAAGCAGAGCTTCAGCTAGCTTGAGCAGAATAAATGCCATTACCATAAAACGTATTGAACAATTTAAACAATATCTGCTTTTGCACGGGTCTAAACATTGAAAAGTACAAGATCAAGTTAGCAGCAGATCTGGTATCTGAGAAGGAGTGAATCTCTTCATGGGATGCGAAGAGTCTTCTCCTATAATCTCAAGGGTCTTAGATAAGAGCTCTGGTCTCTTCACCTTTCCATGAAGACACTAATGCTAGCACGTGACCTCCACCCTCCTGAGCTCATTTAATCCCAAGAGGCCCTGGTTCAAAGTACTGCCCTTTAGGGACTCGTGGCCTTCTTATGTGAATTTTCAGTTCACCTAGAAAGAATAGAGAAGAAGCCAGCATGACATCTGAGCATCAGCGTGGTCCATCTGAAAAGGTGTCCATAACAGACCCCAGGCCTTCCCAATGTTTGCCAGTGTTCAGCAGCTTCTTGGCTCTCTAACACACCATGTGGATGGAGTAGAAGAGGAGGTACATAGAGCACATAGGCAGCTAGCAAAGACTCCCGGCTTCTGGATTATGTTCCTCCCGTCCTGGTGGAATTCATCAGGGACGACCTCAATTGCCACAGTAATGGGTTTGAAGGTCAGTTGTGTAATGTTCCACATCGACTGGTAGAACACAGCCTCTGCATCAGAGGGTCATACTAAAGGCCACAGGACTAATCAGAGGGCAGAGACAGAAACAAAATTCCTCAAGTTCTAATAATTCTTTTTTCTTTGTTTGGTCCCTATAGAAGTTCCCTTCTATTTGGAGAGAGAAATTGCTTTTTCTTCTTGGGCACCAGAGCAATGAAAACCATGTTCTTACCAGTGCACCCAAATGTAAAGGGTAAACTTGGACATAATCAGATCATTTCCCTGGTCCTCGGTTTCCTTTCCACATCAAGAAGACAACCTTACTTCTTGGACTGATTGATGATGAACTTAAAGGATGCAAACACACACTGAACACCATGGAAACATGGTGATATCAGTTCAGAACAATCTTCTCTTCCCTCCCAGATATTTTTTAGGCCCTAGTGCTCAGCGTGTACACTGCCAGAGTCAGCATCCCCGAAACACAGTGTATTTAATTCCAAAGCTGTTAGGCTGACCTTGTCCCTCAGTGGGCGATCCAGCACATTCAGTTCTGCACTCTGTTTTAGCACTGCCTGCATCAGCTTGCTGGGTGAATATGTGTCAGGAAGCCCTGAAGACCCAGAGGAAAGAGCCTCGCCAAAAGTGTATCTCAGCCTGGGTTTTGCCTCTCACTGGTTTGGCATCTGAATTGTTCTGTTTCTGCCTCTGTCAGAACAAAAGTGTATGCATAACAAATGAGGTGGCCTGAAGACACTGTGTGCATTGGCTGCACTGCATGGGGTTTTTCTCCTCCTGATTTAAATGTTGATGAACTCCTGAACTATTCACTGGTAAAGGCAGATGCACAGTAACAGTGCCAAAAGGCATACAAGGGTTTGGGGTACTGGCAATATACTAAGGAGTGAAGCAGGAAAACAAATAATGATATACATCAGATAAAGAGATAGGTGGTCATAGGTGGCAGATAGATGTAAAATAGAAATACAGTAGATAGGTAGACAATAGTTATAATTATGTATGTATATATTTACAACATATACATTTACTTATTTGTTTTTGTTCTAGAACTAACTTTCACATTTTTGGGACCAGTGATCTTCCTGATACCTCATTTTATGGACTAAAGAGACTGAGGCCCAGGAAGCTCAACTCAGCTCAGGTCCTACAAATAATTCAGAGCAGGCTCCCAGGCACTCAGGGTTTCTTCTTCTTCTCTAAGCTACTCACCCCACCAGCACAGGAAAAGAGAGAGAGAGAGAGAGAGAGAGAGAGAGAGAGAGAGAGAGAGAGAGAGAGAGAGAGAGAGAGAGAGAGAGAGAGAGAGAGAGAAACAAGAGACCTGCTTGGTCTCTTAAGGAGATTCAGCTTGATGTCAGCAGTAATGTGACTGGATCTATGGGGATTCTAAATTCTCATTTTGTAGAACAAAAGTGGTCTGCAAAGCCCTTACCTCTATAGTCCCCCCAAAATCTGCCTGTAAGTCCCAGCCCTAAAATCTGCCATTTTGTGGTGATGCTTACATATGAAACAGAGCCTGAAGAAACAGCTCTGGTCCCCAAACAGCATCCACATGACAAAGGAGGGTGATCTGTACCTCTTCTGCTCCTACTAACTCCTCTCTTTGGGTAGCCACTCAAGAGGGAACTCCTGTCAGCAATTTCCTTCTATCAGCAGATGGGAGATGGGTTTCTGCAGTTAGCTGCCATTTGTTTCAATTATGTGTATTAATCATAGCCTTCGTCTGGATGGTATTCTTCAGGGAACAAAAGTGTCAGAGCTTCTGTTGTGTAACCTCTGCTTCCACTGCTCAGAACAGAATTTGGTAACGGTAGGAGAAAGGAAAAAATGCTAGGCCAGAAGCTGCTTCTGTCCAAATGCAGTGGTGCTGAGTTTGGGAACATGTAGCTCACTGAAAACAAGGATGTCACTGTGACTTGTGGGAAAGTGACATCTCAATAGCACCTGTGCTCAGGGCACTCAGCTGCGTGTACAGTGTAGTAATGTCTAAGAGTTATCCATTCTTTAATTTTATACCAATCTATTTATTCAAACATCAAGCTTCTATGTATCAGTCCGTGTACTTTTCCAAGAACCCCTAGTTGCATTTTGTAGTAAATGCAAACCGAAAAGAATTTTAAAAACTATTGCAGAGGCAGAATGCCATTCCAGGGCCTGTCATTCTCCTACTTCCATGTTTAACAAATATTTACAGTAAGCTATCTCCAAAGCAGGCAGAACTGTGTGTTACTGGTGGGCAAAATTGCCATGGACCTTGATTTCATCAATCGAACAGCCTAGTGAGGGAGACAGCTCTCAGGCGAAGATGCGTATATTGCAGACATTACTCTGAAATGTTTAATTTCTATGGGGACAAGATCAGAGTAGTGTGAGAGAGATGAAAGAAAGTGGAGAGGGCTAATTTAAACTGAAGGATTAGGGAAGGCCTCTAGCTAAATTTAAATTTAAACTAGAGTCTGAAAATGAGCATGAGCTGGCTTGTGAGAAATGGGGAAAGAGACTAGCAAGGATAGAAGAGAACCTGGAGAGGTGGAGGGCAAACATATCATGCATAATTAATAAGGCATGCCTGCAAGGACCAAGTTCTAGATCAACAGCTCTCAACCTTCCTGATGCCACCACCCTTTAATACAGTTCTTCCTATTATGCTGACCCCAACCATAAAATTATTTTGCTGGTATATCGTGACTGTAGTTTTGCTACTGTTTTGAATTCTAATGTAAATGTTGATACCCAAAATATATGGTATGCAAACCCATGTGGGAGTCACAACCCATAGGCTGAGAAGCACTGCTGTAGATTATACCTGGATTGGAACATCTGTTCTTTATCCTGAGAAAAATGACAACAATCACAGTGTTTGAGGCTTAGAAGGACCATGCTTACACATATAGGAAAAGATCACTCTGGCTGCTATGTAAATTATCAATCAGAGGGATTACGAGTAAAACAGGAAGGACTATTGACAACCTCTGCATTCATTCTGCAAGTGATTATCTAAGTGATGGGTGATGGTAACTGACAAGGATGGTTGTGACAGTGATGATGAAGATATGTAAGTGGGTTTGGATTTTAATTTAGGGGCAAAATCAATGTATGGCAATTAATTAGAGCTTGTTGATTTTCAAAGGGATTAAAAGTTCCCTCTACTTTGTAGGACCACAGTAAGAACCTAATGAGCTAAATGTGCAACTTTATACACATGAGAAACTATTATTTTATGTGATGGCCACACCAAATCACTATTTCTAGTTGGTTCAAACATCTTATCCTATAAGGGAAAGGTACTTTACCTCACCCGATACATCCCTATACTTGTCAACTTATATCCAACAAGGTCCTAATGGAAGAAGGTGCAGGTTATTTTAAGAGTGTAACTAAGCCATGCTCTACTGGGACCCCACGACTCTCCACAGTAGAAAAACAGGACAATGAAGAAGGCTTCTTGACCGCTAAAGTTTCACTGGGCTGCTGAGCCCCTGGAAAGTCTATTAACCACTCTTGTGCACTAAATTGTATCATAAGGGCCCACAAGAGCTCTTTCATTCCTTAATTTATGATTAGGGATTGCCTTGGGTAAAATTGACCCAGAAAATTGCCATCCAGCATGGCCCTGTAGTCTTTAAGATTTCCCAGAAACAAAATAATACTTCAGGAAGTCAACAAACTTCAAGTGAAAAAACGCATTTTTTTTCTTATGAGGCAACACATTTGTGTGTATATGTATAGTAAAACCTCACTTGAAGGGTTGGGTCGGTAAAGGAATGATTATTTTAAGAGTTTACAGCTTTCAAACGTTTGATACTTTTAAAAAATATTTTTAAATGTCTTACATGTTTCCCCTATCTTAGGAAACAGTACATTGGAGATAATTTGTTTAAGAAGGCTCTCTGACTAAATAAGGGTGCCCATAGTCTTTCAGTAGAGGTTTTAATTGAATTTGGTTTGGTATTTAGATAACCTCTTCATTCATGCTACCTGTGATTTAGGAATGAAAACAATAAACTGTTTGATGTCCTATTGAACAAGACCCAAACACGATCACTCACTTGTGCACTTCTGACTATGGGCCTGCTATGAAAGAATTTCACAGGCTGAGGATATGTTTCAATGGGTAAAATGCTCCTTATGCAAGCATGAGGATCTAAGTTTTATCTCCAGAACCCACATGATTAAAGTTGGGTACAGCTGCGTGTGATTTAAACTCACACTAAGGATGAGAGAACAAATTCCTGAGCCTTGATGAACAGCCCAAACACAATCAAGGAGTTCCAATCTTTAAAAGAAAAAATAAAAGGTGCATGTCAGTTTCAAGCATGAAATCCAGTATTGATTTCTAGCCTCCACATAAATACATACACATGTGTACATGCAGCCAGAGACACGAAAAGGCACACATGCACACATACACACAGATGGCATGGGGTACATGTTTCAGAGTTGTCTCTCAGTTCCCTCAGTTCTTGAATTTTATCCCCACAATGACTAGGACAACTGACCTAGAGGAAATGCTTTAAAAACCCTGAGAAAGATGATTCCTAAGCCCTAAGACAAAAAGTCAATAATTTCATGATCTTCAGTTATCTTCTTGGTGTTGTAACAGAGTTAGGGAGAAATGTTGGTTCCTGCAAGTCTACTTTTTGAATTCTCTATGATTTCCGAGTATCAGAAATTTCTGATTTAAGATTATGTTTAGGCTAAAGAGATGAATTATCAGTTTACATACAGCTCTTCCAGAGATCCTGAGTTCCATTCCTAGCACCCACATCAGGCTCACATCTGTCTTTAACCCCAGCTCCAATGGATCTAGCTTCCTTCTCTGGCCTTGGCAGGCGTCTACACTCAAGGGTACATTTTCCTTACCCCAACACATGTACACATGGTTAAAAAATAAAATAAATCCTTAAAACTTATTTACTTTAAGATTGATTTTCTGAAGACCTTTGTTTATACCTTAAAATATGCTGACCTAAATTACCGTCTTGGGACTTCTTCTACGGCCCCCCACAGGGTACCTGCCATCACTTTCAACCATTTTCCTTGAGTTACATTTGCTGTCTTCAACATAGTTCTGGCCCATTCTGTCTGATATCAAAGGAGGTACTAAGTTCTTCGCTAATCCCATTCCTTTCCCAGGGAAGAAAGTACATGGACTCTGGGAAATTTTCCTCTGGTTTTAAAAGCTGTGTTCTTATCTGTGACTAGCTTTAGATCCACGGTTGCTTTGGAACTGCTAAACGTCCAGTAGCTAGATAAAGGGCTTATTATTCTTGTGGTTCTTGAATAATGAATAAAAATCTGATAATGGAGCAATTTCTGAACAGTCTTCTAAATATTAGAATGTAATTTTTAAATGTGTTAAAATGATAAAACATTTAAAAATATTCCTCAAGCTTCAGAGTGCTCATTTCCCAAACCAGTCACTTTTGCTTTGTTAAGAATGAAATATAACTCTTAGAATAGATACTAAAGGGACATTAGCTTTTGGCCTTCATAGTGTGACAATCAGAGAACTAGCCAAAGGGATGGCAATAAAACCACTAAAGAAATCGAGCAAGTCAAAGGGAGAAATGAGATAAGAAAGCAAAAGGGTTGGTTAGCAAAGCAGGAATTTGGCCAACAACTTGCTACCTGTACAGCCACAATTGGAACTAGAAAACTCTAGAAGTAGAATTTCTGGTTCCTCTTCATTCTACCATTACATGATTAGATAATATAGAACATGGTTTAATTCTCACTGGGGAACCACTGATGGGAAGTAACTACCCAGAGAACAGAAAGCAGATAGTACCAATCCCACACACCCCACCATGTCAACAGCTTGGCTTCCCAAGCTTTCTCATCACCAAAGAATTTTTTTTCCAGTACTCCCCTTGAGGATCCTTTGTGAAATATGAGTATGGCTAGAAGAAGAGGTTCAGAGCAGAGAAACTAGCATAAAGAATTATAGACAAAGGAGCTCGATGGTAAAAACCCTACTGCTGAAGATATTGCCTGTATCTTAGAGGACAGAAAAAGGTCAAGCTAGACTTCTTTCTTCAAGTTAACTTACGTAATGCCAGACGGTGCTACACAGTTTACTGGAAGGCAAAGGTCATCAGTGATCTTAACCAGCTGTGAACCCTCTCAGCTACAATACCAAACCTGCCAGGCAAAATGTTCCCACTGATGTTACCATGCTAGTACTGCTTTGGGTATAACCAACCAATTTCTGGTTGGGTCTGAGGTCTTATCCACAGATGGGAATTCTTACCTGATACCAGAAACCTGGTCAAAAGCTATAGCTGGTAAGGTCATAGGTTTTGGAGGCTGGGGAATGGAGACTACTATTGTTTTACTAAATGGGCATGGTATCGAGTTACCTTCTAAATCTCTGAACTTCTAAACATCTATGTCTAAACTCAAGACTAGTGCTGCTCTGGTCAGGGAAACTTCCATCAGGGGTCAGGGAAAGCAGATCAGAAAATTAAGAATAAATGACTATTGAATGTTCAGGCCTAAATGGGACATCTGTATTATCCGGCTCATTCCTGGCATCCTGGGAGAGGAAACAATAGAAGAACTGGGAAAAGTGTTGTGAAGTTCATTTTGCCCCCATGAATGCATACTACCTGTGTTTACCTGCACAAACCTTAGACAAGACTGAGCCCCTTAGTATTCCTTATGGATGGCAGGAGGGAGGTTCAAAAGGCTTCACCCTTCACTGAGGAGGTACTGGTGGTTGATGGCTATCAGGGGAGGGGAAGTCCCTTTCTTCAGTAGTGTACCCACTAGTAAGTTGCCCATGCTCCAGTAAGTAACCCCTATGTCTATGTTCATGCAGACGACCTTAATTAGGACAGTCAGTCACAGAAACAACAGCAAAAAAAAGCTAAAGATAGGAGGGGCATCTTTTTGAGAACAAGAGGCTCAGTGGGAATTGGATTAGAGATGGTAATAGGGTGTGAAATGATCTACATACATTATGTACACATATGAAATTTCTGAAGAATGAAAAATGAAACATAAAATTGAAATACAAGCAAGCTTCATTCTTATATATGTTTTCTTTAAAAAAAATTCTAGCTGTAAGAAGAAAAATACAGGACACAAATTCTTATATAAATCACAGTTTCAAAGCCCCAACCTGGGAGAATGAAAGTTATTTTTCCATTTAGCAAGCCTAGAAATTGGTAGGGTGAAAACCTACATTCCTGGGTTCCAACCAGGTGGATTGAACTATTATACATCATTGCCTTGTTCATATAAATTTTTGTGTGTATTTTCAAGAGTTTTTACAAACTCTAGGTCAAAAACCTTTGCTGTAAAATACAAACATTACTCTCTTTTACCAGCATAAGTAATGTCCATGATTCAAAAACCACTATACTGTTGTTCATACCTATACCTCCTATATGTGCGCATATTAAATGTTGGTTTTTGTTTTCCTCAGAAACCACAACTAGAAATTAAAACACTATTGGGATTACCCATTCACACTCCGTTTACATACTTTTACAAGAATCAAAGAACTGAAGAACTGGTCTCAGATCTCTCTAGCATAGAAAGTTCATGATATGATATTATGAGAACAAATGTAGATTCTATGAAGACCCAACCACAAAGACCTTTAAAAAAATGCTTAATCGATGGCAATGAAAAAGGGCTGTTCTTGTTCAGTCCAACGAAGATGTCCTCTTTGCTTCAGTGTACAATGGTCTTTTATGGGGGAAATTCTCAGCAACCAAAATGGTCCCGTTTTCAGTTAGACTACGGCATGTCCCTTTTGTATATCATGATTTCATGATGATACAATGAGTAGTATTGGGTAGATAAGTACATGGGGTTTTAAATATTAAAAGGAATCCACTTTTATGAACAGGTTAATAACGCTTTATTAGAATAATCTATAAAGGTCTATAATTATAAGAAAAGAACCATAGACCTTACAAAGACTGGAAGCTTAAAAGATTTGTTCTTGTGAGAAAGATTAATAATTGCTAATTATTAATCATTTAATCCTTTAATATTATTTAATATTGTTATTAGATAATTTAATCATAATGAAATAATTTAAGATTTATTATTAAATAGTTATTAAGATTTAATATTTATTAGTTATTAATGGTTGTTATTAGCTATTAATGAAACATCATTCTGATAAAGTGAGAAGAAATTGGAGGCAAGCAATTTTCCATGTAGGTGAAGGGGTCCTGTGTACGAGGCCAAAAATCTGACTTGGAATGAAGGTTCTGACTACTACTTAGGTAAATTTGGACAAACTGTTCAACATTTCAAAGCCCCTTTTAAAATCTACAGAACGCTTACCAGCATCCATGCCCTGCTTGTCTTACAGAGTTGTTTCACCACCCAGATTGGGGGAAAGTGTGTTTGAATGCGTTTTGTGACTTGTAAGTCATTATGCAAATAATTGCTATTATTATAAGTGCATATGGCTATGCAAACCCACAACTGATTCAGAGAACTGGGGAAAGTACAGAGAGAAATATGGGGGAAAAAAAAGAAGAAGGATATGGAAAGGATCAATGGGAGTGAAAAGGGGGAAAGAAGGAATAAAAAGGAAGAAAGGGATGTGGAGTGAAACCGGTGTTAGTACAGTAACAAATAAATCCCCCAGCATGACAGCCTTCTGCTGAAGCATTTCATTTTCCCACAACATAATGGTGTGTTATTGCCCATTATCTGTTCTGTCAGTGCCAGAGTCGATATTAAATGAGGGGCAGCTGCATTTAGCTGCCATTTTTCAGCTGTCTCCATGTTGCCATGGAAACCCAGTTGTTTCTTGATGAACCTGCCTGTGAAGAGGAGGGGGGGTCTGAGAGAAGGGAAGCAAGTGCTGCAAGAGGTTGGGGTGTCTGGGTGGCGAGTGAGAAGAAGGCCAGCAGCTAAGACCAAGGGACATGGCAGAGGGAAAAAGAAAGAAAAAGAACAGCACAACAGAACAGGTTTGTCACACTCTGCCTGCACCTGATAAATCAGCCATTTCACAAACACCATCTATATTCCAGCAGCAGATTCTCCTCTGCAGTGCTGCTCAGCTTGGACTCTCCAAGAGCTCACTGGAGTTCTGAGAGCATCTGTTTTTTTCTCCCTTACTCAATACTCTTCTCCCTTTCTTCTACTGCTTCATGCCACCCTGAGGTCACTCTCAGAGGATGGCACTGGATCTCTGTCCAACACACAGGAGAACACCACCTCATTTCACTAAAGATATGGATATCAAGCTTCTGCACAATCCACTCGCTCTGTTCTATAGTGCATTCTTTTAAAAGAAGCATCAAATCACAGAGTATCCCATCACCTTAAATTTCAAGAGCAGACTGAGCCAGCCAGTCCCATTACTCAGTAGACCTGGGGTGAGTGACCAGCTCAAAGCCTGGGGTGGTAGGGTCTCAAGGGGCCTTAAAAAGTGATTTTTCACTCAAAGGAAGTATCAACTCTGCAGCCTTGAAGTGTGGGAGGCTAGTGGACCAATCTTTTGTTTTTTGGTTTTTGGTTTTTTCCTTCAAAATTTCTAAACTATAAACACTGGCACAAGTTTCAAAAAAAATACTTCTAAAGGATAGTTACATAGACTCTCACTTTGTAATTGGCTTAAAAACAAAATACAAAAAGACTGAAAATTTGACCAAACTTGTCACTTCCCCAAATATAACCACCTACGTTGCAATCTCCTCTTTTTTTTCTCCTATGCTTTTTCTTTTCCCTCATGCAGCTGAGATAAGGAGGAATGTAGATTTATTTTTCTAAGGCTTCCTCCACAATTTTAATCCCCCATTCCATAGAGTCCCTGTTTCACTCCTAGCATATCTCATGAGCATATTTTTGCTTATGAATTAATGCTTCCCAAGAAGCCTGATAATTGTGACAACCTGTCAGGGGACCACACAGTGATTTCCCAACACAAGAAGACCCTCTCCATGCTATGCCTTTTCTATTATAGTCACCCCTTTTTGACTCTTAATTAACCAATTACAGTAATAAAAAGTAAAGGTTCTTAGTATATACTTTTGAACTAAAGTCTCATACAAACATCCTCTTCAGCAGGGAGCAAAACTGAAGATCCATAGCAATGTACTAGACTGTACAACTAGTAAGAGAGCCAGGATGGGAATAAAATCCATGTCTGTCTACCTAGCAGTGTATCCAAGCAGATGCTGAAACTTATAACCAAACCTTTGGTAGAGTGCAGGGAATCATGATTAAAGGGGGAGTTAGTATGAACAGGAGAGGACAGGAGCTCGATAAGGACAAAATATATCAGGGCATGGGGGTCCTCAATGAGATTGTTTCTCCAACCAAGGACCAGGTATAGATATAACCTAGAACCCCTGCTCAGATGTAGCCCATAATAGCTCAGTATCCAAGCGGGTTTCCCTAGTAAGAGGAACAGGGACTATTTCTGACATGAACTCAATGACTGGTTCCTTTACCTCCCCTCGCCCCCCCGTGGGAGGAACAGCCTTGCTAGGCCACAGAGGAGGACATTGCAGCCAGTCCTGAAGATACCTGATAAGCTAGGGTCAGATGGAAGGGGAGGAGGACCTCCCCTAGCAGTGGTCTTGGAAAGGAACAGGGAGGAGATGAGGGAGGGATTGGGATTGGAAGGGAATGAGGAAGTGGGCTACAGCTCGGATACAAAGTAAATAACCTGTGATTAATATTTAAAAATAAAAATTAATATAAGAATTAAATTAAATTAAAATTAAAAATTAAAAAAACATGTCTGTCAACCCTCAAGCCTCACAGACCTAACCACTGCATTACACTTGCACCCCATAAAACATGTGAACAACCTAAAGCCTACTCCATTTTGACCTCAACCTTTGGTGTGACTACTGCTGTCAGAGCCTGGCTCACTGCCCCCATACCCTAAGCAATAAGTTTAATTAATAATGGCTTGTATGAGAATCATGACTAACTTAGGGGCTACTTTCATCACTACTGCAATCTCATTCTTCACCCTGAAGTTAACTTCTGATGTCTGTCTAACTCTATCTTGCTTCTCTGCATTTCTATCTTCAAGCTACAGTCAGGGTGACCTTACCATTGGCAAATCAAAGTCATCAAGACAAAATTCCATCCTATCACCACTCTACCCAAGCCACTCTAGAACACTTTACAATCTGACTTCCCTTGTGATCTGGCTTATGCTGTTCTCAATATCTTCATCCACATCATCTCTGCCTGTCAAAGCCTCCTTGCTACCTAGAGTGAAACTGCCTCATGTTTCCATATACTCACAGTCTGCTACAGGACTCCACAAGGATAGCCCGTTTCCTATCATGGGTCCTAGTCACTGTTTAAAACATAGTCCAGGCCTTATTTCCATCAGAATGCTTTTCTGATGTCTGTGTCTATGCCATGTGCCCCTTATCTGAGTGTACTCTATCCCTAATGTACCAGTGTGGTAGTAATTATTATCTCTCACTGAGATCTTTTTTCAGGACAAGGACTGAGCCTGCACCACTCAATTCTGCATTCTGGCACACTGTGGGCTGTCATTAAGTGATTACTGAAAACATTGCCTATTTCAGTTGACAAAGATATAAGGTTTTAAAAAATAAATATGAACAAATAGTAAGTGCAATTTTAAACGCAACAGATCAGGGGACAAAGGGATAAGAAATTTTTCTGTATCCATACCATACTATACTACACCATATAGCAGCTTCCAAACTGTGCTTTTCCAATACCATGCCCAACTAATAGAGACATAACACAGCATATAAAAACATACATGCATAAGGGAGTGAACTGATTTATATAAAAAACAGTACAGAGAAATGTTCGAATACAGACCTCTGGGGTACAGTCATTCTATAGTGCAACTTTGGAAGACAGCTCTGTACCCACCCATGAGTCTTTGAGTACATGGGAAACTGTGACATTTCAAACTCACATACAAGGTTGCATCATTTCCTATGGTGACAGTGATTAGCAGGTTACTAGTATCCAAGACCTATACGGACCAAAACTACTTCCCCCAAGATTCCCATAGCCTTACTTCTGCTTTAGAGCGCTGGCTCTCATTATGCTTTAATTTTTTTCTTTTAGAAAGCATCCATTTTCTTCCAGTCTCCCTTTCATATTTTCATCCCCAAAGCTTAAAATCTATCCACATCATTTCTACACTAACTAAAGGCTCAAAATCTCCCCATGATTACTTCACACTGGCTCCCTGGTACCAGAAGAGCACTTGAGGATGTTTGCTTGGCAGCTCTTCTATTCTAGTGTCTTAAAAGTCCTATCAACAAGTGTCTCTAGCAGCCAAGGACTCTGTGGATACTGGCATTTCTGTATAAGAGGTTGTCATTTTCTCAAATTAACATATTCACAGAAAGTATATGTCAAACAATGGCTTAAAAGGGACATGGCAAGATACACGACAAGATGTATTACCTACCAGAATGGGAGAAGTCAATATAACAAATGAAAATGTTCATAGGAACAAATCAACATGAGTTCTCTAAGAGACGGTCACTAAAAGCAAGGACCTGCCCTTGAAACATTAGTAGAACTGACCTAAATCAGGGCTTTTGAAGACTTTTATTCCTCCTAGTGATGACCAATGGAGGGGCTAAGCCAAAGGGGACAACATCAAAGTGGCAGTTCCTGCTTGAGGTCTTAGATATTGCTTCTTTGAGATAAATAACAAACATAAGGTCTGGGAATATAGCTCCATTTCTAAACTACAAACATGAGGAGACAGTTCAGTTCAGAGAACCTATGTAAAAAGCCAAATACGGAGACATGCGCTTGTAATCCTAATACTGGAGTGGTGGATGGAGACAAAACTATCTCTTGGAATTACCAGCCAGCCAGTCTACAATAATTGGGAAGTCCAGGTCCCAGTAAGACACTCTGGCTTAAAAAAAATAAACAAGGAGGACAGTGTCTGAGAAATGTCACTCATGGTTTGCCTCTGGCCTCCACATTCACACGCTCACACCCGATGAACCCTCCCTAACACACACACACACACACACACACACACCAAAAAGCCAGTCAGCTCAAAAGAGGTAAACTGAAGACAATAATGTTTTTCCCATCAAAGCTCAGAAGAAACAGAATCCATATTATGGGATTCAGTTCTGAATCCCCAAACTCCTAATTTTGTCCTAAACTCATGCTCTCTTGGCATCACTGCTTCTCAGTATATAAATATTACTGGATAGTCCAAAGTGTTCTTCTAGGGTCAAGATGGAAAACTTGCTTCACACCTCTATAACTTATATAAATCCTAGGACAGCCTGAAAAGCATCAGACAGTGAGTTGATACTATAAATATATATAGGAATGCTAACCAGAATCTCTGAGAACCATCTGAGGGGAAGCAGAGAATTGATAGACAATCTCAAACAATGGATGCTAAGGGAAATGCTTGTCCTATAAATAAGATAGCACACTTTCTAGACACAGGGACACATAGACTACTTCCAGCAGTCACTGTGCTTTACTATTCATTTAGGAAACACTACCCCATTTGTAGGAAAAAGACATATTTTATATTTTGGCTTTGCAATATATTATATGCAGTGTTATAAAAAATTCTGTCACATTCTAAAGAAGAAACATTGGCTGTGTCCTCAGAAAGGAAGCTCTTACTCCAATGAGCTCAGAAACATTAACCCTGTAGCTAGTCTTCATTTTTAAATATGCACCTTGGACATCATGTCAGGAGAAAAAAAACTATAGACTTAGGTACATCACATACCTCCTACTTCTCATACTTCTCGATGTCTTACTATTTTTTTTAACTTTTGTAACATTTCCTTCCAATTGCAGTATAAATGCTAGGCCTTTATCTTTTCTATTTTCTGTACCTCTTGGTAATTCATTACAATCAAGAAAGAATGGAAGCCAATCACTGTTAGTACTACCACCGAGGAATCCATGCTTTGCTGAGTGGGGTAATGTAGATCGATGAGGCAGGAGCCTCTGGGTGCCAGTATAGAATATGGCCAACTTAGTGCATCTAACGTGGGGGAAAGGTGCTTTCCAAGTACACGATATAAATACAGAGGAAGGTACAAATACAAATTGGAAAAAAACCTACTGGCACACCCTCACACATTTCCACCCACATGATGACTTCATATGCTGAACTGCAAGATCATTTTATTACTAAAAGGAACTGATTTCATCCATCTACATTTAAAAAGAAGCTCCACTATTTACACATAGACAATTTGTACACCAATGAAAACTGAAGCCTCTCTCGACTTCCTAAATATGGTTTACTATTCTATCAAGTAACGCATGGGAAATGAGATGTTTCTGTTTGTTGAATTTTCAAAATAAATTAGAACAGATATAGATGTTCAAATATAGTACTTTCAGCTCATGTTTGGAAAGGGTGTGAAATGAGTAAAGATCTAATAGAAAAATATCCAGAAATGGTTTTCATGATTGGATGTAATAAAGATCTTTACCCAGTAGCATTTTTTATATGACATTAAATTTCAAGATTTTACAAGGTTAGTTTTGATCTGCCCTGAATGTCAAATTAGTGGTTAGACACCAGTATATTTTACTCACTGGAAATTTTTTTTTCCCTCTGAATTCCCTTTAACATTCTAACAGCAGCATGCAAATAGAATCTCCTTCTGCCTTTTTTACAGGGCACAATCCTTTACTGCCAGAATAGGCAATGTGTGAAAGTTCACCATTTCCCTCTGAGGTCAAAAGAAGTGTTTTAACTCATATAGTTAGATGTCAAGATACTAATGATCCCTTGTTCTTGGAGAGTGAGGACTGTGATACCAAGGGTGGCTTATCTCATCAAAATATAGCAGGCCTCCTGTTGGGCCTGAGAGAGGATTAGGACTTGAAACTCCAGAGACAACTCCAGGTGAGAGTGCAGGGGGGTAGGGTGGTAAGGTGCTAATGTTGAAAAATGAAAGCCCTTGGCCTTGCAAACATCTTACCAAGCCTTTAGGAAAATAAACGCAGAAAAAAATTATTTGATGATGGATCCCCTAAGCACCTAACCAAGGGCATCATGAATATCCTTGGAGGCTATGTTGAGTGTCAGGAGTTGGTATTTTAGCTTCTGACCTGCATCACACTCATATTGTAAGGATTTGCAGGAGAGGAGTATTTTTCAATACTGAGAGTAGGGATCTCTGCTGTCATCCCACAAAACTGGACTCCTGGGGGGAATCTTAGGAGTTTCTTGGGATGAACAGTTTTGAGGGTTAATGGAGTTTCTTTGGGCATTTCTACATGGAGACCACAGCTACAGGTCTTAATGGAAGTACCCATGCCCTCTGCCCAATTAACACCTGAACTCCTTTAGGCTCCAATAAGATAAGCAGAATAAAAAGGATCCCCCAAAGATCTTTGAAGGCTGAATTAGTAGCCCCATCAGAAGGCAGGTAGTGCTCGCCTTTCCCACATACAGTCAGAAGGGCTACATCGCCTTTCCCACATACAATCAGAAGGGCTGCATCTCATGATGCTCAGGAGGCTTTTGCTCTAGCTTAACACTGAATTCTATGCTTCTCCCTGGTGTTCAATGGTAGCCTTGATGTGAGGCATTTCTTTTCATATCCCTCTTGGGGTTAATTCCTTGGTTTGACGGCATATTTATTTGGGGATATTCCTGTGACCAGCTTGTCTCCTGTGTATAGAAATAAAGGAATAAAATGTTTGTATGAACATTTTTTTTTAAATCTAAGATGACAAAAAGACTGAAGAAGTCATAGAAATTCTGGGAGCCAAATTAATTTTCACAACTATGATTGGTATTTCCCACAGCTTCATTTCTAATGACACTGACTCATTTAAGGTGGGTTTTCTTAGTTCACAGAGATAGTCAAGGTGCCCTTGATCCTGCAGGCTATCTATTCAAAGTCAGAAAGGTCCCCGTGGAGAGGGAGGTCTTGTCCTACTAAACGATGATTGGTATTAATCACATCCACATTCACAAAGAGGCGAGTAGCAAAAGGAACACATATAAGGCAATAGCAGCTATTATCATAATTCCTAATTACGACTGTTTAGAGGTCCCTCAAGAAATATAATTAGGTTTAACATGCCAAGTGATAAAGAAAAAAATATTAATCCATCTTCTGTCCTCCCCTACCACCCGCCAACAACTCCTCTCTCTCTCCCTGAATTAACTGTAAGAAAGTCTCCACGTGCTCTGCCTTCCGTAAGTGGCACTGTCAAAGGGAATTTATTCCTCAGAGGACAAGGCAGTTGGCTGGAAACGCCACAGCTGCTGCAGGCAGCCAGGGTTTCAGCACAAGGACTCATGATCGCAAGCCTCAAGACAGAAACGAAAATCTGCTGGGTTAAGAAATAAGTCTCACGAAGTAAACATGCAGACCTCTTGATGACTCTGGAGCAAACAGCATAGAGGAAGAGAAATAGAGGGGAATGGAGGAACCTTTGGACATCCTGGGGATTCTGGCCCAGGAAGAGGACATGCACCTTCTAACAACTGTGTTCAGAAGAACTTTTCTTTTTGTCATTGTTGCTGTTATGTCCTCCCCACCCCCCAAAAAAATGATCTCTTCATTAACTCTAAACAAATAAGCAACAACAAGAAGAGAACTAGCCACAACAAAAATCAATGAAAATGGCTACATATAGACAGGAAGGAACTGGATTGCTAACTTGCCGATCACAGAATACTCATGCAGCCTCTGAAAGCCCCAATCCCTAATTTTCCCACAGCAGAGTAGTGGATAAAGGAAGGGAAGACACTGTTATACCCCTCCTCCAACTCTGGCCATAGCACAGTGAGTTAATGAGACATGATTTATTTCATATTATCTCTGATCAAGGACTCTCAGGAGTGCTGGCTGGCTTGGAAAGACAATTGCCTTTCCCAACACACCTTGGGGTTCAGGGTCATTGGAAATTTGAGTAGAGATTAGATTCTATCTGGGCTGCAAAGATTCAGAAAAGGAACACTGACCCAGACTACTGACTTCCCTGGATGAGATCTTAGAGTTTTGTGGAGAACCTGCACAGATCACTACTGTTTCAATTAAGCCCCAGACTGACAGTAACACATGAGACATGAAGAAGCAGAACAAGTTTACTCAGCCTATTCTCCTCTCTTGAAATCAGTCCTCACTGAGGAAGAAACCAAATTGCTCTGGACGGTAGGCCAAGCAGAATAGGAGAGCACATGATAGAACAATGATATGGGCCCTAAAACTTGGTACACAGGACGCTTGGGAACAGGATGATATTGATGCCTGTGGAAGCAGACTTCTTTGGAACTTAAAATAATGGCTAATATTAAAAGCAAATTAAACTTTCTACCAGTGAGAGGCTTTCATACCTTTACTTAGTTCTTAAAAATGTTTTCTGAAGTTGATACAGCTTGAAGCAATTTCTGTAGAATGGATTGCCATGACTGTTTTGAAGTAAGATGGCAAAAGGTTCCTTGCAAGCGATGGACAATGCTCTTCACAGTCAACTTTATTTTGGTGCATGAAGAACATCAACAAAATCCTAAACCTCTGTCTATCCTGGCATGCCAACCTAGAGCAGGCAAAGGTGACATTTGTGTAACCTTTGGAATGACCATGCTTTTATTATATGATTCTAATAAATCAAGAGAACTCTAGGAAAGAGGAATTTAACTGAGCATGTTATAAGTCTACTGAGGAGAAGAATGAATAAAACACAGTTTTTTAACCAGCTTCACATTCACTGATTGGCAGAATGGGCTAAGATGGCAGAGGATGGCAGTGCCAATAAGAATGTGTTTTTAAAGCATAAAATATTTTCTGCTTATTTGAAGTTAAGAAATTTGCATGAAAAATCCTCTAATGTTGGCCACCATAGGGCACTGTTGCCATCAAGAAGCCATACATTTTACTACCATGTTGCATGTGGTCAAAAACTATAGCTCTGGGCATTGATTAAGAATCCAGAAAATGAGATTTCAGATGGATTCTATAACCTGTGAACCCAGCAAAGGATGTTCGTGGCTTTTCCCACTTCCATCAATATTATTACAACACTGTGTTTGAAGACTGTCTGCGTGACTATCATTAAAATAAAATTTAGCAGAGAAACTACAGCTAGGTTTTGTTTAAAGATTAGCACAACTTACATAGTTCCTTAACACATGGGCACAGATGTCAGAGGACAGATAACGGAGAGTTAAAGATAAAGGTGATGGATTCTGAACAAGTCCCATTAAATCAGCATGGAAGGGAAGACAAAGTCTGGAAATGTATTCACATAACCACAATGTAAAACCAGACAGACCCAGGGGCAGAGTGGAGATAAAAAAGGAAAGATGGAGAGATAAAATGAGCAAGGAGAGGAAGTCTGCCCTGCTGTTCTCTTCATCCATGTCTATTCTTATGAGAAACAGACATGACAAGTGGAGCAGAGAATGAATGTGGGTTAGATTTGTGGAGATGCCTCATAGTAAGCTTGAAATTCTACGGGGATAACCTGGGCTGGCAATTTAAACATGAGGCTCATGAGTATTAAGATCCTGCTTGAGAGTGTTTGGAAGAGGGTGTCAGAAGGAGAAGAGCAAGAACTGAACCTCTTTCCTGTCAGCTGAATCACATCCTAGCACATAGCTTGGAGTCCCTTCCAGACATAAGACCTCTCCAGCCGAAAGATCTATCTATGGGTTTTAGGTCAGCAAGACCAGGTGAATCAGGGCAGAGATGCAAATGATTGACGGCATCAGGGGTAGGAATGGGGGCTGGCTAGCGGGAAAATGAAAAGAGGAGTCACTGATGATAGAAAAGCCTGAGAATTGGGTAGTATGCAGAGAGCATGAATCCAGATTCTGTAGAATGTCTGTGCAGTGCTTACTCCTAGGCAAACTGCCACTGGAAGGCACCAGATTGTCTTATGTTAACTATATGCTGAGAAGCAAGACAGCATTTCTATTACATAGCAAGAAAGGCAATTCAAGTTCCTCATTCTCAGGAGCAGAAGTGTAACATGCCAAAAAAGAAAATCATGTAAGCCCCCAATGGCTTTGCCAGAAGAAGGTGCATCTCGAATGTCCATAAACAGAAAGTTGCTGTGTTTTCAAAGAAGAATCTCTTCCCAATTTGATTAAATGTCTTATATCAACTTTCTTTCCACCGCTTAAACTGTTGAAGGGGAAAGTAAGAAGAGAGAGAGGTCCTACTGTGTAAGTTGGAGGTTTTTAGCATGAAGAGTAAAGGGCTGATATATTAAATTGAGTCCTGTCCTCAGTTCCTAGACTCTAAGACTTACTCCCGACAAATACTACAGGGTGTGTTGCCTAGTTCCTCATCTTCAGCATCATCTACTATTGCCCATTGAAAAGGTAGCACTCAGAGTAAACGAACCTACTTAGAACTACCTACTTAAACCCAAGCTCAATGGCACACAAGCAGTCACCAGGTAGCCAGCATTTTGCTTCAGCACCCATCTGGAACTAAAGCCTTACTGTGATCTAGCCCTTCTTCTTAAGTTTGCCTAGGGAATGATTTATATGGTCACACTGCAATATTTTGCAGAGACCCCATGTCTTAGAGATTGAGAATTCCCCAGACTGCCTTGCTCCTCTGCAAACCTCAGCCAATTACCAAGATGTTGCCTCCTTCTGTTACAACAGCATATAACCCTCTCTGAATTCAGAGCCAAATGTTAAAAAGCCTCATCCATATTAACCAGCTCCCTTGGGAAGTGTTAATTGGAAAACCACATAATGATGTGTGTTTGCTGAAGACAACATTCAGTTGAGGCAGAAGCGACACAGCAAATGTGTGAGTGGGAATGCAGGTCTCCAGTGGATGCCTGAGATACCCCTGGACATGGACATCTGACCTCAGAAGGAGGAGGTGCCTCCCAGATCTAAAGGTGGGGACTGTGTGAGCAAAACAGGACATTGTGGTGTGTCTCAAGAAGAACCCCCGTTTCCCTTAAATAACCATTCTTGAAGAACTGTGCTGAAAGGAGTCTTTGGACCAGATCTTTAAGAACCTTTACTGGGACCGGTTGTGTGTAGGGGAGGGAGGGGCCACGGGACTCACTGAACAACCTGTTTTGTTCCGGCCACTAGAGGGCAACAGAATCCCATGCCTTGAGTGAATTCCTCAGGCAGGTTCCATCACCTGAAAGAAAAAATTGTGTACAAATACTCTGCCATGTTTCTAAAATTGAAGGCTACGGTAATTATCCATGAAAATGAGGAATTCAAAATCTGCTACGCTGTAAGCTTGTGCGGGCTCTTGGGCAGGTTTATCTTGTCAACGCGTCTATTCAAGATGGTCTGCAGCTGTAAGCCAGTGTGACCTTTTGAGTTCTGTGACTTTAAGGATGAATTTCAGAGTCCTCCCCCTTCTAACTCTACTGAAGCAGGCAGTCAAAAGATGTAACTAATATTTTTCTGAGATGGCACATATATGGCAAAGGACATCAACCATAGCTGCCCTTGATAGCCTTTTGGGTCTCTGTTGGGAGCAGAGAGGACCCTGAACACAAAGTCATCCTTTTGAATCAAATTCAAAGTATTTAGAGGATGGGAAAATTTATACTTACTAGGTGAGGTACTAGTGATGAAAAAAAGAAAGCTTCTTTGAGCAAGACCGACAGACGAGACACTAGCTGAAATCCCCAGCCCTGTTAGAAAGGCTCTTCACAGTATACAGTCCAACAGCCCCATCTCACAGGTAAAGGAAGCAGGCTTAGAGACTGTGCTGTGATTACTTGCCCAGCATCCAACAATGTAACAGCAGAGGCAGATCTAGGCCCAAATTTCCCTGGAACCATGGTATATTCATCCCTGTACCCATGGAACTTCCATGGGGCTCTTCTTTCTGACATGACAAGAAAGGATGGAGGTAGAAACTAGGATAAACAAAACAGTTGTGTCATTGCATATCCAGTCAGAGTCAGATGCCCACGAATAAACAGCAAACACCTTTGGATCCTGAGAATAATTTGAACCAGTGATACTGAGGAAAAGTTTGGGTTATAGGTCCAACTAACCAGTAAATACAGAGACTTGGGTGAAGACATGCAGTTATTATATGCTGTCTAAGGATAACAATAATGCAAAGATGTGGGAAGGTCATTAGAGAGATTACATGATGACTCACACACATTGTTCACTTTAATAATTCCCAGATATATTGCAGGCCCCCTATTTTTTTAAGAGTGACTTCTTAAGTCTATTTTAGAACCCCAGGGGTTGGGTGAGGAGGAATTTTTCAGTTTTCCTAATTATGTCAAATAATACTATATGAAAAACATGAGAAAACAGTACTTCTTGGAAGAAAGTGGCTCTTACTTTGAATTGTAGACATAAAAATAATTATCTTAAGGGAGTTTCAGTGAATTAAGAAATAAATTCTTATAAAAATTATTTGGGAGGGATAAGGTGACTGATCTCTGTGCAACAAGGCATCCTAGTCAGGCTCACAAGCCACACTCCTCAACAACGTACAAGCTCAGAGAAGCTGTTGAGGTGTTGCCCTTGGTGCCTCTTAGAAACTTTATGGTGAGGAATGGACAGAAGAGGAAGAGAGAGGATTAAGAAGAAATAGGAAATAAAGGATTGGGGTGGAAATGTTCTAATGCAGTGGTTTTCAACCTTCTGAATGTTGCAACTGTTCAATACAGTTCCTCATGTTGTGATGACCCCAACCATAAAGTTAGTTTCTTTGATATTTTGTAACTGTAATTTTGCTACTGTTACAAATTGTAATGTAAATATCTCTGGTTTCCAATGGTCTTAGATGAGCCCTGTGAAAGGGTCATTTGACCCTCAAAGGGGTAGCAACCCATAGGTTGAAAGCCATTGTTCTAGAGTTTCTCTGTCCGTTGATCCAGAATCCAAGGTGTATTCTATTTTGCACTTCACAATGTTAAACACCAGCCAAATTTTGGGCAACTTCCTTCTTGCTATTTGGATTTGTTCTTCTGCAGCTATTTATCACTTGAGCTGTTTTCTCACAAATGTCATTCATTAATTACTCTGTTTACACTGTGCCCTCAAAGCCTCAGCAAGGGTGGAAGGAAGGTAGTAACTTTACTAATAAACTTTTATAAAACATCCAAAGGCGATGATGGTACAAAGATGTGTGCAAAGGGCATCCATGGATTTAAATAAGGAGCCATGAAATCTCTCACCTTCGTTTAATAATTCTCAGGTATACCACTGGCTGTTTCTTATAGGCGACCTCTATAGGTCCACTAATCTGTATCTTTAAGACTAGAATGTGTACAACTCTAACAGTTCAACACATTAGTATTTTCAGGGGCAGAATGTTGATGGTTCCCTTTTATTGGTGGTGGAAGGATTAGTAATAACACATTTATATAATACCTTGATAAAGTAATATATACATCTATTATTTCATGAAACTGAAGCCATTGCTGGAAGGAAGCATTTCTACATTCACTGTACATGAAGAAGAATAATCACAACACAGTTAACAAATGCCCCCACTAAATCACAGGGCTAGTGCAATATTGCATATGGTCTCCTGCCTCCTTTAGGAGCTCACATTCTTTGCACCTCCCTTTATCAATAGCAAAAGAACTTGTGGGGAAGTGTTCTGACAGAATATCTAGAATCTCAGCCATCCATTCCATTTTGTTCTTGAATCAGTGCCTAGAGATATAGTAACCTCCAAGACCAAGATCTAAGACCAGAGAAGCTGAAAACTGTTAGAACCACGGAACCTTAACCCAGTGTTTTCCCAGCTCTGGAGTTTAATACTTGAGGATAAACAGTTTGTTGTGCAATCCTGTGTGCTAGAGAGCGTTCAGGCACTGTGTCTGGCCTTCATTTGTTAGCTGTCAGGCACGGCCCTCATGCATTCCCAATAGTATAACCAAAGGTACTGGCTGTAGTCCTTTTATACACAATATTACACAGTTATATATGATATGATATTGCGCCTCAGTGTCCTAATTATTCAGATGCCAGTTCTTATCATTTACCATGCTGGCTATTCTACGGCTGAGTCTAATATGGTAGCATGTACAGGGTTTGGGGGAAGGACCTGGCACATACACTGGCACAAAGCTGCAATAACTGAGAGAAGAAAGGCGGTGGGCTCGTGGCAGACAACCAAGGATGCTAACTCTCACGAAGAATTTACTTCAGGCACCCTCTCAGCCCATCTTCTTAGCGGGTACTTGTAGGCCTCTATCAGCCTGAGGAGGGGAAGCAACTCACCTCTGGCATACACACTATTGTACCAGCCTATCACCAAACTGTTCCTCTTCGAGTGACAGAGCAGAAGATAGCATTTGCTTTAGGAATGGTCACCCGAGGGCACTCAACCCTATGGCCTACCCTAAAGTGTAAGATTCTGAGTACTCTCTCAGGAGTCCATTGCTGCTCCTTCTACAATAAATTTAAAAATAATTTTAAAACTTTTGCCTTTCTTTTTTTTTATTTTGGTTTTGGTTTTGTAGACAGGCTCTCATTTGGCCCAGGTTAGCCTTAAACTTGTTACATGTGTAGAGATAGCCCTCAAGTCCTGATCTTCCTAGCTTTACCTCTCAAACATGAGGGTTACAGCCTCCAACTGTACTTTCTTTTGTTTCCAGGGTTCCTGGATGACTGCTCTTTTTGATTCTGGAACTTTCAGACTTAATCTGATTTAGGATTTTGCCTAGGCAGCTGCCTCTGTCAGGTGCAATTTCTCCTAGACCATCCCACAACCACCTTATTTGCGGCACGGAAGGCTTGGCTAACACGTCACCTCCTTGAAGAAGTTGTCCCTGTGCATTTAACCAAAGAAACTTCGACTTGTAGTCACTCTCTATTGCACCGTTCTTTCATATTTTTTTTTTCCTGCATGGCTCTCTTGCTTTCATCTGTATGTATTTCTCTTCAATAGCAGCTGCAGGAGACCAGGAGCTGGGCTGTCTGATCACTTCCTAGATTCAGGCCATGTCTGTTGAATAAGTGGAAAAAAAAGTAACCTCTGTGCCAACGTGACCTCATTCCCGTGACCTCTGGCACTAGCAGACAGTAGGTACCAAATTACTGTCCATTTAATTGGTCTAACTTCTCTCAGCGCTAACAATGGTTTCTAGAAGCAGCTAAGCTTCTGAACACTCATCCTTAGGAGCCAACTCTGTGGAGAGTCTTATTTAATGAGAGGGTAGTGTAACTCACAGTGCCCTTTTGAACTCTTCAATTCTTCCTGCTAAAAACACCAAACACTCTGGAATGGGGGGAGGAGGGAGGCTGGTTATAGACTCCCTGGCCCAATGGCCAGGGAAAATTGCCCTTGGAAAAAACCCTGGAGAGGTGTATGTTGTTAAAGAAGTTACCCTGAAGACAGTACCTGCCCTCAACACCTGTCTAGACTGTCACTTGTCATGACCAGGACAATGTGTGGTCTATATAGTTAAGCGTCCTCTAAAATAGCCTGGCTTAAGAGCAGAGGACAGAACTGTGGTACATTTAAAAAACAGAGGGTCAGGGAACAGTAATGACAACACAGACCCCGGATTTCGCCACTACAAACCAGATCCTGTGAGCTAGACAGCTCTGCTGGACCTCCAGAAGCCCCCAGAGACCTTGTCCTTCAGACAGCTGCAGGCAACTGAAGCTTGCAGAGAGGCACACCCCGGCTGCTGGTTCTGCTGTGGCCACATTTAGACTGCACTGCATTACCTCACTACCAGCCAATCAGAGCCTCCCAAGCCTCAGCACACATGCTCCCCTTTGCCACAGACATTGCCTCATGTCACTCTCGGCCCCTGGAGCCTCTGCTGCAGTGGCCAAAAACCCACTCTAGGTGGGTGGCCCAGGAGAGGTGGGAGTAGGAAAGCTGGAGAGCAAAGCCACAGGCAACAGTGGTTTCTCCCGGGAAGCCCTTCTGCACCTCACAGGTGTCCAGGATGCAGGGAATGTGTGTTCTGTTCACCTGGCCCCCTCTGACACAGTGGGTAGGTGGGTAGCAGGAGAGCTATAATAGAGCCAAGGAGAGACTTCAGCAGCCTCAGAAGAAACAAAGTGCTGCCTCTCAGTTGGAGCACTGTGTGCACCTGCTGGTGACATCAATGATCTGTCACATCTCCTCACACCAGCCCCCTCCTTAGAAGCTTGGTGCTGAACAAACAACAGTCCCCCATGGCCTGCTTCAGTCCCTGCCCACACCTTCCAGGAACTAAATTACAATCCTCTGAGCTGATTAATCTGAAGAGCTGAGACTAATATTTAAGCATTTTGGAGGGTCTTTCATGACTAAAGCATGTGTACTGTATACTGTTAAAACAAGGTAAGGGTTCACTGAGATCTTAGAAAAGGCATTGGCAAGATGTCACAAGGACTATCTTCTAGATCATCCCAGGATCCAGAGAGCTGGACTCATAGCCAGGACACCCCTGAGTGAAGGGCCCCAACACCTGCAGTCAGAGCTGCTCCTCCCCTGGGCTGCAGGTAGCTCCCTTCTTCCCTGAGGCATCCATGCTCAGTGTAGTGAGAGACTTTCAGAGAAGAGCAGTTTATCTTTACACGGTCTCACTTCAAAGAGTTTTCCCTCCAGGTAGAAAGAAGGATGTTAATATATCTTTAAACGGAGGAGGGGGTGGCAGTGGACAGGGCGGGAAGCCATTATAAATCGTCACAGGGTGTTCAATATTTTACACGAACACAGCTATCCAGCAGCAATAATGGCTCCACAGATGTGCCACGTGCGTGCATTGTTAATAGCTTTCCATGTGCCAGGGAGGAAATTGTGGTTAGGGAACACAGAGGGAAAAATACTAATGAGGAATAAAATCAGATAATTCAAGGACTCCCTCTGTTCAATGCCCACGTGTGCAAACAAGGTGTGGGGTCATTTCTTGCTGACATCTGACCGCAGAAATCCAGTGCAGACTTCCTTTCCCCTTTGTGAGTCTGGAAAACATCACCCTTCTACACATCACTGTTATGACTCATGTAGTGGGATTTCATGTTTTGGTAGTGTCTAACCCTTTCCTTGTTATACTCTGTGCCCAGTGTGTGGGGCCCGAAAACAAAAAGGTTACTTGCAAGAACTGTGGCTCCTTTGCACATGAAGATTAGTGAACATCTCAGTCAAAATTCTATGTTGAAATCGCTAATAAAACTTTATATATAGAGAGAAACAAAGGAAATTGATTTTGTGGTCTGCCTTAGACAATGAAGACTACCTCTTAACTGTTGGTATTCAGTTAATGCATCTGAGCCTGAAAGATAGGTCCTCATTTAATATAGCCATGTCAGTTGGTCAAGTGATTCTCTGAGGTGGGAAAGTGATTCTTTACGGAGGAAACAGGGGAAGGCTTAGGACTCAGGGAATGGAAATGATCCCTTCCATTATATTAGAGAATGGATGGTAATGCCATGCTTAGAGTCACTGTCTCTAGATCTCCTCCTTATCAAGCCAAAGTCTCAATAATCACTGGTGCAAAATGAGCCAAGCCCCCAGAAAGGGTTAAAATAAAGCCATTTGGCCATGAGCTCCTTCAAAAGCAACAAGAATTATTTTTTTAATGGTGCAGTTAGTAGAAAAGCTCTGGCTTCACTTTGCAAAGCTGATTTATTTTCATCCCGTTTTATTTCATTTATTACCTAAAGGATAATGCACACATTTTCAAGACCTGGTTAAAAAAAGAAACCTATTACATAACTGTAATAAGTCTGGCGGCTATTGTTGTAATGAACAAACTGGACATCTTGCCTCTGAGAAACAGATTTGGAGGTCTGTGGCCTGGGCCGTCTTTTAGGATGGTCAGGGCTGTCAGCTTCCTGGACAGGAAGGATAGGAAAACACTAGAGGTTAAAGGTATGAATCTACATAGTCCATAAAGGAATTGTGGAAAACTACTTTTCAAACATCAGAGAAATGAGGATAGGCAGGAACCTCTGGCTGGCTTCTCTTATCCCCTTCTGCTTCAATGTCATAGCAATAGAATCTGTCATTCTCTCTATATAAGTGGTTCTTAAATTGTGGGTCAATACCCCGTTAGGGGTTGCATATCAGATATCTTGAATATCAGATATTTACATTTATGATTCATAGCAGTAGAAAAATTACATCTATGGAGAACCTGTGTTGTGGATGGGGGTTACCACAAGGTGAGGAACTGTACTAAAGGATCACAGCATTAAGAAGGTTGAAAACCACTTTTCTGCAGGCTCTGTGTAGAGTATCCTCAGACCTCCATGCTTAATGACCCATGAAAACACCCATGTTACAAGACCTCTACATGTAAGTCTAAGGACAATAGGTAACACTGATGAAAGCAAGACAGAGATGTAAATCCTCTCAGGAGTTATGTCATTTAACTGGACAGTGTCTTCTTGGTCCATTTCTCCGTTGGATACCACTGAGGAAACTCAGTGGCTTATCTTAGGAACTCAGGAAGTGAGCTAAAGCTGGGACTCAGGTCCATGTTTGTTTTCCTGGTATCTAATACCACATACTAGGCAGAAGGTGGCCCATAGTCCCAGCAACAGGGATAGCACAAAGAAACACATCAAAAATCTAGTCTAGATCCCAGGAGCCCAGAACTATGGGATCAGAACCTGGAGTTCACCAACACCCCCAGGCAATAGTGTGCACATTAAAGTTGGCAAAGCAGAGCCCTAGCCTACACTGTCTCCGTACAACATGAACAACTTATCAGTAGGAAATTGCTGCTCACCATGGCAACTGGCCACTCTACAACCAGAGACCCTCAAGCTCTGAACTGGCCTCTAGAATGCTCTGGAGAAGATGTAGCTCCCTATTCCCAAATCAAAGCTCTTCAACGACAAGCAGATTTTTATATTACCAGCCTCCACAAAGGCACCAGCTGCTTTAAAGCCAGGTTTTAGTCACATCCTTGAATCCTCAAGCCAGCTGTCACTCATGATACTCTCACCTCACCCCCCCCCCACCATTTTTGTTTTGTTTTGTTTTTTGTTTTTTGGTTTTTTTTTTTTTTTGCTTTCACTTCTCACATTGACTTTTCTGGTGACCATCTCTAACCACCATGTTTTCCCTCCCCTGCTTTTTAGCTACTAAAATTCATGTTCTCCAAAGGAAACAGGCTCATCCTCTATCCCCAACCCAGGCATATTTTTCTTCCTGTTCCTATCATAAAGTTTTCATCTTCAAAGAAGAAATTGTTAACATTCAAGCACATGACTTGGAAGAATACAGCTGGATCTAACCCAGAAGCCTCTTCCCTGAAGACTAGCTTTTCTAGTACCAGAAGCTACAGAGTGAGCTGCCAAGGGAGAAAAGCAATCAACGGTCCTACCCGGCTGTGATGTTTCTGAACCACAGTAATGACCAGCATCGCAAGATATTCCCTAAGGGTGCAATAGCAGTATTTGTGTCTTGATGTTAATCAACAGCTGTCTAATTGGTCTTAAGGCTCATTCAATAGGAATGAACTCTATACCTGGTTCTTCCTGTGAGCCTCACCAACTATCTATGGCTGGTGAGTCCATAGAATCTAGAGGAGAACTTACTATGGCCACTTTCTCATACCAAGATAATCTCTAACTACAATGTTTTTAGACGGGATCTCTCACTGTAGGCCTGGCTGGCCTGGAACTTGCTTTATAGAGCAGGCTGGCTTAGAATTCCACCTGCCTCTGCCTTGCAAGTGCTGATATTTAAAGGCGTGTGCCACGACTGCCAGCTTCTAACTACATTCTTGATACTTACCTTCATACTCACAGATAAATGTGGCTCCCATCTCTCATCAAAAAGGCTTTTTGAGGCTGACAGGAACCATTTTTTAAAAGTCTCAACTGATTGAAATACAGAGATCAACTAACCATGGGGTACCCAGTTCCAAACGATACATTTGCAGCTCAATCCTATACTGACATCTCAAGGAACATCGCTGCAAAGAGGGTGGAAAGACTGTAAGAGCCAGAAGATCAGGACATCTACTGCAAGGCTCTGCCTTCTCTATACGATAAGGAAGCTGTACCCTTGACATCTCAACAATGTGGTTGCCAAAGCAAGACCTGAACAAAAACAACACCAGTTGCCATGTCAGTATGGAAGCAGGAAATCTCATGAGGTTCTACGCCTAGATGAAGATTTGTAGGCAATTAATGAGTGCTGAGAGATAGAGAATCAGTATTATGCAGGGATGAGCCTCAGCTGGCTAGCTAATATCAAGTGATCATCCAATACATATGAGGAATGCTACATGGACTATGAATTCAGCTGATTTTTATATTTATTTATAAAAACACAAAGAAAAAAAGGCCAGTTATGCTAGGATCCTACCTGCAAAAGTATAGCAGAATATGATTAATAGTGTCAGGGGTTGGCACTCTCTCATGGCTTTACCCAGCAACTGATGGAAACAGATGCAGAGACCCACAGCCAAACACTAGGCAGAGCTCAGGGAACGTTGTGGAAGAGGGGGACAAAGGATTAAAGAATCCACAGAGGTCAAGGATACCACAAGAAAACCTACAGAATCAGCTAATGTGGGCTCATAGGGGATCACAGAGACTGAACCACCAACCAAAGAGCATGCATGGGATAGACCTAAGCCCCCTACGCATATGTAACAGATATGCAGCTTGGTCTTCATTTGGGTCCCATAACAGTTGGAGCTGGAGCTGTCTTTGACTCTTCTGTCTGCCTTTGGATCTCTTTCTCCTAACTTGTCTGCCTTCTAGCCTCAGTGGGAGATGCATCTAGTCCTCCTGCATCTTGATATGCCAAGGCAGGTTGATATACATGTGAAACCTTTCCTTCTCTGAGAAGAATGGGGGGAGGGGAGAGGAGAAAGATGGATTGGGAAGAGATGAGGAAGGAGGGAAGAGGGGAAGCTTCCATAGGGATTTAAAGTAAATAAATAAATAAACGTTTTAAAAAGGAAAAAGCAAAAAGAAAAGAAAAGCACTTTAGTGATAAAAAAAAAACATTTCCTTTCAAGAACAGTGGGTGTGTGAGATTCAAGCTAGATCATTTTTAAGAGGAACTTTTTAATCTTTTGCATTTATTTTTAAATTGCATGTATGTGTACTGTATTTCCAGCATTCTCCCTCCTTTTTCCCTCCAACTTCTTCCATGTCCACCATTTCCTCTCAAATTCATGGCCTTTTCTTTGCTTTTTCCTTTTTTAAAATTTTATTTATTTATTTACTTTAAATCCCTATGGAAGCTTCCCCTCTTCCCTCCTTCCTCATCTCTTCCCAGTCTATTGCCCCAATGAAACACAATGACCAAAAAGCAAGTTGGGGAGAAAAGGGTTTATTTGGTTTACACTTCCATGTCACTGTTCCTCATTGAAGGAAGTTGGGGAAGGAACTCAAACAGAGCAGGAACCTTGAGGCAAGAGCTGAGCAGAGCATGGAGGAGTCCTGCTTACTGACTTGCTCCTCATGACTTGCTCAGTCTACTTTTTACAGAACCCAGGACTACCACCCCAGGGATGGCACCACCCACAATGAGCTGGGCCCTTCCTCATCAATCAGTAATTAAGAAAATGCCTTACAGGCCTGCCTGCATAAAGGCACTATTTTATTTGATTAAGTTATTTATTTACTTTCCATCAGGATTGCAACTTTCCCTCCCTCCTCTCCTCCTAGAATCTCCTTTCCCCCTTCCCACCCCATCTACCCATTCACTCCTCCTCCCTTTTTCCTCAGAAAAGGGAGGTCATGGAGGAACTTTCTTAGTGGAAGTTCTTTCCTTTCAGATGAGTTTATCTTGTGTCAAGTTGACATAAACTATCCAGGACAAAACGATTCTCCTTGGAACAGCCAATCATTACCTAAGTTTATCCATTTTCACTTCCCAGAAATAATTTTCTGGGGCCTTGGAGCAAGAAAAAAAATGAGTTCCTATCATAGGTAAAAGAAGTGAGACTATAGTCTTTTTGTAGTTCAGCACAAGAAAGAAGGCTGCCGCTTAATAAGGCTCAGCCTTGTGAGCATATCATCATGGAAACAGCAAATCTTCCTACTTTCTTGAAGAGAAATAACTCATTTCCACATAGAAAGAAGCACAATAAAACAATAATGAGGCCTTTGGACCCATGAGGGAATTATCCATAGCCTTAGTCCTGAGCTACATTCCCAATCCGATGGATTCATTCCTTCATTTTGACTACGCTTCTTCCCTTGCATGTGATGCTTATCCATCAACTGTGAGGCTTTAGGGCCACACAGTTCTGTAGCATGTCCCTGATGCCTTTGTCTTCTCCACAGCAATGTCCTAGAGTTAGCCCAGGTCCTGGGATATGGTTGCCCAGCTCAGGCTGGGAAGGGCACTTCTACTCTTAGTGTACCCAGAAACAGGCCAGTATTTATAAGACACATACTTCTCCAAAGATTTTGAGAGTCCAGTGGAAGAAAGAAGATAAGGCATAGAGTAATCGTAACAAGAGAGAAGGTGATACAAATCAAAATATCCATGGGCAATAAATGCTAGTAGAGGCCAAAGGTGGGAGAAGCCATGCAGCCTGAGGTCTTCAATAACTTCACAGGGAAAGGCAGACTTAACTTGCTTTTCACAGAGTGGTAGGATACAGACAGAAAAGAGGTGAACTCTATTATCCTTTCCAGAAGGGCAGGAGGGAAGAAGTGCATGAAAGGCTTCTCATTTGTTCTCTAGCAACAGCTGTTGGTATCTCTCTTGGGTAGAGGACATACCATAATCGTCTTAGGGAGCAACCATCCTAGGAGAATGGATGTCTCTCTGGATCTCAGCAGTGAGGTGTAGAGGGGCCGGCTTTTGAAGAACTCCAGGGTCTATTCCTCACTGAGCCTCACAGTGGTTTTTACCAGTAGAGTGCACACCTCTGCGTAACTGAGGCTCATAACTGCAGCCTAAAAATTGAGACCCTTACCCCTTAAGGAACTTACAGGTGCCAAACAAACACTTTGTATAAAACTTGGCATTGCCTAAATCTCAAAATGCACCATATTCCCAAGCGGCAGGAACAACCAAAATATCATATTCCATATACCATTGTGCTTCCCATAGCCACAGTAAGGGCTATTTGTGGACTTGTTATTCAGTATTTTTATCTTTCTCTCCACAATTTTCTATAGTGATTATAGGTATTTCTTTTGTGGCTTTATTTTATTTTTGAGCTAATACGACACACTATGAAGCATAAAAAAAAAAAAAAAGCTTGGTCCCAAGTGTCTAAGCCAAAGCAGCTGGATAAGGAAGACTAGGAACTGAATAAGCCTACCTAAAGCCAGACACCTCCAATATACAAGAGATTCTCACAATTAGCTATTAAATTTTATGCCAAAGAAGGGTAATTTAAATGTGAGTGCATACTTTATAGATAGTAACTTGTACAATATTGGCATGGTTATGATAGAGCTAACCAACTACTCTCTGGATTTTAATCCAGCTCCACAAGAGTTAATCCATTCCTAGAATTGCAAACCCAGTAAAGATTCCCTGGGTAGAAAGTCATAGGCCCTTAAAACAAAACAAACAAACAAACAAAAAACAACAACAAAAACACTACTACTATTATTTTGGAAAGTAGACAGGTTGCTAAAATGCCTAGTAAGTATTCATTACCATATTAACAAACTACTGCTATTCTCATCCTAACAAAAAGCTTATTATAGATGCAGGTAGCAGTTAAAGTAGAAATTTATAACTGGTCAAAGTGCTAATAACAGATGATTTTTGAGTGCCCAGCCCTAAACAGGACATTGATATCACCTTCTCCAAAGCTCAGATAACATCAAAGAAAAGGGACTATAAAGATCATAAGAGCATGGACTGGGCCGAGGCTCCCTACATATATGTAGTAGATGTGCAGCATGGTCAACATGTGGTCCCCGACAATGGGAGTGGGGGCTGTCTATGGCCCTGTTGCTTGCCCTTTCCACTAACTGGCTTTCAGGTCCCAGTGGGAGAGGATGTGTTTAGTCCTGCGACTTGAGGTGCCTGGGTGAATTGATACTCCTTGGGGAGTAGAGAAGAAAGAGGGCAGGGTGGGAGAAGGGGAGGACAAGAGTGAGGCTGGAAGGAGAGGAGGGAGAAGTTCTGGGATGGAGCTATAAAGTGATTAAATAAAAAATAAAGAAAGAAAGCACTTAACAGATCTATAGGCGTCTCCTGGACATGATGAGACTATTGTACTCATAAACTCCCAGCAGCTATGGTTACCTGCACAGGATCTGCACAAGAGGGGGCCAGTCAACATTCTGTCATGAAATGGGGGGAGGGGAAGCTCATGAGCCCTCTTCCTTCCCTAAAGGACTACTGGCTGTTTGTGGATTCTAGAAGAAAGGGTGTAACTTTCTCTAGATGTGTAGCCAGTGATAAGTTGCCTAGACCCCAGTAAATAACCTCCCACCTATGCTCATGAAAGGAATCATAACCAAACAGAAGAACATACTCAAAGACATGAAGGCAGGAAAGAGACTTCTTTGGAAGGAAAGGGTTAGCAGATGAAGAAAGGGGAGAATGAAAGAACGCAATGAATTGAAAATAACTAAATTTTATTATATAAACACATTAAAATATTGAAGAATAAATTTTAAAATTCCAAAGGGCAAGACTTCTGCCAGCTATGCTAATGATAATAACACCGTCCAAACAATGAAGAAAACAACAAACAAAAAATACAGAGTTAATACACTACACATAAAGATTGAAATATGCCAAATCACTACATACAACATGGTCATAATTATATTCATAATTATGCATTCAGCTCTTGAGAAAAGGTTAAACTTTGATGTCCTTTAAGACTTTTTTAAAAAAATGGTTAAGCATTAATTCATTTGGGGAAGATGACTGGCAGATTAGTTCAGATTAAAAATAGTTTAAGATAGGAAAATGATAAAATCAGAAAAAAATAGTCCCTTAGCAGGAACTTCCAATTATCCAAAAATGGGAATCTTTTAGAAGGATCTTTGGAGGTGTGGTTGTCAAATTTCAACATGATAAAATCACTTCGAAGACTTGTTGAACTGGCAGACTGTTCATTTTAATTAATCTTAACAATGATTCAGTATAATTATAATTCCCATATTCCATAGGAGAAAGCTAGGTTTCAGAGAGGGCAACTGGTTTGAACAGGCTCACTCTTCAAAAGCTTCTGGGTATGTGGGCTGAATTTTATCTCTGACACATTTATGTGTGATGCTGAAGTTAGTAGTTTACAGTGGCACTTTGGGGACCATTGCTTTAGAAAGCAAGTAGGGAAATTATCAATAGGGAGAAGGGATACATGGTCAGGTTCATGGGAAAGGCCTAATTTTCTTTCAAATTGCAACACTAGTCTTGGTTCTAAGACTAACCCTAACCCTAACCCTAAACTAATCCTAACCCAAGAAGAAGTAGAGTTGTTACCCTAAATCTTGCCTTGCTAGCATCCTTCTTTTTCCTATGCAAGCTTCAGAGCCAGAGGCTGCAGCTCCCAAGACCTATCTGCCCCTCAGAGTTTCTCAGCCAAGACTCTTGCAGGGAGGAAATGTCCTATGTCACGGTGATGTTGTGAATCAGGGGCATGTTGTATAATTTTTCGAGCAAGCTCTGCCAACCAGTGTTGTCACAAGCAGAGGACTGCAGAAGCCTATAAAATCCTCACACATGGAATGTGTTGACATTGGTAATCTCATAAAGATGGATTTGCTGTTTGCTCAAAAGCTATAGACTATTTGTCAAAGATAGAATGTAAAAGCAGATGCTGGCAGGTCAGGGCTCTCCTTCAAGGTTATCTTTGGTTCAGGATGTAAAGGAATGATCAGGTAGGGTCCATGGCCCACCTTCTTCCTCCTCCCTTAGTACTCTGAGCAGAGATGATTGGGCTTAGTTGTCCATGGGGCATGGGACAATTGTCATATACATTAAATCTTGTCTCCAGCACATACGTTAGGCTGAGGACCATGGACTCAGCAAGTAGAAGTGGGTATCAATGAGAGCATTTACTGAATACCTACTGTATACCATGTATACTTATAAGATATATGTCTGTATACATATCTAACTATATGTGTAAAGGTAAATTATGTATGTGTATATAGCAGCAAGACACTCATACACACACACACACATACACAACCATGGTTTATATAAATAACCTAATATATTCTCCCTAATCTCCAAACCAGAGGTCAGCCCCTTGTCAGTAAAAAGCAGAAATGGTAGTATTATTGGCTTGAGCGGACATAGTCTGTGTCAAAGATACTGAGTTTTACTAGTATAGAGCACTCACAGCTGTAGACAATAGACAGAGAATGCTAAGGAGAATGTTCAAGTAAAACCTTGTTTAACAAGGAGGCAAAATCCCAGCCTCTATCTGCCAACTCCTGTTCTAAACATATGTTTCTCAGCCCAACAAGAGGAGGCATTTGTCCTTTGACCTCTTGTTCTGTATAGCTAGTTGCTCTAAGCTTGTATTTAGTCCCTAGCTTCTAAGTAACAGGTATGTTAATGACATCTAAATTCTTAGCTCCAGCCTAGACTTCCTCTTAAACTGTCTACCTATGTCTCCTCTTGGTGCTCTCACAGACACTGAAACCACACAAGTCCAAAACTAACCCCTAACTTTAGACACTTGCCCCTTTTACAGCATCAGACCACATTGCCCTGCTCAGATCTGCTCACAACTCCACCCCACACTCGTTCCCTGTGTTCTTTAGTCCCATTAAAACTCTGACCTGAGCTCTTCTGTGTCACCTTCCAGACTTTACCTCAACCACAGGTTTCTTCCCTGACATCCATTTTACCATTTACCTCCCTTCTTCAGGCTCTCTGTGCTGGCTATGACACGATCTCCCTTGAGATTCCTTTGGCTAAATCTCTGACATCACCAAGTATGATGCCAAGTATAATTTCAACTCTGCGGCCTTTCAAGAGCCTTTACATAAATTAACCATCCTTCTAGTTATCCACCTTAATCTTTCTTCTTTTTTTTTCCTCTCTTTCTTTTTTTCTTTTTTGTCTGCTCCTTAGAAGAGGGTACCTGTCAAGAAGGGTCAAGCTTTATCTGTCTGGCTCACTGTTGAAATCCCTAAAGCTAGAGATAGGTCAGTTATAGACTAGATATTCAACATCCTTTAAAATAAATAGATGAATGTACCAAAACAAAAGGCCACAAGGCAAATAACAGTCATCTCATTTAATTCCGCAACTGCTTTACCAAATAGGCAAGGCAGTGTTGCTGACAGAGCTGTGACACAGTGGGATGACTTGCTGCAAGTGACACAGATTATAGATGCCATGGTGCCAGAGCCCTGTCTTTTGGATTGGAAGTCTTGTCTGCCACTCACACAGGATACAAAATTCATAAATCCCCTCCAGCAATTGTTTTGCAAGGAGCAGGAACTGTTTTCTAGCTATTTTTATAACTTAGCAAATGACTCCCAATGCAGGGTTTATCAAGCTATTTCACAAGTGCCTGTCCATATCACAGATGTGGAGGGAGGAAAATGTGCAATTTGGTCTTGATTGACAACAAGAAAAATGAATAGAGCTTGAGAGGAGTTGACTGAGAAAGAAACACAAGCAGTAGGTGTTTGATTCCCACTTCTTCTGTCTAAAGAATCTACAGCCTTTGGGAACATAATCTTTTAAGACCATCTACAGATCTGTAGGACCACCTCAGGAAATAAGTGGCATTTTCGTTTCAGCGGTATGCAACACACAAATGACAAAACACAGTGTCACTTTTATATGACTTTCTACTTGACCAGTCCCCAAAGCAGCATCTAAACCGATATTTGGAAAACAAAGGAAAGCCAAACAAAACCCCTGCGTCATGTGCACACCCACAGCTCTCCAGCTGGTACTCAGGGATCATCCTCTACTTCCGAGAGGTGGGGTGATGCAGCCACTGCGTTAGCACTGCAGTCAGGTGTCTTGGAGTTTAACCACAGCTTCGCTTCTAGTCCTAGGGAGCCCCTAGACATCTGCCTTCAGTTCTGTCTCTCTGATTTCCTTATGCACCAGAGAATTAACATGCTCTTGGCAGCACTGGATAACTGAATTGAATAAGTGCAAAGCCCTTAGAATGGAGCCTGGCTCATAGCAGATAGTCCATTAACAGGGCATACCATGTGTTATTTTAGAAGGCTCCAGGCCACCTGCAAACAACTTCCAGCTGCAGCGAGGCAAAAGCCTGCAGCATGGGAAACACTACCCTAGAGCATTGATTTTAAATGGGATTGCTCTGAAGAAGCCTGTTCTGCACTGTATATTACTGTCCTCTAGGGCTTTCAAGACACTGCTAACTTAATGCAGATACACCAAGACCCAGTCCTACCCACCTGACTTGACTTTGTTTCTTAAATCCATGATTTCTACCACCATGCTCATTAGACCTGAACTCCATCACAAGAAACAATGGTAGCTGCCCCCTGGTACTTTATATAGGAAGACTGTATATCTGTAACTACCAAAAGCTTTTGTTACTAAATTTAAAAGAATATTAAGACTACACTTTACAGAAATTGGAAGTTTTTATTTTGGTTTTTCAAGCAGTTTGGTAAATTTCCCTATATAGTGTGTATAATATATATATATATACATATATAATCTATACTAAAGTTATAGAAATCTAAAAAGGATATCAAAATAATTCATGATTTTCCCTTCCTTGATTCCCCTACCTGATAAGATATTGTTGTTCTTCAGACTTTATGGTCTTACCTCCACGTTTCATTTTCTTTCTTTCTTTCTCTCTCTTTTTTTTCTTTCTTTCTTTCTTTTCCTTTCTTTCTTTTGTCATCTCCTAGTGAACACCCATATATCATAGTTCTAGGCCGCAGTAAGAATTGTTCTTTTACACTTTGATGGTTCTGTTCAGTGGCCCTGGCTAGGCCCAGAGGATGGTAGGAAGATAAAATGTTTTGGATGTTAGTACACTAGAGGCCCCAGTAAAATCCACAAAGCCTCTTGCAGCAAGGTCACAATGTCTGACCAATAGTCCAGCTAGCTACATGCATAAGGATTAAACAAGGTGAAGCACACATAACTGTGTATACTTTGGAATTCTCTAGAAGGAAATTTATGAAATGTATGATGGCTGTTAACTTCACTGACTAGGTCAGAGTATTTGTGATAACTGACTCCTTCTTTGCACTAGTTTTATTTATTCAACAGACATTTACTTAAAGCTTCTTGCATCATGTATTATATCATGCTGATGGATAGTCTCCTAATAATAACAATTTACAAGAAGGTGCTTCCTAGTGATAGAAAATCAGCATGGCTGCTTCTCTCCCAGGGCAGCAACTGAAGCAGTAATGGAGGGACAGAATGGAGAGATGGGAGAGTAGAGCTCAGCAGGAAACTGCAGATGTGCTTTCTGAAGTGCATCTCAAGCTGACTGACAGATGTTTAGATCTCCTGAGCTCCCTAAACTCTGGGTCTTCAAAATCCCAAACTATCTCCCTCAAGACCATTTCATGTAACCATGGGATCAGCCACAGATATGAACTCTCTCTCACTGGTTGAGGCACACTTGCTTTCTATACTCCATCTTACAGGTCATGGGCAAGATGTTGTAAAAATTAATAAGTACTTTATGGAGGACAAATACTAGGTCAAAGAAAAGTCAAGAAATGCTAATGCTGATGATATTTAAATACTGCTCGGGGTAGTACCAGAATAAGCTGAATTCCAGGATGTGTGAACATTTAAAAATAATTTTCACTTATTTTCGGTTTATTCTGCATTGAAATAATCAGTAAGCCACAATATACGCTGAAAACTGTAAACAAGTAAACAGTACCTTTTCATCACATATGTACAAAATAAAATCATCAGGAAGAAGAAAAGTCAAGATATGGATCCCTACCTACGGAGAAGAAAAGATAGCACACAGAAAAATAATTGAAGGATTATTAATGTATGTGGGACTATATTTCTATACACCTTCAGAGAAATGTTACATTCTAACTATGCTCCCAAATTCAGGTATTCGAACGTAGTTACCAGTCTCACACAGCATTAAGGGGTGAGACCTTTAGTAGGTGACTAAATGGAGAGAAAAAAATATGAAAGGAACTAGCAAATCTATAGAATATTTGAAGAGAACTAACAATGGCTCTTTTGCCTCTTCTGTCATGTAAGGGGAAACACAGTGTCTATCCTCTCTGGAAGAGTCAGCCATAAGTAACTGTCTTCAAAATAGAGTAAACCTAGTAAGACATTAACCTTGGACGGTTTAACCTTCAAAAGCTCTGAGAAATAACTACCTATTCTATATGAGTCTATTCTATTGAGTTTTGTTACAGTACGACAAAAGCTGTGAGGTATGAAGTAAAAACAAAACCATTTTAGACTCAGTTTATGTTAGATCAATAATTTATCTGAGCTGGTAAACTTTTTTATCTTTTAAGTACTTACCTTAGCTTCAGTTTATTTAAGTTTAAATATGGAGTAAATTAAGCTGGAAAGATGGCTCAGCCATTAAAGGCTAGGCTCACAACCAAAAATATAAAAATGAAGTAAATTATACTCAATTCTGGAGATCAAAGAAAACTTACATAAGACACCTTCTTTTTGGTAGAATCCAGAGTATAGTAGATGTCCTATATGTGCTAGTCTGTAAATACATTGTTCCCATGTCTACAGGACAAGACGAGAGTATCGTAAGTGCTGAAAGATAAACATAACTCTCTCCTTGTCAAAGAATCAGGGATTGAAAGCATTCTACTGTAATGGGCAAGTAACTTTAACCGAAGAGAATGAACAGGTCATTGAGCCTTCAGCCAGCATGGACCTGGACACAAGGCATAAATGGCTACGCTGTGACAAGAGCTTCCATTAGGAATCATACAAACAGTGAAATGGACTTGAGGAAGAAAGGTGCCAACTGTTAGAGAGTTGTTTCCACAAATGTTTCCAATAGTCACACCTCCAATGGGTCAGTGCTGAGCACTAAGACAAACCCAAGAGTGAATAAGGCATTACCTGCTACAAATTGCGGGAACAGGGGAAAAGAGAGTGGGGGGAATGCAAGATCAAAGAAGCTGATTTTGTACTGGGGAGAGAGAGAGGGTACCCTGAGGGAGGCAATTATAGAACATTTTAAATCAAAGAAGCAAGTCAACAATTACAAGTAAGCCTGATTTCAATTGAGGCTAAGTACTGAGGCTCAGTGGGGAAATGGATGAGGAGAGTTATGAAAACTAGTGCTTCATGAATTCGCAGCCCTTGACAGCAGTCAAGTTGGAAAAGCTGGCACAGGTACATTTCGGGAAGTGGTTATCATGTCCCCTCCTCCCAACACTGCTCAGTAGGACCAATGGCTTCCTTGGTGGCAGAAACAACCAAGGACTAAAAGATTAAAGAATCTTTCAAAAGGTACAGCTATGAATCTAATATGAGTATGTCAGTTTGCAAAAAATAAAACAAACAAAAACAAAAAATAACTAGCATTCCAGAACCAGTGATCATATGGCAGGCATGGTGTTCAATGTTGGTCTTCATGTCATTAACTCACCGAATCCTCACAACCAGCCTGTGAGAGAAACACTCTTCTATTCTTGTTGTCACCTTTTAGAGAAAGGAGCAGACATTGGAAGCTTAAGTGAGGAGCTGGGTGACTTTGAAGAACTTTTTGACAAATGCATGCTGCTGTCACTCATAACTCCCTCTCAAGCTAGTTATTTTCCAACCAGTGTTGTGGGGTAAGGTGCAGAATGCAGCAGTGATACAGTAAAATTAAACCATTTAGGCAAGACTTACTGTTTCTACCTCTACCTATCTACTGGTTACATCTACAATCTACTATTGACACTCTGGGACTTTGTTAATTGATGCTAAAGTGGGTGAGGTACCCTACAATCAAATTTCTTTGAGGTTATGTCATGCCTTCAGTTTGATGTCTTGTCCTTCAGCTTTATCGTTTCTTAGAAAAGTTTCCATCATCCGTTCCCCACCTTGAAACTGCTACATGGACCTTACTCTGGTCTTTGACACTTGCTGGTAGTTAAGTGTAAATCTGGATCCAGGCTGGAGATGGGGTTGGTGATTTTCATCATACCAAGGAAGAAGAGAAATAGGAACATTGCCTTGAGTCAGATACTTACCTAACCATCTTCATCAAAATGTGTTCTGATGACATGGTTGCTTCAGCTGTCTCTACCTGGTCACTTTGGCATCACAAAGAACTCCATCAATGTTCCTAGCATATCTCCAAGGTACTCAAATAGAGCCCAAGTGTATACGTGTATATCAAGAAAGCACATGTCTAGGTAGAAATAAAGATCTTGTACTGACAATGATTGTTGTATTGAAACCTGGGAATGATCAGGCAGGGATCCCTGGAGTTCATCTAGTGATGGGATATTTCTACCTCCTCAGATTGATAGAAAGTTTCCATTTGAATTCTGTAATTGGCTGGCAATTTGCACTTGCATAAGCTCAGCCATAAGGGCAATCCTCATCTGTAAGCCATGGGTATCATGAAAAGCTGCATGGTCTGAGGAAGGAGAACCTAAGGATACTTGTTTATTAGGAGGTGGGCTTCATGCTCCTCTGATATGGTGAAGTAGTCTCAGGTTCCAGTCTCTCTGTCCCTGTCTAATGCTCATTCCTTTATTTTTTAAATTATTTGTATATGTGTATTATATATGTATGTGAATGTGAAAGAGTACAGTCTAGAAGAGGGCCTGGGATTCCCTGCACCTCGAGTTATCAGCGGGTATCAGCTGCTGGATGTGGGTGCTGCGTAACAAACTGGGGTCCTCTGTGAGACTGGTACATGCTCATAACTGCTAAGCCATCTCTCCAGCCCCATTTGTGACAATTTCTAAGTCTAGATTTTCTCTGTGATCCAAGACAGCTTATAGAAAGCTAGCTCTGAGCAAAAGGTACTAATTTAGCCACATGGCCCCAGCTCCTGAACGTTTCAATTTAACATATGACTTTGGCTCAGAACAATTCATTATGATTGCAACATCTTTTCATGTACAGTAGACCATGGGTTCTTCAAAGTATGTTCCTTGCTTCACCATCACCATGGTAACACTTGTGTCAATACCCACTCCTCAGAGGGTTGTCTAATATTTGCGTTTTCTTTTTTGGTATCCTAGAAATAGTGCAAGGGTGAAAGGAAAATGAGAAACAGGAATATATCAAGAAACATATCAAAGACTCATTTGCAGGTAGACAGTGCATGGGCTCCCATGAATGGATGTTCATGTGCTGGCCTCTAAAATCATTCCCAGTTTTGTTTTTTGTTTTGTTTTGTTTTGTTTTGTTTTGTTTTCAGAATAGCTGTACTGAATGTTAGCCTGGTGATGAACTCTCCATCGTAGTGACCCACACTAACTGGCTCAAAGGGAGAGATTTAATCAATCTAACCAAGTTCCATGTCCTCAAAATGTTTAACTGATTCTATTCTAAATCTGCAGAGCTTCCCTTTGTATATATTAGATAATCCATATAATTATATAGAAACCATGGGATACCTATGAGAAATTATGTGCCTAACACTCAAAATGCATGCACCTAAGAGCTTTAATGTACTTTAAGGTCACTATTTACCTGAATCATTTCTCAAATTTAGAAGCTATGGTAATTTATGCACACAGACTTTCTATGTATATTTACACTACAGTCACATAGCTGCTGAACTAGGTGATGCAATAATTTTTCAAAGTGCTCCTTATTGTCTTATGAACCAATGAAAGGCAAAGGACTTCTGCAAAACAAATTAAACCAAACTGCCAATGCAGCTTGGATACAAACAATCCAAGAAGAGACATCTGGGCCTCAGAGGTGGCTTGACAGGTGTGTCTCAAATGATCATTAAAACAGGATCCAGAAGAACTGGGTCCTACCCACAGTTCCCCTGTTATGTATCTAAAGAATATGAAGAAAAGTCATATAACCTTTCTGGTGTTCACACTCTGTGTAGTCCTAAAGATGTTGAAAATTGATCCATAGTTCTTCTATGCAGAGATACACTAAAATATATAATGGTATGTTCTTTCCAAGCTTTTCTCCCAGAAAATCCCCATCTAGATCCTTTTCTTTATCTGTATAACATGCTCAAACCAATAGTTGTCTTCCGAACAACATTTTATGAAGATGAGATTAATTCTAAGTCTTTTCTGGCTTCAAATTTGTAATATTCTGAGAGTAACCAGGACTAACTACAGATTTATTTTGTTGTGTGTATGAGAGAGTGAGAGAAAGGGAGAGAGAGGTATGTGTTGTGCTTACACATAAGTATGAGAGTGTAGATGACCATACATGTGCATAGTGGCCAGAGGAGGACACTGGCTGTCTTCCTCCATTGCTCTCCAACTGGTATCAATGAACCAGAAGCTTGTTAATTTGGCTATGTTGGAAGTCCATAGGTCTCCCAGGACCTACCTATTTCTGCTCCCAGTGTTAGGGTTACAAGCACATGCATCGGTGTCTGTGCTTTGGGGGATTTTTGTTTTTGTTTTGTTTTGGTTTGGTTTGGTTTGGTTTTAATGTGGGTGGTGGCGACTCAAACTCAGATGCTTATGCCATGATACCAAAGGGACACAGAAATGGCTATTAAAATACAAAGACTACATAAAATTGGAAAACTGATGTTTACTTAACTTTTCTAGAGAACAATCAAAAAACACCTACCATAGACCTTGACAATCAAGGTGCCTTTAAACCTACTGTTGGAAATTGATAATTTGGTGCCAATTTTTCATTCTTTCCTGAATCCATATCTTTTCTATGTAACCTGTAGTGCCTTCCACCTTTGAGCAGAATATTAACTGCATTGTAATATAACTTGCTTTGTGTTGCCCATAAATGTGATTGATGTGCAGTCTTAATGGGTATGGCAAGGATGAACTTGTCCATATCTCTGCCAATGACATGCAATCATACCAGCCTTATAGCTCATGAGAAGCAGAGGAATTGAGTCAGTCTACTGAATCATTGTAGCCCAAGCTAGCCTCCATCAACCAAGAGCCAGCCAATTGATGCTAATGTGTTAAATTATGCCTAGCCAAGAACAGAAGAGCCACAAGCAAGCTCCACTCAGTTATTTAAGCAATACTGCTTATATCACAAGGCTTTGGTTTAAAGGGTTATTATTACACTGGGTACCTAATGCTGTAACATTTCTACACCTAAAATTTACCTACTACAAAATATAAAATACATATATTTCATAAAAGTGTATGAAGATTTAGCTACAAATATGTTTATCACAATATTTTACAGTATAGAAACATAAACACAGCATATGTGACAACAAGAAGGTATTAATTACACTTAACACTGCTGGTATTTCAGTAATGGTATTACTTAAATACCATTCTACTATTAAATGTTGTAGAAAATCATTTACTAAAGTGTGAATGTTAATATATCTGAAATTGACTATGGAAACATATATAGACTGATCTCATTTTTAAAATAAATATGTATAATTATAAAAAGAAACAAAAGTATAATGACTGAAATGGTAATGGTCATTTTCTCTAGGTGGTAAGCATACAAAAATTATATATATAAATATATATATATTAGAATAAACTTGTGTATCTTCAGAAATATATTTTAAAGTACTGGTGAAAGTTAATGAGAACACTCAGAGCAGATAAGGCCACTGGTGTTGCTCTTAGAAACACAAAGGAAATGCTGAGATAGATAAGTCTGGACCAATACCAATCAGAATCCAATGCCATCGCTACAACAGGGCAAAGGCTGAGAAAAAGGCTAGCAGAAAAGGTCCGATCAGGGCAAGGGCTGCTCTTTCACCTGCCTCTTTCTCTGTTTCCTCCTTTTTAACTCAGGATCAGGAGGATAAGGACAGCTACATTATTAATGCATTAATTATGATAATATTCTATGCACAACTAATACATGTCAAATCATCCTCATGCCAAATTGAAAACTGACATTTTTGCTTCATGAATATTGCTCCACCAGTGACATTTATTGTACGTTTCCAATCTTGCAACAGTGAATGTCAGGTCAACTATCAAGCATTTGCTTTCCTTCCACTTTATTTCTTATTTTAAAGCAGTCTCCTGTCACTGTTAATTGGGATGCAAAGTCAGGTTGCACTTGGAGAATGTGAGCCTTCTGGCATCTAGAATATCTTGGTTAGGCCCCTGCAAGGCTCTGCTGCACCCAGACTGTGTGTCTGTCCATGTCTTCTTCCCCTACCTGCATTTGAAATCACTGTCGCCACCTGAGCTTGCACTTCCGAGCACTTATAACCCTATATAATTTATTTATTCTATAAATTTCCTACCACTCACCACTGAAATAGAATCTCTGTGATGACAAGAATGTTGGTTCCCACCATTACTTAGGATGATTCTAACAGAGATCAGACATTTGTTAAGTAGTTACTGGACAGGTACCAGACTGTACATGTCTGGCATTTGGGGGATCCTCAGAGTTAAGGAAGTATTCTAGCCACAAGTTATATCTTATTGCATCATGTAATACTTGTCTTGAATCTTAATTGATCAGGGATCCATAAATTGGTTTTTTTAAACCCTCTCCACTCATATGCTTATTGCCAACCTTCAGTTTCACATTTGCTGCTGAAAACCATCAGTTCTATTCCTTGCAGCTGCCACATGTCTATTCTGCTACCATCCTGTGGCTACTTCTTGTCTAGTAATTCCCACCTGCCATGTTGTCTGGAAAATCTTTCCAACATCTCTCTACATAGTTCCTTAAGCAATGAATAAACATTTACTCATAATCTACGGTGTTCTTGTTACTGAAATTTGAAAGAAGCAGAGAGGCAAAAGCCCTGGCAGAAATATCAAATGCTGCTGGGGGAAAAAAGAAAATGCTGGGTGTGAGGTTGTCTTAAATTTCTGCCTTAGTTTCAGCCTTGTCATGTCTGCTCAAATCCACCTTCTCAACCTCTTTCCCTAGTTTTCTTCTGTGAAGATGGCAGACAGACAATCACATCTATTAAATTAATAAAATGAGTCATTATTATTTAGCAAATAACATGTTATTGATGATTGCATTGATCATCACTCTCACAATCATAAAAAATCATGTTTCTATCAATAAAGAAATCAAGAAGGAAATTAAATGTTGTATGTAAAGACTGTGCTGAGTATGAACACGGATCTCAGTTCAATTTCCCCCGGCATCGGGGTGGAAGTAGTGGGAAATATCCTTCCTTGATGTTGAAAGAATATCTTTCCTTCATTTTAAGCTGTCTCTTTTTTGATACAGTGATAATGATGGTTAATAAGGCCGCAAAGAATAAAAATCATATCCTTATTAGCATTACCTTGTTGGTTCCCTTGACTAGTTTTATTCTTTGTGTGTGTGTGTGTGTGTGTGTGTGTGTGTTAGTACCAGGGTCAAACTTAGAGCATTAGGAATGCTAGGAAAGTATTCTACCAACCGAACTTCCTCACAGTCCTACAATAACTTTAAAATATTACCTTTACACCCACAAATAAGAGAGTTACTACTCTAGACAAACAGTGGGATTATAACATTGGAAAAGCTGTCTTCTAAGGGAAAAGCTAAGGTATGGATATGCTTACAGTCAAGTTCAAAAATAGTAAATCATTAACTGTATAAACAGAAATGGGATGAAGCTGCTAAAGAGCTATGCAATCTAACACAGCTATGTTGTAGTCCTATACCGGTCTACTCCAAGGGAAGTTTGTATCATTGAGTTGCAGAGACCAGAGATTTCTTGTACATTTCAAGATCCTGGCATCTTGATACATTAAATGAGGGCAGGGTCTCTCGGGCTGGGGAGATAGGGGCCACAGGATAGTCAGTTACTTTCCGTACCTGCAAACCCTTGACACATAGCAGAAGAATGAGGGTCGGTGAACTGAGGGGGTGGGGAGAGAAAACGAATCTGCGACTGAGAAGACAGAACGAGAGAAGGCCTAGGGAAGAGGTGCAGTGAGGCAGCGCCACAGCATGTCAGCAGAAACACCAGATGGGAACTGTAATTACTTTTTTCCCCCAACTCTGTTCGTGTTTTACAAACCAGTACTGACACTTGAACAAAGAGCCTTGAAAACGCAGGCAGAAGCGAGGTATGTAAATAGCAGGCTCTGCGGATCTATCTTTCTTAAAGAGTGGAGATGGAGGTGGCAGCTTCTCAGCGTACACATACTAGGGAGCAGAAACAGCCTCAGCAGAGTGTGGGTTCACTCAGCATAGAGAGCGCTTCACTGTGAACCCCTCAAGTCACGGGACCTAAGAGGTGATAGCTCCGAGTATGGACTATAGCAGGGCAATACAGGGCAACAAGAAACCAGAGACACCCAGATCTGGTGCAGTTTGAACACACAAGTTCCGTGTGCACCCTCTGGAGATTTCAGGGCTAATTAGTCCATGCACTCTGTTGGGGTGGGGGTTGTGTTTACACATGTGTGAATAAGAACACGTAATATTTTCCCAACTATATTGTCACCTTTTTCCCTGTGGCAAAATTAATTAAAATAGTATTTCTAAATACCCATACGTCTGACATCTCGTAAATGGTCAATGTTTGCTGAGTTGAACAATCACAAAATAAGGACTATAGCACATATGTGCTCATACACAATCCAACTCTGACATGTTTTATTGGTTCTCTGACTCTTTGGGGTCATTCACTTTGACAAAAAAGAAAGATGCCCACCCTGTACCCATACCCGGCAAAGAGAAAGGAGATACAACAACCCCACAGATTTGTCTTTGTCTCTTAAGCTGAGAGAGAACATTGGGCCTCCAATCATTAGGCTAAGCCAGATTTGCTTTCTAAATATTTCTTTCCCTCTCATTTCCACCCTCATCATCACCAGATATATCAGTCTACCTTAAGACAATCATCCTTCCCTCTCATAATTTGTGATTTGTCACCTCTATGTTTAAACACCATCACCAATTTAAGATCACGTGATGAAAGAAAGCTTGAGTCCCACTCAGGGGAAATTCACAAATAATATTAATAATAATAAGATGCACACACACACACACACACACAAATGCCAGGCTAGAACTAGAGACAGCACTTTGGAGAGTGCTTGCCTAGCATGCACAATGCCGCAGTATCACGTAAACCAGATGTTGTGGTGCACGCCTGTAATCTCAGCACTTGGGCGATAGATGTAAGAAGATTAGAAGTTTGAGATCATCCTCATCTAAACAATGAGTTTGAAGGAAGCTTGAGATACAGAAAACCATCCCAAACACCCCTCCTCCAATCCCTCAATTAAGAAAGATAGGAAGGAAGGAAGAAAGAAAGAAAGAAAGAAAGAAAGAAAGAAAGAAAGAAAGAAAGAAAGAAAGAAAGAAAGAAAGAAAGAACAACCAAGCTGATGACCAAAGGATAAGGACAGACATATCAGAGCATGATAGGGTTTCTCTGTTCCTGGTACCTCCTTGCTGAACTCCAGAATGGCAGTGCCTACAACCCTAATCACCAGAATAAATTCCCCCTCCCATGTGTCAAAATTGACTCAAGCGATTCTGAGTCTGAGCAAGGTGAAACTAGTCTTTAGGGTTTAGTTACAGAATGAAAGCTTTTCTCTGTGAGGCTCACCTTAGTAAGCTCCACAAACCCAGAAAGGGGGTTGCACTGCCAAGAAACCTTTTCTCAATCACAAATGTTACCATTCAGTGAAGATGTAAGTTCCTCTTTGTCTCATGGTATCTCAGAAGATGGCTAACATAGCTAGGAACACTCCCCTGTACTCCTCAGCTTCAACACAGCCTTAGCATGCCAACAGATATGGTCTGAGGACAGACTTCATGATTTACAGAGGCTCCCATGCTGGGATCTCACACGGGAGAAGGAACACGCTAGGCCTTTTTATAACCCTGAGTTAGCTGCTCTTGGCACCCAATCACCTCTCCATGTCCCAAATCATCACATCAGTGATCAGGTTTTACCGTGTGGGACTTTAGGTGATACAAAGGCCCTAGAGATGAAACCATGAGCCCCACACAGTCTCCAGTACCTCCTCTCTCTACAATCTCCACCTCATGTCAAAATTTAACCTTAAAACTTTGTCCATTATTTAAGCTTACTTAAAAGAAAAAAAAGATTAGTCCTTCCATCTAATGAGACAGGAGAAAACTTGAAAACCCAGAAGAAAGGGATGCAGGAGGAGGAACTTTGAGTAGATGGGAAGGGATGCAGGAAGAGGAGACTGTGAAAGTTAGAGAGAGCCTCATAACAGGGAACTGCAGGTCATAAAGATAACCTGTGATACCTTCCCTGACTACTGGTCCCAGCACCATTCTCCACCCATCCCTGAACCAAAGGCTCTCCAAGCTAATAAAGCTAAAATAAGAAAGATCAGTCAAGATGACAACATAATTTTCCTACTACTAATAGCAACAATGCTTGCTGCCATTACTATTATTATTCATAATAAAGCCATTTGAGCCCCACTCAATAAAATGTTTAACAAGCCCATTAGGAACAGGAAACCTATTTCCTGACTGGTACTGTTTACACACATCATTAGGAGATACTTGCTGGCTGGGAGAAACCCCACTTGCTCTAACCCAGACTTGGCAGGAGCCAACGGAAGGAAAAGAAATCCTGCCTGGCTGTGCTTCACAGTCAGCCAGGAAGGAAGAGCCAGCAATGACCAGGGTCATCTTACTGTCATGCTGGGGACTGGGATTCTTCTGTCTTACTACCTCCTGAAATCAGATGGGCATGGTCCATTGCGGTGGACAATTCTTGGGAAAGCTGTGAGACAATTAAAGTCAGTTCACTGCCTACGTTCCTATTCCTGCTTCCCCCATACTCTCCCACTTGGCTCTGGTTCTTCTTGTTCTGTTTTCCCTGGCCATTCAGAACCCCCACTCTGTGAAGGTTCCTTTAGGTCATAAGATTGTTAAGCTCACCATCCTACTGCCCCTTCAAGACTCAATTTTCCTTTGTCTCCTTGTCTCAGGAAAAGGTTATGCCTAAGTAACTCACTTATCAAAGCTCCCAGTGATGTTTAAGGGTTATCTATGGAGGGTCTAGATATGCAACACCCAAACCAGGTAAGGAAGAAGAACATATCACCAGGGACATTTCTCTTAGACAGAAAACATGAAGGATCTAAGCAATGAATCCATAATAGCTATATTCCACAGATCTGTGACCAGTTGTGACCACTTTGATGCAAGGGGCTTGTGGACTCTTTGTGCCCTGCCCTTGAGCAAGCGTCTACACTTTCAGTGGAGCTCTAAGGCAGGTTTCCTAGGATGTTCAGAGCTCAACACTTCCACACCAAGTAAAGCTTTCTTCCCAGCAGAGGGCAGCAGCTGCCAGAGGCTGGAGCATGCTGGAGCCATCTCGGAATGAGAGGACAGAGGCAGAAGGAAGGCAGGTGGGGGCTGGGAGGCAGCAGACCGGGTTTGCCACTTCATCATTTGTTGTCAGCTGTCACCTCTGGAATGGTCTGGCTTTCCAGCCACTGCCCCCATAACCCAGTGCTTTCTGGCTGGTCTGCCTCACCCTGAACAGCTAGTATGAAAGTCTTTGGGTTATTAATCTGACCCGTGGAGCAAAAGCACATTTGAACCTCTTAGCTTTCCCTTACTCAGCTGCTGACGCCACAGGGAAAACTTGAAGAAAAAGAAAAAGGCAAGAAAAGAATCCAACTTTGAAGGAGAAGTGGCTCTGCTTCCACAGCCAGTTCCTGCAGCTCTTCCCCTGGCTAGATAGCAGTGTTTATACAAAGACAGGGCTTGATGAGGGTCTACTCCGTGAATGTACAGCCACTACTTATCTTTTTTCTGGGTTTCAGCCAAAACTAGCAGCATCAGACAAGTCAGAGAATCTGGTTTTCATAGTGGCCTTTTGAGGCCAGCAGGCTTAGCACAGGTGCCAGTATTGCTTTAGACAAAGGAGGGCAATCAAGCAAGAAGCAGAAAGAACTATAGAGAAGAGAGATTTAGGTGAGTAGGAGTTCTAGATGTTTAAGCAACATCATCTGCTGAAATCCAATGCTCAAAGCACACTCAGGTCTAATTTTGCTCTGCACTCCACAGCTCATTTTACTTGACTTAATTGATGCTGAACTCATACTAGGCTATAATCCTTTTTTTTTTTCAGTTTTCTCCCATCTGTAGATCACAATTGATGACATGGCAAATCCCAAATTCCACATTGAGTCTACTATGATGCCCAGAGCTCTGTTTATACCTCATGCAGAGGCACATGGAAAGAAAACCCCCCATCAAGCCCAGCTTGATGATTTCAAGTTGCTTCGAACCTCATTGTTGGCATTTACATGGTATTTTATAATATCTGACCTTTCACAATTTGTATCACAGCAGATCATCACACAACTCCATAAGACAGTCACTGTTAGATCCACTTCACAGATAAATAACCCAAGGCACAGAGATTATCCCAATTGAATAGTAGTGAATAGCTTTGTGGAATTCAAGAGTGGTCTGCTACCACCTTTGACTTTAAAGTGCAACTTGAGAGTTTAATCCCCTTCACTCTAGTCACTCAGAGCCTTTGATTGTCCAAATGCATATATGTTTCAAAATTCTTGAACACTAGGAAAAAGCTCTTTCTAAGCAGCAAGTTTTGGGGATAAGTCAAGGGAATACCTTCAGTTCCAAGACATTCAAGTAGAACTACATTTATTTAAGCAAATGCAAAACAAAGTTAGGTAAGTTAATGATTTCCAAACTGGGAAGAGTAGCAACACAAGGCATGCTCCTTAGCACTGTACATAATCACTGACTGTTAGCTGAGACTGCTGTGTGCAAAGGGCCACCTTAGAATTGGAGAGTAGATGAAATGAGCACGAGGTATCATTTTCACTGTCCATAGGATGCTAACAATCTGACTAGTCCACAACATATAAAAATACAAAATCGCATAAGACAGGGTATGTCAAGCACTAAATGGGTACCGCTGGTAAGTATATTAGACATCTGGCAAGAGGAAAACACTGGATATTGGGCGGATCACAGAAGGCTAATAGAGAATTGAGACATACTTGTAATTATGGAGAAGAGCTCCAATAGAAGGATTCAAAACACAGAGATTACTAGCAGAGACCCACTCTTGTCACCATCCCTATGTGGCAAGTACAGTAGAAGGCCCGTACATTACTTGGTCAGAGGAATACACAAAATCTACCGTAGAAACAATGAAGAGTACAGCCCATTGAACAAGAGGACAGCACAAGGAGAAGTAGGAGAGGAGCTGAGGAATGCACTGCTGACTGAAGGACCCTGAACACCAGGCAAAGAAACTACAACTCAAGGACAAGAAAGAAGCAAGCACCGCATGGTTCCTCAACCAGCTCTACTCTTAGAAGTGAGGAGATGGTGCTCCTTAGAAAGTTGGAAATAAGCCTATGGGGGAAAATAAGGAGAATATATATATATATCATTTGTGAGAAAATAAACACATTCTTCAAACCAAAGGGAAAACAAAGTACTAAGTGGAGTAAGAGCCCAAGTGTCTTGAGGCCAAAAAGTCCACTTTCTAGAAGGCATTTTAGCACTTCCGTTGAAGACATGGAGGCTGCTTTTGAAAACTGCCATAGCTGTCTCTGGAAGGCAAGAACAGGGGGAGGGCCATACAAAGGGGGTAGAGACCAAAGTTGGCCACTCAAGTCAGCCAGCTACTGTTATCAAAGCCAAAATTGATGCCCTCACCCATGATGATGTGTCTTATTAGAAAAAGGAAGCTGGTGTTCACAAGGTCCTTTTCCCCCATGAGTATTTAAAATGCTACCGCAACAGTAAATATCACCTCTGGCATATTTGTCCTGAAGAGAGAAGTGCGATTTGGAATACCTAATTGAAATGTGCTACAGGAGATAAGCCGGCTGCAAAGACTGACATTTGAAGGTAGGAGACACCATGGAAGACATAAAATATTGCTGTCACTGCCTCAAAGGCAAAAGCCACTTTCACAGATGGAAATGCCCTGCAGCTCTGCTTCCCCCTTCTGAGCGCAGCCTAGACCCACAGGCTCAGTCCTTCAGCCACCCCCACTCTGCATTATCACCCTCCCATAGCCTAGGTCCTGCAGCCACCGCGCTCTATGTTAGCACTCTCCCTGTTGGTACTGAGAACACCAAAGGGTAGATAAAAGAGAAGGCTGTCGTTCTAGCTCTCTTTGTATTCTTCACAAAATTCTGGGGTCTTATTGCTAGATAAGGCATTCTGTGAAGTCAGATGGGCCAGACAGGAAAGGAAAAGAAAGAAAAGATCTGTCAGTGTTAAGTCCTGTTTTATGCTACTGTAGAGGAAATATGGTAAGAGATCAAAGCGCATTACCTGGGCTCAATAACCAGCAAGCCTTGTTCATTGATACTGGGATACAGTTACTTCTCAAGGAATGGATTTAGATAATAGTTTAAAATAAAACAAAACAAAACTCTGTGTGTGTGTGTGTACTCATGCGCTTGCATATGAATTTGTGTGTTATTTGCATATGAATGTGTGTATTTGATTATGAATGTACATGTGCTTATGAATATGCATATAAAGGCCAGAGGTCAACCTCTAAGGCCATTCCTCAGGAACCATCCAATTTGCTTTTTGAGATAAGGACCTTGCTTTTCTCTCACTGAGACCTGAGGCTCATTGATTAGGCCAGACCACCTGGCCAGTAGGTGCCAGCATTCTACCCATCTACCTTCCCAGTCCTGGGATACACCACCCATACACTCATATACCACCATGCCTCTCATCTAATGTTTGTTCTGGAACTTGAGTTTGGGTTCTTAGGAAAGCACAGCTAGCACTTTGCTGACTGAGTTAGTTTTTGTTTGGTTGGTTTTTGTTTTTTGTTTTTTTACTCTAGGCCTGCAAATACCCCTTCATTCCCTTTGTTCTGAGCTTTAGAGCAGAGCTAACTTGTTGACAGACAATAGATGCATAACAGCTTAAATTAAGTACCTTTCACTAAACCTGTTTTTATCATCTTTCTATCCACACAGGGAGCTGATTTAAAAACACTGACTTTGAGTCACAATTTCTAGTGTAGTCACAGGACCACCTCATGACTTCTTTATGACCCTTACAATATAGTAGAATTGAATGATTTCTGAAACTAGGATATAAAAAGTCTCATAATTTTCTTCTGTTTTTCTGAGAGTCCTCATTCTCATGTAGGCTCAGCCTAGCATCTAGCCACAATGTGGTGAGCACTATGGGCTACATGAGGGACCATGTGAAGGTTCTTTCCAGCTTTCTTTCATCATCTGTCAATCATAAGGACAAGGTACCTTAGACTCAACTTATTATAGTCAATTTACAGAATTAAAACACGATAAAAAGCCTGTTGTAGTGAGCCATTAAGCTTTCAGCTATGTTTTATACCACAAAAGCTGAACATAACTGAAAATGAATTTAATATATGTTATATATAAACACATGCATTCATATATATTATATATGTGTTTTAGGCAAACAAAAATAAGTAAACAGTAGCCTTTCTACATACCAATAATAAACATGTTGAGAAAGAGATCATAAAAATGTCCTCATTCACAATAGCCTCAAAAAATATCTAGGAATAAGCCTAACCAAGGAACTTAAAAGATTCTACAATGAACATTTTATATCTATAAAGAGAGAGACTGAGGAAGACACAAGAAAATAGAAAGACCTCCAATGCTCATGGATTGGTATAATTAATACTGTGAAAATGAAATCCCACCAAAGGCAATACAAATATTCAAAGAATATCAATTTAAAAATCCCCATGAAGTATTATTTATAGAATTAGATATCCCAGAGCTCATATGGAATCACAAAAGAGCCTAATAGCCAAAGTAATTAGGAGCAATAAATAAATAAATAAAACAATGCCAAAACAATTATCATACTAGATTCCAAGCTATATTACTAAGGTATGGTAATAAAACAGCATGGTACTTAAACAAAAACAAACATATAGACTAATGGAACAAAACGGGAGACCCAAACATGAGTGTACATACCTATAGCCATCTGATATTTGAGAGAGATACCAAAACATACAAAGGAGAAAAGACATCATTTTCAACAAATGGTGCTGGAGAAACTAGCTGTGCACATGTTCTAGAAAACATTAAAACAATATCACTCTCCCTGCACAAATATCAACTTCAAGTGAATCAATAAAAACAAAACAAAACAAACAAACACACAAAAACCTCAATAGAAAACCAGAAAATAACTTTAAAAGTGAAATGCTTCCAAAAAAGAATTTTAAAGTTTTTGTCTGGCTATGGAACTAGGCAAAAAATAAAAAAGAGAAAAGAAAAAGAAAAAGAAAGACTGAAGACCTTTAAATAAATACAAGAGTAAAACCTAGAGTCACAGTGAAGGGGTTATTACTAGAGTCTGAAGGAAAGAGGACATGAATTATAAAGTGAAAAGAATTTAGCAAGACGGTCCCATGCAGTGGTATGAGACTTAAAATTTTCCCTGCATATTGGTGGAGCCAGCTAAGAAAACCTCCATGTAAATGATCTAAAGTGCTAACTAACTTATTTCCTGATGATAAAGTATGAATAGAGATGAGCTAAGGAAAAGAAACAATCCCATCTTAAATAAAATTTAAAGAAAGTGTAGGAGTCAGTACTTGATGTGTTTGAGAAACAGAAATCGTTTTCACTTCCATCTTTTTAGTCAACAAAATTTTATCAAAATAAAAATGAGTAGCCAATAAAAAGTTGATCAAAATAAAAAGAGATGGTATTGTTATAAGATGTAGCCTGAAGGGTTATATTCAGATTAAAGTTATAACCCTTAAGAAACTTTCTTAAGACCAAATAAAGGTTAAGGTAATTCTGTACAGGATCATTCAGATAGAAAAGTGACTTAGGAATGTAAAGCCAAATAATCGTAATGCTCTTTGTCAGATGAAGTGACTGAAGAACCCACTTCACCCCTCTCTGAGGGACCATTGTCAATCAGACAGTTGTTGGAGGAGTGTCAGCTTCCTCAGTGGTATAGCCACTGGGAAGTTGCCCTTGCTCCAGTTAATTTTCTGCCGCTCAAGCCCAGGCCGGAAACTCTAAATTTAGTGAAACATACTTCAAATGAAGGCATGAAAGTAGGGGTTGAATTGTGAGACTTGTTGGGAAGAGCTCCAGAGAGGAGGAGGAGAGGGAAGAGAGAGGTGGTAAAGATGTTTAAAATTTGTTATAATAATGATTAAGACTGACAAACAACAAAAAAAAAATTAAAAAGAAAAACCCAAGAGAGTTGTTTCTCATACAGAATTTTATTGTGGTCATCTGTTGTTCATTATGCACTATTCCAAAGTGTATGGCTTAAAATGATGGTTCTGTAATTGATTGGGTCAATTAGGCAATTTAAGCTTGGGTTTCTCAAGGTTACAGCCAAGCAGGATGTCCAAGCTGACTTCTCTACCCGCACGCCTCAGACCCCCTTTGTTTTCTTACTGCTCCTTTTTGCATCTCATCACTCGAGGGCTGTCTTTCAAGCATAAGAACCTCTCAGTAGTCATCATCTCACAGGGAAACTGGCTTCTGGGAACCAGAAAGCAGAAGCTGCCAAACCAGCTAAGGACTACCCATAAAATTTCCTCAGCATTAAAATTACTTATTCCATTGGTAAAAGACATAATATCCTTATCCAGAGTCAAGAGGAGAGACACACACACGAACACCCGAGAGGTGTTATTCATTAATCTCCTGATCTTGATACAAGAGTATCAGGGATAGGTTGCAGGAGAGAGCATAGCAGGGGGGATTTTCACTCCAGCTATCTCAGAACAATACAGTACATTACAGCTCACAGCCTACTGGCCTTCTTTTAATGTGCACGTCTCCTTGTATTACACAAACCATCATGAGGCTCAAAGGGAACCAAAAATATAAACATGATTGTCAGAAAAGTTAATGAAATGTCACTCATCAACATAAAGAATTCAAAGCAAAGGAGACAAAAACATCTTCCAAGTTGTATACTGATGGGACCACACACGGGAGGGTATTCATGGCTCAGTGATGACTTAACCACAGGACAGTGAAAAGTTGGAGTATGCTCTTAGGTCAGTCATCAGGACGGCCTGAAGTTGGAAATGGCATCACTTCAGAAATAATGTTCTGTAAAAACACAGCTGCTCACTTGACAGGTAAGTAGGCACAATCCCATCTTCACCCCCAACCTGTCCCTTTCCATGAACTCTGTGGAAAGAATCAATAAACCTCTCAGTTGTATAGCCTGACTCTGACCCCAAGTTCCCTCTATGATACTTATATTGTAAGAATCTACACGATACTTATATTGTAGGAATCTACAAAGTTCTGTTTTCTTCAAAAGTATGCATCTGATGCTCATTGGATCTGGTATGTATCAAGGCTGTCTTCATTTTTCTCATCAGCACTATGGTAGATTTTTACTGTTAGTCCTAGTCTTCCATTATCTCTCAGGTGACAGGTTTGCTGGTACTTAATGATAATAATAATAATAATAATAATAATAAAGTCTTCATTATTTTAGCCAATGAAAATGATGGAGACATTCAGCAGGAAAAGTTTTTTGTTCTTTTTCTCAGCTTCAGCAAACCGTCAAGAGCCATGCCATGATGGTCCTATCACCACATGGAGCTTCTCACCATCTGGTCCTTGTATGTCTACTATCATCACAGTTCCAAAGTTACTCGCATTAAGCATGTTGTTGACACCAAGATTTGGGGGTGGGGAAGTAGCTTATTACTACAGCGTAACCTATCTAAAACCAACTAATACAATCACCACAAAGGGAAAAGCATGTTGAAAAAGCATGCCTGAATATGTCTAATCTTTAATAGACTCTAATCTAAACGAAAGCCTGGAAACTATAACAGCTGGATCTCAGAGTAGGAGTGATGGGAGAGACTTGTAAGAATCACAGTTTCCATTTTAAAGCTATGAATGGCAGGGAGTTTCCTCTACTAAATTACCTTGAACACTTCAACACCCCAGATTTCAGGGTGAATGTCTCCAGAATGCCTGTATTCTATACAGTTTGGTATAAAGAAGAGGGGGGGGGACAGTCTGGGTAAAGAAGCCAGACTTTTCAAAAGAAATTGGATATCCAGTTCTGAATGGTTACAAAAAGAGGACCACTCTAAATAATCCTCACAGAGCATACTACCCCAGGGGTTCTATGGGCAAGCAAGATTCCATCTGTGAGAGAAAGGTTACAGTTCCATATCTCTAACAAGGGTTTAATAGAAGTGTTTCTGTTTTCTAAATAAACACTCATGCATTATGAAATTCATCAACCACTCTGCCTAGCAAGGTTAGGACCGAGTCCTTGGCTCAGAAACATGTGTTTACTGTCGCTGGGAATTCCTTTCCCAGGCCCAGGCAGGAGGTTACCAGAGAAGACAACAAATCAATAGCCTGACATAACTTTCAGGCATCAGTTCAAGGGTGGAAAAAAAGTCTGTGTGCTCACGGATTTGATTTGCCTGGAGCATCTTTATATGGCATACCTATCCTAATAGAAGTAACTCTGGCTAACGTAAAAAGACAGTAGCTAAGAAAAGGGAAAGCATTGGATCACCCCAGTAGAAAAGAAAAGGAACAACTGCGGCTTCCTGCCCCTAGCGGCAACCTATCCTTTTGCAACAAATGGCCTCTGACTGGCAGGAAGAACCTTCTAAAAACCATCTAGACAACTTGCCTCAGAAAACACTGAGTCCTGCTCCAAATGAAGTAATGAAAGGCATGTAGGGGTGATGAGAGGAGGTACAGTCTACAAGCCATATGGTGCTCGCTGGAGACAAGCACACAAACGATTATTGCACAAAGCGCAGCAACATCAGGTTTCATAGGAAACAATATGCCAATTGTGTAGAGGGCACACAGGAAAGCCTGCTGCTCCCCTGCACCTGCATTTACAAAATCATCATCCTGCCCTAAGCAACCTCAGAGGCACACACACAAGATCAAATAAACTATTTCTAAACTTGCTGAAGACCTTTTCGAAGTATCCTTCTAGATATGTCAAATGGCAATGATTACAAGACAGATAAGGACACGTTGCACCACTTCCTTGTGCACGGCTGCCAGTAGCAAGGTTGACATAGCCCTTCTGGAAAGCAGTCTGGAGGTATCTGAGGTAACTGAGCATGCATATACCCTATAACCTAGAAACGCCACTCTAGCTAATGGAGCCCTGAGAAATTCTGTCTTGAGGCCATGAACCACCTTGCTGGTAACAGCAAACCTGGAAGCGAATGCTTCATCAGGGGAATCAAGATAAAGACCTAGAAACTGTAAAAATGAAATGTTATGCATAGTTCCAAAGAGCATATCAAATGGGAACACAGGAACAAGGAAAGACTGTGAAAGTTCAAGGTTGAATGAAAATTAGAATTGAACCCCTGCTTGTATGTAGCAAATGGTAGCTCAATACCCAAGTGGGTATACTAGTAAGGGGAACAGGGACTATTTTGGACATGATCTCAATGGCTGGCTCTTCGACCTCCCTGCCCCCCGAGGGAGGAGCAGCCTTGCTAGGCCACAGAAGAGGACATTGCAGCCAGTCCTGAAGAGACCTGATAAGCTAGAGTTAGATGGAAGGGGAGGAGGTCCTCCCCTATCAGTGGACTTGGAAAGGTGCAGGGAGAAGATGAGGGAGGGAAGGGAGGGATAGGAAGGGAATGAGGGAGGGGGCTACGGCTGGGATACAAAGTACATAACCTGTGATTAATATAAAATAAAAGTGAAAAAAGGAAATAAAAATAAAATAAAGAAAAGAAAAAAAAGAAAATTAGAATTGCACTAAAATACATCACATGATATTGTTATTAGAAATTTTTAATGCATAACAACAAAAACAGTACTCACCTTCAAAAAGAAAACATGCATATTTAAAAATATAGACACACCTCATACTATTATAATGGTCATCACTGGGGAAGAGAGATTAAAGATGAAGGGAAAAAAACTGGGAGGCCTGATATTGCTGACAATGGTGGGTTATAAATGAAAACGTTTATATTCAGCTTCCTTTACCTAAGGTCAATGGGAGAAAAGATGCATTGCTTCATTTGGACAAAATGTTAGATATGTGTCTCAGCCAAATTCATAAATACTGAGGTATGGTGGTATGAAGGATGCAAGCCAATGTCAGGATAGCCTGGGTTTAGAACTGAAGCCTTATTACTGCGTGGATTAAGGAAAAGTAATATATGTGAAAAACTGGTATAAAGAAAAAAATGAGCAAATGGGAAACATTGTCATGAGTTTTGTTTCGTGGTTGATACACATTGAACTGTATTACATAGTAATAAAATCATCTCAACTTTCACATTGGCTTACATATGGTTTACACCCTCCTTACAGCCAAAAGATCCATAAGTATTAAATATAATTAAGCAATAAAAAATAACAATCCAGATAGAAATAGATATTCTCCTTCTACAGGAAGCATAGGGTCACATTGGCAGATGGCTAGAAAGATTTGGTGACTAAAGCTGAGTCCAGATGTGTGCAGCCTGCAATTTCTGGCCCATGAAACGCAGGGTAACTGTGAATGTGACCCCACAAAATCTTGTCACAGCATCAGAAGGTGGGATACCCCGATAGTAAAGAAAAATCTGTGGGCTTCCGAGCTCTTGTTTCATGGTACATAAAACAGAGAGGATCCTCTCTGGACACACTCTAAGAATGACTTGCATTTTCATGTTAGGACTGGTAGGGATCATGGAAGACAATACTTACCCAGGATTTTGGCCAAGTCTGAACAAGTGACTTAGCAACAGAGTTGGGTACTAAACAGGAAAGAGGGTCCTGAAGTCACATATTTAGATCTTTTGTTTTCTGGCAACTTCGTGAAACTTGATGACCTTCAAGAATTTGACGAATCTGGGAAGACAGGTGCTGAACTTGGTGCAGTTGCTTTCCCTCCTACAATAGGGAAGCGTCCAAACTCTGAAACCACACCAACGGGATCAGATCTCTCGTTGTCTGCTAGCTCTGTGTTGGCGGGAAGTTAACTTAACATCTCTGTGCCTCAGTTTTGTCTTCTACAAGTGAGGGTGGTGGTAATTATAAAGTCAAAATGAGTTGGTATTCTTTTAACAGTGCACGTGGTAAGGACTGTAAGAGTTATTATGTGAACATGCATTAAATGAAAATAAATGCCAGGTGCCTTAGGCAAACCTCTGGCAGATGCTGGACTATGACAGACTGTGACTGAATGCTCTAACAAGTACCTTGAGTGTAGATTCTCTTTGATGCTTTAAATACCAGCTGTGCAGGAGGCAAAGTGGTCTCTTGTGTACAGTTAGATTCTGGGCCTGTATTCTCACAAAATAGATACATATACTCTCTTAGCAAGTGCTTAAGGGAGATGCAAAATCAGAGCAACGACTGTAATTACATAGCTCTCCTATTAACCGAATGCCTCTGGGTGCCTGTCTTGGTATTAAGACCTCCATTCATCCTGGTTCTTATCCACAAGAAAAGGAAGGTGGGGTTTTCCCTGCATTATATAGATGGGAACATCTAAGCTCAGAGTGGTTGAGTTTCTTGTTCAAGGTCACCCAGCATACAATCACTCCCTGAGAATCACAGGTTCTTCCCACTCTATGGCCCTGCCTTTTTCTCACCAAATCAATAGAGTGGGTTTTACAATGGGAGATCTCCTATATGTCTTTTCTTGCCATTACCTGCCACAAAGAAAGAGATCACAACTCAGGTCCTCAATATCTACCCAAATGATCAGGCATTACTAACATTAAGGAACTTCAAGTTCATTCATATATGTGTGTGTGTGTACATATATATTTATATATGTAAATATATATGTATACTTATATGTGTATATATATATTTATGTACATATACATGTATGTATATCTCTCACAGCTAACCTGTGCTTATGCAAAGCACAATCCCATGATCGAGTGCAGGTGTAATGTCATGATGTCAGCCACGACCTTGAACCTCATCTAGTTAAATATTGAATGAGCTTTGTACGATCTTCCAGCATATGAATTATTCTTTAGGGTCATATTTCATGTGACATGCCTTGCAGTTGAGTCTGGCACATCGGTAACGTTCCAACATCAGGGTCCACATCTGTTAGTGAAGGGAGCTCAGGTGAGTCCATTCTCAGCTGAACACTTCTTTCAGCACACAAGATGTGGCATTGATAGTACATCTTGTGAGCGTTTCTAAGAGTTTGATGGATTTGGGGATCTCCAGAGCTCTGGATTAAAACAGAAATGTCATCTACATTATTATCATGATTTAATAATTTCCTATTTAGCGACCTCTTAGCATGAGTCACAGAACAGGTGTTTGAATGTAGTGGCAGTCTCTGGATTTGTCTCAGGAAATGGCCCATGCCATGTATTCAATGACCCTCAGTACCGGAAGAGTATTGCCAGTCAATCGGGTAGGGCTGGCTCTCACTCCCAGTAACCTCGCCTTTGAGACTAAAGAAGAGCCCTCTGCACACATCTTTCAGTGTCATCTAAAGTTAACATTTTTTCCATAATAAACAATTGCATTATTCATGTTTTTTAAAAGACACATAGAAGAGCTAGGCATAATGATGTATGCTTGCAATCTCAGAGCTGGAAAGGGGTGGTCAGATCCCTTGGGCTTTCTGGCTAGCCAGCCTCACCTGTTTGGCAAGCTTCTGGATAACTAGAGACCTTATCTCAAAAAGAACAATATGGACTATGCCTGAAGAAAGACATCAAAAGTTGACTTCTGGCATAAGGATGTACACATACACAAACACACACACAAACACACACGCACACGCTTTATGCACACTTAACGAGACTTAACTTAAAAATTCCAGGGGCTCTGACTTATACCAAGTTCCCAATAAGGCATTCACCAGAGTGAGTCAGAGACAGATCTGGGATTCAAAAGTCATCTGGGGCCAGAAGCAAGCTATTTGGGAGCTGTGTCTTCATGCTGTTGGAGGACTGGGGTGGCAGCCACAAGCATGTGGAGCCAGAAGGCGAGGATCCCAGCAGAAGGTTTCGGCTCCAGCTCGCCCACAAGCAACCACATAGCCAGTGACACCCCCTTGGTCGTGACTGGAAAGCTAAGTTCACTGCATCCCCTTTCTCTTTCTGTGAGCAGCTTGTTCCTCTCCCTTTTGCTGGTTCCCCTAATAAGCCCTTCATTAATTAGAAGGAGGCATCAACGTGCCAACAAAATTAGCAGTTTCCTTATATCCTGAAAGTGTGAGTGTTTTAAAGAAAATGGAGGCTTGGTCACTCCTTGGTTATTTTTACTTCCTGCCACCCACCTGCCTTTTGGGCAATCTGTTCCCACGAGAGCCTGCTCTTCATCCCCTCCCCCCACCTTCTCCCAACACACATTGCTTTTTTCCCCTTCTTTCTGATTCTTTGTAAAACTGATATACATGGCTTTTCTCTTCTTCCAGTGGCAGTGAGTCACAGTATTCCTGACCTAACCCTCTCCCTACAGCTTGTTCTCTGCCCTCCAGATTATTGTGTGATATACAGAATTAATAAGTCATTTGCTGTGGGTGCAATCAGCATAGTGGGTATGATGTGATTTGGACCAAGTATTTATGGATAAAATTAAATGGGCTAAGAATTGAAAACAAAACAACAACAAAAATGAGAGCTTGATACATTGGCCACAGTGGGGGAGGGGTGGGATGCAGAGTGTAAGTTAGCAGCACCCAACACAAGCAGCTCCTGCACTGAATGCCGGGATTTAGCATAATTGGAACTTGGTTACTACGAAATCGCAAGTTCCTCCCAATGTGAGAATGACTCTAATTGTCAAGGCCTTCCTGGATATTTGAGACTAGAGAGACTCTTCCTGCAATTTCACGAGGGGAAGATAGGTTCAGAGCTCCAACTAGAGTGGGAAACTACACCTCTAGAGCCCAGAAAAAGAGGCAACTCTAACCTGGTGACATCCTGAAGAGAGTGGCTCTGAAATCAGCAGGAATATAGCAGGACTCACTAGCCATGGCATAGGTACTTCCAAGAGCAGATGGCCGTGACCTCAGATGCTCACAACCTGGTATGGTCAATTCTGATGGCTTTCTTACACTGACTTCTGACTTTTCAACATTAAGTACTCCATCAATTGTGTTTAAGAATTTCAAGACCTCCAAGGCCCTCCATACTTATTTGGAATGTGTTAAACGATCAAGACATGTACATAGTAGCTTTGAAAATGCTTGTCCTACAGGCATTTGTATCTGAATGCAACAATAACATTTACTTTATGACGCTGTTATAAAGATTCATTGAAATAGTCTTGGGAAAGTAAATTTAGAATGCAGGTATATTTTTATTTTCTCACTTCAGACTGGTTCTGGGACGTTTTAGGACAGAGCGTAAAGGGAGCTAAGTAGAATGGTGGTGCTAACTCCTCTCCCTTTCTCAGATATGTGGCAAGGCACAGGAGTGCTTAGGCTCTCTTTTATCATCATCCTGTGCACTCAGAGAAATAACCAGGATCCTGTACTGTTAATCAGGACCAGAGAAGAAAACCCGTATGGATTTTCATGTTTACTGTATGTCATCCAAGCTAGTGATCACTGCTGATTATTTGTGAGAAACATGTCTACATGTCACAAATATTACTGACACTATGGAGGGTGTGAGTGTGTGTGTGTGTGTGTGTGTGTCTGTGCATCCATGTGTGAGAGAGAGTTCGTACACATCCTCATGTGCACAGGCACATATTTGTGTGCAGATGTAAATATAAGTATGCAACCAGGTGTGTGGAGACCAGGTTTCCATTTATTGTTTGAGATATGGTCTCTCATTGTCTTGGAGCTCACCAAGTAGGCTAGGCTGGCCAGCCAGCTAGTCCCAAGGATCTAGCTGTCTGACAGTGCCTGCCTTCTCGGTGCTGGGTACTACAAGCATGTACTACCATGCCAAGTTTTCTAAAATATGGGATCTGAGGATTGAACCCACCCCCTCAAGCTTGTACAGCATGTACTTTACCGATTGTACCATTTCCCCAACCCCTCCTGAAAGTCTTAATAGCTCTACTGAGATGGCTCCATTAGTAAGTAGCACAATTAGGCCTGAAATTGAAGGCTTCTTAAATTAAAATAAATACATCTAGGGACACTTCAAACAAATACCATGCCAAGCCCCTGTGCTGACATTGCAGTCCAGAAGCACTTGAAACAAGGGTTGGCTTTTTAAAGAGCTGTCCAGGGTATCATGACCAACTAGTTCCTCAGAGGACCTCTGAATTCCCTGGTCTCCAAGGGCACCTCAAGTCCTAATATGCTATAATAAGGACGAAATGTTGCCCTCTTGGCAGTTGCCATGGCTTTTTCCTTACAGAGAGTAGCCTTTGTTAAAACAAAACAAAAACTTCAGTAAGCCTATTTGAAGAAAAGTAACAAGGGAGAACTCTCAAGAGGAAAAGAAAATAGACGAGAAGAAAAGAGATAGAAGGGGGTACAGGAGGGAAAGATGGGGGGAAGGGGGTATTCTAAGGAGAAGAATCAAAAAAGATGAAGGAAAACAGGAAGAATAGGAGAGATGGGGAGAAGAGATGTAAGGAGCAGGAAAAGAGTGATCAGGAAAAAGAGGAGGAAGAAAGGTTGAGAAGATAAAACATTAAGGGGAGAAAAGAAACACAGGGTAGAGAGAAGTGAAGAGTAAGGGGGAATGAATAAAAGAAAAGGAGGAGTAAAAGAAAGAGGAAGAAGAGAGGAAGAGGATAGAAAACAAGCTGCGGCATTGCTTCCTGAACTGCTGCTTTCCGGGTCTCCCCCATCAAGACCACAGACATCATTAGGGCTGCTCAAAGGAGAAATAAGAATTCCGAATTCTGGTTGGCCAGGAACAAAAGAGAAAAACAGAGGTAGATAATGGGGAGGAAAGATGATTTGACGCTATGTTTTAATTCTGTGACAATCACGAAGCAAGCCTTGACCCGTCAGCAAGAACAAAAACAGTCTGGCCTTTCCCCAGTGCATGGGTCCCCCACCTTAACTTGTATTGCTCAGTAACCCTGGTGATAATAACTGTATATGCATACTCTCCTGTATGTGTTCTCACACGTATTATCCTATCGCATCCAATGTATTCTTCTCACACCCAAATGAGAAAGGTTCCATATTACCTTTCTTAAATAGTCAAGAAAACTGAAACATGCTGAAATTAAAATTCATGAGATCATTAACATTTATCTGACATCAGACTCAGTCTTTGAACATCACCAGTCAGACTCCACAACCCTCAGATCCCGTCAACATACTACAGAGATGTCTAAAGTCTTCTATTGCTTACCACAGCATGAATGAATAAATAAAGTGTACATCTCTGTCATTTCATTCTTAGTCTCAAAGAGATACGATACTGCAGATAATTTCACATGACTGGTCTAATTTATACATGACAGAGCTCAGACTTCTACAGCATCCCAGAATGCAGATGTGCCATGCTTTTTCCCATGGAACTTCCATTTCAGTGAGACAATCTTCACATAACCTAGAAAATATCCCCAGGCATAGTTCTGAGACACTAATGTTCAGAGGGTTTAGCATCACTAATAAAACATTACTCCGCTCAAACTTTTTTCAACTCATGTTTTCATGGAAATCTGGCAAAAGACATATATTAACTATCTCTCTGACTTTCTTCTAAAACATAATTATTACCACCAATGCATATTCATTTGAGCTTCCCTAATTATGGACCAAGTAATTTTAGTATACAGTTCTTCGGGGCGCAGCAACATCTAAGCTGTAATAGCTGGAGAGAAAAAGAAAAGAAATACAATGTCACAGAAGTTGGACCACCTCTGTCCACTATTCCTTCTTAGCAGGGCGAAAGTCAACTAGATGTTGTCACTTTACTTATTTCTCTAAAAGCTAACAATAGAGATAAGCCAGTAGGAACAACTATACAAGGTCAGAACAGACCAAAGACAGAAAAGAAAGGGTTGGTCCAGGATGTAAGAAAGAGATGTACAGCATTATAAATGTTTTCACGGAAGTATAAAATATCTTTATAGGAAAGGACAGGAACTGGTAGGTTAATATAATTATAGGACAACAGGTTAAATTAGATATCAAATTATGAAATGATATAACCAGTGTCACTGCTAAGGAAGCATGGGTCATTTATACATTTATTCATTTATTCAGAAACTATTCACGACAGTCACCTTCATACCATTCACAGCCAGAAGCCAAGGGGACTAACAATGTTTATTTTTTTAATTGACAGTCTATGTGAGCAACATACATATGCACAGATAAGAAAGATGGTAAGCTTGATGACTGAGAGGTAAAAGGATGTTGTAGTAGCTTCCAGGGAGGGTTGACCTGAGAAAGGAGAAAGAGTGTTCTGGGGAAAGAGAAAAGCAATAGCAAAGACACAAAGGTGAATCTGAAATGGGTGTATTTTGTTGGGCTTAATCAAGATTAACTAATTTGGTGTGACTCTTGGATTCTATGTAGACCTACAACAATGAAAGAGACAGAGCATCCTTTTGGCAAGAAAAAGAACCTGATTCAGTTTCACTTGTATCCTATAAATTTAAACAGAACAAACAAAATAAAACAAAAAAAAACATTATAGGCCTAGAGAAGTAGCTCAATAAGTAGATACAGACATATAGATATCAAATATATACAGATATAGACATAGATACTCATATAAAAGAGTTTAATTGGAGTTATCCTTCATATTATGTTCATCCCCAAAGCCCTGGATTTCCAAACAAAAAGCCCAATGCCATATGTGGCAGATCTTCCCTAGAGTTATAGGTCAGAAGTATCCTGCAGACCGCCGAAACACTGTAGTCTATTGCTGCTTCTCGTGGTTGTCCACCGGAAGTTGATAGTAAGACCCTACGGCTGAAAGCACATACATTGATCAGAGGACATGGGGAAATCAAATGGTACTGAATAGGAAGCTTCTTCTCTTTAGGCTAGCTCTCATAGTACTGGAAGGCTGTTGTCAGAGGGTAGGGTGTCATCAATACTCATCTGTGAACTGTATTAATGATTAATATTGCATGTTATAATCATAAGTGAAATAACATCACAAATGTTATGCAAGAAACCAACTGCTTGCTACTTGGATTTAAGGACCACTCCATATAGGAAATCCATGCCTGGTAATGCAAATCTAGCTGAGAACCCATGGTGTAGGAGTTCATAGGTTCCAGGATTGAACTTGCTATAATTAATTTACTACATAATACTGAAAAACCCACCTATCACTTGAAGATTAGTACAGATCTCAGATATCATCAGAGAAGAGTCTTGTTCTGGAGACCAGTTATTGCAGAAACCACAAATAGTCGAAGTGCAATGAAGTGCTCATTCACAATGAGAACTATGCCACCCCTTTGCCCAGAGCTTAGTGATCAGTGTGGAAGAATATCATAAGAATAGAAGGTCTGGGAAGACCTGCATGAAACATTGGACATGATAGGGACGCTGTACTCATGAATTCATAGCAGTTGTCACTGAACAAGAGCTGCAAGAGATCAAGTCAATCAACACTCTCAAGTTAAGAGAAGGGGCTGGGTTCATAAGCCTCCACAGATAACTGAAGCTCTAAAGACATGTGATGAGTTCTGGGTGAGGGAAAGGCAACTTTCTTTAATGGTGTAGAGCTTAGTGGGTTGGCATTCTGTAGTGGATGGCCCCATGCCTTAGGAGTATATGGAAACAGCACAAACTGGATCCAACAGGAAAAGAAAGAATGAAAGAGAGAGAGAGAGAAAAGATGAAAGGGTAAAAGACAAGAATGGATATGGGAGGAGTTAAAGAAAGGAGCTGAGATAAAGCACAATAAAAATATATTGTTTTAAATTATCATAGAATTAAATAAAACACTAAAAACAAAGTAATAAAATAAAAAATCCACTGAATGAAAAAATAATACATTGATACTTTTCTTCATGTTTAATAAATAAAGTAAATACAATCAATCAGTACTTCTTCTCAAGCACATTAATCACTAAAACACAGAATTGAGGAAACTATTTTATTGAAGATATCAATAAAACTTTAAAGTATGTATGAATTACTTTGCCTAAATTGCAATCTAAAAGACAACATGAAGAATATAAAATCTTACTCCTGTATAAATATTGGAATAAAGAAGAAAATCAAGTTTTAAGTAGGAGCACTTAATATGAACCTGAATATATCTGTGATCTATATGCTTATTTAATAGCATTTTATTTAGAATACCATAATAGTTTAACAAAATTCAAATCAACACAAATCCCATACAGAAGCAAAGATGACTAAAAAATAGTCACTAAGCGATAAAAATGTAAGGCAAGGAAGTAGAGTGGGTTTTTACAGATAAGAAGCTACTGTGGATTAGTACGGAATCCCTGCAGATGAAGGCTAATAGATCACGGAGCAGATAGAGAACATAGGTACAGACTCTGCTATACATGATAATCAATGCAATAAAGGACAATAGAAGTAATGCATACCAAGGAGAAAGAATAGAACCCTGGTCCAAGCAGTCACCCAGCCATGCAGGAAAGGTACAAGTTTCAGATTTCTTTCCAGGGCTTCAATTTCACTTTCACTACTTTACCAGCCATACACCCTTTGGAGTGATGGTTCATGTTCTCTGTGGCTCATTTTCTACAATAAAACTGGCCTAGTATGGCATTCCCTATCTTTGAGGTCTGAGAGACAGGAGTCATTTTGATTAACCCTCAGAAAGCACCTCTGTACAATGTGAGAAACACAAAAAGCATTGCACAGCTGCTGTTATCAGCATACTTACAATTAAAAGCGGAGTGATCATGGACCCCAAACTACCACTGAACACAACAGTAAATATCCATTGACTAAGATTTAAGTATAAGAAGCAAAAACCTCAATTTCAAAACAAATCATTCTATAATAAGCCTAAGTCACTTTTTAGAGATGAGAATAGAGAAACTGTCATTATCAAGGTTAGAGAACAGAGGCTATAAAGTTAATAACAGTTAACTACATAAGAAAGCAACACATTTGATGGCAAAATACTGTTTACTTGAAGTAGGCAAATGATAGACATTGGAAAGACAAGAAAAGGACAAGCACCTCTATTGAAGAAATGAAAGAAGTCATGAAGAGTCCATTCACAGAAAGCATCCACTAAGTGGCCTCCAGACAAATCCCAAACTCTCAGATTCACAGATACTCTAGAAAGTGCAGATTAAAATAACAATAAGCTGTGGTTTTACACTCCTCAGGCTGGCACAATGAAAAGATCAATATCCCCATCACCATCAGGGATGTGTGAAAAGGATGCTCTCACATGCTGTTTGAAGACAATGAAGTGTGACAATGTTTTGAAAAGCAATAGGATAGCATCTGCTCATATTTAAAATGTAAGTCCATTTCTATTCATCAGTCCCTCTCCTGGATTCCACCAGATACAACATAGCAACAGTGCAAATAAATATACAAGTACACTTATTGGAAGATTAGTCATGTTATAAAAAATAAAATGGAGGTAAAGTTATTATCAACAGAGGAAGGTAATAAATAGATATACCCTCATGATGAAATATTGTGCACCTGTCAAAGAGAGTCAATTAGGGCTTGACCTTTTATCTATGAAGTAGAGTTGAACAGAAACAGGAAAATATGTGCAGAGAAACACTGGATTGATTACAGAGAGCTCAGTTGTCAAAGAAAAGAAACATATTGGCATAGAAACAGAATAGTGGATCAATGGAACCAAACAGAAGAACCAAAAATGAGCCCACACACCTATGGAAACTTGATTTTTGACAAAGAAGCCAAAACCATTCAATGGAAAAAAGACAGCATCTTCAACAAATGGTGCTGGTCCAACTGGATATCTACATGCAGAAAAATGAAAATAGATCCATATTTATCACTGTGCACAAGTGGATCAAAGACCTCAACATAAAAACAGACACACTAAACCAGTTAGAAGAAAAAGTGGGGAAGACCCTAGAACTCATTGGCACAGGAGACTACTACTTCCTGAATAGAACACCAACAGCACAGGCTCTAAGATCAACAATTAATAAATGGAACCTCATGAAACTGAAAAGCTTCTGTAAAGCAAAAGACACTGTCATCAAAACAAAACGACAGCCTACAAATTTGGAAAGGATCTTTGCCAATCCTACTTGTGACAGAGGGCTAATATCCAGTATATATAAAGAATTCAAGAAGTTAAAAAGCAAGAAATCAAGTAATCCAATTAAAAAATGGGGTATGGAGCTAAAAAGAGAACTCACTGTAGAGGATTATAGAATGGCATAAAAACACTTAAAGAAATGCTCAATGTCCGTAGCCATCAGGGAGATGCAAATCAAAATGACCCTGAGATTTCACCTTACACTCACCAGAATGGCTAAGATCAAAAACTCTAGTGACAAGGCATGCTGGAGAGGTTGTGGAGAAAGAGGAACCCTCCTCCATTGCTGGTGGGAGTGCAAACTTGTACAACCACTCTGGAAATCAATTTGGCACTTTCTTAGACAATTAGGAATAGCGATTCCTCAAGACCCAGCTATACCACGCTTAGGTATATATCCAAAAGATGCTCAAGTACACAACAACTATGTACTCAACTATAGGTACTTTTTATCCCAGGTGTAGCCCCCTCCCTCATTCCCTCCCACTCTCCCTGTCCCTCCCTCATCTCCTTCCTGCTCCCCTCCAAGTCCATTGATGGGGGAGGACCTACTCCCCTTCCATCCAACACTAGTTTATCTTGTCTCTTAAGGTCTGACTGGGATCTAGCTAAGCTGTTACTCCCCGGCGTATGTGGGGGAGGAGCTCAACTATGTTCATAGCAGCTTTATTTGTAATAGCCAGAACCTGGAAACAACCCAGATATCCCTAGGTTGAGAAATGGATACAGAAATTATGGTACTTTTACACAATGGAATACTACTCAGCAATTAAAAATCATATATATGATAAATGCATATATGTATATGATATGTGAATATATGCATGTGATAAACATCATATATGTCATGAACTATCTGAGAGTATTATTGGGAGACTAACAGAGAAAAGAAAGAAATGAAGCAAACCTGGAAAGACACATGTTGAAAAACACTACTGAAATCATCACAATATGCCTGTATATATATATTTATAAAATGTGTTTTTGTTTAAATCATGAAAAAATAAATTTTAGAAAAGATAAAAGCCAAGCAAAAGAAATAATTTTAAAGTTCTCCTAGATTTACTCTGCAGTCTCTAACTGCATTAGGTTCTGTTGCTTACAATATTAAAATCCTTGACTGACAAATTCATATAAATATCTGTCTTGTTCCATGAATAGTGAAGCCTATTGGTCCTGTGTCCCATCTAGTTCTCTCAGACTCTCCAACCCTTTTCTGGAAGAAAACCATGGTTTACCAGTAACACTGATCTTAAGCTGTAACGATGTCACTAAAACAACATCCAAAGCTTTCACAAAAGGATAAACAACAGGAAGTGACGTTGAAATCTCTCAGGCAAAGGGGATCCAACACCCACAGCTTTCACAAAAGAATAAACAGCAGGAAGTGATGTTAAAATCTATCAGGCAGAGGGGATCCAACACCCAAAGCTTTCACAAAAGGATAAACAACAGGAAGTGATGTTGAAATCCATCAGGCAGAGGGGATCCAAGCTGGTGGCTCCAAGAGAGCTCTGTGTCTGAGGAGCAGGACAGCAGTGACTGACGGCGCCTGACAGACTGACCTCTATCTAGGCCCTAAAACAACAGCAATTGTGTTTCCCAGGTAAGAGAAAACTGCACAGTGTGGGAAGCAATCGAGTCCATTCTCTGGTCACCCAGCTAACCCCCGGATGAGTTCCCTTGTCCTGGCAGGCTTTAGGTCACCAGCCCAGAGCCACATGACTATGTTCTCTGTTCACAATCCCAGACTGAACTATGGGCCCCACCATACAAGAGACTGGGTTTTCCAGTTGAGAAAAAACCCAGAATGAAGGAAGAAATTGGGACCAATCGACTAAGGTCATCCAGACAATTCCTGGAAAAGGTCCAGGGCTCTGGCAGGTGCTTAGCCTTTAGCCCACAGACCAGCCTGCCCACCGGACTCACTGTCCCAAACAGAACTGTGTGAACCAAAACACCAGAGACTGTGTTTCCCTTTTGGGAAACCATGGAGGAAACCCCATGGTGAAGGAAACATCAGGTTCGACCTCAGGGCACACAGCTGAACCCCTCCCCTGAAGAGTTCTCAGGAAAAGTTCTCACATTCCTGCATGCATCCAGTCACCATTACTCACCATCCCAGACTGAACTGTGGACACCAAAACACCACAGACTGGGGCTCCCTGTTGGGAGGAAAACCCAAGGTGGGGGAAACATCAGGTGACCTCAGGACACCCAGCTAATCCCCAGAAAGCCCCTGGGTTGGCACAGGCTCCAGGCTCTAGCCTCCTGATGCATGCAAGTATGCTGAACTCATCTGCCACTGATGACTGCTTGGGTACTGGGGCACAGAGCTCCAACCTCAGACCTACAGAAGCCTGGGATCCACAGGAGATCAGTATGGACATCTGTAAAGAGATACAGGAAGATGCAGCCAAACAGCTTTTGGCCTTCAGAGAAGAAATAATTAAACCACTGAAAAAATTAAAAGAAACAGGAATGTTGAAACAAACTGGTAAAGGAATTGAAGGAAAATACAGCCAGGAAGGTAAAGGAAATCAATAAAATGTTTCAAGATCTGAAGATGGAATTAGAAAAATTAAAGAAAACACAAATGGAGGAAACATGGAGAGGAAGAAATTAGGGAAGAAAATAAGAACTACAGAGGTAAGCATAACCAAAGACTATAAGAGATGGAAGAAAGAATCTGAGGTGTGGAAGATGAAATGGAAGAAATTGATGTATCCGTCAAAGAAAATGCTAAGTCTAAAGAATTCCTGAGAAAAACCATCCAAGAAATCCAAGACAACCTGAAAAGACATAACCTAAGAATAATAAGAATAGAGGAAAAATAAGATTCTCATCTCCAAGGAACAAAAAATATTTTCAAAATAATCATAGAAGAAAATTTCCCAAATTTAAAAAAAAGGCCTATAAGTATACAAGAGGCCTACAGAACAACTAATAGATTAGACCAGAAAAGAAAATCCTCCTGCCACATAATAACCAAAGCAGCAAGTATACAGAGCAAAGAAAAAAAAATACTAAAAGCTGCAAGGGAAAAGGCCAAGTAACATATAATGGCAAACCCATTATATCAGAATCACACAGAGACTATAAAAGCCAGAAGGGCCTGGATGGATATCATGCAGACCCTAAAAGAACACAGATGTCAGCCCAGGCTATTATACCCAGCAAAACTCTCAATCATTATAGATGGAGAAAACAAGATATTCAACAACAAAAACAAATTTAAACAATATCTACCCACAAATCCAGCCTTACAGAAGATACTAGAAGGAAAAACACAGCCCAAGAAAGCTAGCTACATTCTGGAAAACAAAAGAGATAAATAACTTCACTACAGTAAAACTAAAAGTAGCCAAGCACACAAACACACTACCACAACCAACATTAAATAAAAAGATCTAACAGCCATTGGTCATTAATCTCTCTCAAACATCAATGGACTCAACTCTCCAATAAAAAGACACAGACTACCAGAATGGATACATAAACAAGAGCCAGAAAGACCTGGAAGGGAAAGGAGTTCCACAGGAGAGCAACAGAACCAAAAAATCTGGGCCTAGGGGTCTTTTCTGAGACTGATACTCCAACCAAGAACCATGCATGTAGATAATCTAGAACCTCTGCTCAGATGTAGCCCATGACCGCTCAGTATCCAAGTGGGTTCTCTAGTAATGGGAACAGGGACTCTATCTGACATTAACTCAGTGGCTGGCTCTTTGAATACCCCCCACCCCCGAGTGGGGAACAGCCTTACCAGGCCACAGAGGAAGACAATGCAGCAAGTCCTGATAAGACTTGATATGCTAGGATCAGAGGGAATGGGAAGAGTGGCCCCCCTATCAGTGGATTGGGAGGGGGTCATGGAAGGAATAGAGGGAGGGAGGGTAGGATTGGGAGGGGCCGAGGGAGGGGACTACAGCTGGGATACAAAGTGAATAAACTGTAATAAATAAAAAATAAAAAATCCATCAGGCTGCATTGCAATCTGAGAACATGCAATAGCAAAAGTATTCATAGCTGCCATATTATAACATTAAGCTATCCTTTTCTCTCAGAATTCCTTTGTATCCTTTTGGGATGACTTTATCCCAATCATGTGTCTACTCTCCCCCTCTATCCTGTCCCAAATTGCATGGAAAAATCTTCGTGCTTCAGAGTTGCTAATTCATAAGCACATGCCCTCCTGATAAAATCTTGAACCTATATAGGCTGCCACCCCCCATCAGTATATCACACTTGGGACATTTTTTTTGCTTTTTGTTTATGTTTTGTCTTTCTAGTATTGCACTGCCATAGATCAGGGTGATGTGAAAAAGATGACAGAAAGAAACATTCTTGTTTATGAGACTCTTACCCGTTAGCCAAAAGATGACAGCAAGTCAAAGCTAGTATGGGCTACAGACAAGACCCTGCCTCAAAAATAATTTATACCCTTGATCTTGAGTTATCCTTTTTTTATTTTCTAAATTTATATTTACTAATGTGTGGGGGAATATACACAAGTAATTACTGCTCCTGTGGAGATCAAAGGAAAACTTGGGAAGTCAGTTCTCTCCTCTTACGGTACAGATTCCAGGGAACAAGCTCAGGTTATTGGGTGTGGCAGCTGGCCCTATCTCACATACCCCAAGTGATCCTTTCTTTGAAGTTTTCATTCTACCCTCTAAATTTTACCTTCGTAAAAAATTAAAGAATATAACCCTTTTTTGAAGTAACATAAGCTAGGACTGAAGGAAAGAAAAAATAGTTCCCCATCCGACATTGGTATATAAGGAAGAGGGCATAAAACAAGGACAGTAGCAACACAATGAACATGCAGTGTAAAGGGTGACTTACCACTTCACTATAGAAGCCCCAACCTATTCCATTGCTACTGTGTCCCAGTTAAATTCAGAGATGTCAGCCTCTGACACCTTGCACAAGAAGGCATGATTTGTTGAAGGGTGACTCCTGAACCAAGGTGCACTATTGTTACAGATAATATGATCACTGCGCAACAATATCCCTTTGCCAAATTCTAAGTTCCAAAATTAGACATTAATCTAAAGTAATTAATATGTTAACTATGTTTATTAGGCTCTTAAATATCATGAATTCTCCTCCCCACCCCAAAATGCACATGAGCACAATTTTTGGTATTAAAATATCAGGATTTTTACAGAGTCAGTAAAATTATGACTTCAGGTCATAATTGCATGATTTTAAGTGGCTCAATTGAAAGAGATCAACCAGGAAATGAGCATCTAGCCCTATGACCTTGACTCTGTCCAGGCATGGTCACAGAAAATATCCTCAGGTATCCATTACCATGAATGAAGGCAGCCAGTGTAAGAAAACACCTAATCAGAAGGACACTATGAAGTCTATTTGTCTTAAGGCTAAAATTATCCTCTTGGATCTTAGAACTTAAAAGGTCAGAACTCCATTCCCTTCTGCCTACCAGAGAAGCCTAAAGCCCCCATTTTGGTCCTGGAGTTATGATGATGGTGTCTTCCCATTTACCTCATCCCGAACCCACAATTTTATTTGGACCAAAAAAAAAAAAAAGTCAAATGAGGTTTTCACAAACCTCTCCAAACCCAAGCACACCAAATTTTCAGATCAATATCATTAAAAGAAAAGACTCACAGAGTCTCTGTCACATATATTCCAACCTAAGTATTAAGTCTAAAGCTAGGCTGTGTTGTTCTTATGTAACTAACTGCGTAGTAAGGTCCCTTGTGTCAGAGCTATAGAAACATGACTGAGACGGTTTATGGGGCAGTCATGTGTCTTTGGACGCGAACTCCAAAAGAGGAATTTCCATGTAAGTTGTTTACATAAGAAAAGATGCAGGCATGTAGGTAGCTCCAAAACACATGAACCATCAAGACATCTTTTAGCAAGAAAAGTGAAAAGAAAAACTGGAAGCTCATGTTGAAAAGGGTTACTATTCCTTGGTCTAGGGACACTAAAGGAGGGGATCATTAATTACTATGCACTTTGTTGTGTATCTAGTGGCCAGGAAAAGTCCATACACAGGAAATGGTCTGTGATGACAGAAGTCACACTGAAGTTGAAAGATTTGGGAGAGCCCTGGAGAGTACTTCCCAAGCACAGAATATGTTCAGGCACCAGGCTTTGCTCTAAGAATTAAGTATTATGAGTCAGATCAAAAGAGCGTGGGAAAGAACTGGCATCTGCATTCACACAATGAAAGTCACTTGGAAGTAGCATTAAGTCACAGGCAAATTCTATTCACCATTGGTGGCATAAGACCATAATTAGATTTATTTAGTTATAACTTCAGGATATGACACACTTTACATATGCACTGTCTTGTATAACCCTTAGAACTCCCCCAAATATACACTAGCATCCTCCATTTTTATAGATTTGGAAATTGATGTGTCTCAAAGTTGCCTTCCAAAACGAGACAGCTAGTCAGAAATAGACACAGGATTTAAACGCCTTAATATAACTCCTTCATCCAACTATATCATATTATCCATTGGACTTCTTAGTATCTTTTTTTCTCTTTTCTTCTCACAGAGAATATTACTGAGTGTTGATCCTATAGTGGGAACTGAAATAAATACCTAAATACCATTACTTTAAGCTTTGCACAAAGTATGGGATGTGGGTGCTATCATTAGTCTCCTAGTGCAGCTGGGAAGATTAAAGCCTGCAAAAGTTTAAGCAACTTCCTAAGATCACAAATTAGTAAAGTAGCAAACCTGGGACAATAAAGTAGGACTAGTCAATGACAAGGCTCCAGCTTTTGATCATTAAACTGCTTTACTGCCTAATCCTAAGAAAAACAGAGGTATGGATGGTTGGACTCTCAAATCCACCTGCCGTGTAATCCACAGTGAAAATAAGCTCCAAATGTAACACATCGTTTTCCTTCATTTTCCCACCCTCCTGCCAGAATTTTGCTTCCTAAAAAATCAGGAAAGCAGAACCTTGGGTACCTTTAAGTTTGCCCACTACAAGGCATCTCAGCAGTCAGTCTCATCGGTGAGGGAGAAAAAAGAAAGCCCTTTTCTTAATTAAAAGATAAGACAGAAACGTTTCAAGGAATTGGCCCTCATTCCCTTGCATTATGGTTCTAATGTGCTCATTATACAAAATTATTAAATGTGTTTTATTACGATTAGATGGTCTTTACTTATAACAAAGGAGCAATCAGTTCTGTCCTTGTTTGTATCCCTTGTGTACATACACATACCAAGAAGAGGAAGAAAAACTAATTTTAAAAGTGAAACTATTGTGAATGTACAAACAATTATTATCAGTAAACTTACAATTGCCTACTGCAAAAGATGTGTCCCTAACAGGCCTGGGAACTCAGCCTGCTG
>CM053765.1:25304399-25322709 GCA_028658305.1 Pachyuromys duprasi
GGGGAGGAGGGAGACTAAGAAGGAGAGGAAACGGGAAGGAGGAGAGGAAGCAAGAAATAGAAGAAAAGAAGGAAGGAGAAATCTGGTTTAGAAATTGAAGTATTAAAGAGAAGGAGCAAAGATGGACTCTGGGGATGCTACGACAAGGCTTTAAGCACAGGAAGTTCTAGAAGTAAATGAGAATGGAGTCCTCTGTCTCGACTGTGCTCACTACTGTATACAGCAAGTGTATACTGAGGCTTCACAGCCACCCAAGTGCACACTCACACTTACCACACTTCATGTACATGACTTGGGCATTCTTCCACATTTTAACTTACAAACTTTTCATGTGTACAAAACTTGAGTGTGGCCCTCATAGATCTACTGGTATCTCTGTGCGATTGGCATTTTCTTCCAGCTGACAGCACTTATCTCTAATCATTCTTGCCAGTGAACATTCCTTTTTCATCTCCACTTTAATATAAAATACCATCATATACTTCAAATTCTATACAATAGATTTGTTATTCAAGGGACAGTTAGCAAAATCCACATTACCTCATTATCTCCCCCTGGCAGAGATAAAGCACAGATTTTCTGTACATTATTTGCTTTAAATCAACATTTTCAAAATCAGAGCACACAGACAACAAAAACTGTCTGTAAATCAGAAAAACGGGGATTCCTTCAAACCTATTCCAAATTTTGTTTAAATTCTTTAAATCTAATTTGCACTCCCTGTGTATCATGAACTCTGATCAGTACTGTAAATAAGGATAATGCCCTGGGAGCGCACAGGCAAACCGAGGAAACCAAGGTAGAGCCAGTCAGCATGATACAGTGATTAGGACATGGCCCCAGACAGGGCATTATACCAACAAAATGAAGTGACTTACCCTCTAGTGCACTGGTTCTCCACCTTCCTAATGCTGTGACACTCTACTGCAGGTCCTCACGTTGTGGGGACCACAACCATAAGATTATATTCATTGCTCCTTCATAACTGTAATTTTGCTGTTATGAATCATAATGTAAATATCTGATATGCAAGATATCTAATATGATAGATTAGATATCAACTCACAGGCTGAGGGCTACCGCTATTGAGGCAAGGAATGGAGCAAATATTGGAGAGATCTTCCTAGACAGCAGCCCTCTCTGCTTATTCTCCGAGAAGGGTCACAAACTAATTAAGCAGATATTGCAAGGCCAGGACTTGGAAGACAGGCAGTTCCAGTAAGCCAAACTACAATCTACATCTCATGTACAAGCAACTACCCACAACTGGGTGAATGCTTTTCTAGTCACGTTTTTAAAGAAAGTTATGGTAAGCCTACTAAAATCTGTACACCTAAAGAAACTAATCAAGAGGGAGGACTCTGGCTTAAATGCTCAATCCCCAGCCAGAAAGACAAAGCATATGTACATCAGAAGAAGAAAACAGGTAACAAGCTAGGAGCCTGTCAAAGAGGGCCCCTGAAAGGCTCTGCCCTGCAGAATATCAAAACAGATGTTGAGACTTATGGCCAACTGTTGGGCAGAGTGAATGGAATCTTATGAAAGATGTGGGAAATAGTAAGATAGGGAGAGGACAGGAGCTCCACAAGGAGAGCAACAGAACCAAAAAATCTGGGCACAGGGGTCTTTTCTGAGACTGATACTCCAACCAAGAACCATGCATGGAGAAAACCTAGAACCCCTGCACAGATGTAGCCCATGGCAATTCAGTGTCCAAGTGGGTTCCACAGTAATGGCAACAGGGACTGTCTCTGACATGAACTGATTGGCCTGCTCTTTGATCACCTCACCCTGATGGGGGAGCAGCCTTACAGAAGAAGACAATGCAACCATTCCTGATGAGAGCTAATAGACTAGGATCAGAAGGAAGGAGAGGAAGACCTCCCCTATCAGTGGACTTGGGGAGGGGCATGTATGGAGAAGAGGGAGGGAAGGTGGGTTTAGGAGGGGAGGAGGGAGGGGCTTATGGGGGGATACAAAGTGAATAAAGTGTAATTAAAATAAAAAGACACACAACACCCCCCAAAAAATGAATGAAAAAGAACAGGAGACTGTTAACACTTGGCTCATCTCTACCAACTCCTGTCAGGAGCATCAGTGTAAAAGCTGTTCGGGAGGAGGGCTGCAGCAGGATGAGGACTCTCAGATTTGTGTACAATGGCTGTAAAAGCAGGAAAGTGGAAGAGACATTGCAAAAATGAAGGGTGTATCAGGAAAACAGGAGAGAGTGGAAGCTGGAAAATCAATAAAGCCCCTTAGATCACCCAGAAAAATAAAGAGACCAACCCAATGGCTCCAAAGATATTTGAATATGTCTTGGGGACTAGAGAGACAGGTTCAACAAGTAGAGGCACTGAGGCTGCTCTTTGAGAGAACCCCTGGGGTTAAATTTCCAGAAAACTATATGGTGGCACACAACAGCCTACACCTCCAATTCCAGGGGATCGAAATGCCTAGACATAAAGATAGGCGAAACATTCATGTACATAAAATAAAAATATAACTTCTTTAAAAATCTTTTGAATGTGTCTTCATAAAGCATAACTAATGAGAAGATTTTAAAAAAAGCCCTTAGAAAGGCTGGAACAGAAAGGCAGTATCATCCACTCTTCTAAAAGAATATTTTTTTAAAATTTTTATTAATTACAGTTTATTCATTTTGTATCCCAGCTGTAACTCCCTCCCTCATTCCCTCCCAATCTCACCCTCCCTCTCTCTTCTTCTCCTATGCCCCTCCCCCAGTCCAATGATAGTTGAAGTCCTCCTCCCCTTCCATCTGACCCTACTCTGTCAGGTCTCATCAGGACTGGCTTCATTGTCTTCCTTTGTGGACTGGTAAGGCTGTTCCCCCTCAGGTGGAGGTGATCAAAGAGCCAGCCCATGAGTTCATGTCAGAGACAGTCTGTGTTCCTATTACTGGGGAATCCTCTTGGGCACTGAGCTGCCATGGGCTACATTTGTGCAGGGGTTCTAGACAGGAGCTCCACAAGGAGAGCAACAGAAACAAAAAATGTGGGCACAGAGGTCTTTAGTGAGACTAATACTCCAAACAAGGACCATGCATGAAAATAACCTAGAAACCCGGCCCAGATGTAGCCCATGGCAACTCAAAAGAATATTTTTGAGACAGAACCTCACAGTGTATCTCAGACTTGCCTAAAGTGTGGGGTCATCTTGTCTCTACCTCCCTCTGAAAGGATTAAGGAGGATCACGAATGAGTTGATTTATTTTCTGAATTCTGTAAAGAGTGAAAGGAAAGCCTGAACATTTGGACAGAGTTTTCCCATGATAAACCAGCTAGATCTTGGCCACAGAATTTAGTACTTTGCATAACTCTTGCTCCAGCAATAGGACGGTCTAGGTTTGAGGTTGAATCCTATGGCCAACGCTGCCTAAACTGGCTGTTTCTTACCTGTGTATGGTTATCTGGATGGAAGCCATGCCTACCGCTGAAGACACCCTAGTCACCAGCAGAGATACCCATCACTCCTGGTTTCCCTGGAGTGCTAAACATCAATTTCCATGGCAACCTCTCTCCACCAGCCAGGCTCCTGAAAACCAACCTGTGGGAACCTAAGTGCCTTGATAACCAAAAATGCAATTTTGTTAAGGGAAAGAGGAAATATAAAGGCTCTGAGTGATTTTTTTTTTTCTGCTGAAAGGGGTAATTTCCACCAAGGTAGCTGAGAGCCTTGTCCCAAACCCTGAGTATTTTATTCATCCTGCTCTTCAGAGAGCTCCAGATAAGGGGAAAGGCGACACCTCTATCTGTGGAGCTGAGAGAGGCATAAACGAGCAGAGGGCACTCCAGCAAACACTGGGCTTGTTTTTAAAAAGATAGTGTCCCCAGCCCTGGTGCCTGCAGCACAGGGTGGCTTATCTCAGGACATGTGAAAAGCACAGCCTCTTCCTTCCTTTTGTCTCCTTCATGGCACAAACTCTTGTTTTACTACAAAATGCAATGCGTTTCATCCTTGCCAAAAAAGTCATTTATGAACTTTAGGAGACACCCACCTCTGAGTCAATCAAACTGTACTGTGTAATTATGTATTCATTCCAAAAGTAGTATTGAGTCGGAACAGCCAATAAAAACCATGGATGTGAGAAAGCTCACAAAGTCCTACCCTCAGTTGAGGGGCTGTTGGCAATTGATGGCTGCTAGTGGAGTAAGAATCAGTCTTCTTCAGGGATACGGCCCAGGTGAGGCTACCCATGCTCATACACACATATGCATATAGGCATCGCTACATGGACTCAGCAGGTTTAAGAGAACGTGCTACTATTAAATTAGAAGGGGAAAGTGGTAAGGAGGAAGGGGAGAAATGATGAGAAGGAATGGTGGGTGGTTTTGATCAAAGCATTGCGGGCACACATGAACTTCTCAAACACCAAAAAGGAAACAGTTTAAAAGAGAGTTGTCTATAAACCTTGAAACTTGAGTAACTAAACAAACTGGCAACTTCACTAAACAACAAAACAAAACAAAACTTGACTACAAAATGCAAATACTTACTTACGGATGTTTGAAATGAAATGCTATTGATGTATTAATGAACTAAAAATACTACCAACATCTTGCTTGTGCAGCAGAAAGCTACCCCAGATGCTTAGTACTCTGTGCACAGCAGAACAGAGCTCCCACCTACCTGGTCCTCAAGTATTGAAGCACATTGTCTTATATAAAACTCGCTCAAGAAAAGGAAATGTTCTCTAAAGGAGATGGACTGACAGGGGTCGGATGGGCCCAAAAGGAAAGCTGAGAGCGCCATTATGGGAACACCACCATTATGGGAACACCACACAGCAGAGTTTTCTGAAGCTGAAGCTGCTCAGGGCAAGGGGGTTAGAAAACGCTGTAACCTGCATAGCCTTGAGACAGAGGACAGACACTTGATGAAAGGATGCAGAACAGTGGATACTGTCAGGTGACTAAAGTAGGATCAAGGAAAGTCTATGGAAGGGAAAGAGGATGCTGCCAAACTGGACTTCAGGTGCCCATGGCCTCGTGTGTCCAAACATTTGGTCCACATCTGAGGTTGCTGTATAGTAAGTACAAGGAATCTTTTAGATGTGGGGTATATTATATTTGGCAGATTTAGATTAGCATGCCTTCAGAGATATAAGGCAGCCTGGCCTGACGTCTGGCTCTTTGCTTCCTGATCCACCCAAATATACAAAGCCACGCAACAAGGCCCCACTTTCCAGAGATGAGTCCTAGGCTACTATGCGTTCCTGGCCCTCATGGACAGTACCTCTTTAAACCATCAGCCAAAAATGAACCCCTTCTCCTTTAAGTACCTTTTGTCAGATAACTTCACAATGGTTAACAAAGTAACTAAAATAAAATGGTGTCACAAAAAACCATGTTTCTCCTTATATTAAAGGGTGTCGGAGAAATGAAATCAAACAAGAAGTAAGAGAGGGAGGAAAGAAAAATGGGAGGGTTGCTGGGTAGAGGAAGAAAAGGCTATTTTTAGAAATTGTTAGAATTATAATACTTAGTTTATGTATATGGTTTCTTTGCATTTCACAACAGCCCTCACTCTATAGCTAACCCAAGACATTTGACCTTGACAGCCTTAAATTTGACGACATTTTCAGAAAACTGGTAGAACCCCTCATTTCACAGTCGAGTAGTTCTTTGAGCCTAAACTCTACCTGCTGCAAGGTGCAGCTGGTGCTTCTGGCTAAATGAGAAGAGGATTTGGCCTAAACAGACATGCGTGTTCAAGGGCTTTTCAATTGGTGCCAACAACATTTTTCTCTGCCTCTATCACAGGCCTTATCTTTCTAATGTCTACGTCTCATGCTCATATTATCTAGGCCCTGCTGGCCATTGCACGGACAGCACTATACTCTAAGTACTGTCAAGTCCGGAGCCACAGGGATTGGGCAGAGCCTTGTGATTGGCAGAATCAGTTTCTTCCTATGGGAAATGAGGGATAATGTCTGCTAGACACCTTAGCTTGGAGCCTGTTGTACAGAACTGAAACTAGGAAAAGGAAGTACTGTATGCATAGGCACAGAGTTTAGGAACAGATCAAAATAGCTCCTGTGAGCAGAATAAATAATACTTTGATGTGGTATTTTACAAACAAAAATGGATGCAAAACTACTTGGTAAACAAACTTCCAAGTTCTTAATTGAAAGGATCTCAATTTGCACACCTCAGTTTCATTCCCATCACCCTAAAAGGTGGTCTGTCAGAGACTTTCCCTACAACCTATGGGATTCTGGTTCTCATGAAATCAGTTCAAACCAACCCTGCAGGTGACTGATTCATCATTTGTATTGTGAATCTGCCAGCAGCCAATCTAGAAACTAACTTCATCCCTGTAACACTGGAAGTGATGCTTGTGCTCAGCACACCTCATGTGCCATGACCTACTCTCTATTATGAAATGTAAACCAGGGACAATGATAGCCTACGCTCACGGTGTTGTGAGAAGAATTAAATAGAATATCCACCCCCTGAGGAACACAGAGTGCTCACCTAGCATGCACAAGGCTATGGGTCCGATCCCTCCCAGAGACACAGCACAAGGTGAGATGCAGAGGCTGGCTGCATCTCCTCCGTATCTGATGGCAAGCCCTTCAAACACAAACCCTTCCCTTTGCCTCCGGGCTAGCGACTAGGCAAAGCACAAAACCAGAGAGAAACTGTGAGATAAGATGAAAAGCTCTTGCTTCATTTAAATTTGAGCTGTCGGTTCTTCAATTAACTTCCCCAAATTCACAGATTTTCAAGGAAAAAAAAGAGAAAGGTAATCTATATTCTGGAGAGACTTTGAAAAGCAAAGAAGCTGTAAAAGAAGTGAATCCAGTTTAAGATTTGTACAAGGCAGTTCTACTTAAATCAACATGCTCGCCGAGGTGCTAAGCAGCAGAGTCGGGTACCTTTCTTATCCCTCATCTCCTTTCAGTTTTCCCTGATATACTTTCACTTTGCAGAAGGGGAAGAAATATTTAAGAGAGTAACATTTTAGAATATTTATTTATTCATTTCAGTTTATTCATTTTGTGTCCCCTCTGCAACCCCCTCCCTCATCTCCTCCCAGACCCACCCACCCTCCTTCTTCTCCCCCTATGCCCTTTCCCTAGTCCCCTGATAGGAGAGGACCTCCTTCCCCTCTATCTGACCCTAGCTTTTCAAAAGAAGAAAACAGACAGGTATGGTGGCACACGGTTTTAATCCCAGCCACCAAGAGGCAAAGGCAGGTGGATCTCTGTGAGCTCAAGAACAGCCGGGTCTACAAAGTGAATCCAGGATAGCTGAGATTGTCTAAAAAAAATCAAAACAAAACAAATAGAAGAAAAAAAGAAAAACCTAGTAGATATTTCTTTTGAATAAATGACACCTCATCCCTGAATCAGTGACAAATAATAAATCATCTGGCAACATAGCAACTATTAAGCTTAACATATCTATGAAGTCATAATAATAATTTAAATTCTGCTATGTTTTTTAATTTTGCTTACATTTCCCCACTAGTCAATTAAAGCACTATTGACCCCATTATTCAGATCAGAGAAAGTGGAGCTTAAACAGATCAATGAGGAAGGACAAAAATCAAGGAGGAAGGGAAAATTGGTGTGTTGACATGATTGTGGTGACTTCAGAAAGTCAATTAATGGAATCTTCTCATAAGTGAACTCTGGGTTCCCAGTGCTGTTTTAAAGCAGCAGTTTGGTACTGGGGAGATAGCTCAGTCAGTAAGTTCTTGACATGCAAGCATGAGGACCTCAGTTCAGTCCCCAAACCAGTCTCTAGAACCCACATTGCACTAAAAAACACTCAGAGTTGATCTCTGTCCTCCGCATCTGTGCATGCACAAGAACCCACATAAATACACACTCATACACACAAAGTGAACTTTCTGTCATCTGGTGTCTATTGTCTCGGAATATATTGCGAATTCTATTCACATATCCTCTGACCATCTTTCACATAGCCTCACTGAGAGGAAATGGCTCCATACAGCAGCACAAAAACAGAAAGATCCTTTGAGAGGTTAAAGGTGATGGCAAATGCTGTCATCTGCCTTTCCATGAATATTGAAAATGGGAAGGGATTTATCTCACTTAGTCCATTCACCATCTCTCTCTACAAGTGGAAATAGTTGTAATTCCTACATACTTCTTATAATTATTAAATTATGGGGATAATGCATAAAATGGTTTACTCTAGTGTCTGGTGTATAGTAAGCATTCAGGAAATGTTAGCTACGATTACAGGATGAGGCAGAAATGTTCCATTTTCATTAGAGAGAATATTGAAGGTCTGAAGTAGAATCCAAGGTAGTAACTTAAGTGTAATAAACTATGCATTCAACTTAGTGTTTACAATAAGGAAAGCTCAGAGTTAGAGCACTGAAATTACTGCCTTTGTTTTAGTTTTTGACAGAGAGCACACTAGAACCTAGTTATTGCAATCTCAGATCCTGCAGTGTGCAGGAGTATGGACATTGTGTTGACACTAGGTCAGCGTTGCTGGCTGGCTCGCTTAGTGTGCAGATTTGAGGTTTGGAGCCCAGGGGTCTCTGGAAAGTCAAGAGGGATTTGAGACTGTGTTCAGACAGCCACTTGATGTCATCCTACACGGCAGATGTCCACAATAGCCTGGCATCCTTTCTGATCCTATCAGCCTATTTTTCTGCTGTGGAACTGTGACATCCCGTACGTCACCCTTCCTCTGCAAACTCATCACTGGCACACAGCTGTTCAAGTATTATAGCTAAGCAACCCTGTGGCTCAGATCCCTATCCTTTTTTCGTCTCTGGACACAGTGTAAGCCACAAAGCAAGGAAGCCTCTTACCAAGACTCCTTTCAGGCAGGAGCCCGGAAACGTATATAGAGCTCAGTCACCAAAATAGACTAGAAAGGAAGCCAGCTATCCCTTCAGTGTCTTAATGAAGGAAGAGCACAACCTAAAGAAGTTACAGAATCAAGGTCACTCTGCTAATGAGAAGCGAGATGGAGGCACCGGCTCTGACATCACAATCTTGATTTTCATTGGCTAGCAGTTAATCGCTCCTAAAGTATTAATTGATAATTACAGAGTAAGCTGATAAAGAGATTAAGGTTAGACCCCTCCCAAGGGTATTTTAATTTAGAGGGATTTGAATTCCCAACTGGATAAAGTTATTACAATGTAAAGTCAAGCCAAGAGACTGAAACACGATGGCACACTGTGATGCCTTTTAGCCCTTAGACCCCTCTCCTGAGTAAGCAGAACACAGAAAGGGCTGGTTTTGCAAAAAGAGTCAGGCTTTTCGATGTGAAAACAGCTCTTTATCTTGCTCTGTATTTGTTGATCACACAAAAGCAATGGTTAAGTTTATGCTTCGTTTTAAAATTTAAACTTGGATTTATTGTACATGTGGTGCGTGTGTGTACTCGCATGTGCACTCATGTATGCATATATGTTTGTGTGTGTGTGTGCATGTGTACAGATGCTGTGTGGGAAATTGAAAGTGCTGGTATGCATGTCATGATTGACATATATGAGAAGGCCAAAAGACAACTTTTGAGAGTTGTTTCTCTCTTTCCACCATAAACTCTGGAAGTTGAACTCAGGAGTGCTTTTATCTACTGAGATTTCTCACTAGCCTTTTAATGCATTTAAATTAATTTATTTATACATATTTAAGTTATATGCATTATTTATTGATTGATTCTTTCATACAAGAGTGCACACAGCATGGACATCATATTCATCACTCTTCCCTCCTCTCCAACTCCTCCAGTTCTGCCTACATCCTACTTTCAAATTCAAATTCATATCTTCTTCTGCTATTATTGTTATATTTGTGATATATATATCACATATATATATATATATACACATAAAGCATATCAAGTCCAATTGGTGTTTCCTCTACCTCCACTGGTTTAGGGATGACCATGCAGACACAGGTAACCTCTCAGGGGGTTCATCCCTGAAGAAGACTGAGTTTTTCCTCCCTCAGCTATTGACTGCCTACTATCCTTCAACTAGGGATGAAGCCTTGTAAATCTTTCCCAGTCTGTGCTGGCATGTCACATGGTGTGATACTGTGGCGGTCTCTTGAAGGCAACACCCTGACATATCTGTCATGTCCTCTTCACCATTTTCTTAGCACTCTGGTGTATGAGCCCATGTTCATTGTCATGGCTTCCCTCTATCCTCCATCCTCAGACTGTTGATAGCATGCCCCTGTCCCACCCCAACCGTGCACAAACTAAGGCCCAGCTTTGAAACAAGAAGCACAGTCTCTTTTTTAAATATATCCCTACTAAGATCTGAAAGCTGAAAAATATTTTCCATACAACTCTGGCAAAAGGCCTTTCCCTGTGCTCTGAGCTTCCCAAGCAACCAAACATGTATGTTTGTTACCATAAAACAACATGAATGACTTTCCCATGTACCATCAGAGCTCCTCAAAAACCAGGGGGAGGGAGTAAACATAGAAAGGATTGTCAGAGAAGTAGATCAGATAAAATGCTTCGAGAACACGTGCACTCAAGAGGATTATGCTGAGAAGATTAACTGACAGGGGAATGCAAATGGGGGGAAAAGATACTTACTGGAATCATCATTCCACTGTGGACAAACGTACATTCAGGCTCCTAGATTCTCACTCTGTGTTCTTCCTTAATCCGCTTCCCGCACTCCAGATTAATAGAATATGACTCATAGTGGGGTCATCTTTAATCTAGGTCTTGATGAAAAACTAAAGAGGTAGGGGGCAAGAACTGAAGCACAGAGTCAAACACAGAAGAAAGCCAGAAGCTAAGAGAGCTTAGAGGTGGCCTAGTCAATGCCCAGTGGTATCATGACACTGCCAAAGATATCATGAGCTAGAGTATTTGAGAAAAGAGTTTTATTGGACAAAAGACTTTGTATCCTTGATTCCAGGTCATATAGTGACCTGGATTAAGAAATTTTCCAATGATGCTTTTGAACTTGGAAGTAAAAGAAAAGAGGATCCCGAAGGCTACTCTGGATTTGCAAAACAAACCACCTGGGGCAATTGTTGAAATAAATATTTTGTACCTGTTCTAAGAGATTCTGACTCACTGGGTCTTGGAAGAGCCCAGGAACTTGTGTTTTTAATAAGCTCTCCAGGCATTCTGTCAGACATCCAGGCTTCAGAATCACTGGTCTAGAAAGATGATCTGAAGCAGTCCCTCTGGGGACCCGGCTCTGGTTCACTGATTCTCTTAATAGACACACACTCCTTATAACGTGATTTCTTGCAAACACATACATCTACCACTTTTCCCTAACAGAAAAGGATAGTGGTACCAGTGTAGAGGCATTCTTTCTGCTCTGGTATCTCCCAGAACAGCATGGCTCTGACATATGCCCACATACACGTTGAAATACATTCAATAAAAACAATAATGTAACATCCATGAAGATTCCTAAAAATATACAGAGATGCTCACCCATATGTTGGCTAGCTCTCAAGTTGTTCATTTACAGTACATGCTTATGTCAGACACAAATAGGAGGCATACACCTAACGCACATACTACTCCTGCCAATAATTATTACTACTAATAATGATAAAAATAATAGTCACCCATAATCTTAGGTGACTTTCTTATTTTGACAATATGATGGAATCATATACAAGATGTTGAGTGGCCCACATTTCCAGGAAGCACTGTAATTGAAATTGCACTCACTGCTCTGTCTCTCCCTCTTTGGGGTGATTTGAATGAGAATGGCTCCATAGACTCATATGCTTGAATGCTTGGTCTCCATTGACAGAACTGTTTGAGAAGGATTAGAAGATATGGCCTTCTTGAAGAAGATGTGACTGAGGTTGAGCTTTGAGGTTTCAAAAGTCCAAGCCATTTCCAGTGTGCTTCTCTATGCTTTCCAATCAAAGATGTGAGGTCTCGGCTATTGCTGCCACCGTGTCTTTGCTGGACCATCATGGACTCTAAAACTCTGAAACAGCAAGTCCAACTAAATGCTTTCTTTTACATGTTGACTTGGTTGCGGATGTTTGCAACTAAGTCACTGCTGTTTACTGGTTCTATAGGAAGCAGAACCCATTAAGCACTTAAGTGAAGGCTGATTTACATTCTTTATAAACTACTGCAGGCCACTTGGTCTTAGAAATGTCCAGGAGTGAGATTTAGCTTATTATGAGGAGGAAAGAATCTGCTGAGATTTGAACCAAAGCCTCGGTGGTTTCACCAAGTTTATGCAGAAATTGTTATGAGCAAAGTTACACAACAATACCTCATTCCTTATTTTATTTCTTGAGTTTATCACTCTTCCAGGATAGCAACTCAATTATTTGCTCAGCATCATGGAATATAGAGTCAGACATGCTAGGATCTTAGTCCTGACACTAATGTGTCATGGGCATATAATAATGACCAAGTGACTTTGCCTCTCAGAATTTCACTTTTCTCATCTTTCATAATAGTCTCTTTCCTAGAATTCTAGAATAGTGTGTATGTGAAACAAAATGAAATTATTTGGTAGATGATCAAAAGACAACAAAACTTACTTCCATCATTTTGGTCTTTTCCTTGAAGAGGTGATATCGGAATCCTACCAGACTGATAAATTATCTCCTACTTTGAAAACCTTTATAAATTTTTTAAAAAATATATATTGATATATTTTATATATCAATGAAGACATTTTATGGAAATTGGACCTAATCATTTACGTTCATTGTTTAGCTCTTTACTACTCATTGACTGGTGAGATTAAATATATGTTACTATCTTCTATTTTAAGAACTTCTCAGGATCTAGACAGATGACCTAGTGGTTAAGAGCAATTGCTGCTCTTGAGAGGACCAAGCTTCATTTTCCAGCAGCCATATAGTAGCTCATTGTTGTCTTTAACCCCAGTTGCAAGGGATACTGAGCTCTCTTCTGTCCCCAGAAACACCAGCTACATACAACAGGCACAAGAATATACATATGCAGGCAAAATATTTATATATATAAAGTAAAAAATTAAATCATTTAAAAAAGAATTCTTCAAAACATAAGAGACAATTAGGTAACTTGTACTTTTTTCTTGGTTCTCAATGTTCCATTTGCATAGGCCCCAAGAATGTTTTTTTGTAATTTCTGTTTCATCAGCTATACAAACTCTGAGAGAGAAGACCTCTTACCCACTTGTATAATTGTATTGTTTTTCATTGTAAACTGTATATTGTGATTAAATCTCTTTTTTATAAAAGTATGCAATATCCGTCTTTCCTAAAATAATACACAGTACTTAGTGCTATCCCAATTTTATATTTATTTCTTCCAAATAATTGATGCAAGAGGCTAAAAAATGTTCTTTTCTCATCTTTGATGGCTATGAGGTCAGTGGTAAATGTACTTCTTTTCCTGAATAACATTGGTTAATTACCTCTCCATGACTTTCAAGAAATAAAATAAAGACTTCCTTCATTATTTATCAATGGTCAGTAATATCTAATATAAATACAAATATCTTTCTGGAGGTATATATGCCCATTGGAGAGAACTGAATGCTGATAAAATCTGAATAGAGAGAGAGATATCCAAAGAGAATAGCACTATCATTTTATGATTGGTTTACATTTTTCATTAGGAGTGAGAAGAAAGAAATAGGACAGGACATTAAATGATGAGGGAGACAGTTGGGTTGGAAGGACGATGGCATTCGTGGGAGAGTAGAGGAAGGAATGGGAGAGAAGATAGGGATAGAGGGGGGAGGTGGGGGACAGGAGGTAGACAATGGGTCTTCCATAAATTATTCCATTATTCCAGTTGGACTTCAATTACATTGACTTGTATGTACGTGCTACTAATGGAAAAATGAGATTCTTGTTCGCTCCAGTATGGTTTATCCTCCAAATAGCAAGAGAAAACAATGTCATTCAGAAACCATAAATCTGGCTGAGAAGAAAGTCCCTCTTCTGACAGCTTTCATTCAGCACTGCCTAAAAAGAGAAACAGATTAATTTCTTTGCACCATCATATTAATGTCTGTCTCTGTTGCCCTCTATCATCTTCACAATCCCTAACTTTCAGCTGGTGCTGGGCACTGCAACATCATTCCTCCTGAAGGGCATCAGGTAGACACAGCTGTCTTAATTAGTTTCTGTCGCTATAATAAAACATCATGACAAAAAGAAAGGTGGGGAGGAAAAAGTTTGTTTGGATTCCACTTTCACATCACAGTCTATAAGAAAAAAGAAGTCAGGGAAGGAACTCAAGGCATGAGCCTAGAGACAGAAACTGAAGGGAAACCATAGAATGGGTCTTTTTTTTTTTTTGAATGGCATCTACTACTACAATGATTACAGTAGGAGAATAGATGTGGGGACCAAAATCATTAAATACTAAATATCAGAACCCAAGTATATGCAAGAGGACAAGGCAGACTTAAGTCCAAAAAGTCTGGATTTGGTTGTAATTGTGTTCATGATAAAGCTTGTACCAATATGTATCAATGATAAATAACAAAAATGAGCTAACATGCTCTCCTATTTCTGGCAAAACAAAACCTAGTTCCTATATTTCTGCTGGGTGACTTAGGTTTCAGCAGTTCATAGAGGCTCTTTCATTGGTTCTCAAGCCAATTTTATTCTGATATCTTCATTTTTTTCTTCCTACCTTTCACTTGCCACATGAAGCGAAAGTCAAACAAAACACCTTCCCTAACCTTACCTATAGCTCCTGGCAGCTCAGACTGAGTAAGGGCTCTACCTGGAGAAGAAAGGACTTAAGAAAAAGTGAAACACAAAAAAATTGTTCCAGATGGGTGAAAACCTATGCTAGCTACCATTCATTTCCTCTGAGTTCTTGACTCTTTTCTGCCTTATTCTGCTTCTCCCTGGTGTGCATCACATCTTAGCTCCTGCACTCTATTATAGCAGCCTTAAAGTTACAGAGAACCGCTAAAATGAGGCCATGGATATATACACCTTAATGCCCCCATATATTCTGTAAAGGTCTCACGTGTGGGCACTGTGCCTTCGACCATTTTTCCAAGCTCCAAAAACGTATGAAAGTGGGCTCTTCTATTTACAGTCTGAGCTCAGACGCTCTTGTAAGACATACCTATCAACTGAAAAGCTACATGCATATTGTTAGACAGTTTAGGCACAGGGGGTTGGATCCTTGCTCTCTACAATGAGAATATGTGAGGAATGACAACTTTTGGACAAGTATTTCTGACAGTCTAAACTGACAGTGAATATCTTGTGCTTCCCTTGGGTGATTTAAGAACAGACTATGAAGCTAAGTTTTTCAAGGGTGAAAATTCCGTTTTTGACAAGCGTTTATCCCATCTAACTGTCCCTAGCACGTTTATCCTTATCCCCTTTTTTTACCCTTGAACAACTAGATAGAAGACCAAAACATCTTTTGGCACTGTAAGCTTTGATAAGGAATTACCAGATATGCTGTTTTGTTGTTGTTGTTTTATTTTGTTTATTTTGGCATTTGTTCGGTGTTTTTGCTTGGTTTTGGTTTGTTTTGTTTTTGGTTTGATTCTGTGTTTCTTTGTGTCACCTGTCTCTGCACAAAAAGACAGCCCATCTGGCAGCTGACAGTCTAGTTTCTGGACTTGACTAATACAAAGATAAGAAGGTAAAGAAACATGAGAATTGGAGATGACATACAATGTTCCTGATAGTGAACATGAGGAGTCTGTTTTATGACAAACATGATGGGGAAAACAGATGTGCCTAATGATGGAGGCAGATCAGGAAACAGGCCTTTCCTAGACATGCATGTGCACTGGGTAACATGGAGTTATCTCAGATTGTCTTCTTGTGAGATCCTACAGATCATGCTCAACTGGTCTATCCAGTACAGTTAAGTCAATTTAGTAAACATTTCCATCCTTTTTCCATGGTCTGTTCCTGAAGCCACTGACTATATCCATTTATTCATTTCTAAAATGTCTATTTTTATTGACCGAGTGAAAAATAAAACCTAAGCTATATTTCAGTGAAATACAATCTGGTTTTTGTTCTGTTTTGTTTTAACAGAATAGGTGTTTGTTATATGTTGTGCCAATAAAATAAAATTTAAGAGAGACAAACACACCAAAGACAAAGCTGGAGATGGGCTGACAACCTGACAAGGTCAAGTAGATTCTTAGTTTCTATTCATAGCTTATAAATATATAAGCTCAAGCAACTGACTTATCTGTATGCCCCAGAATAACAGCATTTTAAATAAAAATGGATTAGCCATAATCTAATCTAATGCCATTATATTTCATACTACAAAAACCCTAAGGGCTAGATAATTTAAATTATTTTTTTCTATGTAATCCAACCTAACATAAAAACTTCCTAATTTCTAGTATGGTTTAATATATAAAATGTTAATGATGAGATATTTTTTTCTCCTCTGCTAATTTGTCTCCTCATAATTGATTGATGATAACTTTCAACTTGGTTCTCTCCAATACTCTACCCATCAGGGAACTCAACTACATATTTGGTATTCACTGTTACTGGTTACATAAAATCTCCCCAAACTTTCCACATCAGCATCAACCACGGTTCCGTGCCAGGATATAGAATCAGAATTGTAATCTGTAGCTGTGTGCATTAACATTTATGTTTCCTTCCAACTCCCAACCAGAATACTGAAAGGCCCCTGGAATTCACTGCTACTCCTCAATGCCATTGCCATTAAAAAAAAAAAAATCTTTGATTTCCGAGGTTACAAAAATTGGCAGTCAAGCACACACACACACACACACACACACACACACTTATATATTGTCCTCAGATTACCAAATTAATTCACGTATGACTTGGAATATTTCTCAGAGATCATCCTGACCAGCACATGGCGTCTATCTTCCTCCCACCAATTTTTCTACTGTAGCTCTGCCGATCCCATTCTTTCTCCTCTGTTCCATAGAATTTGATAGGACACATTAGAGAGAAGCAGGCAGACAACCAATGAACATTTCCTTCTGATCACACAGCATCTTCACACCTTTCCCCAACGTAGTCATGCTGTTGGTCTCTGTCATGGATGAGCTCTGCCTCAGCTTTAACAGGAGCTTTTCATTTCACGCTCTGCCTGTCTGCGACCATTCCACCTTTCTACAGGATCTGTGCTTGGTGTCCACCACCCTCATATGTTTATACATTATATATGGAGCTCCAGCTTGCATAGAAAAACAGTTGCATATAGAGCTATGCTATAGGTAGTTACTGGTTAAACTGTTTCTCATCCGGTTCCTCACACAAGGATAGAGAAAGTTTCTAGGGCGAGGTTTTCCAAATTGGTATCAGCTGCTTATTCTCTACCCCAACTTTGGTTCTCTGTGACCTGCAAAAACCCAACACTACTATAGATGATAATTTCAGGAAAATGGCAAAAGAGAGCAATTGAATGATAGGCCAGATTGGTTCAAGAAGAGCAGCCCCTCAACACAGGCAAATTCCTCTCTGCCAAGCACCATTCTTTACAATACTCCTTCCTCATTACAATCCAGGGTACCTTCTGCCTGCTCACCAGCTCTTCTTCCTTGCCTCTTCTCCATTATAATATGATCTCAGTATTAGATACTGTATAATCACATGAAGAGATTATATAGGTTATACAGATTATACAGCAAATGCTTAGATCTCATCATAGAACTTCTGGGAGCAACTGGTCAATAGCGGAACTAGATCTGGGAATCTTTTCTACAAACTATAATACAATCAAATTTCTCTTCCCAGTTCTTACAATTGCATTATTTGGATGCTTCCCCTTGATCCTACGGTGTTTATTCTCACTTTACAGCCTTCACACTGTTTCCTATGCCAGGGACCCTACCACGCAGAGCTTTCACATGAATGTTTTCTACCATTCATCCAATGTCAGCCTTGGTGTCACCTGCTCTAAATAGCCATTTCTGGGCTCTAAAATGCTTACTCATAATACTCACGCACCATCATGTTCTCTTGCTCTATTTGCCACAACACATGACCACACAACGTTACCACATGTAAACATTTTACTTAGTGTTTACTGTTTGTTTCTATGCTTAAGATAAAATCATGCAAGAAAAAAATTTTACTTCACTGGTCATTGTTGTATTCCTGGGATCTAGGGCACTGGCTAGAATACAGTCTGTGCTCAAGAAACTGGAGTTACTGAAGAAAACTATTGAATGATCAATGAATGAATGAATGAGTGAGTGAATGAATTAATTAACTGGAACCCAAGAACTATTTAGGCAATACCATTTCAAAATTATCAAAAATAATTTCTAAAACACTTAAAGAAATGCTCAATGTCCTTAGCCATCAGGGAGATGCAAAATCAAAACGACTCTGAGATTTCACCTTACA
>CM053765.1:25323209-25392089 GCA_028658305.1 Pachyuromys duprasi
AGTGCCTACTGTGTGCCACACTTCTTCTAAATACCATTTTATCCTTCACAGGCAAGCTTTGGGGAAGTAGTACAAAATCACATAGAGATAACTGATAACATACAAACACTTGGAATCTGGGCAATCTGAATCCAGAATAGAATGATTTCTGCATCATTATCTTCATATCTGATTCACAGCATCCAAGATTTCTCCCAAACCAAGATCCAACATTGGGAAAGGGGATAGAATGGAAGAGAAGGAGAGGGGAGGGGAAGAGAGAAAAAAGGGAAAGAAAGGACAGGAAAAGGAAGAGACACGAAGGGGGAGGGTCTTCCTGAACAAGGCTTGGATGAGACCTACTGATCCAATTAAAACTGGGCTAGACTTTTTCCACTTCTCTGAGCCTGGAGAGAGCACAGAGTTAGAGCCTATCAGCCAGAAAACAAAACTGTGTCCACAACATCCTTAAAAACAGATGCTGCAGTCTTCCTGCACAGTGAGAATAAATAAACAGCTCTTCTTCTAAAACAGTTACAGTTTTAAAAATCCCCACAGGTTCCATTTTTATTCCTCAGGATTGCAGATGACCCTTGACAGAGATGATTTACTAGTCAGCCTCCCAGAAGAGCAGCACATCTGCCCCATTTCCCTTCCCCTATCTCCTGTGCCTAACAAATAACTAAAAGGGACTATCTGGTGGTCAGGGCTCAAGGAAGCAGCCTGGGAAGTTGTTACACTCTGATTACCACCTAAGGCGTCTTCTGAAAAGTAAAGGTAAATCAGTGTGGCAGGTATTGGCCAGCAGTTCTTAGAACCTGATTCCTTTTCTTTATGGGTTCCTTTACATTGTCTTGTCTCCCTTGCAGTTAGGTGAGGCTGTGAGATGGATTTAGTGAAGTGATAGGTACTGTTTCCAGACTTGGTCCATCTAGACTCGCAAGTGTGACCCTCTCTATCAGCTAGCATTAGCAGGATAATAAAGCTCCCACATTTAATGGCTCAAAACAGCAAACACTGATTGCTGTAAGAATTTACTAGGTAGCCTAAGCGGTTCTAATTTGGGCTTGCCTTTCTGAGGCTAGCTGGTTCAAAATGGTTTTACTTACTGGCCTGACAATTAGCCCAAAGTCAGATGAGGTGATGAAAGCAATATGTCCCTTGAGTTATCTTGGTGAGGAAGGTCACTCTGCTTGCCTGTACTACTCACCAGAAGCTAGGCACAGCACTCCAGAGGATTAAAACTCTAAATGACCAGTCTTGGTGGGGTGTATAATAGATTACCATGATAGCCTCCTAAAAGCATCTTCATTTTGAATACTTTCTATGTAATAGATTTATTGGCTTAAGGATTTAAATGTAGTAAGCCACTTGTTTTTCAAAGTTAGTTTATGATAACAAAACAATACCGCTGTATTTTACATGAGAATTTAACTTATCCAAGGACACACAGCCAATGATTAGCAGAGTCAGGATTTACACCTAAGCTCTGTCTCTAATCACACTAGCAACTATTTTATGAAAAATACTAATCTATGCATGGCATGTCTGCACCGTGTGTGTGTGTGTGTGTGTGCATGCCATGAGAAGTTATAAGTTGGACACATATTTACGTAGTTTTACTACCCTGGCATTAAAAAAAAAAAGAATACTCATTGTATTCTGAGTCTCAGATCACTCACTTTCAAATTTTCCTAGGGACAAAAGCCAAAGCTATCAGACATTCAGATTCTCTCATACAAAGGTTTTTCTGAGAATCTAGGTCAGCTGTGTGCTGGATTCCAGCAGGCCAAAGAACATACCAAGGTGGGATGTGCTTTTCTGAGGTTCCAACAAAGCCAACAAATCTGGGTCCAAGGTCCTGCAGAGACTGATATACCAACCAAGAGCCATGCATGAAGAGGACCTAGCCCCCCTGCTCAGATGTTTCCCATAAGCAGCTCAGTCTCCATGTGGGTTCTCTAGGAAGGGGAGCAGAGGCTGCCTCTGACATGAACTCTGTTGCCTCTCTTTGACCACTTCTCCCTTGGCATAGATTTCCTTGCCAAGCCACAGGGGAAGAAGATGCAAACAGTCCTGATGAGACTGGATAAGCTACGGTCAAGTAGAAGGGGAGGAGGACTCCCCTTTTCTGTGGACTCAGGGAAGGGGAGATGGCAGACAGCAAGGGCAGAAGAGTGGGAGCAAAAGGAGATGAGGGAGGGAGTTACAATCAGGATATAAAGTGAATATATTATATATATAATGTATATAAAGAATAGTGAATTTAAGTCTTTGTGTAACAGAGAACCAACTCTAGTTTGAGCACCACGCCATGAAGAGATTGCATCAGTTGACTGTGGACACTGGAAACCAACACTGAAAAAGGGTATCAAGTGTACCTCTGGTCATGTCTTCAGGAAACAAAGAGGGTGATTTTGACAAATCTGTTTATGACCACCAAGTACAGGAGATTGACAGTCAGAGAAGGCCACAGCTGGAGAACTGAACCCTATGCCCTATCACTGCGCTGCCCCGTGGACAGATTGCAGTTCCTCTTATTTGCCTGGTCTCACATAAATCTCACTTAAATTTTTAAATATCCCTAGAAGTGAGTTCCCTCAAACAAAACAATTGATTTTCTCATGCCTTTCCAGTGGATGAGAGCTCAGAGCCCAAAATTCAATTTGATTTAGGGAAAATAAAATATAATAGATTTTTGTACACTTCAGTGATATAGATTAATATTCCTTTCCCTTTTATAAATTTACACCACTGAATATAACTAGCACCTGTGTCACATAGGACAGTCTATTCAATAGTTGATTAGATGTTTAAAATCATAGTTTTCCATCATGGAGGAACACGCACAGCACATGATTTAAAAGGTACATTTCAGTATCATTAAATAACTGCACAGGGTGTGCAAGTTTCAGGCTTATAAACAGTTTGTCAAAGTGGTGAGAAAAGAAACCTTTTAGTAATTTTATACATACTGTTATTTATATAAAATAAACAACTGTTTAGCTGCTGTTTAGAAAAGGCCACATTTTTAACTCTTTATACAAAATGTTTTGGCATTTAGAAATATCAAAAGATAATGTTTATTTTAGTGAACATAGTAACAATCATATCAACAATAATCTCATATTTTGGATTCATGTTCCTTGTTTTCTAAAATATAAGACAAATATAAAGAAAGGCAACTATGAAACAGCCCTAAAATATTGCACTTGAAAAAAGTTCAGGAAGCCAGAGGAGAAAAATTATACAAACCCATCCAACCAGGAAAGGCAGAGATTGAAATGACCATGCAAATGAAAAGTAGACCATTAACTTTTGTCTTCACCTTTGTTGGGCACTGGTAAATCCATGATCACACACCATAGTAGTGTGACTTTGAGCAATATTTGGTGCAATTTGTCAAGCAAACCAAGGCATATACAAAACATTGAGTTTACCTTGTTAGAGAAGATTGGCAAATGCTGGTATTGGTATCAAAGGATCCCTGCCTCAGTCACACCTTCTTGATCTTTCTTTCCCAGGATTTTTAGATTGGGGAGTGTGTGGCTTCCTCACTTAATATTGACATTCATATTTATCCATACACTCCTATTAATCTCTTCTTTTCTAATGAGGCAGGAAACACAGGCAGACTCTGGATCTCAAGAGATTTATTTCCATACCATTATCCACATCAAAAAGCATTTATTAAACATTCAATTATAGATCATGCTGTGGAAACCTTCATCTCAGCATGAAAAGAACTATATAGACATAAGCCCAGGCCTCTAAGAGTATGCAAAATGGATGCAAAAGCAAGTGGGGGAGAGATTACAGCCCTGATGCCCCCACTCTGCCTGCATAAGGCCTCAGAGAATGAAGGTGACTCAAGAAACTCACAAAATTCCCCCAAATAAATAAATGTTCATTTATCTTACTTTTAAGAATACCTGGTATAGCAGTAGACAAGACTTTTAATCGGCACACACTTCCCACTTAGAGCCACATTTTTATTACAAACCAAGAGGCTTAATTTCACACATGAAATAGAACCTGGATAATTTATCCTATCCAAATAGACTTCAAAGTCATGGAAGGATGCTTTTCAAAAATGGAATAAATCTAAGCTTGACAACCCCGGAAGGGCTAGTGATCAGTAACGAACTCCTAGTTTATGTTAAGCAAAAAGAGACAGTCCAGCATTTACATCACGTTCCAAGGGTACTGACCTCCATAAAGAGTGCTATGGCCCTGGCTGCCAAATAATGACTGCTAATGGTGATGTCCATCTGACTAGGACTCTTGCTCATCAGAGGAGAATCCTAGCCTCTGAGCATGGCCTCATCAAACCTGTGGGGTTTTCTTAATTATTAAAGTATAATTACATCATTTCTCCCTTCTCTTTATACTTTCTAATCCTTCTCATGTACCTTCCTCACCACCTCTTATGTCTTCTTCTCTGTGATTTTTATTGCTATGTGCACACAGGTGAGTGTGTGAATGTGTATGTGTGCATGCATACCTAATATATAAATGCAACCTACCTGTCCAGTTCATTTCGTGTTATTAGTATGTTTCCGTGCTGACCACTGGGCACAGGGCTCATAAATGATGAAAATGAGAGAAACCTCTAGTTTTCTGCAGTTAAACTAATCATAAGTGAGACTTCTCTAGAAACACTTGTATGCTATATGAACAGAAAAGTCAGTAGTTCCTTTGAGGGTCATTTTTGTCTGTAAGATCAGGATTATGACTTTCAACCATGGCTTTGTCTTGATAACTTTATGAAGTAGGTTGGGAAATATCTGACACACCATAAACAACTAGTAAGTTGAGTGTTTCCTTACTTAGGTGACATGAGTTTTGCCACAGGTGGTTAAGGAACAGAAAATATGAATATGAAATCTACAAGGTTCATTTGAACTCTAGAACACTTTAATTAAACATCTTTTTACTTGTTTACTTAGTGTATTTGGGTGTGTTTACATGTGTGTGCATACATTTCATGGTGTAAGCAAGTGTGGAGGTCAGAGAATAGCTTAGAGAAGTTGGCTTTGTTTTTCCACCATGTGGGTTTCAAAGATTGAACTCAGATATTCAGACATGACTTGCACCTATGTTCACTGGGCTATCTCACATGCACCTGTACACCCCTAACACATATATACCAACACATATGCTAATATGCATACATGCACACACAGAAGCACATGCAAATAAAATAAAATATGTGAAAAAACTGCTGAAATCAACAAGCAAAACAAGAAAATCTTAATTAATAAAATGATAAATATTTGAATACATGTTTCGTCAAAGAAGATAGAGAAATGACCAATATCTATACTAAAGGATGATCCGCATCAGGCAAATGAGATGGTTCAGTGGGTAAAAACAGTTCCCCATATGTCTGTCAACCTGAGTTCCAACCCCTAGATCCCACCTGGTGCAAGGAGAAAACACACTTCTGCAAATTGTCCTCTGACCTCCACACATGCACCATTTTGTGTGCACGCACCTGTATGCAAAAAATAAATGCAATTCCAAAACTTACTTAAAAGGATACCCAACATCATTAATTAATCATAGCAACTCAAAACTTTGATGGAATATGTCCTCACACCTGTCAGATGGCTGTTATTAAAAATATAAAAGAGAGATGAAGCTTTGCTGCCTAGTTTGTTGTTGGTTTGTTGATTAGTTAGTTGATTGGTTGATTGGTTAGTCTGTGGTACTGCGTATCAAACTCAAGGCCTTGCTCATGCTAGGCAATGCTCTATCACACACCCAGCTCTCTGGTACACTGTCAATAAGCATATAAAATACTATAGGATCTGGGGGAAACAGTAGAGGGATTCCCCAAAGGGTAAAAACTAAATTAGCAGATGATCCAAAAGTATCATTGCTGGGTACATATTTCGAAAAATAAAATCAGGATCTTGAAGAAAAACTCCACATCCATGTTCATTCAATAAAATATAGAAAGAAAACCAATTAGCCATCAAGAAATGGACAGATAAAATATAATGGTGGACATAGAGTCAAGAGAATATTATTCATCTTTTTTTAAATAAGGGAATTCTGTTGTTTCTGAGAGAAATTATGTTTAGTGAAGTAATCCAGACACAGAAGCAGACATAGCATATACCTCTGCTCATAGGAAGCAAGATAAAACTTAGGAGAAAAGAATACCATGATGGCTTTAAGGAAGTGTAGAGTCATTGTGCAAAGAGACTAAGGTTTCACTTACGTCAATAAAAAAGTTCCAGAGACTGTGTACACAGCACGCTGCTAGCTGCTAAATAGCACATGTTAGGAGGATAGACACCAAGTTATGTGTTGATATATCTCTATCTCCAAAATATCCAGGAAACTTTGGAAGTTATTGTATCTATCAGTGATTAAGAGAAAGATTAATAGCATCGTAGTGCTGGCTTTTGGCCAAACTCATATTGGAAACACTAGACACATGTGATTCTTTGTGTATCAATTATATCTCAGTAAAGCAGTTTTTAAAAGTCAAAAGAAATTATGTTCCAAATTTTGTGCAATTATGGTATGCGATGTGATCTTGTGGTGTATTTAAACTGCGTAAGTCAAGCAATGAAGACATCCATCACTTTGTTTAACTATTATTGTTCACAGTCATTCAACTGCAACTGACTTATAGCTGTCTTAAAATATACAATTATTACTGATGTTCCTCTTTAGAAAGGCTGTGTGCCCTTGATGAGACTGTGGACCAACCTAGAAGACTGTCCTCGACATCCTCAGATAGCAAGCTTTCACAGGCATTTGCTTTTGGAATCCTTGACATCATCAAAAAGCCTGGTCCTTTAAATGTGTCTTTTGCCAAAAGGTCAGAAAGGAAAAATTGTTCTTTGTCCCAAGTGCAAACAATAAGTTGCTTATGCCACTTGTCTGGCTGTATAACTCCATCACAGAAGCAAAGCAAATCACTCTCCTTTCTTTCTCTATTTCCCTCTTCATCTCATCTTAGGAAAGTACTTCTGTGTGGACTGACACTTGCCTGAACACTTTGTAAGGCCTAAGAGATCAATGTTTCATTGTTCTCCCTCAATTAGCTTGCTTGGTATTGACTCATTCTACAGGCCAACAATAAAACCTGCCAACACATGATTTTATTTGTAGTGGAATGGTCTTCTGCTTGTTAAATCTCCATGTGAATTTCATGTAGACCTGAGCACAGAATCACATAAATCTGAGCCATTGTATCTTTGTTCTAGAAGCTACTGATGGGAACGTCTAAAGGCCAATACCTGCTTAAGGGGGTCTCAAAGGATAATAATGAAACTAAATTTCAGAGTTAATATGAGAGTTAACTAGCATAGTATACATTAAGCACATGAGTTCTTTACTTCTTTTTTTCTCCTGGAGCTAAGGATAGAAACTAAGTCCTAGTGATTCTACTCAATCATTAAACTACCTCTCCAAGTCCTGAAATTTAGAATATAGTAAGTAAAAAAAAAAGAGAGAAAGATAATAAAATTATCTAAAGCAAAAGAAGCAGACCATCTTCTCTTGCTGGTATTCTCTAGCCTCTCAGAAGGACCGAAAAGAAAGCTACCTACTCTGATCATTAACAGCAGATGGGAAACAAAATAAAGATGTAAAGGATAATGTTTGAGCAAATAACTAATTGAAACTTGGGCATATATCTTATTGTAACCTCATCACCTCATGTAGAGGCTGGGTCACAGAACAGTCTCAAATTTATTTGCTGGATAAATAACATGAGTAAATGAAGCCTCTTGCATTTTTGAATAGTGTTTTCTACAACTACGGGACTGGAAGCAATTAGAAAGGAGCTTTACCAAAACCTCCACCAACATGCAACCATTGTAGCCTGCCTTCTTTTGGGATCCTAAGGGAAGGTAGGGAATGCCTTTATCAATGCTCAAAACCTGAAACCCAGTGTATCCGTTTCACTTCACACATGTGAGAAGAAGGATTAAAAGTCCAGCTACCCGAATTTATGAAACATGTTAATTAGAGGTTAATTGTCCATACTTTTTTTTCACTGTACAATTCAGCTTCTCCTTACAACCTGTTTCTTTAAATAGGAGATCCTTGAGCACCTTCAAGTACTGGTTTTCATATCATTACCCACTTAACAAAGAGGCTGAGGAGAAACAGAAACTTAGACCCATCCCCTTTTCAGGGGCTGCTGCCTACTGACTATCAGGACAGGCTGCCATTTCTGTGAATGCATTCCATAAGCCGTAACTGCAATGTTCTTACCGTCCCCTCTCTTCCATGAATCAAGCCACCATGGCCATCAAGCCACACATGGCAAGGGACTAAGAACATCCTCTCGCTAGTAAATAAGTCTTTCTGCCTAACAAAACTTTAGAAACTGACAGCCATTGAGTTTCGAAGGGAATTCTCTAAGTAAGCTTTCAGAGGAGTCTTCTGTCAGGGCTGAAAACTGTAGTACAATTAGTGCAAATTTCTACGGTAGGGGACACATCTAAGCTGTGCCTGGAATTTTGTTTGCAGAAACTATGGCATAATAAATCACCATATGACACCACTATCGTTGTAGTAATGTGCCAAACAGAAAAAGAAAGCTGGAATAAAATCATAATCCATCCACATTCCCTTCCCAAGCCAGTCCTGAAGTAAGACTAAAATTTAAATAGAGGGCCAAGGATATATGCATCCAAGGAGCTCTGGTCAAAGCCTGCTCCCATTCAACACTGAACTATCATTGTCTGGGCTTCAGTCTCACCCTCAAAAACAGTCTGACAAGTCACAAGAATTTTGTGAGCTCTCTTATGAGGAGACAAGTTTCCCTTCAGACTGATGTTTTTGCTTGTTTGTTTTTGTTTCTGTTTTCTCTCAACATTGAGATTCCTGAAGAAATTCCCATTTCTTGGGGGCCTTCGTTTCAATGGTTGGACATTCAGATTGAAAGACAAAAGTATTTTTGGAGAAGATCTTCATTTCTGACAGGCTGTACTTGTCATACAGTGCCACAAATGTGTCCTGTAATAGACTTGTTTTTTTTAATGATGAATAAGTTCCAGAGACTTTAAATATGAACTTTAAAGACACATGTGAGAAACATAAATCAACATTTGTCCAGTATCTATCTTTGGTGGGCAATTAATTATACATATTCCATAATACCTTCATGGGCATTACCTAATTGTATCATTATAATATTACTCCAAACAAAAGCTAGCATTTACTGAATGTTTATTATAAGGCAAAAACTTAAAGACTTTAAATATATCATCTCATTTTCAATGAGGTAAGCTATAATCATAACTACATTATAGCCATCAAATAAAGGGACAGGGAGGATAACAACATTGCACAATGCTACATGGCATACAAATAGTAGAGCCATGCTTTTTAACCCGGGCAGTCTAGCGTCAGAGTCCCTTATATTCAATTCCCACATAAGCCACCACTATGATTATCCCATTACCTTTGACATTTGTCTCAAGACTCTCCAGTGACTTTTCAATGAGATGAGGTAAAGACACTTTAAATGCAGGCATTACTACTTTATCTAACAAAGCTCCACATCTTAGAAGCCAAACATTAATATAGGAACACAATACTAAGAGGCTATCAAACTGCTATAAAAGTGTAAAACAAAACATATTCTGCCTGCCCTAGGTTAAACTCTTTATGGGAAACAGGAAATCTCACCTGCCTGACCTTTCTATCAAGACAGGGTTCCCAGAACATTGGACAAGTCACTGACACCAAGACACAGTCACACACCATGAAACAGAAGAGCCAGTCATGGAAGGGCAATCACTTTAACTGTCCAGCCAGCTGATGCAGATGGAGGAACATCTCCCCCTGCCTGTGATCAATTGTCCTCCTGCTGCTCTTGGTCCTTGGCTGGCTGACAAGTGACACTCCCATCTGGCATTGGCCTTCTGCAGATACACTGAACACTCTTCAAGGGCAGGGGATTTACATTCATTCAATAAAAATGTATACTGGGTATTATTCCTGTGCCAATTTCAGTCTTAGATGCCACACCTTTAGTCTTCATTGAGAAAGTGGAAGAGAGAGAGAGATTCTCTTACAAGTTAGCGTATAGTGGATCCTTAAAAGGATACTCGATGAACTGGAAAGAAGTGAACTCATAGGCAGGCAGTAGTGTGGCACGCCTTTAACCCCAGCACTCTGGAAGCAGAGGCAGGTGGCCCTCTGTGTTTGAGCCAGCCTGGTCTACAGAGCAAGTTCTAGGACAGCCAGAACTACACAGATAAACCCTGTCTTGAACATTCCCCTTCCCTCCCCCCAGAAAGAGAAAAGAAAGAAAGAAAGAAACAAACAAACAAACAAACAAACAAACAAAGAAACAAAGAAAGAGTGAGAAGCCAGATGACCAAATACAAACACAAACTTTCTCAAACCATTCTTCCAGGACAAAAGGAACATAGAATCAATTAGCCTGGTGATTGATCCTCATAATAATTCTGTGACTGGTTTGGTTATTATTCTCATTGTACAGAGGAAAACGAGACTCAAATATCAAAACTCTCTCAAAGTCATTCCTTGAAAAAAAATGAACAAGGTCCAATTCCAGCCCCAAAATACATATGTAGTTCATACTAACCATGAAATATATTTCTTTCTAGTGTGATACCTGGTTATAGAAGTTTGAGTGGATAGATGGACAGATGAGTAGAGGTATGGATAGGTGAGTGGATGGATGGATGGACAAATAGGTGGATAAATAAATGAATGAGTAGATTCATGGACTTATTGTGCATATTTAAGACAGAAAACCAAGTGGCAGATAAAACGTGGTGTTTATTTCTAGATTTGTGAGAACAGTAACTTATCCTTTCTTTTTTCTTACATCTTACAAATCAATACAATTTCTCAAAGACCAGGGATGTGGCTTCTTTCATTATGTAGGTGATGGGAAGGTATATTCTTAAAGAGGATCATGAAAATTTGACAAGGCAGATTTATCCATGAAGAGGTAATGAGGTCTCCGACCCCACAGTATGATTGCATAATTACATAACCACTCATTATGTTTATGGCTTTATTGACTGGAAATAATGAAAAGGTATTCAAACCTTGCACTCAGGGGAAATGTGTTACTCTTTATATTGTTTTTTTCTCAGACACTAAACTCTTACAGTTTGATTTTTCATGTAAAATACAATCTTCTGGTGAAATCTTGGTATCAAGGTGTTCAGAGTGAAAAGCTACAACCCCTTACCAGGAATGAATAGCCTCCGATTCTGGTACTACCATTGGTTTTAAAGTAAATGGTCACATAATAACACAACAAACTGGAATCTCAGGGCAACGATATTGTTCTTGGCACATCAAGAATACAAAAGGCAATCTTAAAATTGTAGTCAACTCACATTATGCATTTGTGATGTTTTCTATTTACTTCAGAAGAAATTTAAAGTCCCTTCCATAGTCCAAAGGGCCTTATGCCCTTATTCACAGTAGTTACGTTTCATCCTTATTTGTTTCTTTCTGAACACCCTGGCATGTGTTCACAAGTATCTATAGGATGCTCTCATCTTTGGATCAAATATGACCTGGTCCTTAACAAGACTCCATCCCCTTACTCTGTTCTATTACAAAGTTTGCCATCATTTAACAGATTTCTTTTTAATCTTTTCATTTTTCTTTATATATCTATACCTATATTATTTTTATTAATTACAGTTTATTCACTTTGTATACTCCCTGTAGCTCCCTCTCTCCTCCCCTCCCAATCCCACCCTCCTTCCCCCTTCTCCACCCATTGCCCTCCTCAAGTCCACTGATAGGAGAGGTCTTCCTCCCATTCCTTCTGATCCTAATCTATCAGGTCTCATCAGGAACGGCTACATTGTCTTCTTCTGTGGCCTGGAAAAGCTGTTCCCCCCTCAGGGGGAGGTGATCAAAGAGCAGGCCAATCAGTTCATGTCAGAGACAGTCCCTGTTCCCATTACAATGGAACCCACTTGGACACTGAACTGCCACGGCTATATCTGTGCAGAGGTTCTAGGTTATCTCCCTGAATGGTTCTTGGTAGGAGTATCAGTCTCAGAAAAGACCCTGTGCCCAGATTTTTTGGGTCTGTTGCTCTCCTTGTGGAGCTTCTGTCCTTTCCAGGTCTTACTGTCTCCCCCTTCTTTCATAAGATTCCCTGCACTCTGCCCAAGTGTGCAGATCCGCTCTGATATTCTGCAGCGAAGAGTCTTTCAGAGGACCTCTGTGGTAGGCTCCTGAATTTTAATTTAGAAATGACCATTTCTGGATGTATGTCCAGAACCTAACACATATATAAAGATACATGTATGCAAAAGACATGAACATATGTGTTCACACTATTGAACAAAACGTAGAGTGATATTAAAGGAAAAAGATAAGAATTCTTTTTCAGGGAATGACAGACAAGATATCTGAGCTTCTAAAGAGAATCTTACTAGGCCAGTGCTTCCATAGCCAATGGATCAATCCGTCCTGCATTCACTTCAGAACAATTTACTCAGATTTGGGCCATTTACAAAGAAGCCAGCCTGACTTGTTAAGGAATCAGTAAAATACACCTTGCCCTGGAGACCTCTCAAGCTATTAGATAGTTTTCCAGAATGTTGTTTCAGTAAAGGGAAATGATGGGGACAAGAAACAACAGAGTCTCTGTTAATTTTTAATAGTGCTGCATTTGCTGTGTTTAAGTGGTGATTTATTCATGCACTTCATAATAAATACATACTGTAAGCAGCCAGTAGATAGCTCTCTCTGCATCTCTGGGCAGAACTGCATGTTTTATGCGATTGAAAAAGAATTAGATGCAAGTTATCCAGATTAACTTGAAGGGCTGCAGATACTCTTCCTGGCTGGGGCTACCTGTTCTGTTGCCTCCTCCAGCAACTCTTTGCACTTACTTCAAGTTACAACTAAATCCTTTACCTCTGAACCCTCAATCATAAAGACTCAGACACTAGGTTTGAAAAACATTAGGAAGATAAAACACCCCTACAAGGGTTCTTTGAAGCGTTGTGTTCTCAATCCCTTCACCAAAACACCCAAATAAACTAGCTATGGATTCACATGTAATTAAGACATAAACATTTTGCTTTCTGCCCTTGGCTTCCAATTGAATTAAAAAAAATATAATTCAAAACTCCCTCCATAGTCCCTTTTTGAGGTGTACTCGGTATCTCACAAAGAAACAGCTCTGAGAATGCTGATGCTAACTGTGAATACCAATGATATCCTAGGAAGAACAACCTAATAGGAAAGAATTGCTACTGTAGTTGGAAACTAATTTTCCATGTTGTTGCTAACTAGCTCCCTTGGCAGCAGACTTTTCAAAATAGCCATCTCTAGGGGACAGAAATGTTAAGCTTCATCCCTCAGAAGAACATCCAGAAAAGACACCATCATGTCTCCCTTTCTTCTATAGGCATCTCCCATCTAGGAAACGGCAGTTTCACAGACTGAAAAGTTATCTCAGCAACTTTACTTTGCTGCGCCAGCACCGACCTTAAATTCTGAGAAAGAAAATCCAGATATTCAGTAAGTTGTTTTGTTTGTTTGTTTGTCTGTTTTTCTGATTTTTTGGGGGGTGTGTGTATGAGCTGTCTTAATTTTGTTTATATCAGTTCCCTCCTGGTTTATAATGAAAGAGGTTAGTAAATCTGGGACTTTTTAAAATTACATTTTACAACATGACTGGAAGTTATTTTACCTCTAAGTGCCAACTCTCTTTCCTTCTCAGATATGATTCTCTACATAAAGATGAGTTTGTTGGATAGCATCACCTTCTCCCAAAGAGAGTGATCCAAAGATGAAATGTGTTTGTAATTTATCCTTGCTGCTAAGTTGTTCTTGTCTGAAAATAACCTGTAAGGCCTCGAGTGGCTGGAGATAAGATTGGGACACAAGATGTACAGCATGCTAAAAAGAAGATATCCGATCATTTGAATAGTTTCTGTTCACTTTGGTCACATCCTTCAGCTCTGGAAGCATCCTCTAAGAGGGTAATTCCCTCTCAAGAGTTGGCTAACAATGTATGTGTATATATACTCAGTAGGTTGAAAGTGTATTTATTACAATGGGTATATTCATACAACACTTCCAAAGAAGTCTTATGCATGGCAAAGTCATTCCTGCACATTAATATATTCTTGAATCTGTGAGATGATAATATAGACGTTGGCTCTTATTGCTGATTACAGAGATCTTGGGTCTTTGTCTAAATCAACAATGGAGGGCAAAGATAGATGTCATGTTAAGCATCTTAACCTCATCTGCGTTCATCCTTGAAGCTTGGATTTTATGTCTGGAAACTCTTGATGGAACAATTGTTTGTTGATAAGCTACTGTGTACTGGGAGTGACAGACATGATATCCCTGTGTATAGGAAAGGAAATTTTTATGCCATGCTAAGGAATTTGGCCTTGCTTCTTCATAATTTTACATTATACCAATGTTAAAACTAACACACCTAAAAATAATACCTAGTGCTTATGGCAGAAATTATGTAATAGATATTATCTTATTAAATTTTCACATGTCCCTGAGGTAGATTAATTTGTTTAATCGTTTTATGAAGTATCAATCAATAGCAATTCTTTAAAAAATATTCTTAGTTAACCAAAATCTTGGTAATCCAGTAAGAAAAAAATCCCAAACTCCAGAGACCATGGACTAACATATCGTGCCACTGAACAGCTGTCCTCCTGTTTCATACCTTGTACCTTGGATAACTGAGAAGGAGGTGGATTTTTTTTCATAACCTCTTCTGTGTGACAGGCCTATAGTGTACATCATATATAATATCTCATTCAATCCTAACCATAGAACACCCTTGACATGTTATTATTGTTTATCCTCAATTTTGACTCCTGAGAAAATAGAGGTTAAGAGACTCAGCAGAGTCAATGCTGCCCAAACAAGTCTGTTCAGGGCAGGAGTTAAGTCTGTGCATCTCTGGTTCCAATTTCTAAGCTGGTGGTAAGGCTACCCCCATAGGACTTAAGAAAAAAAAATAGTAAGAAGGAAAACTTTTAGACACTGTTCCAACTGTAAAGTGCATAGGCATTACTTGGTGGTTGTGGGTTCTCTCTTTCAACAGGAAAAGGCTGTGTCAATACCACTTATCTATGTGATGCAGAGATGGTGTGTTTGGTTCGGGATGTGGAGTTGGGCTCTCAGTCAGTACAAAACTGCATTCTTAGCACAATTTAAACTCAGCCTTTGACAACAAAGAGCCATTAAATGCATGGTATATACCAGAAATGGGTAGCTTCATGCATTTGCATATGTGTAATTACCGAGAGCAGCTCATATTAATTTGAATAATCACAAGAATGCCAAATCAGGAATTCCTGATCTACAATGGATGTGAAATGACGTTCCAATCCCAATGAGCTTCTGTGAGGGTATCTGCTAATTCTCCTTTTCTTCTGCCTTGTTGGAAGTCCACTCCATTCAGAGAGTGCAACAAAGACCTCCCCACAAACTCCCTTTGAATATCATTGGCCTGTGACCTTGGCCACATGGTAGTGGCAGGAAGGACTTGACCAGAATCTCATCCATTTTCCCCCCTCTGGGTGGTCAATGAGCTGGAAAATGAAGGACACAATGCAGGTTTACCAGACTCACAATTAGGTCACAGCTGATCCCAGTTCCCATCATCTGGCAGCTGGGGCCAGTGGACCAACACATGCCATCCTAACACTTTCGAGGAGAGCCTAGCTTTTAAGCATCCTTTTCTCCTCATGACTCCCCCTGCCCCAGATACCCTGCCAGGCCCGAAGGAGAAATCCCAAGGAGAATCCATGGTGTAACTTTTCTCCGAATAAGTCAAATGGTTTACAGAGCTAGGCAAGCCTGACATAGCAAGTCTCAGAGAAGACAAAAGGGAAGTCTATAATTACTCTGCGTTGACTATGAACAGAAAACAAAGACTAGCGTGTAAAAATTATAATCATGTGATCTAGGATAAGCCCTGTCTCAGGACTTTCTCTGTATTACAACTGTAATAATAACCAGGCATGGTGATAATGGTTCTATAATTCTAGCACCGGGTGGTGATTGGGAGTTGGGGTGGGTGGGATCATGAGTTCCAAGCCAAAACTGGCTGGCTTTGAAAAGAAAATAAGATGGAAAAAATATTTAAAAATCTCTAAAGAGCCATAAAACTTTCTGTTGTTATTTTGTTAATGTGGCCTGATCCATACGTGAGAATCTTCAATACAGTATCCTCCTTGCAAATGTAAGGGTCACAGGTTCCCCATGCTTGGCCCCAGTGGACTGTGTCTAGTAGCAAAAAGCTTAGTTGTCTCTAGGACTGGCTATTTGAAAGTAATTTCTATAAAATTATAAATTTCACAAAACCGTAATTATTCATTACCTCTAGAAAAATAAGTGCATCAAGTCCGAATCTTTCAAATAATAACAATAAGCTGACACTCACAGGAGGCTCACTCTGCACCATATTTACACAAGATAACTTTACATACATGTGGTCCGGTTAAGCCAGACATCTTGTCTAACAGTCATAACAGGCTTATCTGGAAGTTTTGGCATTCCTCAGTGGCACCCAACAGAAAATTATACGGCATTTTAGAAACTGCTCTTTTATGCCTCACCTCCTTCTTCGTGACAGACATAGACGGACTTTACCACTCCTGAGGTTTATCCCTATAACCCCCCACCCCACCTGAATAATTTCCTTAACCCTCTTCCCACCCCCAGCTCAGCTTAACCCTGACATCTGCTTCCTTAGGTTTCCAAATTCTCATTGTATCACAAACATTTTCACCTAAGTCCACATTTATCTACAAGCACAGTTTGTTTGCCCTTTGAAGAAGAGAGAAGTACATTTCCTTCTGAGGAAGGATGAAGCCACACCATGCTCTAGTGTGACCTGAACATCTTTAAAAAGTCATGAGACCACAACAGAAGTTCTTTCTGGAAGAAAACGACCAGGCCCACAGAAAATGCAAAAACATCCTCTGGGTTTGTAGCCCAAAGTGAAGGATACTTTCACATCACTCCCTAATGCACATACTCATATTGCCAATCTGTTCCCATCTCAGAATTTAGTAAAAGTTTAAAGCCGAGGGCCTAGGACTTTGGCAAGGGTGACAGTACTGACTGGGTTTCACATCAAGAACATCTCATAGAAACAGAGATGAAATGGATAGCCTGGCAGCAAACAAGAGCTTTGGGTTCATAAACCATATTGCCTAGCGAGTGAGTGAGTTCACATTCACAGTAATGAGTTTCTCATTCCCAGCACCCAGTGGAACACACAGGGCTCCTGGAGTCACAACCCCCAGAGAGATACTTTCAATCTGTGTACACATTTGTGCTCATTAATGTTGGATGGCTCAGCCCTCTACATCCTCAACATCCAAGCCTTCTCGTTCCAGGGTCACTATTTATTTGCCATACCATTTTGTATCTCTCTTATCTAGTCACTTCAGCCTCTTGTTCCCTCTTATGAAGCTAAATCTCCCAAGAGAAGGCTGAATTCAAAGCTTGTTTTCAACCATGGCTGATTATACCAGCTTCTCCATCTATGGCACTCCCTCCTTGGTCTCTACCCTCTTTCCTCATCCATTTCCTCCCTTTCTCTAGATCCCCTTCCCTCACCTGTCATTGTATCCTCCTCATCTTCTTCTCCCTCTCACCCTTATTCTTTGAATCCTACTGTATCTTCTTCCTTTTTCTCTCCCCATCTTCTCTCTATATTTTCCCTTTCCTTTACACAACATGACAACATGACAATATTCCTTCCACAGCTGGCTCACTCATCCTACTTCATCTCTCCCTTCAGAATTTGTTAGCAATAACAGTCATGTTGTCCTCTACAGCACCAAGAAAAATTTACAGATCCATGATTCCTTTAGTACATGCTTTTACTGTCATTATGAAATCATTCTCTAATTTCTGAAACACACACACACACAAAACTAAATGTAGACTTTCAGAGAGGTTTCTAGAATCCAAAACAGATTTTCAGATCACAAAGGTCAATTTGTTTACTTTTCTATCTTTTTTAAGTATAAATTTTAGTGTGTGTGTGTGTGTGTGTTGCCTGTATATATGTCTGCTTATGACATGTATTCTTGGTGGTTAAAGAGACCAGAAGAGGGCATTGGATACCCTGGAACTGGAGTTAGAGACAGTTGTGAGCTACCATGTGGGTGCTAGTAATTAAACCCAGGTCCTCTATCAGTGTAGAGAGTGTGCTTAGCCATTGAGCCATCTTGCCAGCTTCATTTTTTACTTTTAACTAAGATATATACCACCCTACTTGTGCCTACCTCAATCTTTCTATGTTATAACCCTAACACCCACTACCCCAGAATGCAACAGGATGTGGAGATTAAGACTTTAAAGCAGTGATCGCATTAAAATGAAGAGATTGGAACATTCCTTAATTGTGGTAGTTTGACTAGGAATGGTCCCTATAAGATCATATATGTGAGTGTTTGATTGTCAGGGAGTGGTGCTACTTGACAGGGACTAGGAGGTGTGGCCCTGTTGGAGTAGGTATGGTCCTATTGGAAGAAGTGTGTGTCCCTGGGGATGGGCTTTAGGTTTTCCAAATGCTCAAGCCAGGCCCTGTATCTCTTCTCCTGCTGTCGGCTGATCTGGATGTAGAACTGGATGTAGCTACATCTCCAGTACCATGTCTGCCTTTGTGTGACTATGCTTCTCACCATGATGATAACAGGATAAACCTCTGAATGCAAATAAACCCCATTTTCCAGGTTCAACATTACTACTTACATAGTTTCATCTAGCCATCTCTTCTTGTTGTTGTTTCAGAGTTTCAAGGAAAGTCTCAGATACAGGCTAGGGAGATGATCCACAAAGTACTTACTGCACAGGCATGACTAGCATAGTCTCCATACCACACATAAAGAAGCTAGGTATGTGGGTCCATGCTCTTAACCTTAGTTCTTGAGAGGCAGACACATGGGGTCAACTGGATGGCCAGCCAGCTTAGCCCATTCAGTGAGCTCTAGGCCAATGAAAGGTCTTTTCAAAAGTAAGATTAATGGCACCCAAGGAAGGACATCTAAATTTAACCTTTGGTCTTCTTAAGCAAGTGCATATGTGTACATGCATGTACAAACACGCACACACACACAAATCCCAAACACAATAAAGTTTTGGTATTGGTTCTATATAAGTCTGAAGACAGAGATACCTATGATAAGAACCTCAAATGATATAAGAAACCCACAAACCTCTTGTCTGGGGGTCTATTACTAAACCACTTCCTTATACTGTAGTGTCAATCAGTATCAATTCTAAACTGAATCAAACCTTGTGACTATATTGCAAGGAAGTTTTATGTTAGCAAATGATGACGTTAACATTTAAAGGTTATTACAAGTATGTTTTGACATTTCTTTTCCTAATGGGCCAAGTTTATGGTACAGCAAAGAAAGAAAAGGAGCAACTAATAGAAAGAAACCAAGAATCAGTAAGTTTCAAAGGGCTCTGTGAACTTCTGAAATTCATTGTCACTTCACAAAATATTTAGTATAAATTAAATGAAATTATGTTGATAGTGGCCACAATAAGTTATGGTTATGACCTGCCAGGCACCACACCATGGCCTTGAAGGATAAAGCTATGGAACGGAGTCTTCCTGATTCATCTGTGTCCATTCTATAGTACCTGCTATGCAGGAAATGGTCTGTGAATATGCTGGTTGGAATCATGAAATGATGTTTTAAAAGCACAACTTGAGACACATGTTGAAAAGCAGAGAATGAAGCCGGAAGAGTTATTGAAGGCCCAAATGTAATCCTTGGATTTGAGGGAGGGAACAATTTATTTTAAAATGACACTCTCCTTTTTCCCTCCAGCTTGTTTTCTACTTCCATGAATCATCACATGGTTCCACTAAGCAAGATGCTCACGATTGCTTCTTTTTGGTGTGATTTCATTAACATAGTAAGCAGATGTAAAGCTTTACCATTCATCTTCTAGAAAGACACTGTCACAGAGTAGACCTGTCCCCTGGAAACATGGCTTCTATAGGCAAACCTTAGGCTGTGATAGTTCAGTTTTGATTCTCTGCAGTGGGAAGGCATTGACTGAGAATAACAGAGGTATGGGACATAGCATTAGGCAAGAGAAGAGTTAATGCATGGTGGGGTAGCTGAGTCCATCCCAAAGCAGCATGCTGGCATGGCTCATTTTCTCCACCATTCCATTTCTTCTACACTAATTCACAGCCATTATCATATCCAGACTCGCATCCCATGCTTCATTTGCTGACATTAATTAATTTCCCCACCCCTTGCTTTTCATCTCATTTTAAAAGAATGGTGTTGAAATATCCCATTCTCTTAGAGAACGAATACAGGTTTAACACTGGCCAGCAGCTGGCTTTCTCTTCTGCAGATTAGGATGTTTGATGAACCATAGCAGTGGCTGCATCTTTCATCTCCTGTTATGACTCTCTCACAGCCCTATTCACAACCCCCTCCCCCTCTGGAAGTTCCACGTTTCAATACCATTCCCTCCTGTGCAATGGTTTATAAAGAGCAGTGTTGGGAAAGAATGACATGCTTTGGGCACGCTTAGTTCCTTCTCCTCCTGTTAAAGGAAACCATATGAAAAAAAGAAAAGTCAAAAGTGCATTAAAATCAGCTAACAAAAACGCCTGATGCGCAACTCACACTTCCTTGCTCAGCTGCTCAGATCTCCAAGATCCTTAGAGCCCCAGTTGGACACTTCAAGATGCTTTTCCTACCTTGAAAAACAATAAAGAAAGGACTACAAACACAAAAGAAACAAACAAACAAAAACCTGGAACCTCCTAGATTTGCCCACTAGAAACACTAGTGTCTTTGTCTTGGTGTGTTTCCCTGACATTTACTCTGTAACTGAATTATGTGATCCCTTAATTGTGCTATTTATTATTTCTGCTATCAGATTCTGGAGCCCCCTGTGCATTGTGCAGTAGCTACATCAACAGCCTACACTCTTGCCATCATACCTAGACTCATAATTATTCCTAGTGAATTCAGACACAAACATGTCTTCTCAATGTTTTGTTGTTGTTGTTGCTCATGTGTGTAGGAGCCTGTCTCAGTTCATATTAAAGAATGATGTAGCCTTTCCTAAAGGGGGCTCTCAATGGAAAATTCACCCAGTGGTGTAATCTAATATAAGTCATGAGCTAAAACAGCCTGTCCGTCCCCCTCGCCCCCGCAGCCCATTTAATCTATATCTATAGGTAGCTGTATTTCTGTGAGCCTCAGTTTTCTCATGTAAATAATAGGTAGTTGCTTCTCTATATCTGGAGGGGCTGGGGGCAGAGTGTTTCCTTCAATGTGCAAGGCTGTGGGTTCCAGCTGCAGAGCTACAAAGTAAAATTGCCGGGTTTCTTGAGCTAGAGAATCTCTTTCAACCGCTCTGGAATTACATGCAGTTTAGTCAGTGATTAAGGTTAATTCCACACCCTCCCTTCACACCTGGAATTTCTCAGGAAAGTCTCATGGAGAATTTTGAATTCTGATTTCTGCCCAGAGGTTCTCCTTTGAGAAGTGGAACAACACTTCAGTTAGCCTCTAGAGAGATGAAGCAGAATCTCCTTTATAATAGCTTGTTTGAGTATTTTTAAAAATATATATATATAACTGAGAGCCAAGTTCTGAGATAACAGACATCACAGTTTAAATATCAAAAATCATTATCACAGAGGCCGTCTGTGTTCGGCTCCTGTCCTGTTCCCTGTCACCTCCTGCTTCCAATGTCTGTCTCATTTTTCCTTCTGAATGAGGATTGAGCATCTTCCCTAGGGTCTTCCTTGTTGTTTAGCTTCTTTAGGAGTATAGATTTTAGTATGTGTATCCTATATTATATGGCTCATATCCACTTATGAGTGAGTGTATACCATGTGTGTGTTTCTGCTTCTGGGTTACCTCACTCAAGATGATTTTTTTCTAGTTCCCACCATTTGCCAGAAAATTTCATGATTTCCTTGTTTTTAGTAGCTGTGTAGTATCCCATTGTGTAAATGTACCACAATTTCTGTATCCATTCCGCCATTGAGGGACATCTAGGTTGTTTCCAACTTCTGGCTATTACGAATAGAGCTGTTATGAACATGGTTGAGCAAATGTTCTTGTTGTATAGTTGAGCATATTTTGTATATATGCCTAGGAGTGGTATACCTGGATCTCAAGATAGCACTATTCTTAATTTTCTGAGAAAGTGCCAGATTAATTTCCAAAGTGGTTGTAGACTCTACTGATCGAGGTATGGAAACAGAGGCTGAGACTCATAGCCAGTCTTTGGGCAGAGTGCAGGTAATCGTATAAAAGGAAGGGGAGATAGACATACCTGGAGGGAACAAAAGGAGACCAACAGAGCAGAAAAAAAAATCCTGAGCCCTGCAGAGACTGATAACCCATCCAAGGACAGTGCATGGAGAGGACCTAAAACCCTGGCTCAGATGTAGCCCATAGACTCAGTCTCCAAGTGGGTTCCCTAATAAGGAGAGCAGGGGCTTTCTCTGGCATGAACTCAGTGACAGAGTATTTGATCACCTCCCCCTGGGGGTTGCAGCCTTGCCAGTCCACAGAGGAAGAGAGTGCAGCCAGTCTTGATGAGACCTGATAGGCTAGGGTCAAATAGAAGGCGAGGAAGACCTCACCTATCAGTGGACTAGGAGAGGGGCATAGGGGGAAAGAGGGAGGGAGAGTGGGATTGGGAGGAGACAAGAGAGGGGGAGACAGCCAGGATGCAAATTGAATAAATTTTAATAAATGATAATAAAAAAATTTTAAATAATCATTATTATAGCTCAGAGGATGGCTTGGTCAGTAAAATGCTTGCAGTGCAAGCTCGTAGAATTGTGTTTGATTCCCAAAACCCATGTAAGAATGTCAGAGCTGGGGAGGTGGAGAAAGGCAGATCTACAAGACTCACTGACAAGCCAGGTTAGTTCAACTGATGAGCTCCGGGCCAATGAGAGATCCTGTTTCAAAGTATATAGACAGCGTTCCCAGGGATGACATACAACATTGTCCTTCAGCCCCAACACCCATGCACAGCAGGTACTTCCTTCCCTCCGACTCAGAGATTCTCTAGTGATATGGGATACTTTAACAAGTGAATGAGGAAGACTAAAACACCAAAGAGAAATCCTATCCATGATAACAGTTGGGTTACCCTGAGAGGATGGTCAACCTCATTGTGAATTAGTTAAGTTGCATTTTACATAATTTTCCACCAGAGACCATCACCAACTAGCAAAATATATAGCATTACCCCCAAACCTGCCTCTCATGCAACTATATCTTTTCCTAGTTTGGTCTCTGTGGCTGTGGTAATATACCATGATGAAAAACAATTCAGAGAAAGGGATTGACTACAAGGTACAGTCATTCATCAATTGAAGCCAAGGTGGAAACTGAGGCAGGCAGGAAATTGAAGCAGAAGACTCTGAGGAACTCTGCTCTCTTATGCTATTCTCTGGCTTGTTCAACTAGCTTTCTAATGCATCCCATGCCTACCTACGTAGGGATGGTATTTCTCACAGTGGGCTGTGCTATCCAACATCAATTAGCAAGTCAGAAACTGTTCCACAGACATGCTTATATAGGCCAGTCTGATGAGGGCAAATCTTCAGTTAAAATTCCCTCTTCCCAGTCCAGGTTTGTATCCAGTTGACAAAAAACTTGCTATGACAACTATGAACCTTAAAATTTGATGATAATCATTTAATTTCTAATAATCAAATTACTGATTATTAAGTTAGTATAGGGACCTTGTATATAGCTTTCTTCTTCTATGACCATAGTTACCGGTGACTCACTCCTGTGTTTATATGTCTGTGTGTGTGTGTGTCTGTGTCTGTGTCTTTGTATGTGTGTTTGTGTGTCTCTGTGTATATTCTGTGTGTGTTGAAATGTCAACAAAAGGGTCATAATAGAAAGGCAACACACCATGAAGTTGGACAGGGGCTGGTAGGTGGGAAGATAGGTGAAGGAGGAGAGAATAGTAAGAAATAAAAAGGAAGAAAAATAAGCTGTCCTGGATAGAAATAAAGTGGAAGAAATTCCAACAAGGGAAACTTGAGCTGGCCTTCATTTTAAGCATGTGTATGTTCCTAGTGCTCTACGAAGGAAGGGAAATAGAGAAAAGACGAAAAGCAAAACTCCACAATATCCAAATAAGAAAGAGACAGGTGGGTGGAATAATATTGTCAGCATACGAAACATATCCTGAACATTAACACTGGTGTTTGACTCCTAGCTGAACTGTGACCTAGATCATGGGAAACAACTTCAACAACGCAAACAATAACAAATATACAGCAAATTTTCCATTAGGAATGCAGACCAACTGTGAAAATTAATTTCCCTCCATCACATATCATGACTTCCTATTTCTTAAAATGAAGTTTTTAAACAAACCACTATAACCACACTAAAATCTACAGACCTAAAAAGGCTAAATAACAAGAAGGACCCTAGGGAGGATGCTTAATTCTCAATCAAAAGATCAAACAGGATAAACACCAGAAGCGGTGGAAGAGAAGGAACAGGACAGGAGCCTAACACAGATGTCCTCTGAAAGACTCCACCCAGCAGGGGATCGAAGCAGATGCAGAGACTCACAGTCAAACTTGGGGCAGAGCACAGGGAGTCTTAAGGAAGAAAGGGGGATAGAAGGACCCCAAGGGAACAGGAGCTCTACAAGGAAAACCAAAAAGCTAAAAAATCTGGGCGCAGGGGTCCTGTAGAGACTGATGTACCAACTATACATGAAGAATACCTAGAACCCCAGATGTAGCCAAAAAGGAACTCAGTCTCCATGGGGGATTCCTAGTAAGGGAAGCAGGGGCTGTCTCTGACATGAACTCCATTGCCTGCTCTTTTATCCCTTCCCCTTGGTCTTAAGGCCTTGCCAGGCCACAGAGGAAGAGGACCCGGGCATTTCTGCTGAGACTTGACAGGGTAGGGTCAGATGGTAGGCGAGGAGGACTCCCCCTTCTGTGTACTAGGGGAGGAGAATGGGAGATGGAAGGGATGGTGGGACTGGGACGACATGAAGGAGGGGCCTACAGCTGGGATACAAAGTGAACAAATTGTAAAAATAGATAGGTAGATAGATAGATAGATAGATAGATAGATAGATAGATAGATAGATAGATAGATAGATAGATAGATAGATAGATAGACCAATAGATAGATAGATAGATAAACAGACAGATAAATACTTAACTTCTGAAGGCTCCCAAGGGTGGAACTCATCTGAACTGAACTGTCACTTGATAATATAGCTTTTCAAAATTAATTAATTTATTTACTTTACAACCCAACTGCAGTTTTTCCTCCCAGTACTTCTCCCCTACCTCCCCTCCCATTCACATCCAATCCTTCTCCCTTTCTCTTCAGAAAAGGGGAGGCCTCCATGGGTATCAATCAGCCTTGGCATATCAAAATGCAGAAAGACTAGGTGCATCTTCTATTGAGCTACACAAGGATCCCAGTTAAGGGAAAGGGTTCTAAAGGCAGAAAAGAGAGTAAGAGTCAGGTTTTGCTCCCACTGTTAAAAGAGTCCCACATAAAGACCAAGCTACACAACTTTGACATATGTACAGATAATCTATCTTTAAAAAAATGTTCTTCACAATGTATTCATTATCGGGAGGTTGAAGCCCCCTCCCTCAACTCCCCGCAGCCCCATCCTCCCTCCTTCTTCCCCCACCCCCTTCCTTTAGTCCACTGAAAGGGGGAGTTCTCCACTATTGCCATCTGAAGGCATTGTTGATAACCATACCAACTAAAATCTTTAGGCTGTTCTTCCGACTTTTACATGACTTCTGCTGCACACAATTACCTACTTATACTGACTACAAAGCCTGATTTTGAAAGCTTCTGAAATGCCTCACCTGCAACTAGAATCACCCCCACTACATATGCAAAAGGTCTTGGTATTCTACCATAAGTTCCAGAACAAAACTGACTTCCATAGCTGTTAACTCTAATGATATGAGAACTTTCATATGGTCACGTATTCAGTTTATATAAAAATAATATTTGGAGCCAGACACAAAAGAAGCAAAAATCATTAAGCTCAATAGAAAAGAGCGGGAAAACACATTGAAAAGTCGCATTCTGGACCCAAACCTAGGCTCTTAAAAAGGTTTTCTTTTTCTTCTCCTCTGACTCTCTATTTTTTCAAAGAGACCTCTAAAACACAGCTATCCTGAAGGTTTTTCATGGATTTCCATTCTATAATCCATGAGCCAACAGAAAGATAATCAGTATTATTTTTTTAAATGAGCTACTACCATTATACTAAGAGGAAAATGATGCCAAATCTTGCATTTCCCTCCAGGTCCAAAAGTACCACAGTTTCAGTGGGTACTCAGGAGAAGCAGTTGAACATATTCCGGCCCAAGCTTTAGGAAATTCTGCCTTGGTACATACACCCTGAACTAGTTGGTCTTTCACACTTTAGATCAATGTCTTTCAAACTGCTGTTCCCCAGACAAGCAGTAGCTCCTAAGGATGTGAGGTTGTATTTGAAATGGAAATTATTGGGTTCCATCCTAGAGCTAACGATTCAAGCACTTGGGAATGTTACCCAGTGGTTTGTGGGTTGCTAAACTATCCAGGTACAATTAACTTAAATCTGTCCTTAGGGCAGTGGTACTGAACTTTGCTGAAGAATAGAAAACTGGGGTTGCTTACGAGAACCCAACACACTGAGACCATTCCTCAGACCAACTGGATCTCTCTCTCTCTCTTTGAATGTCACTCATTTTTCTTCACGCAGCCTTCAATTTCTATACTTTTAACATAAATCATATCTTTTGAATATAGTACTATTATGGGTTTTCATTCAGGATAGATTTATGCTTTGCTCTATTATTGTTATTATTATTATCATTTATTACAATTTATTCAATTTGTATCCCTGCTGTGCCCCTCTCCCTCATCTCCTCCCAACCCCATCTTCACTCCTTCTACTCCCCTTCTACCCCTCAGTGGACTAAGGGAGGGCCAACTACATCTCTTAGTGAAGAGGGAAAGAACACCTGGGCTTCAGTAGTTTTTAAACCTACTTCTCTATTCTGGTGAGCCTATATGTACTCAAGGTTTAAACCACAGACAAGAAACAACATAGACTCCTTTATTAACCCTGATTCCCCACTGAAAACACTGCTTCTTAAATATATATATATATATATATATAGTATATTTATATTTATAGATAGTCTGATTATATTTATAAATAATAGTAAATATATAAATACTATCATATATGTGTGTCTGTATTTAGTTTTCTATTATCCTGGGTTCTCAAACCCATTTTATTCCTTTGATCTTTTTGATGTCAGTAGTGTAACTCATATCTCCACAGGAGAAATGAGTTCAGAGAGGAGAAAAACAGACCCATCTAATTGCTGTTAGATCAAGTTACATACCAGAATGACTGGAAAGCAAGAAAGGCTGGTTTTCTAAAATGTTCCTTCAGCTATAAGCTTCCTCCCTCCAGCTTAGAAATACCCATAATGGGCGGGGGGGGGAGCTACCCTGGGTCTTCTTTCTTCAATCTGCCAGCAACCCCATGATTATTTCCTCCATCAACCTGAGTGAGTGGGCTGGGAGTCACTTACCCTCCTTTAAATTGCCCCATTTGTGTCAAGGTACAAAATGTTGTACAAAATGATAAGTATTACCCATTAATTCTCTTCTGCACCTCCTACATTTTCCCCCAAACCTAGGCTCTTAAAAAGGTTTTCTCTTTCTTCTCTTCTGACTCTCTATTTTTTTTCAAAGAAACCTCTAAAACACAGTTATCCTGAAGGTTTTTCATGGATTTCCATTCTATAATCCATGAGCCAACAGAAAGATAATCAGTATTATTTTTTTAAATGAGCTACTACCATTATACTAAGAGGAAAATGATGCCAAATCTTGCATTTCCCTCCAGGTCCAATTAAACATTTCCTCTTCATGAGGCACCGTATGTCAGCCTCTAGAAGCACTAATAACCTCCATTTTTGTCAAGTCCTGGAGTTACATATCTGTCTGTGTGTATGCCTGCACTATCTACTGAATAAGAGCACTGTAACATAAACCCACCTTTGCCCGCATCACTGATAAACTTCATGGAGGCGGTTTCTCGAGACTGTCTCATTCTCTTGAACCCCTCATAACCTCAGTATAGTTTGAGGCAGAAAGCACAGAATAGAAATTCAATACGCATTTCAATATCATTACAGCCATTTTATATAACAACAAGAACACTTAATCACTGCCCTGGCTTCTAAATATAGTCTTCACATTCAAAAGCAAAGGTAATATCACCATCTTGCCTCCATCCACAAATGCTAAGATGAGCCCGATTCTCACAGACCACAAGGCACAGTGACTCAAGAACGGTGTTTCTGTGTGTGTATGTATGTGTAAGCCTGAGAGAAGGTGAGAGCCTGTCCTTTCCATAAGTGTGTGTGTGTGTGTGTGTGTTTAGGCAAATGCACATACATACAAGCATGCAGAAACAGTTTGACTCTTTTCCATGAATCACTTTTCTTGTACCCTAATGCTTTTTAATGCAATGTCTTAGAACGTTTATGGAAATTAAATACATTTAATTTTTGTAACTCAGTTTGTGCTCTTGTTATTGCCTTCAAGCTCCTGCTTTTGTCCCTTTTAATGATTGGAATTTAGGAAATAGTTCTCAGATACATTCAAACATTTTCATCATAAGAAACCATTGCAAATCTTGAAGTTCAATTTTAATAATTGAAAAGACATTCATTCCTTATGGGTTGCATTTGCAGTTTAAAGCTGGTAAGGCTGAGATAGTATGGAATGCCAGAAATTATTTGAATTGGTCATGAAACAAATTCAATTTTCACTCTAAAAACAATACTGTATTTTGAGAAATCGTGCTTCCTTCTTCAGAGAAACATAAGGCTTAGTGATTCATCCTGTGCAAGTTGCTAAGCTTACTCTGGAGAATAAATATACAATGCACTCAAATATACAGTAAACTTACATTAAAGTTTCCAATGCATTTTTAGCCTGGAAGTAAGTTTCTGTGCAAATGTAGTCTGTCTACCTGACCTTCACATTTTTTCTATAACTAGCATAAATATAACATTACTTGGGAGAGGTATGAAATCCAGAGGATGAGCAAGCAGAAAGCCTCTTGGATGATTAACTGGGAGAACCAAGAACCTGATGTTATGGTAAATGATTCTCTGAATAGTGCAGGAAAGAATAAGAGAAAAGAAAAAGATGACACAGGAAGGGGCTACAAAAGGAATTCTTTTTCAACCTGTAGACATAAGAGAACACTTAAGTAACACACACACATCACAAACACACACATCACACATGCACATGCATACACATACAATACACACCACACACTGACACACATACACACACACACACACACACACACACTGGAGAGCAGAAGATTCTCTGCAAAGCTTCTAAGAGGACGTATAGAAATCTCAGCATACAATGTGAAGGAATGGTGCTACTGAAGGCAAAGGGCATTCATTGCTCAGGATACTCCAAAGTCCAGGTAGCGGTGAAGCCATATACAAAGAGAGAACACTCTGAGACATCAACTACTAGCCCCAAAGTGTTGCGTATATGGTGTTGTAGAGGAGAAGTGAATCTGCAGACCTTTATTAAATAATTCCCAATTATGACATGATTCAACACACTCAATGATTGGCATATTGCCATATAGAATTCACTTAATTTTACTGTCCAATAAAATTTTATTATAATAACACTTGCCCTGCATTTTGGATTTTCTCTGGGGTTCTGGGGGAAAAAGAACTAATTACAGAAGGAAATTCATATCACAGATCAATGGATTAAATGTTACACCTGTCTCTACTGTGAGAACAAGGCAATATTTAAGAGGCAAGAAAAAGTTTTTCAAAAATTATATATTTATTCTCAAAATCATATCTATGCAAGAAGGTTATTCTTGTTCTGAATTATTCTAACTATGGTCCCAGTTGCTCCTGGTTTATAAAACTTTCCCACTCTTCATTCTATTTCTGGATATGTGGGATCTTCATGTCCTTGCCCTTTCCTCTTGGTTTGGGATATTTTCTGCATTTCTGGCTCCTCTTATTACTTAGATTTCGGCTCCTTCTATAAGAATCCTGTGAGCCAAAGCAAAGCATCTCTTTCCATGTTTCCTTATCTGAATTATCTATACAGGAATGACCATTTTCTCATCAGTGGCTTTGATTGCTCTCTCTCTCTCTCTCTCTCTCTCTCTCTCTCTCTCTCTCTCTCTCTCTCTCTCTCTCTCTCTCAAGTACTATATCAGGAAACCATTGTTACCACTTCACCTCCAATATACAGCATTGTCTTCAGTGTACAGTAGGGCTTCAGTAAATGTTATATGAGTCATTGTTAATATCATCACCATTGGGCAGATCTCTGAGAGTTCAAGGCAAGCCTGCTCTACAGAGTTAGTTCCAGGCCAGCCAAGGCTACACAAAGAAACCTCTATCTCAAAAAAATAAAAAAACAGCAACAACAAATATCACCATCATCATCTTCATAATCATGATAGCAAAGCAACCCACTTTGGTATTACTGTCTTCATTCATCTTACTGGCACTCACTAATGATTAGATTACATTATATTGAGTTATGTATTTATCTATTCATCTATTATTTGTCTCAGCAAAATATACTCTATTTTTGTGTGTTTGATTTACCTTAATATACCGAGCAGCTCTTTCAAGGCACAAGAATGTGTTTTGAAACATGGTTGTAGTTCAATAAATTATGATTGAATGAAGCTGATAGTTCTCCCAGGCTCCTCCCCTGCTTCTGTATGCAATGCACATGCACCCGATTTGCTATTTACCATCACATATATTGTTGTTTAGCATGATGCTAGCTCTGTGTCTGACACCCTGACATATCCAAGTATTCTTGGATAACTGAGAGTATTTGGTATGAATGAAATAATCTTCGTCAGCCCTGTTCTTCAACACAAGTAATCTGTAGGCTTTGGTGGTACTCTATTCAACTCCTCCCTTTTATTTCAATTTCACACTCCAAAGTTACAAACTGGAGATGGTTATTAATGCCATGACTGTTTCACCATCTGCGGATCATGAGGCATTTGGAAGAAAGAAGAAATCAGAGGAATGATTGAAAATAACCCAGGGTCACTCAACTATAGAAGTCACACAAAAAAAGAGAAAAGAAATCAAATCAGCTGCTGTGATGGAGCGAGCGCAGAAGTAACCCCAGCCCTTGAGAGGTTGAGACAGGGAGGAGTGTGAGTTCGAACCAACCTTGGCTATAAAGCATGTTCCAGGTCAGTCTGAGCCACATATTGAAACCCTATCTCAAAAAACAAACCAATAACAACAACAAAACCTTCACAATAGCAGCCATCATGAAGTGGACCATGTTCTAGGAGTGAAGGCTTAATTTTCACCCATAATTCCTGACACCTTCAAAGAATTTCTCCCATTGCGAGAAGACATACATCACAAACTGAATCAAAGAAGAACACAACTAAACTCCTTGGAGGCTGCAAAACTGCATACTTAGGTCTTACTTCTACATGCTTAACATCTAGTCCATACCTGTCCTGATCCTACATACCTTTCTAGCAAAAGGCCAATTCACCTACTAAGTGTCCCATGAAAACTCCATTGAGCCACTCTGCATATGTCATCTGCTCAAGAATAAACTTTTGCACCCAAGGATTCACAGCGAGATGATGGCAGCCCTGCTGACATCCTGACTCTGTGAGACCTCCATCAAGGACCACCCAGGTAACTCATTTATGAACTCCTGACCCCCAAGACCAGGAGATGACAAATGTTTATTGTCTAGAGCCACTAAGTCTTGCAGCGATTGACACTGTAGCAAATCTACCTCAATCCAAGCAAGGTGTCAGAGCCCCACACTCAGGACTTCACCTGCAGCTGTAACTAAGCAGACATCCCAGGCAGAATTACTTCTTTCCTTTCTCCCCTAATTCACTCTATTAAAAAGGAGTTTCACAATGGAGAGGATTTTTTTTTCTTTTCAAAAGCCTTCGTAGCAGGCCTACTGTATCAAACAGGATTGGTTTTAAATGAACATTCTTGTACTCCTCTGCCTGCCAGGGGAGTTGTGAGGCTTAATTAATTACAGATCTTTGGATGAAAGGAACACCTAGTACAGGGAATTATCATCAAACAGGACCAGGAAAAATGAAAGGGAGAAGGGGAAAAAAAAACATTCTCTCTTTGCTTGCTAAATCTATTTCACCTGAGATTTTACGCAGGGTGAGTCATCTATTGTTTAGAGACCACTCCATTTTTGCTGAGTGCAAAGGGGAAACAAGCCAGCACATTCGAAGAATAGGGAGCCCTTGCCCTTTAGCTTAAAATAGTCCCCTTGCCCAAAATAGGCAGCAGCTCTTCTTTTAAGGGACATCATGGCCATCTGGATAATGGTCTTTCAAGGAGGAGCAGTGAACTGGAATGTATTTGGTAGGGCCCTGCAGAGCATGTCCACCTCCATGTGTAAGAAAAGAACTTCCTGCCCCTCGGTGAGCCTGACGATTCTAAATGCAGATATCCACCCTGAGCAAAAGTTAAGGGGAAGAAACGCACTCTTTGAGTTTCTGCTGATGTTCAGATGAGACTGCACTTGCCAGAGGAATCCCAAAGAAGCAGAAGTTTTGATTTTTCAATATAAGAATGAGATAGTTCATAAGAAGCCAGTAGCAGAATGGAGAAGTCACTAAGTTTTATGATTAAGGTGCCAAAGTTCAAGTCCAGGCTTGTGCACACAATAAACAAATGACCTTGAGTGAGTAAGTTATATAGCTACCCTAATCCTCTAATTGTTTCTTTTAGCAAAGAGCAGCCAGTAGTACTACTGGCCTAGTTGCAAGTCTCTAAATGCCAAAGACAGTGCCCAAAGGGAGGTAAAAGTCAATCATTGGGCCATAATGTTGGCCATCATTAGGGATCCTACTCACCTGGCCATTCTGGGGTTTACAAACATGCTCATTGAGGTTTTGTAAAGCTTTCTATTCTTATATGTGGTTTTTCCTTAAAAGCCATAGTGCTTGGGTCTGGCAAGAAAAAGCTCTATCTCTAGTCTTTTTTCAGGTTTTGTAGAGAGTAGAATTTTCTTTCCTAAAGAAGTAAAATAAGAAAGGCAAGGTTGGGGTTGGAAAGGTAGCTTAATCAGTAAGGTGCCTGCCTCTCAAACATCAGGACCTGAGTTCAATCCCTCAGAATCCTGGTGAAAAGTTGAATGTGATGTGTTTGTCATTCCAGCACTGAGAGAAGTAGAAAGAGAGAGTGTGAGGCAGATCCTTAGGGCTTGTTTGCCTCTGGCCACACACATGTACACCTGCACATACATTTACACATACATTTCAGAAAGAAGGTAGACTTGCCTTTTCTTCTAGGTTGCACAAGTCTCCCGGGGGTGGGTGGGTCTCTGTGTGGTGGAACAACCTAGTTCATCAGACCAAACAGTGTCCCTTTGTGTTGTGCCCTTTCTATGCCATTAACTTGTTTTGTGGCTGACTCAGAGAAGTAAGTATTCATTGCTGGACCCATGGCATGACTGTTAAGACTAATTTACTTTATCTGGTGTAATGATGAAAAGCAATAATGAGCATGACAAGGTCTGCCAAGTTTAGGCAAAGTTTGTTGCACTTAGCGCCATTTCTATCCTCAAAAGGAAAGCATCTGCCCCAGAAGAAAGTAAACAGGAAAAACAAACCAAAATAGTAGACCTGCCTTTAGCCACAATGGACAAGACCAGAAAAATGGTGGGGGGGGGGGAGAAGAAGTTGATTTCTGAACATTCCTGGACAAGCCAGTAGCAGAATAGAGAAGTGACTAAGATTTATGGTTAAGGTGCCAAAGTTCAAATCCAGGCTTCTGCACACAATAAACAAATAACCTTGGGTGGGTAAATCACGTAGCTATCCTAATCCTCTAATTCTTTTAGCAAAGTGCAGCCACTAGTACTACTGGCTGAATCAGTAGTACTAATTAGCCATCAGACATAATCATGATGACAAGGCTACATGGTCTGGAATTGGCTTGCTTATCTTAATTTTGGTACATGAGTGGGTTGTGGGGGAGGGGGTTGATTTGTAGTAGATTAGAAAAGAAAAAAGAAAAGGGAACAGGAAGAAGAGAACCAGGAAGAACACTCAGTGTTGACTGTGATCATCAACTTGTGAGCTTCAGATTTCTTTTTTTGAAAATTTTTTATTTTAATTTTTATTAATTACACTTTATTCACTTTGTATCCCCCACATACCTCTCTCCTTCCTCCTCCCTTCCCAATCCCATCCTCTCTCTCCCTTCTCTACCCATTTCCCTCCCCAAGTCCACTGATAGAGGAGGTCTTCCTCTCCTTCCTTCTGATCTTAGTCTATCAGGGCTCATCAGGACTAGCTGCATTGTCTTCTTCTGTGGCCTGATAAGGCTACTTCCCTCTCAGGGGGAGGTGTTCATGTCAGAGGCAGTCCCTGTTGCCATTACTATGGAACCCACTTGGATACTGAACTGCAGATTTCTTGAAACAGCATGAGAATGTCTTTCGGATGGACTATGGTTTGTGGCAATGGCTCTCAACCTGTGGGTCATGACACTCAGAGTTGACTGTGACATGTGATAAGAGCTTCTTCAACAAGCTTGTCTCCAATTATAAAAGACTCTAAGTATGGCAGCTCGGTTCTGCTCTGACTGATTCCACATACCTTATCAAACAGTCATCCTGAATTTTGTTACAAAGAGGCATTCATTCAGGGCTCATCTGAAGAGCAGCAAGAAGTGCAGGTTGCACGTGCCCAGCACAGGTGAGGATTGACAAAAAGTCTTTGTTTTCTAACAAAGGTCTGAACTCTTGGTTCTATCATCAATGACTATGGGTCCTTGGGCAAGGTGCTTCCAGAATCCTCAATGTTTCTAGGTATAACGGGATGTTAGGACCCACCAAATACTTATGAAAATAACACTTAAGATTTGTATACTGTAAAGTGCTCTAAAATGTAAAGCAGTAATTCTGGGTATTGCCTTGGAGGAATGACATTAGACCTGGTATACACAGATCCATCTTTAGTATTTCCTCTTACCTCTACTTTTTTTTCTCTTCTGCCTCACTATGTATCTCCACCACCCCACCTCTGCTTATATCTTAGGTGTGTCCGTTAAACACAATACATTGTGCACAGATCGGTCAACTGCACTGATAGTTGAATGCCATGAAAACATGATTCCGTATGTAGAGCTTTTGAAGAAACTCTTTAAAAAAGGGTGGTGTCTTTATTGTAAAGGATGTTTTCATAAGAAAGCCTCTCCCAGCCAGTATGTTGCTAATAACCCAAATTGCTAATACTTGATTAAGAACTAGTTCGATATTTCTAAAACTATCAGAATGCACAAGAACCATACAAAAAAAGTGAAAAGCTCAAGTACCTAAGCTCTCTGCCCAGAATCTGAGGTAGGACTAAGAAGTGTACCCTAGCCATGTACCAGTGCTTCTTAACCTTCCTAATATTGTGACCCTTTAATACAGTATTCCCATTATCATAACCTGCAATCATAAACTATTTTTTCCTATTTATAACTGTAGTTTTGTTAAAGTTATATAAATATTTGTGATTTCCAATGGTGCTAGGAGACCCCTGTGTAAAGGTCGCTTTGGAGTCATGACCCACAGGTTGAGAACAACTGCCACACACCATGGTCCATCTTAAAGACATTCTGATGCTGCTCAAGAAATCTGAAGCTTGCAGTGTCTCCACCAGGACTCAACCTCTCTCTCCTGAAATTTCTTACAAGTAGATAATTTATGTGGAGGCTGAAAGTACCAAACCCGAGTAAGTGAAGTTCTGCCAACAATGATGTGTGACCACGGAGGGGGATCTTAAGTATTCTGTTGTCTTCTCAGTGACTGAATATAGACAGAAAATTAGGCCACAAACATGAAGCATTAACCACAAAAAGTCTCATGGATCATCTAAATTGGGATAAAGTCAAAACTCCAACTCAAGGCAAGAAGTTGGAAAGCAGAAGCTATAGTTTTACAACCAAAGGAAATATTCATAGACTATGAGGCATGATACAGTGTGCTGACCTCCTCAAGGAAAATGGCAGATGTTGTGTGTTCTAATCCTTCGACAAAAAAAAAAAAAAAAAAAAAGAACGGCTTTCAATTTAAAGGCATGGTGATGATGGCATTTTTCGATTTGTTTTCTGAACTATTTCAGGGTAGTCTCCTACTACCTGCCTTTGGATTAAAAGAAACACTGCCAGATGCTGGTACAATGCTGGTACTTCCAGGGCCAGGCTGGGCCTCCAGCATTTCAGGGGTTAGTCCTCTACTGCTCCCGTGTCCCTGATTGGCATCCAGCAATTTCATGCTAATTCTGGATCCACAGAAAGCTTGGAGAGCCTTTGTCCTAGTGTCCGTTTGCTGTAGCCTTCAACTCTGAACACACTGATTATTCACAGTGGAAATTAACTATCTAGGTCAGTGGTTCTCAAGACTGGCTGCACATTAAATTTATCCAGACGTGCTTTATGCTGATACGGATGCCAAGGCCACCTCTTAGGTCTATTCCAGAGACTCTGATCATGGGGCTCAGGTATCAGTGCTTTGTTTTCGTTTGCTTGTTTGTTTGAATAAAGAATCTAGGCAGTGTCAACCCATGAGCATGAAAAAAATATATATATATATATTGGTTCTTACTATATGGTAGAATTTCTTGGAATATTTTTTTAAAAAAATACAAGGCTTAATTACAATGAATTTGATCAGTCTGCGATGACATTCAACTATAAACTTTAAAAGATCTTTATGGTATGTACATAAGTAAATCCCTACTTTAGCTCTTTCTCCACTTCCTATTCATCCCCAAATACAAACCTCGCTTTTCAAGATGAAAGTCATATGTCAATCTCTTCACTACCCTGACCATCTTGGAACCAGTTTTTACTCTACTCTTTTCCTCACTTGCACATCAAAATATGGCAGAATATCTCATGCAAGCGTTCTTACCTAAAACAGTATGCTCCCTCACCCAGATCAGTACTGCTGCCTAAAAGATTTTCATGTCAACCCTCTGCCAGAGTAGATTGTTTCAAGCATGATTGCAGCAACGCGCACTTGAGCTGTGGCTTCTCAGCTCCTCATCTAGTATCAGCCTGTGAGGTTTATTTCCCTAGCCGGTGAGTCTGCACTGGACTTTGGATTGCTTCAGCCAATAGAATGTTGTAAAATGAAATGTGCCAGCTCCAGCCCTAGGCCTCAATCGTCCCTCGCCATGTCCGGTTTTTCTCTGCTTCTCATCACCATAGCAACATCCAGGCTACTGTAAAAACAAGCTCATGTTAAGCTGCTGGAGAATGTATGGAGCAAAGCTAAGCCATTTAAACTAAAGCTCCAAAGAGCAGAGAGTCCAGCCAAGATCAGCAGAGCCAAGCAACCCATCTGTAGCTGAGCGCAGATGCTCATGTGAGACACACTGCGCTCCAGACCACATCAGCACGTCTCTCCAGCAAACTCAAGACTCATAAATTGCTGGTTGTTTTAAGCCACTGAATTTGGGACAGCTTTGATACAGAGATATTGTCAATTAATAAACTTTCTAAGTTAAATCATTAACAGCAAAACTACTATTAACAAAAATAAGACACACACTTGTGTTTGTTACAATTTCCACACTGATGATTTGTTGGCCTTGTTTTGTTTTGTTTTGTTTTGTTTTGTTTTGTTTTGTTTGAGACAGGATCTTACTATTATGTAGCTCTGGCTGTCCTGGAACTCAATATGTAGACCAGGCTGGCCTCAAACTTACAGATGTCCCCTTGCCTCTACTTCCTTAGTGCTGGGATTAAAGGAGTGCACACCACACCCAGGTGATGACAATATTTTAAGGGCATCTACATGTCCACTTAGTAACTGAGAGCTGTGATGCAATCTCAGTTAGCAGAGTCTTAAAATTCATAGGCCAGTGAGAAAGGAATAGATATGGCCATAATACAAAGAATGTATACTCATGCTAAGAAACATCTGGATACAACTGACTGGGCACCATACAATAAGAGAAGAGGGGAAAGCGGGGTAGAATTGAGTACAGGTCAGAGAGAATTGGAAAAGACAAACTACACAACCTGAATGTTCAGTATTGTAGTTCCATAATTTTTAAAGGTTTTGGAGATATTACTAACTGATCACATAGATTAGTACCATTGAACTTGATTCTGGTTTTCTTATGCTACACATGGGATGCAAACTTGGCTTGATTTTCTAGCTGACAGAAAACACCAAATCTTAAGAGATTCATGAAGATATTTATTTTGTAACTATTTTAAGACCATAACAAAAACAAATGAACACAGACAAGTAGCTGTAAATATTTTTAAAAGAAAGACCTTTCCAAATACTACCATCTTTGATGATTTGGGGGCTCTATTACACTGTTTAATCCTAGCATCCAGAGTTTAACTTGAGTACACTAACTCCTTATGATGGAGAGACTTAAGTGCTTTCTGAGAAAGTGTCTGCTAGACACTGGCAGAGCTAAGAACCTGGCTGCAGGTTTTCTTTACTTTGTGTCTTTAAATATGAGTCAAGCCTTCCTTTCTCCTTGGAATGTTTTCTCCAGTGCCCTGCTGCCCTCTAATCAAACTCCAGTTCTTCAACAAAACATCCACAAGCATCAAGAAGCTATTCAAGTACGCCATCAGTCTGGGTTCCTTTCTACATCTTTAGGTCCCCATTCTCATCCAGCAATGGAGAACGTCTCACCTCTCACCATTCCTTCCAACAGCTTCCCACAAAGCAAGCTCTCCTCTGCCACAGAAATCATGTTTCCTTTACATGCCACAACCTCACAGGGAACTGTGAAGTCCTAATGGCCAGGGACCACCGAAGCTCCACACATGGCCCTCTGTACCAACTCCAGGGCCCCGATTTCCTCCAACTTTACCTTATGACAACATCTTTAAATGAATCTTCTCCTCCCAGCAGAAGCATCTCTTGGAAGGCAGTGACTCTCACACATTATTTTTGTGGAGGTGGCAGGGTGAGCGCATGTGTGTTTGATACGGTAAAGATGATTACTTGTTCACTCAAAAGAGGAATAATAAAGAAACTTTAAACCCTTGTAACTGCTGAAGATATTTCCTTTCTGTAATTTTTTTCAATTTTATGAAACTGAGATAATGCCAAAAAGCCAGTTTTACATACTGTTTAATTTTTTTTTGCATTACTAAATTGTAACATTTTAGCATGTTAATTAACACTGCCATCACATGTGGGCTCCACAAAGGAATATTTGCCGATCTGTATGCATTTGAATAATTTCCAGGATTCTTTTTTCTTGATAAGACTACAATGGCATCCTCACCATATTAATCTTTTCACTAAATTTTTCAATTAATACATTCTTGAACACATAATTGAGATAGGCATTTTGTGTCCCCACAGTTCATTCAATTGCCCTGCACACCAGCACATGCTTTGCACCCAGCCTATACCTGGCACAGAATAGTCATTCCATATTTACCAATAAAATAAAAAGAAATAGTAGGTACTTCAAAAAAATCTTTTTAGGATCAACTACAAGACATGAATAACCTAACTTTATTTGGAGAACAGAATGAGAATACTTCTTTGCCGTAATAGTCTTGTGTAGGCATAAGGTTATTGTGTAATTTAAGTGATGATTTCTGAACCACCCCCATATCTGGTTGCAATCCTTGTTCTGAGAATCTCCTGCCTCATTCTTGTGTAAATATTGCTCCCCAGTTGTCCCTTGATATGCCAAATAAAGCAGCTTACAGTCAATTGCTGAGCAGGGGAGAGAATAGGGCTGGACTTTCTGCCAGCCAGGGGAGGAGAAGTTAGAGAAAGAAGTATGGGATTGAACCATGGGCAGATGTCCAGGAGACATCAGGAGAGGAGCTGGGTCAGGTTAAGCTACAAAGCACAAGTATATCTGGGACGTATGCTGGAAGGAAACTAGATTAGCTTAGAGGGTTAAAAAACAGAGTAATAATTGCTCAGTTATTGTGTTGTGAGGATTATTATTAAATATAAAAGAATCTCAATTATCTGTGTGATAGCCAGGTTAAGAGAGAGACTGAGAAACAAACACAATTACATAAAAATAAATTTGATGGTCTTATTTCTATAGAGTACCTGGTATATACCTTAATACATGAAAGCAAATTGTATATCTACTGTGTGTCTGTTTACCCATCATGAAAGAAATAAACAAATAATTTATGGGGCATGTAGCATGTAATATGCACAAATGAGAGTATTGTGTGTGTTGTTGTTGTTCAAAAAAAACCCAGCAGGACAGAATCCCAGGCCTTAATTTTCAAAGCATAGTTCTTAGAGTGGGGCTAGCCACAGGAACACTTTTTTAAACACTTGGGGAAGTAGCTCAGTATCTGAGACACTGCCTGGACTCAATTTCTATCACTTATTTTCAAGCTACCACAAAACTGCAAGTCCAGACATATGCTAGTAATGGTAATGAGGCCCTGGGATATGCTGGAAATAGTATACATGGACTCTTTATTGGCTTGGACTAGCAAAGTGATTTTTCCACTTTGCCCCAAATCAATGAGTGGTAAATAAGGGTAAATCAGGAAAAGCCAGTTTAGGAATAAAAGCAGCAGGGGAAACTGGGAATCACCTAAGGGCAGACAAAAAGAGACCTTATTCCCAATCACACAAGTACCAAAGAACCAATATATGCAGAATCAAAGCCTGTCCAATACCTAACAAAATGATCTTCCTCAAGAGAGGGCAAAAGAGATCATCCTTTACTACTCTAAACAGAAGAGAAAAAAGAGAATATTTGTGTGTTTTGGTAGCTGGTAACACATAATTTTTAGAAACTTAATGAATTCATTTCTCTTTTTTCTTCAAAATAAACTATTCAGTCTAGCTGTGACTGTCATACCCCTTTCAGTCCAGGCTTGTGTGAGATTCTATTTCATCCACTGCTCTCTCCTCAAGCTAAGGCACTCATTTGCTTAACTTATTAGTAAACAGATGATACTACTAAATTGAACACCCATGGGATTAGAATCCATGCAAAGTTCTGGATAGATAATGTTGGGACTCTGTAGTCTGCCTGAACAGAAGCAAGGGTTCATTCCAGTTAATCACTTCGGGGAGAAGGCCCTTGAAAAATGACAGTCTACAGCTAAGGCCATATGAGAAAGGCACCTCACTTCTTTACCTGTGGGAGAAGAGCAGATCAGCTGTCCTCACCCAGCACCATTACAATCACCAATCTAAACTGGCATGTGTTCAATGCTGTCCAAGACAGACAACATATACCCCTAGGAGACATCTCACATTACAAGGTCACAGTTATTAGAGTCAGAATACTAGGGAGTAAAGCATCACATTGAATAAGAGTGATGTTTAATAATAATCAGCTTATTTAGTCACTTTTCCAAGAGATCACTTGATGTATAATGCTAGAGATGAAATTTAAAAAAAGTGCAAATTCTCCTGTTACTTTTTAATAAGTAAATAAAGACATCTAATATTGGGAACTGGAGGGAGACAGATGCTTTAATTAGCACATCCTGATGTGCAATCTGAGACAGGGAATACGGAGAAGGTCTTTTCTCATTGCAGTTGATGTCAGTTCATTGTACAATTACTCTTGGTGTCTCACTTGTTGAAATATAATATCCTGAATAAGAAATGTAAAGTGGATAATATCTCCGTCTGTCTATCAAAGTGCACCCATAAGGAGGAGGATATGAAACCTGGTGACAGCCATTCTAGGAGAGCCACCCTTCTGCCTGTCCCCAGAGGAGGAAAAGTCACCCCTTCCTAGACTCCCAGTCATTCCAAAGAATTATTGTGGATCTTCAGGATGTGGAAAGGAACCTGCAGGGATCCAGTCTAAGTTAGGGAGAGAAACAGCAGCCAAGCTTCCTTATTGAGAAGAAAGCAAATGACGATGCACACAGCACAAAACAGCAGGCATCATGCTTGGGGCTTATCCTATTTATCTTCTGTGCAAGCCTTTGGGGAAAGCATTACTCTCTTCATTTATTTAGGAGACTTAACGACCATACAGTTCTTAAGAGCAAAGCTGAAGTTGGAAACCATCAACTGCCAACTCAATGGAAAAATAAAATAAAACTGATCTTAGAGTAGGACTGGGCTTCATAGGTTTAGGAAGTGGTCTGGAAATGTAAACTTCTATTATTCTAATTGCTAATTGTATTTTCACGGGTTAATAAAAAATCAGGACCTGGCCCTAGGAGCTCCCGCCACTTATAGCTGTGCCTCTCACAGTTTGGAAAAATAATTCAAAAACTTTGACTCATCCACACATGTTTTAAAAACTAAATTTCTTATTTTACTTTTTTAGATTATAATATAATTGCATTTTCCCTTTTCTCCCCCAAACTCTCCCATGTATCCCTTGCTTTTTAATCAGATTTAAGACCTCTTTTTCTTTAATTGCTGTTACATAAATAGATAGACAGACAGACAGATAGATGATAGATCATACAATCATACATACATACATACATATAATATGTTCAGTCTGCATATTGCTATCTGTTTATATGTATGTTCAGACCTGGCCTGTTGGTATTGGATAAGCAGCATCTGCATAATTGGACTTAAGGTCCACTCAACAAGAGGAAAATCTTGCCTGGTACTGAAAACCTAGCCAACTACCCAGGTCTAGTGAAGTCATGAATCTTGGAGGAGAACTTACAACCAGCTCTCTATTAAACCAGCAAAATTCCTAACCACAGTCTAAATATTTACCTTTTAATGCACTCATGCACTTTTAAAGCAGGTCAATGTGTCATAGCTGTATTTTTCTTCTTCCCACAGGTCTATGAAAGTCTTTTTCCTTCCCCATGCCAAAGCTCTGTTTTCAACCTAACTGAGCAGCTAGATGCTGCTCCCTCGGTGGAAAGGCAACTTTCTCATTACCAGAATTACTGGAAGGCAAATTGAACAAGAGCCTGAGAGAGCTTCCAGGCAGAATGTGTTACATATCAAACATGACAGCAAAGTTTTTCATCTAAGCATCTTTGCATTAATCTGAGAAAAAGAAGGGCGTAAAGAAATGTCCACCTACCCAGGAGTTCAGACATAACAGAACCTTTGTCTGGGAAAGGCACAAGATTGGCATCAGGTATTATAAACCTGGTCAAAAAGCCAATGAGTATGATGCCATGGGTATAAAGGGAGAAACATACCGCCATTGTTTCCCTAAACAGACATGTTGTCAAACATTATTCTAATTGTTTTGTAATTTTTAACTGATAATATTTTTTCTTTATAGTTTCTTAAATGTACCTAAAGAATTCTGTCCACACTTAGCCCCACGCACTTACTTCCTTTCCACACTGGTGACTATGGGTTGGAAACTGTCAACTGGAGGCTAATGGACATGCCATTGGGTACACAACTGAAGACAATGACTGTCCCTCCCCAAGAATCTATCAGTAGTCTAGTTCAGCAGGCTGGGTTGGGGACCCATGACCATCCCAGATCCACTGTTGGCTGTTGATAGTTCCGGCTCGCACAGGCCTCACGCAGGCGGCCACGCTGCCGTAGGATCGTATGTTCAATGGCTGTGCATGCTCTCAAGAGTCCTTCCGCCTACCTTTTGTCTCTCTCATTCCCTCCATTTCCTTTCCTGCCGTGTTCCCTGAGTACCAGAGGGAGTGGTGGAAATGTCGCAGTTAAGGCCTCAGAGCTCAACTGCCACTTATTCTCAGCATCTTGAACATCCACGAATCCACGCATCCACCTATACTCATCTTGAAGAGAATTCTCTCTGATTAAGGTTGTCTGAGTACAAACATAAATATTTTGTGCCTTGTCATTTTTCCTTAGTGCTTATATCTATCTCAGTTACGAGGTTTTGGCCAGGTTTAAAACCAAGGTATGTATTGCAGTCAGTTACCAACTTAAGAGTCATGCAGTAGGCTTAACTTACCTGCCAAGTTGGCATTACACTTCACAGGGTCACAATTGGGTAAGACCTCTGATACCATTTCTCCACCATCAGCCTGCATATTACCTGTCACTATGACAGCTACTGCTGCTGTCAACCTTGGTCAAAGAAGCTTTTTTTTTTCTGCTGAGCCTTCATTGAAGGAATTCAAAATATGAACTCAAACAGTTCCAGAACCTGAAGGCAGAAGCTAAGGCAGAGGCCATGGAGAGGTGTTGCTTATTGGCTTGCTCCCAGTGGATTTCTCCACCTCCTTTCTAATAGAGCCTAGGACTACCAGCCCAACGGTGAGACCTACAATGAGCTGGGCCCTTCCCCATCAATCACTCATTAAGAAAATGCCATTCAGACTTGGCTACAGCCAATCTTATGGGGGCACTTTTTTCAATTGAAATTCTCTCCTCTTAGACAACTATAGCTTGGATTCTACAAGAAAGCAAGCTGGGCAAGCCATGGAGAGCAAGCCAGTAAGCAGCACCCTCCACGGCCTCTGATCAGCTCCTGCCTCCAGGTTCCTGCCCTGTTAGAGTTACTCTGCCTAGCTTCCTCCAATGTGGAAGTATAAGCCACATAACCACTTTTCTAGCCAAGTTGCTTTGGTCATGGTGTTTTATCCCAGCAATAGCAACCCTAAATAAGAGAGTAGGCAAAATTAAAATAAAAAATAATATATTTTGGTGATCATTGGTCACTGATCCCATAGTTATTGTGAGAGTTAGTAAGCAAATAAGACCCTCCATAGCCTTATACTCTTTGAATAGGAGCATCCTGAACCTTATCAGCTATTCATAGTCTAACACCCAATAACAAATTAAGAGGTTGAGTCTTTTATCACTATATTCTCTTTCTGTATAGCCTATAATTTCATAGTGTGCCACAAATCCATTACCAGATGCTGAATAGTAATCCTTACAGGGGCTGAGGAGAAAAGGCAAAAGTCCCAAAGGATAATCTAAACAAACAAATAACAGTCAGGAAAAAAAAAACCAACACTGTTGGAATAATGACCAGAATGAGATGATGATGAGATTTAGGTCACTGAAATCAAAGTCTGATTCAATCAGCATCCCATCTTTGAGCACCTCACACACTCATGAACATTTCTGCTGCCAACCTCCCTATAAAATAGCCACATAATCATCATCGTCTTCATTTTCCAGAGCAATACCTAAGTCACAAAGAAGCTAGGTTAAGTTGTGCATGGCCTCATTAACTAAGGAGTATCCCTTCTCTTTCCATACCCTACCCAGAGACTGCACATCTCTCTACTATTCTTCTGATGCCTTTTATTTCAGTACATAACCAGTTCTCCAACAGAAACTCCAGTATACCACAGACCTCTACTTCTTCCTGCTGAATAAATGACATTGACTTTGGGACACTAATGGTGGAGGAGATTACCTTTGCAGTGGGTAGAGCCCAAATTGACTATCTGACACAAATTGAAACCTTCCAGGTTCATAGGCCCAATTTCAGAGAAGAAAGACACCTCATCTCTCCTGATGTCTGGAATCTATTCTGAGACATGATTCTCTTCTGTAAACACCCCATACTTCTTTGAACCTCTTCTTCCACGGTCACAGCATAGCACTCCTGTGACATTCGGGGAATCCCTTCACAGCCAGCACAGCCAGTGTGAGAGACAGCTATTTTCTTTAAATCTCTGTTTAGAAGGGCAACAGCTCTAGACTAATAGCTAAAATTCTGGTGGATTAAAGATGAAACAGAGAGTGTTGCTTAGTAGGATTTGGATTTGATTCATATGAAAACTTCAGACTATAAAGTTACCTCAGAAGATGTGTTCTAGTCTTCTCACTTGTAGAGAGATAAAGATATAAGTAGATATAGATTCATGGAAGTAAGAAAGAAGACACAGAAAAGGGAATATGGAGAGGTAATAACTGGTATGCTGCAGACTGCGTAGGATTTCCTACCAGAAAACCCAATTGATTAGCAATCATTGCCATAGGAATGGATGTGAGAGGAGGAAGTAGGAAACATGTTTCACATCTTCCTTATTTCTGAAGTTGTCTAAGGTTCTAATTTTTTATATGGGGGTCCTTTGTTGGAGATATTTTTCCATGAATGCATCACATTTCTGCATGGCATGTGACCTGTGAGCAAAAGGCTTTGCTGATGGAGTTTCTGAGACTATCTGCCTAGTAAATGTCCTTGGAGAATAAATATAATTCTCTCCAATACACAGGGTACTTAGTTTCTGATGAGAATAAGTGTATGGCTCCTGTTTTGGCTTCAGTGTTAAATGTTCCCTACATGGAATCATGTTTTGAATGTTTGCTGCGTAGAGGGTGGCTCCATTTGGGGAATTTGTGGGGAATCCAGAAAGTGAAAAAGTAGATGAGCGGGGTTGTGCCTTTGAAGGTTGTATTGAGTACTCAGTCTCTTCCATTCTCTCTGCATGGTAATGAGAACTCCACCATAGATTCAAACTGTCATGAGGTTTTTGCCTAAGCAGTTGCGTTCAAGCAGCCATAGATGAAATCTTCCGAAACATGAGTTGATACAAATCCTTCCTTCTTTTAAGTTGCTAGTGCCAGACATGTCTGTCATAATTATGAGAATTATGAGAAATTGATGTATCTGTCTCCCTAGGGATGTTCCACAAGACCTCTTTTCTCTTCCTGAAGACATGCTCACTCTGAAGAATGAAGAAAATGGCCCCACCTCCTCAGGGGAGAGAATGGGAAGATACCTGGTGCCTAAATGAGATCAAAGAGTTTCCTCAGTTGAAGTGTCTGGTCTACTCTTGACATATCCCACACATATTCAGAAACCATCTGGCCCTTCCCATGACATACTGTTGGAAATCGGAACTGTGGCTACAGCAGGAGATAACTGTAATCAGTGTCTTTATGTTTGATTAAAATATGCATGTATGTTTGTATACCACTTGCATGCCTGGTGCCTATGGAAGCCAGAAACAGCTGTCAAATTGCCTTGGACTGGAATTACATACAAGTGTAAGCCACCATATGGGTGCTGGGAATCAAACCCACATCTGCTGAAAGAGCAACAAGTGCTCTTAACCACTGGACTATCTCTGCAGCCTCAATCTTATGCCTTTTGTCCATATGGATACGGGTAGGTATCTATGCACGTAGTATCTACTGGGGATAGTAGCATATAAGCAAGCAACAGCCTCACATCCAGATTCATGGCTTCTAGCTTCAGAATCCTAATTCTCAGTTTAGTATTCTTCCCATTGAAAAGTATCCAATGGGGCTGGAGAGATGGCTCAGTGGTTAGGAGCACTGTCTGCTCTTCCAAAGGACCCAGGTTCAATTCCCAGCATCCACATGGTAGCTCAGAACTGTCTGTAATGCCATTTTCAAGGAATCTGACACCTTTGCACATAATATAAAATTAAATAAATTTTAAAAAAGGAAAGTAGGCAATGTGTTGCCACACCTGGAGTTGAGTCAGTCTGTATTCCTCAGTGCCACCTGCTACTGTCCAGACATTAGATCCTTGAGGCATAGGATCCCAGATCCCCTCAGATATTCACATTCTCACAATAACCTCATACCTGTTAACAAAGTGAGGGGGTATCAGGTATGTTCATCAGCATCTCTTTCCTCTGTATCGCCCTTTTCAAGTCTTCCATCAGGTAATCATTAAAAGCAATCTCCCAGAGGACCAGGGAGCTATACAAAGATGCTGTGGAATGATCCAACCAGAGACAGCAGAGGGAGACCCTTCCATGGCTGGAATTGAAGAAGAATTGATCAAGGGAGTGGGGTGATGAAATTACAGCAGGCATAGAAGAATGAAAAGAACAGATGAAAGGCGGGAAGAGAAAGCAGAAATGGAAATGAGGTATATGTGGAGAAGGAAAACACCAGAAAGATAGAATAGTGCATACAACGGAAAGTCAGTAAAAGACGGTCCAATGGGTGAGAGACTCCAACACTCCACTGTCAGCAAGGACAGACCGTGGCAACAGAAAAAAAAAAAATAGAAGGTCCAGTGGGAACTCGGAAAGTCCTCCCCACAGTGCTTTGATAATACACGAATAAAGCCCTTTCAGGTAGCTGGGATTCCATTAATATACCCAGTTTTAACATGAGAAAACTGAGACCTTGAGAGCTAAGCACACCTATTAACTGAGCTGTTTCCATTGCTCTATCAAAGCTCAGGGAAGCAAATCTGAGCCATGTCCATGTTTGTCTTCACGTGGTTTATTTTCTCTCCTGCTTAGCACTGAGAAGCTGTCACATGCAGCCTCAGATTTGCAATTTCTTACACTAAGGGGGTGGGGGAAGGTTGTCACATCCAGAAAGACAACAGTGCTCTTTGCCTGCCTGTTGTTTACAAAGGACATATCATGGCAGACGCATACACTGTGTCTCTGACAGGCTTATGAAAGAGGCTGAATAGACAAGAGCAGTCCGGGAACACTGTGTATTTGGATGGTCAGTGAGATGTCTGAAGCAACTCGAAAATTTTACTTGCAAATTCATTCAAATTGACTAAGAGAGCAGAGGAAAGGCTCCCTGAACAACAACAACAAAAAGAATGGAGGACTTTGAAGAGAGGGTGTGAGAGGTCAGAGAGGTCAGAGGGACCCTGAGGAGCCAATGCAACTCAGGGCATCCAGTTTCAGGCAAAGAAGGTCCAGGAATGGAGCTAGGAAAAGAAAGGCTGGTTGCAAGGCTCTCAACAATTGCATTACCTCCCGAGGGCCTTCTATGCAGAACCGAAATGCTACTTGACCGACTTTTTGGAGCTACTGCCTGAGAAAGAATAAAAATGTTCTGAAGGCACTTAGTAAATATGAAGTGTGGTACAAATGGCAATAACAATGTCAAATTTTATTTAACATCTTCATTAAGGACTCAGAGTGGAACAGGCCAGCTGCTAATGAAATCTACAGAGTCCTAAATTGGACTGTGCTGGCAACAGCAGGATTTGGACAAACCAACACTCAAGAATAAGCAACCCTCTAGGACTGAGAGTTTGTGTTCTCTTAGCTGTCAACCCCTACTGAGGGACCTGGGAGCTGAACCCATATTGTACCTTAGCTATCAATGCTTATTCAGGGAAAGCTGGATTCAAATATGGGATGTGAGACTATGTAAAGAGGATTGGGAATGGTTAGTCTTAAGTTTTAGGAACAGCATGCCACACCTAGGGAGTACAAAGCATTTCCATTATCTCTGGAGAAACGGTAAATGCTTATCTCAGGAGATGGGCTAGCAGGCATACATTCCAAGACACCGCAACCTCATTGCTCTTCTGTCCTCAAAGGAAACAGCGAGGGATTCTAAGCCTCTAGTTGGACCTGTGTGAGTATCGAAACCAAAGGTCTAACAATCAGCCTGGGGAGCTCATGGCTGTACCCACAAGGCAACCCAAACGAGCCTCTGGGAAAAACACACTCCTTATGGTCCTTCGAATGTGCCTCATGGTCAGCCCTCACTCATCTTCCCAGTCTCTTTTCTCACCATCCACAGATGTCACTGTCCCTTACTATGCGCAGCCAACTTCTTAACCCTAGGCAAATACTACTCACTAACCAGGGACACTCTTGTCTTCTCTCCTTGCCTGGGCAGACAAACCTATCTTCACTGAACTCTGCTATTCAATAGCTACCCTTGTTGTCTGCCTGCCATGTCTCCAACACATCTTTTATCTACACAACAGACACTGTCTACTATGTGTACTGTGATGAGCACTGTGGAGAAGACATGACAATAATTAGACAGACCTTATCTCTGGTGCTCTTCATCCCAACTATGTATTTGAATCACATGAGCAGCTTCTTGTAAATATCATTGTCATTCTAGCTTCGTTGATCTGATGACTAATGTATGTTAACACAGCGGTGCAATGACAGCCTTTCAGAATTTCTTAGGAAGATTTATCCAACACCGATGCCTTGTTTCTACCACTGCTATTTCAAGCAAAGTATTTGGGATACAGACACAGTGGTATTTTTGATGTTCCCAAGACAGTCTTGAGAAGGGCCAAGAATGACAGTCAAGTGTTTATTTGGGAGATAGAACTAAACTACCTGCCACACTGCTAACAAAGGTAAGTATCCCATCTTGCTGGTATATAAACTCTTTAAATGCAATGATTTGCATGTGTCTTCAGGACCCGGTATTGGGTGTGGTTTATCACAATTCCTGCCTAATATGTATAGAAAAGATAAAAAGAGAAGACAAGCTCTTATCTGTGTTCTGTAGAGTGTTGGCATGCTAGAGTTCTAACAAACTGCCACAAACTACATGGCTTAAACTGCAGAAGTTTGTTATCCCATAGTGCTAGAGGCCAGACAATCAAAATGAAGATGTTGCCAAGATCTCCTCTAGGAGATCTAAGGGCTATTGTGTTTTAATCCTCACTTCCATTCTCCTTATGTGTCTGTGTTTCTCTGTGTTTGTGTATCTCCCTTTTTTAATGACATATTCATATTGTATTAAGAACCATTCTAATGACCTCATCTTAATTTGATCATTGCAGAGATTCTATTTCCAAATAAAGCAACATTCACAGATACCAAGTGTTAGGACCTCAATTTCCAGGAAGATACCATTCAACCCATCATAAGTGAAATGCAAAGGTCTTTCTTGTGTCAGGGGTAGGGAAAAGGGTAACAACCTTTAAGCTACTGTGAGTTAGACAATGCTCTGAGGCTGGGCCACAGTTCCCTGTTCTAACATAACTGCAAATAGAACTTCCAGGAGCTCTGCTAAGCAAAAAGCAGAGAGTAGGACTGGACTGCAAAATGGTGACTCAGCAGATGCCGCACACTTTTCTCCCAAGGCACCTTGCCTATATTCTCCTTCTTAATTGGTCACAAGGTATCCAGTTGACTGCCACAACTTCTGTATAAGAAACTTCAGTATAAGATACTACCTTGTTTCATATATGATATTGCTCTCTTGGAGATATTACAAATTCAATTATTAATTTTCTTAAATAAGCACCAGCAATGTCCTAGATAATAAATCACTAGTGGTAGAATATACACATTAAAGTAACAGAAATCAGAAAAAGTGGAAACATGGCTAAAACTCCTTGATGATAGCCTGCGCATCTGGCCCACCTTCATTTGAAACATGTAGGCCTTCCTATATCTGGATCACTGGGAGCTTGTTTGAGGTCAATTCAAGAAAGAAAGAAAGAAAGAAAAAAAACACTTAAAAGTGGAACTTCTATCCTTTCTAATTAACTCATTAATTTCCCACCTTTTATCTTAATTTCATCAATAGGTAGTGACTGTATTCCTTACTTCTCTTGTTGCCATGACAACATGCTTGACAGAGGTGACTTAGAGGAGGAAGGGTCCCTTTCGGCTCATGGTTTAGGGGGCACATGTATCATGGCGGAAATGGCTGTGAGTGGGATGGCTCAGCTGATACTGGTGGGAGAGTGAGGTAATACCCTCTCCATCGGTCTCTGACCAGCAAACAGAGGCACAAAACAAAACCAGGGTCGATATACCCACCAAAGGCCCATTCCTACTGACCTACTTCTAAGAGGCCGGTCTATCTCTCAAAGGCTCTAAAACCTTCAGATTTTTACAACTACCAGCCAAGTATTTAAAACAAGATCAAAGGGAACAATTTAGAGTTAGACCATAATCTGAGTAGTAGATGACTAGTTTTTCACGATGGGAAACTCAGAGCTTGACCTCCATTAAACACACAAAGCAACTCATGGCTTGAAGTTGCATCAGGAAGACAAGTTCTCTCTAGATCTGGCTTCAGGACAAGCAATGATTGAGAGGGCCTGAGCCTGGGTACTGTGCCTGGGAGTCTCACCCTGATTCTCAGCCTGAATCCCACTAACTTGTGACTCAGCTGTAGCTTCCAAGATAGGATAGGCACCTAAATTGAACCCAGTAGATTAGATGGGATTAAAAAGAATGTTTTCAGGGACTGGAGATTAATTAAACCATCTCTCAAGACTTCAATAATTCTTGAGAAGCTTTCAGCCATTCTGAGATGCTGTTACTTATGACTGATAGCTGTCATGGGAGATGCTAATGTAGGAGAAATCAAAGACCCTTCATATTTTTCTCAAAGCAAGGAAAAAAATAGCTCAATTGGAGTGTCCTCCAGCACAGATCCTTGACCTGGTTCTGTCTCCAGCTGCATGCTACTGGAAACCTCTCTTCCCCAACTCTCATGCCCAATGTTCTCAGATATTTCATGGGGATAATAATAGCTACATACTCTTCTAAGCACCCTATATACATTTAATTACTTCATGCTTAAAATAGTCCTTTGAAACATTACTATTATATTCCCACTTTAAATATAAGATCAAGTCATAGAGAATTAGCTTGGCTATGGTCACAGTGCCAGTGAATTGAGATTTGAACAGCCTGCAGTATCTTTCCTCTTAAGCAGTATCCTATATTGATGACATAATAATAAAAGTATCACCAGGCATATTGGAGATTACATCATATAAGGCACATATGAACACCAAACTACTTAAGAGAAGTTTGGCTGTACTTATTATAATGGTGGAGTTATAGGTGAATATTTACATCCCAGTTCCAGGTTTATCTAGTATCCTTATCCTGAGATTGTGGTCCATAATTTGCTAGATTCCTTTGTGATACTGATTTGATGGAGAATGTGCTCATAAGCCACATAACTTCAGAAAAAAAAAAAACCCCAGCAGTATGAGCTAACTTTCCACCCCATAATGTTTGCAAGATGGGGATATTCTGTAGAATGGCCAGGGGACATTGACAAGACTTTCCAGTTAAAATTACTTCCCCCATCTGGGATGCTTCTCTGCATTAAATGGCATGCTACCTTTAGGTTAGACATTCTTTTTTACTTGCTTAGGCTGGGCTCTTAAAATAAAATACCTATTAGAAGAAGCCAGCATTAAGTCCCATCTGCACTGTGTGCATTCCATTTATTCTGGTTAATTATTCTTTCTGTGGGGGAACCCTGTCTATATGTTATGGCTTCTCAGAAGCAAGGGAAGTCCCTCCAGAAATGTGTCTTATGCTTTGCAGAAACCCACACAGCCTTGGCTTGAGCCTTCCTCCTGTCAAGCACACTGCTTTTGCTTTATATTTCAAGTTATAAAAGTAAGGCAGGACACAGAATAGAGCTGGATTTACAGAGCACAGAGCAGGTGTCAGGTACTGTGTGCTTTCTCAGCATTGCACCCTTTGATCCGCATAGTAACACTGAAACGTTACTATGATACTCTTGATGCTCTGTGGTACCCTCAGTTCCCATTATGTCACCAATATTTTGTCTTTAGTTGATTCCTGTAGGTTGTATCAGCAATGCACTTGGTTTTATATGTGGATATAGAAACTCACATGGAAGTACTACTCTAAGACCCCATGAGTTTGACATTAGCACCCTTGCTACTACAATTCAGATACTTCCTTGTATAGCAAGACCACTGCTTGCTCACTGAACCACGCTGTGTTATTCATACAAGACTCTGGGCCTCATCAGCCCCAAGAACCCACAGGTATGTGGCACAGGTAGTGAAGAAAAGGCCATACAAATGGGCTGATACAAGAACCAGAGGCACAAACCTTGTCCTCCTCCTCCTCTGTGTCTCACCTCTCCTGTGGGTGCAAAACTCCAGAAGAAGGGGCCATGAGCTAAGTATCAGGCCAAGATTATACACACGTGTTCATATATAAAAATATTCTGCATTAAACAGGGGTACCTGAAGCACAGACAGTGCTGGTAGCCAAGCCTCTGTGTGTGGCTGAGAGGAAAGTTATTTACAGCAAGGTCTGGCCTCTTGCCCCACCATGTAATTCCAGGCAATTGCACTTCCAAATAGATCTTTTTGGAGAAAATCAACAGTGGCTTTGCTTTCAATCTACTGGAAAATGAAGTCTTGTGAATGTGTTATATAAGTCCACAGGTCCACAGCAGGTGGAGTGAGGAGCGCAAGCTGACAGCTCTGCCAAGAAAGGGGAGGCTCTGATTCCTAGATTCCTTCTATCTGCTCTGACCTACCCGGCCCTATGTGTGCCTATGGCTTTTCACAGTCGACCCCAGGACCCCAAGGTGAAAGCAAGATATGAGTAAGGGCAGTCGAAACTACCAGGTGGGGTTTCGGGGAAGAAATAGGAGTTGAAGAATGATAAATTCCCTGTCATGGAACAAGATGAGCACGATGTCTGCTCTTCCCATTTACTCCCCGTGCAATCTACCCCAATTTAGCAGCATCCAGGGGCACATACATCACACAAACACTTTAACACCTGTACCATCACACTTACTTTTTTTTCAGTAATAAAGTCTCACTAAATTTCCAAGACTACAGAAACCGAGAAATGAAAGCAAAATGTCCGTAATTTCACCATCTAAACAGTCATTGTTAGCATTTTCAGGATTTTTCCCCTCAGCTTTTGTTCTTAAACTATTTTTAAATTTGGAAAGATAATTTCCTGATGCGTCCACACATTCTCCTCTGGGTCCTGTGTCAGTGCAGACCAAATCATACTCAGGAGTCTGAGAGCTGGATAACAGGCAGGTGGGCTGGCCAGACAGCCAATGGCCGCCTAGATTACAGAAAAAGGACTTGTTCAGGTGAGAAAAAGTCTTTGTATTGATCAGTGCCCATCATCATTGATAAAAGACCTTGAGTGAGTCACATCTTCTTCAGGGATTATTTGCATTATCCACAGTGAGACACAGATAGTAAAGTAAAGCATATGTCCCATAGATGCACTCATGCATTTCTTACATTTATTGAGAAATTAATTCTCCCTTAATGGAACTGTGTTTTCAGTTGTGCAATGGGGATATTGATAACTATCCCTTAAAATTATCCTGGTAAGTGCTAGGGTCAAGTTAAATGGGGGTGGGGGATATGTAAGGAAGAAGAGTGGGTGGGAGAAGAGATAATTAACAGTGGGAGATGTTTGGAAGCCATATGGAAACATAATATCTTGTAAGCTTTCTAAATATATGCACATTATTTATATAAAAGAGTTCAATTGGCATTGCCATACACAGGTGATAATGCTCCTCCCAGAACCCATGAGTTGCTATATACATTTCACCTCAAAATGTTCATCAGGGGTGTCTCAGAGACCCCTAAAACAACACAGGCTGTTGCCATAGTTCATGGTTGTCCACCAGGACTTGATAGTAAGATCCTGTTGCAGAAGATGCCACACGCTCTGTTCCCAGCACATGAAAAAAAATAAAAAAATAAGTTGATAATGACCAAAAGATGCCAAGCAGACTGCTGAGTTATCCAGCTGTGAACCCACAAATTATAATAATGACCAGCATGGTAAAATATGGGTGGGAAAGTAACACAAATGTCGTGGGGGAAATCAATTACTTCCTGATTGGAAGGTCCTGTTCCACAGGAGAAAACACACGACGGGAACAATAAATCCAGACAAGAACCCAAGGTTGGTAAGCTCATAGGCCCAGAGGGAAACCTAGTACAAATATTCTGCTAAAAGGAAATAGCATCATACTGCTTTCTAAATTCTTCTGTTTCTATCCATAGCTTAGTGCAGCTCTCATAACTCATTGGTTAAGTTTCTTTGTGCTGTAAACAGCAGTTAGTGCAGAAATTCACAACTGGTCAAAGTGCAGAGAATAAGAGTCTATAGAGTTCTCAACCACAAATAGGACATTAATGTCACACTTTGTACCTTCCAAGGTTCATAGATCATCTTAGAAGGACTGTAAGATTCACTAGTTTGGGAGGACTAAGGTCAAAGAGTATCTAACAGGAGAGCTGCTCTCATGAACTCACAACTATAGTTGCCTGCACACAATCAAGCTAACCAACAGTTCATCATTAAGAGAAGAGATGCTCATGAGCTCCAACCCCAGCTGGGGAGATACTGACAATTATTGGCTTCTAGGAAAGAGAAAGGGTGTGGCCCCTAGGAGGGTGACCATGATCCAGTGGATGGTCCCACACTACTAAGAATGTAGACAGCACTAACTATGACAAAGTGGCTTACAAAAAACAAGAGAGAGAAGAGAAAGTTAGAATACATGGAGGTGGGTCTCAGGGGCATTAAGGAAAATGGTGAGGGTGAGTATATCATAATACATTTTATATATGTCTAACATTCTTAAGGAAGCACTGAATATACTATTTTTAAAAAGTAAGCTGGAGAGAAGATTCAGAAATTAAGAGTGAATTCTTCTCTTGCAGAGGACTAGAGTTCAGCCCCTAGCGCCTATCTGGGGCGGCTCACAACTACTCATAACGATGCCTCTGGCTTCCAGAGATATCTGCATTAACATTCACATGCCCACATACGTACATACAATTTTAAAATGATACTAAATCTTGGCTGGAGAGGTGGCTCATCAGTGAGAAGCATTGCCCGCTATTCCAGAATATTTAGGTTTGACTCCCAGTGCCCACATGGCGTCTCTTGGCTGTCTGTAATTCCAGTTTTACAGAATCCAGTGGCCTCTTCTGGTCTCCACGGGGGCCAAGCATATATGCAGTGAGCAAACACACATACAGGCAAAACAATCACATACATAAAAATATTCAAAAATTAAATGATGCATGAAAAACAATTCTTTACTGCATTTGTATGCATGGTTGTATGTGTTCCTACGAGACTGTGTGCGCATGTGCAAGTAGAGGCAGAAGTCAACCTTGGAGGTCACTCCTTAGAACTTAGTCCACCTTGCTTTTTGAGGCAGAGTCTCACTTTCATCTGAAACATACTGATGTGGCTAGACTGCCTGGCCAGTGAGTCCTAGATATCCACTAGGCTCCATTTCCCCAATGATGGAATCATATGAACATGCTACCACACCAGGCTTTCTTACGGGGGTTTTGGGAGCACAATTCAGGTCTTCCCATTTGTATAGCAAGCATGTTAGCAACTGAGTCATGCCCCTAGCACTGTGGGAAAACAAAAATGATGATTGCAGAGAACTGTAGGAATGTTTATCAATTGGGTTTTAAGAAATGAGAAAAATACCTGCATCACATATCTTAGAAATACTTTGTGGAAGTACAAGAAGATGAAGATGATATATGGCAATATAAATGAAATTAAGCACACATAGGAGATGAGGAAGGGGCATAAAGAGATGTGTTTTCTCATAATTCACACAAGAAATCAAGAATAATAAGAGAATTCAGGAGAAGTGAGGAATAAAAATAAACAAAAGAAAGTGATTGTCTTTTCTCCCTTTCCCTCCTTTGCTGAAAAAGCCAATGGTCCGTCACTCCCTACTAACCCATATGGGAGTTAAAAAGTTAATGCTTTCAGTTGGGATCTGTGTCTAAGCAGAAACTGAGAGGCAACTTCAACCCCTTCCTTCATCTTACCTCAGCAGAAATCTTCCTAACGGTGAAAATCCATTGGATGTTTCCACCATTGACGAGAATCACTTTTATCTTTATACCTCATAGAGGAGGTAGTGGAGTAGGGATAGAGAGAGGATAGGAGACAGTGGCTTTAGAACACACACACAACAAACAAACAAACAAAAACATGGAAAGGTGCCCATCAAAATATCCACATTTATTTGGATGATCCCCAGGAGCAAAGCCAACAGACCGTGGAATTAGTGTAGTGTGCCACCTTCTGGTTGGCCTACATATTACACAACTCTCTGCATGCATGACTGCTAACCCTTGTCTCTGAGATAATAAATATGGTGTCTTTCCAAGCCAATGTAGCGTTTTCACAGCATCTCCAAGACCAACCACGGGCCAAGAAAGACCATAATGACATGTGTCTTTAACAGCTTCTACTCCCTTATTCCAAAGCGGACCCCCATCCCAACTTCTCATTCACACTTACATATGGCTACACAAGCCCAGGGTTCTCAAGCGATACATCAGTAACCCTGACTACTTGCTCATCTCCACCAGCCATAATTGTACTGTGAGGAAGTCTGAGAGGTTTGTACATTGACCTCCCATGTGCATTTAAGTAGTATTGGACCATTACTGCAAGCCAAGCTCTATGCTAGATCTTCCAGGATCTAATCATCCTCCAAGAAGAGCAACATGTTTAGATAACTCTGTTATCTAAGCCCCTTCCTGGGGTAAATGGTGAATGGTACGGGAGTCTACATAGGAAAAACTATCACTTATGATCAAAGTAGTCAGGAGAGGTGGTGTTTGACCTCTGCATTGGAAAACAAAATTTTATCAGGCAGAATCAGAGAAGAATACATCAGGAAAAATAAATGGAAAGTGCAAAAGACATAAAATGGAGAACTAAAAACCTTTTTATGGAATACCTGGACTAAAGCATACGAGGGGAAAGTCATGATAGCTACCAACTACCCTGACTCATTTTAAAATGTGCTATGAAGTCCATTTCCTTGATGGAGAAAGTGAGTCTTTCAGTGGTAAGGACCTAGTTTATGGTGATTTCATGGCTTGGAAGGAGAATGCATGCCCTAGGGATTCTATCTCCATGTCCCAGAAGACAGCAAGTACAATTAACACAACAAAAAGGTTGCAGCCATTTCAAGAAGGGCAAAGAACCCAGGCTTTAAAAAGCAGAGCAGCAGGGAGTTTCAAGGTCCCTGGGAAGAAAAGTGGTCTTCCTTGCTGTCCCCCTCTCCTTCCAGACAAGGTGACTCTTTGCTGGTCATTATCTTTCTTCTTGGAGGCACACTCTAAGCTATACAGTCTTGCATTCACATGCTAGCAATCTATAGTAAAGTTATCTCTTCCCCTTCCCCCAGTGCATTTATCTGTTTGTTTGATTTCTCTGCTCACTGCATTATATGTTATTAGGCCTTAGGGTGCCTCGGTGAATTAAAGTGATACAGTCAAAATGTATGATTAAAAGACCGAGAGGCAATAATAGCAACATAATCATACCGTGCATTCATATCCCACTTTAGCATCTGTTATCTCACTTACTCACACAGACATCAGCAGCACTCTGAGCTGGGAATGACAGAATGTTAGCAACTCAATTTTACCAGTGGGAACATTGAAACAGAGAGGTTGGCTAGTTTGCCCGGGGCCACAGAGCAAGTGATTGGAACTGTCACTAAACCTCCTAGCTCCCAGACCAGACATGTTTTCACAGAACTGCTGTCTCTCTACTCAGGAAGGGTAGGTTGCAGAGACAAGAGAGCCCATGTGGCACCATCTGTTTCCTCCCTTAAGGAGTTTTGGGTACAGCACCACGGACAGAGAACCCATGGACATTTTTATTATTACTATTATTTTTTAACACGTGTATCCCAGACTGCCTCAAATTGGCAATCCTCTCGGTTTGTGTCGCATGCTGGGATTACAGGTCTGTACCACCATGTCCAACCCAGCACCATCTTTCCCTGACATGCAACGCTGCTTCCCAGCGCAAAGCTCTCAAGCTGTGGAATCCTATGTCACTGACTTATGGGTATACTCTGAAAACTGTATACAGACCCTGAAATAAAAATCAGCTTGAAATAAGACCAAGACTGGAACAGAAAAACCTCATCTGGTTGAAGCATGCAGAAGCCCTAATCTGAACAGCTGCTGCTTCTTCACCAGGTAGAGTCTGGGGTGAGTTAATGATGTTATTTGCTCTGCGTTACCAAAAACAGACCGACTCCTGTTAACCAAACTTGTCTCTTTTTTACATTCCAATATATTATAAAGAACACCACACCTAAACTATCAAATCTAAAAATAACAGCAACTATTGTCTGTAGAGCTCTTATGTTGGGTCCTGGGCCAGTGCTTTAAGTGTTATGTCAATCATTTGATACTTTTGGTGGGTACAAAAATCTATCTAATATGGGCAGGCTATGAAAAAGACAATTTGGAGAAATAATCATGCCATTTAAAAGAAAGAAAGAAAGAGTGATCTAGAGCCTCCCAGCTATGTGATCTTGACATTCAGTTAACCGTGTGGGTTTAACCATGAAGGCACTTGTAAAATTGGAGAACTATGCTTTTTATTAGTTTTAGACTAACAGGAAGACTACAGATAATGCAGATAAAGCCCAGAGAATAATGCCAGTGCATGATGGATGCTCAATGGACATTATTTTTTTAACCTCCCTGATCATATACATGTGACTTTGGCCCACTTAAGCCGCTTTCCCCAGACCCTACTCCCCAACTCATTAACCTGATATCAACATAAAAATAATGTTTGATCCAGGCAGTGATGCCACACGCCTTTAATCCCAGCACTTGGGAGGCAGAGACAATCGGATCTCTGTGAGTTCAAGGCCAGCCTAGTCTGGAGAGTGAGTTCCAGGAGAGCCAAGGTGATAGATAGGTAGGTAGATAGAAAGATAGATAGATAGATAGATAGATAGATAGATAGATAGATAGATAGATAGATAGATAGATAGATAGAACTTTCCAGAAAAGTTTAATGGAGAAGGGAAGAGCCACCCTGAGTGTGGATGGTGCCATCCCTTAGACTAGAGTCACAGATTAGATAAAATGAGCAGGCAAGCTGAGCATCAGCATTTGTTCCTCTCTGCTTCTACTGGAGATGCAATGTGACCACTTGGGGTGTGATCCTGATGTCATGTCGCTGCCCTCGCCCCCACTCCATCGCCATACACTGTGTCTTCAAACTGTGAGCCAAGGTAAATCTTTCCTTGTTTGTCTTTGCCACAGCCAATGAGAAATAAATAACTGATATCCATAGCTTGCTATGTCCACCTGTCTCAGGAAATACCATCACTTTCACCTGCCTTTTGTATTATGACTTTAGAGCCAGGAGTATGTATGTTCTTCCTCATCACGGAGCTCGTATCAAGCAGGATTCAATGATATTGAAGCCTGGAAAGAGTCTATAAATATATGTCCAAAGCCCTGTGCTGACAGGGTCATAAGGGCAGACCCCCTGCCAACCGTACTGCCCATGGCCACACAGGAATAAAAAAAAAAACTTTGGAATCGTGAATACACAGATGCAGCCACCAAATCATCGTCTGCACTTTGCCAAACCCTCCCTGTCCTGACACGTGGCTCATTTCTTCCACTCCCTGGCTCAGTAAGACACAAAAGCCAGCATGTCTTTATAGCTGACACTAAGCCTTCATGCCATTTGTCTGACTTTGTGATTTTACAACAGGCATTACAAAGAGAGAATGACTTCTCCTGGGTTGCAAAGCTGGAGAGTCAAGAACCTGGATACAAAGCTTCTCTAACAAGGTAGGAAAGAATGTATCCTGCAAGCATTTTTTTTTCCTCTTTCAAGGCTCTGCATCCTCTTTCATGAGGTAGTATTCTGTATTTTATCTAATGCTATTCTCCCGTCCCCACCCCACCCCCGCTCTAAAAAGCCTAACACGATGGCTGAAGACTTCAGTATGTTGATTAGCAAAGCAAGCACAGCTCTACAGTTTAGTTCAAGAACAGATATAACTTACTTTAACTAACAACCTACACTGTATTGTGTCTTGGGTATCCCTCCTCAAACACTCTTCAAAATGATTATGGACATCAAGTTCGCCAGCAAGAGGACCACTGGGAAAGCCTGTGGACCAGCTCTATATTACTGGTCAGGTATTATTTAAACCCTTCCATCTTTTACACACGAATGACTGGGAGGACAACAGAAACTTGAAACTATAAACCATGGGGTTTTTTGGCAGCTGGTAATAGCATGGGAGAGAAAAAAATCTAGGAGCCACCTGACCTGGACATAAAACCTATAGCAACTTCAATTCTCTGGGTCTGTCTCATCATCTATAAAACGAAGATAAAATCATTGCCAATCGCACTGTGCTGCAGTAAAAATTAAATAAATAAAATACTTGAGCAGAGGGACCATCAAAAGACCTACTAGCTTATATTCTTTTCTTCAGTGGGAGGAAGGTGAGTACCTCTGTTTCTATTTAAGACCTAATGCTGGTCTGATGAGAAGTCTGGGCATCTCATTTCCTTTCTTCAACCCCTTTGTCTCCCCTTTGCAAAAAAAAAAGGAGGGGGTGTGGGGGTCATCCTTATTAAAGAATAGGTGACAGACCTGTAAAGCTGTACAATCAAAGCCTAATTTCAATGCTAGAATAAACCATGTGCAGATGCTAGTCAGAAAACAGGGACTCAGCACCTACTATGCATTGAGGACTTCACATATGTTATTTTGTGTAACCTACACACTACCCCTGGGATAAGGGTGTTTGTTAGCAACTCATTATATATACATGGATTCCTAAAGTAAACACCTCACACCTCTATCAAGATTAAATAGCAGAGCTGAATATGATCATTCCTTTCCAAAGCCCACTTTCTGTCCATTAATTCAGGAGCTTTCCTCTCCTGGGATGAGGTATCCCATGGGAGGAGCCAAGTCATCTGCTGCCATGCCTCAGAAGAGGATGTGCAAACATAAGCTATGCGAAGCATTTAATGGCTCACGCCGCACTTTCCCAGATTTGGCTTTTTCTTCGAATTTTAAAATGATCAGGTGATGGATTTATGCCAGTGACCACCAGAGGGGGATAACAGCTGAGAGAATACAGACAGAATGCACACACGCAAATACCAGGACACCCAAGAGCACACACATACACACACTGTTCCCAGTAGCTTCCCCAAACAATAACAAAGGATTAACACACTGAGATACCATTTAAATAAAGATCCTTGAACAAACAGGATTTTCTTTCGTAGCTCTTCTGCTACTGTAAACCAGGCTGAATCTGAGCTCACCTCAGGGAAACAAAGGGTATCATGAATCCCTTGTCTGGGCAAAGGATATTCCTGTTTGAAAATAAAACTTTAAAAACCAAATTCGGTCCACTGGTTCTTATAGTTAGACTATATAAATCAGACATTTACAAAGAAGTTGATGTAGAAGGCTGGAGAGTTAACTGCTAGTTAAGAGCGCTTATTGGTCTTCCAGAGGATCTGGGTTAGATTCCCAGCACCCATGTGGTAGCTCACAATCACCCATAACTTTTGTTCCAGGGGATTTGACACTGACTTCTGAACTTGGTGGGCAAAAGGTATGCACTTAGTGCTTACACATACATGCAGACAAAAATAACCCAACACACACACACACACACACACACACACACACACACACACACACATATATATATATATATATATATATATATAAACAGAAAAGCATTAAAACAGAGCCTAGGGGCTCATGCTTACTAGACCAGGGCTTCACCACTGAGCTACCACCTCAGCTAAAGTGTTTTTGGAGATGTGAACCAACCTATACCACGTGTGGTTCCACACAGGCCCAGTAACACCCTTGGTTGCCGGTCTTCTCAAATAAGAGCATCCCAGTATCCCCCCCCCCCCCCACACACAGGGTTATTGTAAAGACAAGCTGTGGTGCAAAAAGGCAAACAGCTCTGTAAATTGCAAAGGCCATGCAAATGTCAATTGCTCTTCTTGGTATGGTAGTTACTTATTCTGTATTGACACTCCGATTGCAAGGCTAGTCCTTGATCACTCACAGCCCTGTGCAGGAGGAACGAGGCTGAGGACTGTATGAGCCAGAGGAAGCAGAAGGAGCAACGGTCCTGACAAACAACATCTGGAGGGAAGGATGCAAACTCAGTCTCTTCATGCTAATGTCCCTGTGCTTTTCCTGCCATTCGCCCCCCCCCCCCGCCGCCTTTTTTTTTTCCCTTTTCAGCAGAGGGTCACCAGCTTGCTTTTAGTTTCCTAAGACTTCTCAAAACTAGATGCTTTATAGTGACAAATGTATTCATTCCCGTTCTAGAGACCAAATGTTTAAAATCAAGGCATTAATAAGACCCATGGCCCTTTTACAACAGAAAGCTCTCCCTTGTTTCTTCCAGCTCTGACAGCTGTTGGAATTACCACAACACTCCCACCTCTATCCCCATCGTCACATGACCTTCTCTTTTATTATCACTTTTTTTTCCCAATAAGGTAGTGGAAACTAGAATTTGGGAGATCTTTTGGAGGGTCAGTATTTGATCTCTGACAAAAGCCAATGAGAATGAAGAAAAACTTAAAACAATGTGGACCATGGAGTATTAGGAGCTTTACTCTCCTATATGCTGCTGGGCAGTGGGTGCTTCATAGGAGGAACCGATTTATACTTAAGAGGAAGGATGGACAAACGAAATCCTCCATGAAATACCTAAGAAGAGGATGTGCATAAACCATGCTAAATATATGATACACACGATGGGGGCGGGGGCACCCCTAACCTAAAGAACAGGAAGGAGTGACATCCAAGTAAACAGCAGTTCAGTGCGCAATAGACTCTGGCTAAGAAACACAACCGGAAGGCAGGAGGGTTAGTCTTCATTGTCAGACTGACTAGATTCAACACGGAAACACAGCTCTAGGCATTTCCAGAAAGGTCTCATTATAAAGGATGACCTACTCTAAATAGGTGTGGCACAGTCCCACCAGCTGGATTTGCAGACTAAATGAAATGAGCACATAGCATTTACCTCTCTCTGCTTCCTCACTGTGGAGGCCCTGTCACTAGCCACCTCGCTCTCCCGATGCCATGTCTTCTCCACCGTGAACGAAGTTCCAACTGTGAGCCAAACTATTGCTTTTGCTAGACAGTTTGTCACTGGAGCAAGAAACATAACTAGATCAGGGAGCTTTCTGGGAGAAGTTTGTGTTGAGCCTTGAGTGATGGGTTTTGATAAGAGGAAGATAAGAACAGAAAGAAATCCTGGTGGGGCGAAGAACAGGAGTAAAGACACGAGATTTAAAGGGGGTGTTTAAGAGAAGGAAATGGCAGGAAGAAGGAGGATAAGCTGAAGAGGAATATGTCTGTTGAGAGACTAAGGTAGAAGCAGCAGGGTGTGGCAGAAAACAAGCTACACAGGGTCTGTGGAAAGGACCACCATTCCACTCCACCTTCTTCCCATTTCCACCAAGGGCCTTCACGTGCTTCCTCTCTGCTCCAGCGGTGGTTAACTTCTAAGTCGAAAGCCCTGCCGCTAGGTTACCCTGCGCATGCCTGACACACAAACAGCTCTACAAGGGAGAACAGCCTCAAAGATGGGAGTTGACAGACTCGAGGTGGACAGACAGACGGCTGCCAAACAGTGCAGCTGCCACAGCAGAAAGCGTGACTTCCGGCAGCTCCCTGTGGCTCCGGACAAAGACAGTTGGACCCAGTTAATTGAAATATAAGCTTCAGGAATTAGGTTTTATCCAAACACCAAGAAAATAACTGGAGGATGCTAACGGCATGCAAATGAATACACCCAGGGTCCTTAAACATAATCAGTGTGGACAGCCCAGGTACAATGGTACAATTCTCAGTTTCTCCAGTACCCCCAAACCAGCTCTTTCCTTGATGCCTCTAGACTCACTCCTCCCCCACCCCAATGCTCCTGGACAGGCCTGATTTGTGCTAATAAAAGCAGCCTCGGCCCTAGGGAGCCTGCAGGAGGAACATAGCTGATTTCACCTCTTTAACCCCGGATCTAGGAAAACAGCCGAAAGCTGACTCTGGCCTTCCCCCAGGAGGATCCCAGAGTTTTATCTTGTGAGCCACACGACCTCTAGGAACCTCTGCACAAGTGAGATAAACCTCTGTCCCCTAGAGGAAGCCTACTTATCTCCCAACAAAGCATCTTTGCAAATTACTTTTTTTTTCCTTCTCAGGGAATGCAGTATTTAAAAAAATAATAATAATAACTGCAATAGCAGTAATAGTAATCATTACCAGCCAATGCCTGTGTCTTGGCCGTTCCTCAGGGAAGGAGGTGGAGGGGCCTGCATCGAGGGATTGTGCTGGGAAAGTGGGTGACTCATGTGCCAGGGGCGGGCAGCTTCCCGAGGGTCCCGAAGCCCGGTGTCTGGTTTGAGAGATATGCACAGCACCTCTCTTCGAACAGAATAAACAAATGATTAACTGTCTCATTAGTGACTGTGCGGGAAGACACACAACTCATGTCCTGGCGGGTGGTGCAGCCAAGAGATTTATATTATTTAACAATAAAAGCAAAACAAATGTAGCCTTCCACCTCACTGCCTGCCTGCATGGGGTCCCTTTTACCCAAGCAGGGCAACTAGCCAGAGAAATTGGGAGGCTTTCTTATCGCAGGGAACATGGATTCCAGCCTAAGGAAGGGATGGTGGAGGACCACCCTCTCTGAATTTCAGAGCTGGGTTCAGGATGGGGGTGTGGGCGGGGGTAGAATGGAAGGAAGATTGCTCAGAAAAGAACACAACTGATTCACTGGTCTGTTCTCACTTCCTGGGAATGAGGACAGAACCAGAAATCAAGAAAGCCTATTTCTAATTAAAAGGAGTTGGCTACTCACATAGAATTTTGATTCTGTTTATGGCCCACTCCATGAGATAGAACTCATACCTGACACTGCTAAAGTGGCCAAGAGATTGAGACTAGGAAGGTCATGAGCCTAGGGAAAACCCTACTGCTATTATTCTGCTAAAATAAATAAATAAAAGTTTTTAAAAAGCAATGACTCCTAATGACATATTCTTATACCCATAGATCAGTGCCTCGCTCATCCCTCATCAGAGAAGCTTCATTAGCAGAGAGTCATAAACGGACTATGCGCAGAACGTGAGAGGCTTTGCAGCACTCAGCTCTAAGTGGGAGGCTTACATCCAACCCCTCCACTCAAGGCCCAGGGATCTATGGGAAAAGGGAGACAGAAAAAAAATTATAAGCACCAGAGGAGGTGGGGTGACACCAAAATTACAGCATCCTCCAGACTCAACAAGACTAATACACATATGAACTCAGACAGACTGTGATGGTACACACAAGACCTTCGTGGGTTATAGAGAGATGGGGTCCCAGCATGAAGAAGCAGAGGAGGACACAAAGTCCCACTCCTCACCAAGAAGCTACCTGCTGAGGAAGGGAAAATCAGTTTCCTCTAATGGAGTGTCACTGGATATATCCCACACTCCAGGATAGACCCCATGCCCACAAATAGTTGGCCAACACACACATACACACACATACACACTCAAAGAAGGATTCTACTTTTAAGGATTCTCCTTTTTTGTGTTCCTTTGTTTTGGTTGACATTTTTTGTTTTATTGATTTTCTTTTCTATTTTTAGTTTATTTATTTTGATTTGGTTTTTTTGTTGGTGGAGGGGAGACCTGGAGGTTTCTTTCTGGTTATTATTTTTGAGAGAGAGAACATGAAGTTGGGGGAGAAAAGAGACATAGAGAATCTGGGAGGACTTGAGGGGGGGGCGGATATGATCATACTATATTGTATGAACAAAATAGCTTAAATTGAAAGAAAAAGAAAGAAAGAAAGACCAACTCCATTTTTAGCTATGATCCTACCTAGCTGCATGACAAGTGAGACAGAGGTTCTTTTTACATCATAATGCTGCTGCTATGTGTGTGTGTGCACGTGCGTGCGCATGCGTGCATATGTATACACAGGTGTGTGTGTTTATCTACTATCCAGTTAGTTATGACAATATGTGATGAACTCCGACTTCTGTGATCAGACCCCAGCTCAAGCAGTTACTTGCTATGTGACCACAGGCTCCTCCTTGTAGGCTCTAAAATGGTGCTTGCTAATTACGTCCATCTCTTCAGACTGAAGGAAGCTATTCCCGTGGAGTGCTGACAAAACCTGGCGCAAGGAGCCAGTATGTGGCGTTACAGCTGGCTTACCCTCTAGTGCAGCTATCCCTCATAGGTACCCTAGGCTTAAACAGACAACTTAAGTTTATATTTTCAAGACTCCTATTTATGCAGTCTTGCCCCAATGTATAAGCTTTTCTCAGAGTCATTCTCCCATCTCTGAGAGATAAATAGTGCCATGCCTTTTCTTTCTTCAAAATACAGCACACTCTTGGGGGTTTGACCCTACATCCATCTCTCCTTGTTACTGTTTTCACATCTTTGCATTTTGCTGGCTCTGGGTGCCTTCTTCTATAAACACCGTTAAGACTCTTGTCCTACCAACAACCATGCCAGCTACGTCTCCGCAAAAGCCAGTGACCTTCCCTAGCTTTCTTCCCTGAGGAAAAGAGTGGAAATCCCTAGTTACCATGTAGAAATTCTCATTCCTCAGCTCTTATCTTGTCTTTCTACTTGTGACATATGACTCCATATTTGACCAGCTTGCCACGCTATCTTAGGACTTCAGTCCAGGCTTCACCTTGAGTGCTTGGGAATATAGGGCATTGCTTACCTTGTCCCATACCCATATCCTTTCTTTCCCCTGTACTCCTGGACACTGCTCTGGAGGACACTGTCCATCCTCCTCCTTTGTCTGATTTTATACCATCTCCCACTAATACCTAATCCCACCCCTTCAATGCTGCTGTCTCCCAAAGGATGGGCATGGTGTCTCTTCCTCCTGGCTTGGCCAGTACCTGAGTATGTTTGTTAGGTTCATAGCCCAGGATGCCGTGTTGACTGGTTGATAGATATTTTTCAAAGGTTCCTGTCTGGGCAGGTATTACATTAGCTGTCATGACAGCAACTCAACCCCTGCTCTTTTATACCAGAGCCTTCACCTGCTTATGTCAACTCCCTGCCCCTGGCAATGTGTGAGCCAAAGAGCCTTGCAACACGGTTTCTCTAAGGTGATCTCACCTTCTTGATCATACACTGCCCCTAGAAGGGATGGGCCCAAACCTTATTTTCGCCATAGAGTCCTCTTTTAACCTCCAAACATAATTCCTAACTATCTCATCGACATTTCCATCTGGGTGTCCTAAGACATCCTCCACTCCATCAGGTCTGCATTTGGTCTATATTGGTTAATGAAGGCATCACCACCTATTTAGGTAAGTAGAAACTTCCAGGTTTTTCTTGACTCCCCTTTGACTATGCTTAGCTTTCCGGGAAACACTAAAGCCTTCTTTATTACCTTTACCTGTAGATATCCAGTCTCTTTCTCTCCCCATCCACTGGACACTGTCCTAATGGCATCATCATTCTGCTTCATCACCTGCTGTATCATCCCTCCGTGGATACTTCTTTCATCTGGTCCACTAGTCTGTAGGCGGACCTACC
>CM053765.1:25392189-25405961 GCA_028658305.1 Pachyuromys duprasi
CCCCCACAATCACTGTGAAAGATTTTCACTTCAGTTCTTTAAAAACAACACATCCAGAAACTGATCAGAAACCACTTTAAATGATTAAGAACCCAAGTTCTAAAATGGGGCTCTCTGTGGGTTGAATTCCATCTCATCTGCAGTTAGCTATACCTTTCAGCACGATAATTCACCTCCCCATGCCTCAGTTTCTACACTGGAACTATGAGTGATAGAAACAATATGTTCTCACAGTGAATACTGGTCATATGTCAAGTACTGTACTAGACAACTTAAATGCACAGACTCTTGTACCTGTCAGAGCAACTATATGACGGGGATGCTGCTACTGTTCCATTTGTCAGATGAAATGGACACACAGAGAAGATAACAATTTACCTAAGGCCAGAGAGCTAATAAGTGACAGAGTTGGCCTTTGAAGGCAAGTAATTTAGATCTAGAATCTAGGCTCCAAACCAGTGTTTTCTCAACCCATGGGTCACGACCCCTTTTGCCAGTCAAATGACCTTTTCACAGGAGACACATATCAGATATCCTGCATATCAGATATTTACATTATGACCCATAACAGTATTCAAAAAACACTTAGGAAGAAGGAGCAAAATAATTTTATGGTTGGAAGTCATCACAATGAGAAGCTGTATTAAAGGGTCATAGCATTAGGGAGGTTGAGAATCACTGCTCTAAGCCATCATACACAAAGCTATACCATGCAGATGACATGAAATAGCCCATAGCCATAATTAGCATGTAAAAAGAGCTAAATAAATGGCAACCATAACTCTCTTGAAGGTTAATAGAACTTGTATAATAACTCAGGACTTAGCAGTGTTATGGGTAAGCTGACTTCTGTCTAATGCAGCAGCCCTGAGCCACACCCCTCTACTTAGCTTCATATACAATCACAGTGACATAAAATACAAAATGGAGCCCCTCAGTCACTTAGCCACATCTTATGTACTCGATAGACATGGGTGGGTAGTAGCTACCATTACTAGTTATGTACCATATGTCATAATTGACATAATGCCAGACAGTTCTATTGGACAGAACCTTTCTAAAGGCAAACTGCCAGGGCTGCCTGAAGCTGCTAGCTGAAGTTCTTTGACATAATGAGTTCCCTCCCTGTGCCTCAGTTTCCAGCGTGTAAAAAATATAATGATTATTATATTTTAAAATGTAGTTGTTTGAGAGTTAATATAATGAATGCCCTTTGAAGGTAATTAATATAGCCTGGAATACAGTAGATTGCATAGAAGGCCATGTTTATTATTGTGAGGTCAGTGGCATCATTATGAATTATAACCTTTACATTTTAGTCAATTTAATATCATGAGCATCCACATTTAAATGCTGAGATACCTTGAAATGCTGCTACTCCCTCTCAGTTTCCACCCAATACCTATCTACTCACAAATTACTACAGTGCCTCAAAAGCCCAGATAACTTGTGGGGGGTTTTGTTTTGTTTTTCATTTTTCTATAGCTTCCTTCTTAGCACTGTCACCTTTGATAGAACCTATCACTTCTCAAGGCTGCGGAGTATGCCCATGGCTGCCTATCCAACCCATGAATGAGCCTGATGAACCTAAATATCTACTCCTGACAACCACCCTCCCTTCTAAGCTCTAATGCCCTCTAAGCTCTACTTTGGAATAAGAGTGCATACAGTCTGTACAAAACCCTGCATGTCAGCACATGGAGCCCTGAAAAGCCCTTCCTGATGAAATGCATCCAGAAAGAGAAGCAAATGTGATGTTTTGCCCTAGGCACTGTATCTGTCACAAACCCCCAGGTCTCAGAGAGTGACCTTTGCAAAAATCACATGGGCTAAAATGTCTCGGTATTGTTCTTTGCCTGGCCATCAATTATCTGGGACAAGAGGAACTTTTTTCGGTTTTTGTTTTGTTTTGTTTTGTTTTGTTTTGTTTTGTTTTGTTTTGTTTTGTTTTGTTTTTCAGACCTGAGCTTGAGGAGTTTGGAGCTGGGAGGGGAATCTGAAGTAATGCATGTTTGTGTTTTCATAGACCATATACTGCCTGAAGAGCAGCCTGGAGAAACAGCAGCTTCAGCAGGAAGCAGCTTCCCACTCCTCAGAAAAACAGCAGTCTCATATGTCCAAGCCAGAGAGGAATGTCCCTGCTCTTCACATTAAACCCTTCAGAGACTCAGTCTCCCTCCCCGTGAGGTAAAATGTGGGAACCTTTTTCACAGGGCTTGTCATGTAGCTCCTTACACTGTGGGTCAGGACCCCATAACAGGTTGTGTTAACTGGACGTTGAGGTTGTGACCATTTTGAAAACATGTTTCTAATCAAAAATCAAACATTTGATGGATATTAAGTGCTTCAGGAAGTACCTATCCATGTTTTGGGTGACTTCACTGCAGCCCTGGTTTTGAACATGTATGTGTACTTTACATTGTATAAGTGCCCTGCCATGCAACCCCAAGGAACACTGTTTGAAACACCTCAGCTTAGATTTGAGACTATTGTATACAACTAACTGCAGTCATTTTATTGAACATAAACAGTTTTCAACTCTTATAGGAATATAATGGTTCAATTATAGAAAAAAACATGATGTTTTCTTATCATTTCTCAGCATGTAAGTATCAAATTAATATAACTTTGAACTCCATTTCTAGAATGTTTTATTTTTAAATTTGTTTGAGTTGCTGACTTGAATCAAAACAACTACAATAGAACAATTGAATGAAATTTGGGTTGGTATTAGGATAGAATTTCTATCAATTTCTCAAATGGCTATAAATATACTACTATTTTGTACGGTATATCTCTGTGAAACAGCACAACTCTAAAACCAAAATATCATTCAAAGGTTGCCTGTCCTCAGGTGTCAAATACTCACTACGATCTAATTCTTTATGTAAAAATAAACAAGCACATTTGTCTCACCAGTATTCAAATTTGCTCTCTTCTTAAACAAATGAGAAAAAAAGGTATGTCTACCAAAGAATTGCTTTAAAATACATTTCTGCATGATTTATTAACAATACATGTTTGGTTTGTATATTTATCTTACATGGTTTTATACTCTTGGGTAGCATAAAAATTTCTTAGGAAGAAGGAAATCATGAGTGGGAAACGTTCAAAAGCCCAGAGTAGCAGATCCTCAGTCAGCCGAGGTCAATACCAGCACTGGGTCCTAACACACCACCTTATCTTCACAGAACAAGCCTAAGAAATGTAAATGACTCAGGAAAGTGCAGCGTGGATAGAAATAAATGCATTCCTGTGATATTAAGACCGAGAGTTAGAGAGCCACAAGTAAACAAATGTGGGTCTCCGAAGTAACTGTAGCGCAACCAGAGAGTACACATGTCTGTTTGCAAAGGCCATTTAATAATGTGTGAAACTCAGGCAAATCCCCTGCATGGGGTTACATCAAGTTTCCATAGAAGGAACAGCCAGGAGAAGCTGCCAGGGTTCTGCAGGCTGGAAGCCCCTGCCCAATCTTCAGTGTTCCGGTGAAGTGAATTCAACCATTGCCTTTTCTGTTTGTCAGATCTGTTTGTCATAGCTGCTTCTTGAGTGTAGGGATCTCTGTTTTTATGTCACTTCCTGTTCACCCACAGTCATAAGTGTTTACTTCCTCATCTGTCTGCTTTTCCTTCAGCATGGTTGACTGTAGCTCCAACCCTTGAGCAGCTGTTCAGGTTTGAGGACTCTAAGACAAATATATTCTAAGAATAACCTCAATGGTCCCTTCTTTGTCAACCTCCCTGCCCTTCTGTGTTGATTTCCTACTCCTGGACATTGTGTATTTGTGTGTGCTTTGTTCTGGTTTCTTTGTTTTCATATGTGTGGGTTTATTTTAAAAGATAATATAACATTTGGTTAGGTAGGGAGGATCTAGGAGGAGCTGGAGGAGGAAAAACATCATTAAAATATAATGTATGCAAAAATGTAAGAAAAAAAAAAAGGAGAAAAAAACCGCCCCTGATCTTTGAGTACTGGTGAATAAGAATTCTCTGTTATGATTGCAGTGTGTTATAGGATGTGATGGTGCGAATTATGCTTCCCCGAATTCATATGTGGAATTCTTAACACTAAGTACTTCAGAATGTATCTCAAAGTAGGTGCAAGTTTGTTTCAGATGTAATTAATTACAAAGCAGCCCTTAGGGTGGCCCAGAGCCAGTAACCCTGGGATGCTTGGAAGTGTGGTGTGAGCACAAGGCCAGTCATCAGAGGACCAGATGAGGCTGTCCCTCACAGCTCTCGGGAGCAACTGAGTGTCTTCAATGCAGACTTGCAATGCCCAGACCTGCTAAAGGTACCAAGTTCGCTATGGCAGCTGAGAGGTGAAGCACAAGAAGATGGTGTAAGTGGGTCTCACATGACCCCAAGAGCACTCCAGGAGAAACTCATTTTCTCCGTCTAGTAGCAAGAATAGGATGTCTCAAACATGGTGGTAGCCTTGTGAAACCCTAAGCCTCTGTCTTTTTTACTGCTTTTCTACTGCTGTGCAAAGCATCATGACCAAGGCTACTTATAGAAGAAAGCATTTAATGGGTACTTACAATTTCAGAGGAGAAGCCTATGACCATCATGGCAGGAAGCGTAACAGGCATGGTAAGGGAGAAGTAGCTGAGAGCTTACATCTGTCCCACGACCAGGGGACAGGGAGGAAGGGAGTTAACAGGAAATGACATGAGTCCTTTGAAAACTCAGTGCCTACTCCTCAGTGACACATACCTTAATCCTTCCCAAAGAGTTCCACTACCTGGGAACCAAGTATTCAAATATATGAGTATGGAGGGGCCATTCTCATTCAAACTCCCACAGCCAAGGACTCCTTCAAGGCTAAATGACTTTTAAAAACATGAGCTTAAGAAGTAGGCTATGTTTTAAGTCATTTGTTTTGTAGGATTTGAGACAATAGTGAAGGATTCATATAGATTCCAATCCTCAAAATCCCTTTTCTGGGATTTTTCTTATAGTATACTAAGAATTCTGGGTTCTTAGCCATGGGCCTTGTGTCTTTTTCTTGACTTTCTCTCCCTAATACCTAATTTCCCCAGTGGGAGGATGGGTTTTATTCCAACAACTGTATCATTGCCAATGGAAAATCAGGAACAAGAGATTTTGAGTTAGATGCATTGAAAAGGAAGAGAGAGATGTAGGATCAGAAGATAATAATGTCTGAAACTAGACAAGATGACGTCACCAAGCTTGTCATGTATCCATAGGCACAAGGCTTCCCCAAGCCAAGTAACCTCTTGTCTTCCCACCTGCTGAAAAGAGCCCATTTCTTCCCTCATGGCCAAATGTGATGTCGTCATCTCCCTCACACTAAGACTTTTTCACTGTTCTGGTGTTCTGGGTCAAGGGAACTTGTCCCAGCCAATGCTCAAAACAGTGACACCTTTCCAGGATACATCTTGGCAGCCAGCAAGAGGACAAGAAGTTGTAAAACCCTTTCAGCCAAACAGAGATAGCACAGCAGAAACACAGGGAAGAAAAAGGCAGCTGAAGCATGTCAGCAGGCACACACACCTGAATATAACTTTGGAAGAGATTGCTTTGGCAAACCATACATACACCAAGGAGCAGCTTTGGTGGGAGAGCTGTGGGAATTCCCATCTGGAAATCTTATAAGGCAAAGAAACATTACTAGTGTTTAGAAAATGCCAAACTTAGTAAGCAGCTTTCAGAAACAAACTCTTTCCCTTCCAAGTAACATCTCTCCAGGTTCCAAATTTGCCTCTTCTCCAGAATTCTCAGGGAAAGCTCCAACTCGGTATATCTAAAACCACCTCTTCCTAACCCCCACATTGATATCAACTCCTTTCTGAACATCTAGGTTAAAATCCTGGTGGAATAAAGTATGGACCCGTTCAAATCCCAGCTCTGCTGACCTGTTAAGCTTAGTTTTCCAAGTCTTAGTACCTTTTCTATTGTTGTGAATAGACACCATGGCTAAGGCAACGTCTAGAAGAAGGAGTTTGTTTGGGGTGTTCAGTTTCAGAGGGTGAGTTCGTGATCATCATGGCAAGGAGAATGTCCACCAGCAAGCAAGCACAGTGCTGCAGCCGTGGCTAAGAGATTATGTGCTTATCCACAAGAAATGAGAGAAAACTGGGAATGGCTTGTGCTTCTCAGCTCTCAAAGCCTATACCACAAACACATCTCCAAAAAAGCCATACCTCCCAATTCTTCCCAAACAGTTCCACCAATTGGAGACCAAGTATTTAAATATATGAGACTGTATTTGAATGAGTTACTCTCATTCAATCCACCATATACCATCTGCAAAGTGGAGATAAAGTATCATTTACTTTCATGAGAAAAATCTAGAGAGAGCATGCCATTTAATTAACTCCCTGTTGAAAACATAATCAAAGGTAACAAATATTACTTATTGTAACCATTTCTGATGTACAACATAAAGGAAATGGGCTGATAGCAAGAACTTTTTCAACCTTAATTATTCTATGTAGAGCTTCTCAACCTTCCTAGTGCTACTGACCCTTTCATACAGTTCCTCATGTTATGGTAAACCTGAACCGTGAAATTATTCTACTTGCTTCTTCATAATTATAATTTGGCTACTGTTATGAATCATAATGTAAATATCTGATATGCAGGATATCTAATATGGCATGGATCTGCTATGTGACCCCTGTGAAAGGGCCATGACTCCAGCAGGGTCGCAAGCCACAGGGCGAGAACCACTGCTCTATGCTCAGCCTCAGGTCCCTGTGGTACTGAAAGCTTCCCTCTTCCTTGCTCACCTGATCACTTTTCCTACATGTTTACACTTCTAGGTTCCCATCTGTTTTCCAGTTTCAAGCTGTCAATAGAAATTTTCCCCATCCTTAACTAGCAGTAACCCACTCACCTCTAGACCCCTATTCAAGCATCTTCAGGGACATCACGTTGAGTGGCAGGGGTGTTCAAAGATGTTCTTCTCCCCTAGCCACCAGGTTTAAGCTTATCAAAGATTAAGTGATGGGACTCATTCACTTTAATTTTCTCATAGTGCCACAGTCCTTGGACCTAGGAGGAATCTATGCTTGTCATTTAAATTAATTACTGCTAACTGGATGCACAATCTTCCTGTACCCTGGTGTGTGTGCATAGGGTAAATATGACATGCTGCCTTGCTAATCTGCTTCAGTGGCTTCCAGATTGTCTAAACACATTCAATCCCCGGACTGATGCTATCTTTCAGGCCCTGTTTTCAAAGAACAATTCATTCAGAATAAGTTCACTCAGAATGTCTTTAAAGAAGTAGAAAAGCAGAGGGATGGGGCACATGCTAACTTCTCTGGACCTACAATTCCCAGAATGTTCCTGAATGAATGTGAACATGAAGTACCTCCTCCCCCCAAAAAAACTAACTAACTAACCAACTAACTCTCTCTCTCTCTCTCTCTCTCTCTCTCTCTCTCTCTCACACACACACACACACACACACACACACACACACACACACACACACGGAGGCAGTAATAAAATAGACTCCCAAATTGCAGTCTGTCTTTCCAAGGTCAGTGCCAAATGTGCACAACCTTCACCTGTCCAGTCAAGGTTGGTGGATGAGGATTTATTTCCTTATTGTTTCAAACGCGTTAGTGGAGAACAGTTTCCACCACAGGACACCGATCTCTGAACAAGAGCAATCCAGGGCAGAGCTGTGAAAGATGTTAAGCAGGTTGCACACAGGCTAAGCTTGAGTATCATTTATCCTGAGGGTCCTAAGGTGGGTCCTAGGTGATGCAATTGTTCTTTAGCTATAAATCTAAGGAGACAAGATGAGAGGAGGCTTGAGTCTAAACAAGAGGACTGGGCTAGGAAGTATTGAGACTTTGGGTGTTTGCTTTTCCTGTTGATGTTTGAAGTTATGAAAGCCACATAGCCTTCTTGAGTTTTATTTTGTTTCAATCAATAAAATGAGAGGTTGAAGCTAGATTGACAGAACCACTTAACAACAATAGTGCTGGGATAATTCCAAAGTCACCGTGACCCAGAATTTAGCCCCAGGGAAGATCATTTAGTCTAAAATGAGACCTTGATTTTAAAGTTAATAACCAATGAGCCACTGTTTTGGTTTTAACACTCTTCCTCTTAGGAAGCCTTCTACAAATCAGGAAGCTTGCTTTTCATCACACATGATAGGTCTGAAGCAAGACTGTGATCTGCATGGATGAAATCATAGAGTAAAAACAATGGCAAACCTGATCTAAAATTACATGGGTGAGTGAAAATACTGACAGTGTGTTTTCATCTCATAATCATCTCTTCACTAAGAACTGAAATACAATGGCCCCCTCTGTGCCCAGTTATCCCAGCCACACAAACTCTTTTACATGGGGCAGGAGTGAAGTCACTGTGTGACCAAGCAAGATTCTCATGGCAAAGCAGATTTTAATCAGATCACTATCTGCATGACCTCTTTGCTCATTGTTTCTCCCTTTCAAGTCCAGGAATCTGAACATTCCAGGAATGTATCTTGACTTTCCTAATGGTGGGTATCCAATACCCTTATTAATAATTTTTAGTGTCAAGGATTAGATTTCTTTCTCAACCAAAATGAAGAAAGCTGAGAACCCAAAAGTATCTAGCACATATTGGATAGTTAATGGTAATTATTATAGTAGGGTTAGATTTAAGACTAGGCTTAAGGTTGAGAAAAAGTTTGAAAATAGGATTAGAGATATGGCCGGTGCACATGCTAATCTTACATGTCAATGTGATTGAACCACAGGATGCCCAGAAACTTGATGAAACATTCTTCAGGTAGTTTTTGTGACCGTGTTCTTTGATGAGATTGGTATTGAAATTGGTAGACTGGGTAACGTAGATTGCCCTCATGTGGATGGTTCTCATCCAGTCACTAGAAGGCATGGATAGGAATCAAGTGGTTAGCCCTCTCCCAAAAGGAGCCTTTCTTCCCTAATAGTTTTTAAGCTGAAACACTGACTTTTCCTGGGGTCTCAAGCTTGTCAGCATGCAAACAGAAATGTTTCTCTCCTGGGTCTCTAGTTTGCTGGATCACTGTGAAGATGCTGGGAATGCTGGCTTCTTATGATCTTTTTTCCCTCCACCTCCCTTTCCCTCACCCCTCACTTACTCTTGTTCTCTCTCTCTCTTTCTCTCTCTCTCTCTCTCTCTCTCTCTCTCTCTCTCCATCTTTCCCTCCTTAAACCCTCTCACATATATGCACTCACTTATCGGTCTGTCCCTATGGATTACTGACTAATACAGTTAGAATATAGTGAGAATGATGTTGGAGTTACAGTTGGAGTAGAACTGGACTGCAGCTGGGCTTATGGTGATGGAATACAGCTGTGAAAATTGTGTGGTGTCAAGGTTGGCTTTGACCCAGGACTTTGCTTGGGGCAAGGCAAGGGGGAGAGTTGCAGAGAGTGTCAAACTATGCGGAATTTTTCCTCACATTAATATTGTTGATGTGACCTTTAGCAAGTGGACAGACAGAACTGATTACTGAGTGACCATGTACCAACTGATATTTTCTGCTCTTCGATTTGTGTAACAAAGATAGCAATCATTATTCTTAAATCTCAGCTCTAGAGTATGTTAATTCTTATGACTATTACTTGATTTAATAATTTAAAAATAGATATTATCCCCTATAGTATTTTTTAATTTTTTTATTTATTATTTATATCCTGGCTGTAATACCCTCCCTCATCTCCTCCCAGTCACAGCCCCCTCCCTCTTCTCTTCCTATGAATGTCCTTCCCCTAGTCCACTGATAGGGGAGTACCTCCTTTCCTTCTATCTGACCCTAGCCTACCAGGTCTCATTAGGACTGGCTGCATCATCTTCCTCTGTGGCCTAGCAAGGCTGCACCCCACATGGGGAGATGATCAAAGAGCCGACCTTAAAAAATCAGAAAGTGAGGTTAAGATTAAAGAAGGGTGAAGAAGAAAGGGTAATTTAATCTTAAAATGGATATCATCTCCATGATATTTTTACAAAATTAGAAACTGAGATCAAGATTGAAGAAGGATCAAGAACTAATAGCCATGCCCAACAACCCTACCCTATCTTGTCCTCCCCACACAATCCCTGCCCCCCCTACAGCTCCTCCTCTCCCCATTATACACCCCTGAATTAGTGAAGAGTAAGGCAGGGTCTCACACTGTGGCCCAGGCTGCCTGAGAACGCACACTGTAACTCTGGATAGCCTTGAACTCAAGGGACTCCTCCTGCCTCAGCCTTCTGAAAGCTTCAATTATATATTTTTGACCCACCAGGTCTGGATAACAAGTCCAAATTCTTAAATGGAAGAGCTGGTGTTCTGATTCCAAAGACATTTGCGGGACAAAGTTCTATATGGGTAACAAAGAATCTCCAGAGGATAAGACCCACCTTCTCCTCAGTGGAGGCTCAGGAAATGCCCCTCGCCATTCAGAAGAGGTAGAGAAGTTGGGTGTCGTTGGGCATCTGTGATGCTTTTGTCCTTACCCTGGGCCAAGATTTATAGCATCCTTTGTGAACAAGGCTCCGACAAGGCATACTTTCCTTCCAGGAGAGATTTTGTCTTCTCTGATCCAAGATGGATGCAGCCTTCCAGTCCATTTCTATTATCTGATATCAGTAAGGAGTTATTTCCTCCCTCAAGATCAGCCCTTACTGGGACATACCCAAAGATGCAATTGCTTTTTATTTTTCCTTCTTTCAAAAGCCTCCTCCCAGAGACACATGAATGCTGGATTCATTATATCAGTTCTCAGGTAGAAGCCTGTGTTAAAGAGGCTTTGATCGATCTTTTAAATAAAGCTGGCAAAATATTTCACTTATGCTGGGCTTTCTGCTCCCTAATGTAGTCAGGCTGGCTTTTCCTTCTGGCTCAGCTTCGCCAAGGAGCTGGGCACCTCTCTGCTCCCACCCACTATGGCTGGCCTCATAACGAACACACTTGGAATTTGAACAGTCTCTTTATCAGCAGATTTTTAATTCTCAGGAGAGAAAAAGCAGTTTGTTCAATTCCTATTTCCCTGCTGGGGGAAATTGAGAAAAAGAAAAGTGAGATAAATTAAATTAAGAGAAGATAAAGACTCTACTCTGATTCCTAGTTGTTGCTTCCTCCTTCTGTGAACTGGAGACAATTTTGCCTCCAGTGAAAGCCCCAGAGATGCCCTCGCCCTTAACCTAGTCTTTCCCTTCCCTGATATTTAAGAATAGTTTTCTCCTCCAGCCTGATGTCTCTTCTGAAGTAGTCCCATAGCTATGAGCTCTGCACTGACCATCAAACTTGAGGGATGAAAATTTTTGTTTCAGATCCTAGTTGTTCTGTCTCTTGCTGGTTTGGGCAAGATCTCTCACTACTCTGGGACCCAGTTCCCACAGCCTGTGATGGGATTCAAAATGCAGGCCCCCAAATATGGCACATTGGCATATTAAGTATTTGAAGTTGTTTGAGAAAACTTAGATTTCTCTGGTCTCCCCAAGAAGTGAGTCACAGGATTCCCCCATGAGAGGTACATTCCCCATGTGTCCTGGCATATAACAAAATACTCAAGCACTCTTCATCCTTTATTATATTACCCTATGACTGTCCAACCTTTATCACTGCATCATAAAAATATTTGATGTCTTCATTTCTTAACAAAGGCTTCCATGTCATATGAGACTTAGTTTAAATAAATTCGTATGCTTTTTTCCCCTCCCAATCCCACCATCCCTCCCTCATCTCCTTCCTGCCCCCCCCCAAGTCCCCTGATAGGGGAGGTCCTCCTCCCCTTCCATCTGACCCTAGCTTATCAGTTATCTTCAGGAATGGCTGCAATGTCCTCTTCTGTGGCCTAGCAAGGCTGCTCCTCCCTTGGGTTAGGGGGTGGAGGTCAAAGAGCCACTCATTGAGTTCATGTCAAAAATAATCCTTGTTCCCCTTACTAGGGAACCTACTTGGATACTGAGCTACCATGGGCTACATCCGAGCAGGGGTTCTAGGTTATATCCATACATGGTCTTTGGTTGGATAAACAGTTTTTTTAATTAACACAACTTTTGCTTAAAGGGGCAGCTGTGGATTTAGAGCAGTATAAAGAACAGGTATTCTTCTGTACATGTGTAATTGATCAATGACATGAGCCCAGGCTATTGGGATACTAATGACTCATCATGAATTATACCACACAAGTGACAGAAGAAGCCAGATGGGAGTGTCTAGAACAGTGGCAAGTCTGAGACTCTTTAGCAAAGACAATGTCTGAGTCACCCTGTAGGGAACATCATAGGCAACACCCTCAAGAGCTCTCTAACCTGTGTGCTGACTTCCTATCTTCCTTTCTGCTCTGGCCTATGAGAGGCATTTAACTTGAGGAAAGTATAAGAGGTGCTCAGGAAGAACTAGCTTCTTTCCTGCTCCTCAGGAAGGTTCTACTGGCCCTCAGAGAGGAGGATGATGGCTCCCTACTGCCAGTGACCACCAATGCATACTTCCTGAAACAGTGCAGAAAACGCCACTTTTGGAGATATGAGAATCAGGTGCCTGAGCCACTCACGTGGTGAATATTTATAACTTCTTGGTCCTTGACTATGGGCCAAATGTTACATTTCACTGCTAATTTCCTATTAATTAGGTGCTGCAGTTTCTCAGCTAAATGAATAACCAGCCAGACAGGAGCCCTGAAGTTTAAAAATACCATAGGCTATGGGTGTTAATAGAAGCTGGGTAAGGAGGGGCTGAGGGCTAAGAGGAAACACAGGATGGGAGACTGCTTCTGAAATAACAAAATTATTATGCACTGGCCTTAGTGATCGCTAATAGACCACTAAGAACACCTCCAGATCCTCTGTATAAGAACATCATGAAGGATCATGGACAGTCTAGGCAAGGTGGACAGTGGAACCCTGCTCCCTTTTAGCCATTATCTTTCCAGCCATGGTTTCTGAATGGTTGACCTATGTCACCTGGACTATCCCTATTCACTGGCAGCTGCATGTCTAACTCCCTTGCTTCATGTAAGGATACTAAAATACTCACCACAGGGTAACTGAAATTCCAGGTCATACCTTAAAGGAGACAACGGCCAAAACTAAAATTGAAAACATTTCTAGAACTCTTAACTGTTTACTGAGAGCCTTTCAAGTATTTCCTTCTCTCTTTTATATTTACAACACAATGAGGAATAGAACCCTTCTCTTAGCCCACAAAGGAGAAGCAAGACTCTCAGAAATTCAGTGCCTTGTCTGAGTCAAAGATCTCAGGATTGACAGAGACAGGTTGACTCACCATCACACACTGTATACTACCCTCCCAACCCAATACAATGAGCCATCCTATAGTCTTCTGAGTCTACAGTTTAGCCCAACCCACAGATCCAGCCCCAGAAAGCTGGGTCAAATGAGATAAGCCAAGAACATAAGACCATGATCAATCATGAGACCAGCTTGTCTCCAGAAGAACTGCATATTGAACAAAGGAGTTGCCATCATAATTCTTCTATCTAAGCCTAGATGTCACTCTACTATTTTAGAAAGTTGAGGAAGGCACTTTATCCAGTGCCTCAGTCTCCCCCATTGCACCATGATGATAACAGTAATAGTCATCGTTTCATGACAGTAATGGTCATGAACAACTCATTGTATATCCATGGGGCAGGGGGTGTGGGTGACTGGGATGGATCACAAATGTACTTTTTACAAATTCTAGCCTCATCCCATGACTCAAGCATGATGACTCAAGCCCCACCAACTCTGATGTCTCATCCCGCTGCCCCTCAATGGTAATACCTGAATCATCTTGGATACTTTTGCTTTAGGGATGTCTCA
>CM053765.1:25406061-25463593 GCA_028658305.1 Pachyuromys duprasi
CTGGGAACTCTAGGGAGGTCTCATTCTGGGCCAATGAGGTACCTTGAATTCATTTTAAAACCTCCCAAGGGGTATATTTAAGGCTTTCTTCCACCTAGATTATTAATCACACATCCTGGAATTCAGTTAGAATGCTCTGACTCCAGAGCCTGCAGCTTTTGCATAAATTTGTTCATGTATTTATGCCCCTAGGGGGAAAATGTTTCCTTAAGCAGAAAGCTCTTCTCTTTCTGCAAGTATCCTAGATTCTCCCAGAATGATACAGCAAGCCCTTGCTAAAAGACTCAAACTAGACTCTTCTAATAAAGTGGACATGAAAGGACTTTTAAGAATAAATGTAGATTTATTACTTCTTAGCACAATGACATCGCCTCAGCAGAGTCAGGGAGCAATCAAGGGGGTCTATAAATATTTACTCCCAGAGCTAAGAGTCTGCAGTAACTAAGGTTACTGTGTATAAAAATGAACTTTGGTCTTTGAACTTCATTTACAGGCTGTTCTCTGACGTTCCCACTGAATTCTCACCCAGACAAACTCAACACCATCAGAGAAGCAGATGATGGGTTCAGCTTAGATGAGGCCGCATCCTTTCAAGGACTGCTCTGCTTTGCTGTCCCAAACAATGAACATGGTGAAGCTATGAGGAACTCCTGTAGGGTGTGAATAAGCAGAAGTTAGTTTTCCTCTTTAAATGTGAACTTTTGTTATAGATTACACACATGCACGCGCACACACGCGCGCGCACACACACACACACACACACACACATTAGATTAGAGGCTGAAAAGAAGCACAAGGTTTTGATGCGTGTTTGTATCTGTAGTCCAACTGTGCTTCCCCTAGTAGGCTATACTATCCCGGTCTTTCTCTTTCTATCCTGCTTCCATGTAGCTTTATAAATGAAACTGATAATTCTTCTGGGTTTTTTTGTTTTGTTTTGTTTTGTTTTTTGCTTTTATTTTTTTTTCTTGAAAGCCACTCTCTAAGGCAGATACGTTGTTGTCACATTTCAGGTGAGGAAATTCTAATTAAGCTAGACCAAAACTCTACTGTCTCAACCTCCAAAATGCAGAAACCTGCAGAACCTAGACAGCTTTGACCCTCTCCACAATTCTGTTTGAGAACAGTTTACTTTCCTTACTCTGGGCCTGTGATAAAATAAATAAACAGCTTGAGTAGGTGTCCTGTAAATGTGTTTGCTTTTTAAGATGACACCTTTGCAATAATCAGTCAGAGGCATTTTCCTTTTCCAGGGAAGGCCACACTCTGGTTTTCAAGATGCTGGGCCCAACAGTGGTGATGGTGAGAGCTGATGCCAGCGGCCATGCCAGTCCTTTGCACTCATTTCAAGCAATGCTCAGTCTACGATTCTCCACTCTCATCAATGCCCCCCCCCACACACACACACTTCTTTTCTCTTCAAGTTCTAACAACCTGTTAAAGGAACTGAAGGAAAGAGACAAGGCCGCTCCCTTTATTTCCTAACACTTTCAGCACTGTGCTGGGCACACAATCTGTACTAGATAAGTGAGCATTGATTGAGTTCTGGATTGACTGGCCCGTATTAGAATACAAAGCTTTGGCTCTCTGGCATATTGAATTGCATAATCTTTCCCAAGAAAACAAAACAACACAGTGACTATACTAACAAGTTCCCCTCCTTTAGCATTGTGAACTACCAGACTACCCCAGAACCCAAGATATATCTCCCCACCAATTCATATAAAACCTTCAAATGGAAGACATTCTTCATTCATTTATCAAATACATCTGTCAGGCTACAGGCTACAACATGTCATTGATAGGGGATATTCGTAAGTGCCAACTAAACAATTTGCAATAGAGAGGACTCACACATTCATCTATTCTAACATGTGGTAGGACCTTCAAAGGAAGTGCCTAGTTATATATGAGGGTCCACGTGTACTCAACCTAGGGAAGCACTGATGAGCCAAATCCTGAAGGATGAAGACACATTGCCAGAGAGACAGACAGAAACTCAGGTAGAGCGGTCCTTTAGTTTTCCCGCATGCATCAGTATTCTGATCTTCTAGTAATGTGGAAGGAAGGCAGAGTCACTTTTGACCCTAACGTCAGAAACTAGCATTAACTACTAAGGGGGCATCTAGAACGACGCCTTTATATCAGTGCTAGATAAGATCAAAACAACACCAGCATATAGTATTGGTTGCAAAAGGGTCTGAGTCAGAAAATTAAAATCACTTAGAACTCAAGCATGAGCACTGAGAACATTTTCTAGGGTTGGAGGATGGAGTGTACTTTTGAAATCAAGCTAATATTTTAAAAGAGAGAAATTTCCACACTTATGTCAGCCAAAAATATACTTATATACGCACACTGTCTAGCAACTTGTATCCACATATTTTAACTTAAGATTTATGTATATTACTTTATGTATAAATATTTTGCATGCACAAGTCTGTGTACCACATGTGTGGAGTGTACACAGAGGTCATTAAAAAGTTATCAGATCCCCTGGGACCGGAGTTACACGTGTTGTGAGCTATCATCTGGGAATCAAACCCTTTGTAAGAGCAGACACTTAAAACCATTGAGTCATCTCTCAGCCTCCTTTATGCCCATAAATATTTCAGAAACATGTTTTTAATGGCAGAAACTTTCCTAATGTTCCAAATTTTAGGCATTAAGTCTTTATGCCTTTCATGCTGTAGCTCTGTTTTTTAACCGATAGTTATTTTGAATAATTTGATAATGTCTACAAGCTCTTGCAATGTGCTCCTATCTCCTAAAGAGAGGGTCTAAAGGCAGGAGCGGTGGGTCCCTGTGTTTCACTGCTCATACACTGGTCACATTTTCCACCTGGTATCATTAAGTCACCAACAGCCAGCATTTACCTCTGGCCTGTTTCCTTGCCACATCCATCTGGATCCATTTTTGATAGCCATTCAGAAGTTCCTGACCATGGTCTGGATGTTCTGCTGACAGCAGTGGTTCTCAACCAGTGGGTCACAGCCCTCTTGGGGATCAAAAGACCCTTTTACAGGGGTGACCTAACACCATCTTGCATTTCAGATATTTACATTATGATTTGTAGCAGTTATGGCATAGCCACAAAAATAATTTTATGGTTGGGGGATCACCATAACATGAGGAACTGCACTGAAGGGTCGCAGCATTAGAAAGGTTGAGAATCAGTGGCCTACAGTCTAACCAAAGCTAGGGATACTCAAATGGTGTTCTGAGCACAAGCACTGTGACTTTGACCCTGGGTCCTCTGCACTGAATAAAGAGATATTAATCTGCCAATGCTCTTCTGACTAGCCCAGGATTTTCCAATTATCATCTCCCAGGTCCACCGGGCATTCTTTAAATCAAAGTGGCCCTTTATGGGTGATCCTGAAATTCATAGTTTTTAGGTGAGACTATCGGTTCTTAACTGATCTCCTAGGTTCTCCTTTACCTACATATTTTTTCTCCCATCCTCACCTCAGGGCCGCACATTTGTTCGAATGTGCAAGAAATGACAGCACCACAAGGTGAGTGGTGTAAGTGTTTTGCCTGGAGGTAGAAACCGTGCACATTAATTTCATAGTGACCCAGATAATACATATGACGAAAGGGCAGATAAATGTCATTGCGCCCCCTCCCAATAACTTCTTCCTGGATTTGTTATTAATAATCATATCTCAAATAGCTGGCACTCACATGGTAAGCCATGAATCTCTACTTGCAAACCAACCTAAGTGTTCCCCATTATATTTCCTGTATAAAAGTGAAAATGTACTTGATTCACCAAGGTTTGTAACCAAAAGTATTTCTAGGTTTTTATAATTTCACAAAGTTTAGAAATGCATCAATCAGCCAAGCTAACCTCACAGACTATTCTCCACTTACTCACCTTCATTATCTCTCTACTCAGACTTTCAGGTCAAATGGGCAAATGACCCCATTTCATTTTCTCTTTTTCATCTTTTATGTGTAGCAGCATAAACTGAATGCTCTGGACACAAATATTCTTCATTCCCAGGAAAAAAAACCCAACATTTTTAGTACAAGTAGACTCAGGAATCAAACACACACACACACACACCCATGCACACACACGCCGCCCCCCACATGCACACACACGTGCGCGCACATACACACACCTGTATCAATGGCACTGAAAGTTTTCAGAAAGTCAGATTGCTATGGTCACCACCAGAAAGCCAATGAATGTAGGTCAGAGCTGTAACAGTGTGTCCTGGCTTCAATCATGGTATATTGAAACAGAATTCCATCCATCTAGTCCCTGGAAGCATTCTTTTCTGTCAGCTCTTGTTGATCTGCTATGAAAGTTCTTCAAATTCACATTCTTCAGGAAAGGCACCATGCACTGTTACATGATCTTAACTTTTGGAGGGGATAGAAATTCTCTTTGTGCTGTGTCCCTTGGTGGAGTGCCAGAAGCTTTTATACAGACCTCCAGGAGAGAAAAGAACTGAATGTTCTTTACCAGCGCTGGACTCTACCTGCCACAACACTGAACAGCTGAAAAGATGTGTTAACTGTGGGTACAATAGTGGCAGTGATAGGGATAAGCAACCACCCTCAATTAGATATGAGTCCTGATCCCACAGGAGAGATTCCATGCCTGGCACTGTAAAAATCTTTTCACTAAATCCCATGACTAAGGAGCTCATAGGCACTCAGGAAGACCTACTGCTGTTGTTTTGCTAAATGGTCATGCTGTCAAGCTGTATTCTAAATATTAAAGTTTACAGCCACGTATTTTTGGTGCTCTTATATAGAGAAGCTGTATAGAGAAGCTAAATGTTCAGAGATGCTTCTTTTTACAGTTGGTAGAAGTTGATTCAGAGACTCATAAATGCTAAGTGTTAATAATTCTAAGTGTTTGGCTATGGATAGGTCATCAATATCAACACCCCACTATCCAAGACTTGAAAAACTTTACAAAAGAAAAAAGAAAGCATGCAAATTCTCCCCCCCTCTTGAATGGGGGAGGATATCTGTGCAAGGCTGATGCCTGGGCATGATATTCCTGTTCCATACATCAACTCACAGGAGCTATGCTTACCTACATTATATTTGAATGAGGTCAAGTCAGTCAAAATTCTGTCTTGGATGGGAGAAGGGACTCTTATTTTATTTTAATTTTTATTAATTATACTTTATTCACTTTGTATCCCCCATAAACCTCCCAATCCCATCTTCCTTCCCCCTTCTCCACACATACCACTCCCCAAGTCCACTGATAGAGGAGGTCTTCCTCTCCTTCCTTCTGATCCTAGTCTATCAGCTCTCATCAGGAATGGTTGCATTGTCTTCCTCTGTAGCCTGGTAAGGCTGCTCCCCCATCAGGGTGAGGTGATCAAAGAGCAGACCAATCAGTTCATGTCGGAGGCAGTCCCTGTTCCCATTATTATGGAATCCACTTGGATACTGAACTGCCATGGGCTACATGTGTGCAGGGGTTCTAGGTTTTCTCCATGCATGGTACTTGGTTGGAGTATCAGTCTCAGAAAAGACTTTGTGCCCAGATTTTTTGGTTCTGTTGCTCAAGTTGTGGAGCTTCTGTCCTCTCCCTATCTTGCTATTTCCCACATCTTTCGTAAGATTCCATGCATTCTGCCCAACAGTTGGCCATAAGTCTCAGTATCTGCATTGATATTCTGCAGGGCAGAGCCTGAGAAGGGACTCTTAAGGCAGCACCCCTACCAGAGATGTTATGTACAATTGAAGGAGGAAGAGTCACTGCTCCTTTGGGGACATGGCCACTGATAGGTTGTTCTTGCCCTAGTGGATAGTCATATGTCCATGTATATGAAAGTAGTACCAATGGATCTCGCATGTTATTAATTTAAAAAGTTAAAATAAGAGGACATGAAGCTAAGAGAGAGATGAAGAAGGTCTAAGAGGAGATGAAGGTAGGTAATGGTGGATCAATATGGTCAACATACATTATGTAAAGGTATACAACTTTTAAAGAATAAAAGCTAAAAAGCTGAAGAGAAAAAAGAACATCTACTGACAAGACAATCTGGATTAATGAATGGAGCATACTTTTTGAACCAAAATAAAAGTGAGACTAGAGTTTCAGGAGCTTCACATCCTGAGAATAAATCCAAAATCTGCCTTGAATCAGCTGTGTCATCTTGGACAGGTGACTGACTCTCTAAGTCCCAGTATCATGACCAATAAAATAAAAATATTAACAATAAGTTACTCCAAAGCTGTTGTTGAGGGATGAGCCCAATAACATAAAGAGCTTGCCAATGTACTCAGCACAGAGTTAGCACTCAATAACATTAACTGTATTCATTATTGTTAATATTTTAGGAAAGTAATACAATGTCACTCTTCGTACATTAGACTACTTGTATTAATTTCTCAACTCCTCCATTTACTATGAATGAAATCTTGAATAAGTTTCTCTGCCTCTCAGTGTCTCATATGGACCAGGAAGATGAAAATGCCCCTGCCTCAAAAACTTGTGAACCAAGTTCTCAACAAAGGAAGATCACAAACAATAGTTTGAAGGAATAGAACCTTTTAGATAAATCAAAACTTCAAGATGGTCAGCCAAGCTGCACATGCTTGGAGCCAAACCATTAAGGATCTGGCAAACCAAATGAAGGAATTGATACAGTATCCCAACAAGTGTAATACCCACAATGACTTCAAGCTAGAATTGGACATGGCTGTCTTTGTATCTCAGGAAATCAATTGGGGTGGTTGAACCTAATGAACGGGATCATTTTGAGACCACTCATGGTAAGACCAGTTATAAGGCTATCAGTGGAGCCCAGGTTAAGAGATAAGTTAAAGTTGAACTTATTTTCTGGCCTGTTATGATTTTGTTACAATAAGTCCCTTGGCTTTTGTCATCAACATACTTCTCATTCACTTAATAAATTTCTAAGTGCATTTTATTTCATTTTGACCCACATTCCAGTAGAGAAAAATATCTTATTTTGTCAGAGTACAAATATCTGTGAACTGAACTAATATACAAGGGCTGAAATAATACAGTGTTTCTATTAACCAGTTGGCCCTGATCATCAACAAGTGAATAGAACCGAACCAAAGGGTCCTACCTGGATCAAATGCCTCTTAGTGAATGTAATTCAGAACAGGAGCAAAAACACAAAGAGGTGTGCCAGCTATTATTGCAAGACAGTTGCAAAGTGGTGGTAAAATACAATATGGTCACTTTCAACATGGACTAAAAGAGATGAACCATATCTCATAAAAGCAACTTAGACAATGTTCTAATTCAATACATAATCTAAACTGACAACCCTAGAACAGTTTAACAATTAACGCTAGGGTGCTACCTAGTTCATACTAAGTTTGGTTCATATGGTGACAAAAATAAAAATGTGAAATAGATCTACTTCTTTTCTCTCCATAGCAATTTGCCTCTTTTCTTTCAGGGCCTGGGTAAAACACTAGATTCTCCGGGATATTGTCTTTAAAATGTCTCACCCAGTCTACAGGCTCTGGGTGTCATAGTAAATATTAGTAGCTCAAATGCAGTCATCCTTATATTCTGATGAGTAGTAGGGATTCAACTTCCAATGGGAAAAGCTTGTTTGTTAATGATTTGTAGTGGGATAGTTAAGAGAGACAGTCCTCAAACATGGTTGACAAGCATTCCTTTCTTGCCATATACGTATACTACTCTACAGATTAGACTTTGAATCTAATTTCCCTCTGCCCTCCATATCCAGATTAGCCAAGTGATTTGCTTTACCCATACAAATGGGAACATGCAAATATTAAGGCATGTTAACCCCAAACTAAAAGACTTAGTTTGGGTTCCTATAACAGTATATCACCAACAACACACACTTGATTCCCATGGTATTAGAAAATAGAATTCCAAGAGCCGGCTATTAGAATCTTGAGTTCTTGGAGAAAGCCCTGCTTCTAGATATGTAGATACATGGGTTTATTTAGTTCAGGGTGGAGGGAAGAGGAAAGGAAGACAGAGAGGAAGAAAGATATAACTTTCTTTTCATGTGACATTATTATCAAGATGGCTTCACCTTTATGATTTCATCTAACCTTAATCCCCCCCCCCTAAGGACTTGCTTCCAACCATCATCTCCCTGAACTTCAACAAAGAAGTTGGGGAAGATACAAAAGGCATACCATAGCAGCTGGAAACTTCTACTTTAGGGTTCTTCAAATCAAGTCATATTGCTGAGATGGCATACCACCAGTGTATTAACTACACACTTCATTACATTTTCATTGCTTGACCTTATCAGTCCCACAGAGAAAAAACAAGACTCCAAAAGGGATGAGCCATCCACTTGGAACACTGAAGTTTGTGGTGTTGAAACCGTTTAAGAGTTCCATTATCTGAAAGATGTATCCATCCCCAAACTGATACAGTGGTTCTTGAAACCACCTCATAGCTGCATCCTTCTTTGAATGTTTGCCTTTACCCAGTAGGGGCTTCTACCTAGAGGTGCCTGGATGACAAACCCTAAGGTCAATAACTGATACAAGGCTATAAAAGCTAAGCTTCTGACCTAACTGCATGAGAAGATTATTGTTCTATATCAGGCTAGAACTACACTTCTGTGGTACCACGCTTGAGCTTAGCTGATTCTCTTGTGCTAGTCTGCCTCCCTCACCTCCCCACAGTTCTTCCCCAAACTCCTTCTCTCAACAAATCACATATGTAAGTCTCCATCTCAGGTTCCACTTCTAGGAAACTTGACCCAATGCAATCATATGAATTATTCCAAGCAAACATAGGAAGTAAAAAGCTTGTTTCAGGCCATATTAGACATTTTGGTTTAAATGATTGTTTAAAAACTAAACTGTGGTCACACAGAGCAAAGAAAATGAGAGATTTCCTGTGACAAGTGAGGCATTAGTTACCACAGTGAATCATTCTGCTGGTTTCCCAAATTTACCGCCACTCTACAGAATAATGGCTAAGACAATAAGTCATTTCCAAATACAACTAGAGAGGATCAAGTTCCAGAGAAGGGTAAAGGCAGAGTGATCAGCCCAGCTGTAGAAGAACGAGTAGCAATATAGACTCTGAAGTCAGATGATGGGAATCTGTATCTCCACTCCTCCACTCACTGCCTCAGAGACCCTGGGCTATTTGCTAAAATCTGTAACTTTGCCTTCCTATATAAATGTAAGGTTAAAAATATTATACACAGAGAGATGGCCCAGCAGTTAAGAGCACTCACTGCTCTTGCAGAGGATCTGGGTTCAGTTCCTAGCACTGACATCAGGTAGCTCACAACTGCTTCCAACACCAGTTTCAATAAATCTGATGTCTTCCTTGACTGGCAGACACACATGATTCATGTACATATTTACATGTAGGCACTCATACATACACACACAAAAATAAATGAATTTTCACAGTAAATCACATATCCTAGAGAACTATTTCAAATGTGAACACATGTTTATCTACTTCATTGAAAGCCCCCAATCAACATTACAGTATATCAATGTAAGTTATCTTATAAAATGTTAAGAATACAACTTCAAAATCTAAATGGTTTAATGCATCAAAATTATGTCTTCTTTATACTATTATATGTTGCCTAAACACCTCAGGACCAAGACTGAGTAGCCACCATACTGAATGCACAGTGGCTTTGCCACAATTCACATGACAGAAGCATGTTATCATTAATGGTTACAGACATCATATTAGGTTATAATTCATTTGCGATAACTGGTCATATGGATTCATCCAATGTCAAGGAAGTCAATGAGTATTGTCCTATTGTTTCCAATAAGTTAAGTAGATATGTGTAAGCAACATGAGTGACTATCTAACCCTACTGTGTTTTCACATGGTATATGCATTCTCTGCTTAAATGTGGCTTGTGTCCTGAGACACAGGAAATATAATAAATATCATATTAATTTTTTAAGTTGAAGAATAAAAAGAAAAGTCAATTGGCTAAAGGTCAATTATAAAGGAATTATAACTATGTTTTGTTCTCAATGGGAATAAGGATGAGGAATACACAGAATCTCAGAGCTGGCAAAGAGCCAATGAGACCCATGCAATCCAACTTCCCATCCAATGTAATGATTCCCTTCAGCAAGCAAATCAAAAAGTATCCCTTCTCCTTAAAGAACAAGCTAGCAGTTGCCTTGGCCTCATGTTTACGGGAGCCACAGAGGGCGCCACTCCGGTTGACTTTGACTTGACATGCATTTGTATCAGCATGTGAGGATGTTTGGGCCCATAACCTTCCAGGGACAGCCATGTATACAAGTGATGTTTTAAAATTTAAACCCCAAAGACTGGTCCCTAACCATGTACAGACACCCAGTTTTTGTACTGAGCCATCTTAAGTCTTCAAAATAACATTGTGGGAAGGTATTATATCACCATTTACAAATCAAGACACCGAGTTAAGATGTTTAATCCCTTACCCAAATCATACCGTTAGTTGGAGGCAGAGCAGGGAATCCTGTAAAAATGTCTTTCACCCAGGATCAGCACTCCAGCAAAGGAAGGTAGAAATGTATCTGAATGCCTTTGCTTTTGTGTGATCAGGTACAAATGATCAAATAAATTTTAAAATATACAAGGACAGCAAGTTAATGCCAGTCACACATTATTAAACATGCTCTTGTTCTAAAGGCATGTGTTGAGTGCCTAGGAAATTTATAGTTGAGAATCTAGACCAGCAGTTACAGACTGGGAAAAAAAAACAATTGAAACTAAGCTTTAAAATGTGTTCCCTGTGGGAAGCTGATACTAGTTTCTTATCACATTATCTCATAGGTATTTCTGTTCCCCACCTTTATCAACTGGGCAGTCTAAGCTTGCCAAGTGTAAGCAAATTATCCCAGGCCTAAGAAATATAAACTTTCTCCACCTCGTTGCCTTTTACGAGGAAGTGCCCTGAGTCTCCTACTGTTGGTCCTTTGACTGTCCCTCAAGGCAGTGTGCTGTAGCATTTGAATAATGTTAGGACAGTAAGTCTCTTCATCTTCATCAGCCTGAGTTCTGCATCTCTCAGCTAAGGAGATTTTCCTTCATCAACTGAAGCCTTAAGACTCTGCCTTTGATTTGAGTCCAATGTTCCAACACAGCCTTCCTGACACCAGCTTCTCCACCCACGTAGCTCCCCATATGCTGACACCCGACCAGCACCATCTGTAGGACCAGAGATGTGCTTAGTCCCTTTGCTCTGAATAGGAACTCCAGCTCAGATATAAAAGAACTTAAGGGCCATTGCAAAAGCCAGTTTGTATGCAAGTACCGAAGCCACACAGGCTATCTTGTTAGTATGCATATTTGCTATGGCTTATGTATCTGGAGGTGAATAAATTTACTTATGAATAAATTTCATAAATAGTTATTTAAATAATTTCACAGAAAACCAAAAATGCTAGTTTAGACTTTATAGGCCTTTTGTTCTATTATTTCCTATTCTTTAAGCCTTGAAGCCAGTTGGTATATCGCTTAAAACAGCAAAAATATTGATGGCTAAGAAGACAGACATGAGAGAAAAATACCCTCTAAAGAAGCAGTTCTCATCCTGTGGTTCACGAACCCTTGGAGTTGATTGACACTTTCACAGGGATCAAATATTAGATATACTGCAGATCAGATATTTACACTATGATTCAGAATAGTAGCAAAACTACAGTTATGAAGTAGCAATGAAATAATTTTATGGTTGGTGGTAACCACAACATGAGGATCTCCATTAAATTGTTGCAGCATTAAGAAGGTTGAGAACCTAGTCTATAGGAACATTGGTCATCACTTGACAAGACTCCAACAAAAGCTTTAATATCTGTTTCTAAGATATTCTGAATGTACCCTAAACTTCTGGGAATCAACTATTTCTCCATTCTTACTCCATCTTTATAACCATTAGTCTAGGTTAATTATTTCTCTGGGCACAATGACAGTTCTAGATATACACAGGCAACTCAATAGGACCAACAATAGAACAATCTAGGACTCTTCAAAAAAATTGCTGGAGAAAGAAATAATCATGTCAGCCCACCAAAAAAGGCATGGAGTCATGGCATTCATCTTATGATCATTAGGCAAGGGAGGAACAGAATCAGGTTGAAAGATGAAACCATGAAACACAAGTACGTTGTAGAAGACCTCAAATCAAGCCATATTTTATATCCAGTGCTGCTCCTAGACTTTCAACTTAGGGAAGCTAAAACTCCTTTGGGACTTAAGAAAGTTTGGTTAGATTTCCTCCTATTTACAATGAAAACAGACCTTCCAGAGTACCAGAAATAAAATGTCTCAAGATCACAATCAGGGATTGTGATCCCTGATCAAGATCAGGGAAAACAATAGAGACTAAAGTCCACCTTCCTGACAGTCTCCCTCTGCCTCTGTGCCATCCGTTGCCTATCTGCCTTTCTGCATCTGAGAAAATCCAGAAGATCTGAGGAAATCAACTTGTAGGACCATTTCATTTTAAATGTCATCTGCATCTTTATGTTCCTCTTTTTCCAGCTCAGGCACCAAACATATGAACACCAACTCCATAGGAAGACGTTAGGAACCTGAGTTCTTTCATGGCAATAACTCAACTGAATAAGGAAGAAGATGATACTGAGTGCCCAAAGGCTACTGTGCTGATAGGGGGCACAGTCGGGGTCACACATGTCTTTGCTCTCCAATAAGCCTTCTCTTCCCTCCACTCTGAAGGTGTCTTATACATGTTAACACCAAAAAAGAGTCATTTCTGAATTCTGTACTTGTAAACTATTTGACTTTAGGAAAGACACACACAGGGTCCCAGTGTCCTCTCTTACAAAATGAGGATGGATCTTATGAGCTGCTGTGTCAATCCAATGAGTCACACCCAGCAAGTACAAAGAACAGCAATTGACTGGTGTGCCATGGGTACTGTTTGTGCCTGCATTTTTCACAGGACATTCTTATTCTCATGCCTGTGAGCCACACAGGGTAAATAATACAACTTGCTTTCCTTTATATTTATTTGTAGACACCACCCCAAATCCCAGCCTTAAGAGCATGTGTTGAATAAACAAGTAGCCCTTGATGGGGGTGGGGGACTGTAAACTATTTATACAGTTATGCTTCATCTCCGTGTCAGGAATAGATCTCTAATGGTGGAAATTGAAGCCCTTGGAGAGAATATTTGACCACCCTCATTTTGGAGATTTCTATTAATAGTTTATAAATAAATATGTTGGGTAGAAACCATTCAGGGAACAGTCCTTAACCTGAGATGTACTGCCATTGCCAGAAACCTTCATCCTTAACTTGTCTTAGGTTTTAGGCACAAAGCATTTTTTCCAGAACTCCAGCAAACAGTGGAAAAAGCAATCAGGCATTCCTCACTTTCCTTCTGAGCATAGAGTTGTTTTGTAGTCCCTAAAATTGGCTCCTCTGGACTAGGACTGTTTTTCAATCCCTAGGCTGCCATCAAGTTGGCCATGAGCTGTAAGCTGCCGACTAGGTGTTTCTGTTTCCAGAGCAAATGCACCCTGAGCAAAGATACTGTAAAGAGAAATTTGTTACAGGGAAAATGAGGGGAAGGAGGCAATTGTGATGGAGAAAGATTCACCTTCAGAGAGAGCAAGCATTTTCATGTGATAAATCTCTCCACTGTGTGGACTCACCAGTTCCAAGCAGTGTTAACAATTTCTTCTATTATCTTGTTCTTCTGACATAAGCTTGGGAGATCAGAAGTGTAAGCAGGTAATTCAATTGCCTCTCCTCCCTGCCAAGCTGTTAAGCAGGCACTTCTAGCATTTCTCAGGCTTAGATCGGGTTTCCCAGAGGCTGCCAAAATGAGGCTGATAAAATGAGCCCTTTGAGAAGAGGGGGAAGAATGTGGGAACACTGGGGGATGGTCTTCCATGTGGTTACAAACAGTTTGGTTGCCAGTTATCTGTGAGGCAGAAAGAAGATGACCACAGACAAGACACACACAAGCTGAAAGTCAGAGGACATTGTTCTTTCCTGAAACTATTGGTAGAAATGGTAACTTTGTGTTTATCTCACAGACAGCAGAGGGTTGGGAGTTCAATCACCTGTGCCACAATTTTATTCCACATTCGTTCAACAAGAATTTCTTGAGTGTATCTATGGCAACCTGCACGCACATACACACACAAACACACATGACAGCAGAGATGAGAGTAATTGGTATCTTAAAAAGATGTCTTTAGGAGTGAAATGTAGATAAAATTGAGTGGTGGGGTGAATATATTCACAATACATCAGATACATGTATGAAATTGTCAAAACTCAAGTTTAAACATTTAAAAGCCCAGTGAGGCAGAACAGAGCATCGGGACACCAAGGATGAATAAGGTGGTATGGGTTTAAGAGGGATTTGGGCATACAATTAATAAGACTTGCTTGACTGGTGAGATGTGTAAAGGAAGCCCTGGGGTGCCAAACAGCAGAAATGAAAGAGGAGAGGCCATGTCAGTAGAATTATTCCTAGACACGACTAGGGGTGAGGCACTCACTCACAGAGGGAGGCAGTGCCGGCTCAGGACAGCTGAGGGTTCACTTTGGTACAGGACTCAAAGGGTCAACGTCCAGGAGTCCAAATGCCTTCCCGAATTCAGGCTGTAATTCTATCAACCATTGAGTCTTCTTTAGCCCTTTGCACCTGCTACATCTAATTTGACTCAAACAGGCAGAAACAGCCCTCCAAAGCACAGCCCTGGATACTCTGCTAGAATAACAAAGCTTGACAGTAAAATAATTCTCTCTGAAGAAAGGAGATGGTGAGAAAATCTTGTGTTGAGGGCTCAGTATCAGAAATTTCAAGCAAACAAACCTTGGCCAAAGTCCAACAGGAGACTGTCTACACAGAACACAGACTAAATCCATATGTCTTGATTACGTCCAGCACAGAATCTTTTCTTCTTATCTATACATGCTTCTCTAAGAAAGAGCCAAAAAAATGAAGAACTCTGTTTTTGAGAACCTAATACTGCCCCCTACTCCTGACCTCAGAAGCCCTTGAAGGGACAATGTAGGCATTGTTGGTAGACCTAAAGTAAAACTGTAAATGGCTGTAGCCTTAGGACAATGCATCAGGCTCTCAAGCCCTGGGGCCCTCTTTAATCTCTGTATGAACGGTGGTGAGCAATTAGACCACAGGAGGTGGCCACGGCCCAAATAGGTTACCAAGGTAGAGACCTTCTGTAGCTTCAGATTAGAGAGAAGGCATGTTGGGAGCATTCATGGAAAGGAGAGTTAATCGTTTCCAGTAATATGGACCCAATCTGTTGGCTACATCGGTTTCTAACTCATTCATAGAACCTCGGGGTCTGAAATGGAGCTATCCAGCTGTGGAATATAGCTTTAGTCCAGTAAGTAGACTGTGCCAGCTTTTTGCCGTGCTGATCCAGACCTCCTCCTAGCCCAGCTGTTTATGAGACTCTCTGTTCCCACTCTCATACTCAGCTCAGTTCTCTGCTAGGGGATGACAAGGGGTTACCAACCATCCATTCTCCTTTTCCCCATATTGCTTTTCCTTTGAAGAAATGCCTTTTCTTTTACTCTCAACCATATTCGTTAGAAAAGGGTGTTAAAAATCTTTAGTTTTCTATTTCTCACTAACAGGGCTGAAGCAAATAAAAAATAATGAACCCTAGAGAGAAAGAGAGTGAATACTGCAGTCATCCTTCAGCTGTTGGGCTGGAGGGTCTGGAGCAGTGGTTCTACAACCTCTTTGGGGAGGTCAACGACTCTTTCACCTAAGACTATTAGAAAACATGGGTATTCGCATTACAATTCATTACAGTAGCAAAATTGCAGTTATGAAATAGCAACAAAAATAATTGTATGGCTGGGGGTCAGCACAACATGAGCTGTATTAAAGGGTCACAGCATTAGCAAGGTTGAGAACCACTGGTCTAGAGAGTAGTAGGTAGAGCCTAATGACACAGCCAACATGGCAGGTGACACCGGCAGACAAATCCAGACCACGGTGACAGTAATCTCAGTACATGAACCAATAACCACCCCTCTTGTTAAAGACGTTTCCAGCTTTTTGTTATCCATCAGTCTTTCAAGGCTCACTTTCGTTCTTATACGTTCATGGAGGAACTTTCCCTAGTCAAACTGTACAGTCCCAAACACAGATCATCTCATAAAACAATCTTTTCTGTAATGTGTCTTCCCGCAGACACTTGCAACACAGTCAAAATAAACATTTCCTGTCTGGATTCATCCACTCACTAGCCATGTACTCTCAGGAAAGATGCATAAGATGACGCATGACTCTAGGTTCCTCATCTGCGAAACAGGATAAACCTTCTTTCTATTCCAAGAGAAATATATGAGACAGTGCAACAGCACTCCCTAGATGGGAAGCAGAGTAGCCTACTTGGGGGAAAGGTGGACTAATCTGAGGTGGGGTGCTGCTCAGTGTAGAGTGCTTAGCGAACATGCAGGGAACCCTGGATTCCTTCAGTCCTCAACACTGTATAAACTGTGTGTAGTTTGGCGCATGTGTGCAGTCCCACTACTCAGGGATTGAAGAGACAAGAGTCAAAAGTTTCCGTATCAGGCCACCTTTGACGAGACAGGGAGTTGGAAGGCAGCCTAAGCTACATGAACTCCTATTTCAGAGAGAAAGAGAGGGAGAGGAGAGGGAGGGAGAACATGGTATTTCACTCTCTGAGAATGCCAAGAACTCTATTAAATCAATATTTTGGTGTGTGTTGAATGAATGAATATACCCACCCCATATCTAAGTCAGAGGTGGAAACAGAAGCTGAGCCCAGCCTGTCCAACACGTAAAGCATCTGTCCATGTCTGCCCTGGCTCTCAGGCAGCTTCACAGCCTGCAGGGCTGTAAGCACTTACAAGGTACCTAGAATCCATACCTCCATTCCCAACATTCACTATAAAAAGGCTCAAGCTCCAGGCACCTATGTAGCTTGGATGTACTCTACAGCCCACAGCAAGCACTCTGAACCAAGGAGGCGATGATCAGTGATAATAGAATATTTAAGTAGCTGAGAAAATAATAGAATATTTTATTAAGCAAAATGGAAAGGGAGGCCACACACTTTCTGATTCTGTTTCAGTGGTGGAGAGTAAGCCAAGTACTGCGCAGCCTAAGGAATGGGTGAGGGTCACCCAATCCTTTCCTTTATGGCCCCCCAGAGGCAAAATGTCAGTCACCACCCCTTGCTCAATTGCCTGTATGAGGGTTACCTGCCCTCTGATTATTTTTTCTCATTAAGATGCAAAGAAGGCAAAACCACCCATCTACTTCTTTCCCTGCTTGCAGCATCAAGCTTGAGGTTGGCAGGAGAGGGAGTTAAAAGGAATATTTCAATGAAAAGTATGCGGAGCCTTAAATTTCAGTACCCACGTTACTGCAGAAACATGTGAGACCAGCTGTTGGATGAAGGCTCGAGCTGCGTTTTCGTGTCTGTGTCCTGTGACATTAACTTCCTTGAAACCTGTCTTATAAGCTACCTCAGAACCTATGGCACTATGCAGTTAATAATGAGACAAAGAGAAAAGAAAAGTGAGGAGGGATGCTTCTAGATCAAAAAAAAAAATTCCACTTGAAGGGATTATTCTATGATTCAGCAGAACATATTTCTTCAAAATTCCAACGAGTATTATTATTCCATTCTAAGTAAAGCATGGTGTTCTGATTTTAGCTTATCCAAAAGTAATAGATTTTTGGTACTACTAGTCCATCAACATACATTCACTGAGTACCCACTGTGATCTAAGCACTGCATTGAATAATGCACAGTCCCTGGTCTCCAACTAGATTTGTACTGCTCTAGTAACTGTGTTGTTAATCCTACCAAATTCTAGAGCAGCAAAACTGTCATTTCCCTCATCACAGCTTCTTATTCCCCCACCCCTGACTCTTGTCTGGACACCCCCTCCCCACAAGGAAGCCAATCCAGGTGCCTCTGGAAATTGAGAGGCTGCAGGCAACATCTGGTACACTGAGGGAATGTGTTTGTCTCAGCCCAGCTCAAAATAGTATCTGACAAGCCTGGATCACACAAGTTCTAAAAAACTCACAAGAAATAACCTAAGAAATCTATAGCTGCCTCCTCCAATTCTGCTCCCTGTCTGGCTGCTTATTGAGTTCTGCAGCCTGTATTGACAACGTGCAACCCTGCTTCTATCTGCCTGCTCTCAGGCAGCGGCAACCAAAAACAGGGGGTGGGAGAGGAGCATCACAGTTATGATTCATGCCGGAGACCCTGTTCCCAAGCCAGCTACCAGCCTACAGACAGAATTTCCAAGAAAAAAAAGGGGGGGGGAAGATTTGTTAGAAAGAAAATGCCAGGGTCTCCTTCCTCCTTTTTGTTCACCTCCCCCCCACCTCCTCTTCTCTCAAGGCCATGTACTTCATCTGGCTCCTTCAAACCTCTGCCCCTCCCCATTTAAGCTTCCAAATTCTACTTTTGCACTGAAATAACACTTCCGATAGGGAGAGGATGGAGGAGAGCCAGCCCACCACAGCTCACAAGCCTTTTGCTTTAAGGTGAGCTGAAAGACTTACCTGCCGAGCTTGAGTTAATTTCACTGCAGAAATGGAAGTGCAGAGTGCAGATCCCTGGGAAAACATAACCTTGGAAGTTGGGGAGAGAAGCAGGGAAGAGAGGGGCCACCACATTCCCCAAGCCCTCCAGTCCTGTGTCTCTCCCGGAGCCAGCAATTGATAATCTCACTAACACCTACAACAGTGTGCAGGAAGCTGCCTTCTTCCCAACTAACACCGCCCTCAGTGTTCGTGATTTTGCAACTCTTCTCTCACCCTACAAATCTTAGTGCAGCACTGGCAATTAGAAACCTGCACACACCTGGGGCCTGGGACAGCGTGTTTTGTGCACACAGTGGGAGCTTTGGTCAACAGAGAGAGCTTCCTCCTCTCCTGGGGAATTTACTTGAATCGGCAGGCTTGTGTCATGCCAAACCTATCCCCTGTCTTAGTGTGAATCACTGACTCAGGAAGTCACATGGACCCGAGATTCCCAGAATGAACACTCTGTTCTGGGAAATACCAGGGATATCTAGTCTCGTATTACCCACAGCCCCTAAATAACTGCTGTGATCAGAATGCATGACTGAAGAGGACATTTCAAAGCTGAGCTGTTAGCGCAGTGAGCAAAGTAAAAGGCAGAGCAAAAGGCAGCTTTCTATTTCAACAGTTGCCTCAGCTCCTTTCTTCCTATTGGTCAGTTCTCAGGTGCAAGGCAATTGTAAATGTTCGGATATTCTGAAATAAATGCAGAGGTCCTGAAATCACTTATTCCAGACCTATACAGAACCCCTAAGTCACCCAATGCTAGGGTTAGATGAAACACTGACGGATATTTTTATATCCTTGAACCTGCTGTCTATTTATTCCTTCCTTAGACAAGAAGCAGAAATGAGGAGGTAGGAACATTATATATGGAGCTGTCATTCTGTGATGTGAACAAAGATAGACTCGGTTATTAGCTATAACCTCTCCCAAAGAAAAAGCATCCTCTCCCCACTTGTTTCTTAATTGTGTTAATTTTACTAATAATAGAAGTGGTTGAACTTTATGCCATTGAAGGTACAGTTCACAGCATTTCCCAAGATTCACATCATCTAATATCCCAGTAATTTTATGGGGTATGTATTATTGGCTATTGTCTTAGTTAAGATTTCTATTACTATGATGAAACACCATGACAAAATCAACTTGGTGAGGAAAGGGTGTATTTGGCTTCCACCCTTATTACTGTTTATCTTAAAGGAAGTCAGGACAAGAACTCAAACAGGGCAGGAACTGATGCAGAGGACATAAAGGAGTGGTGCTTACTGGCTTGCTTCCCCTGGCTTGCTCAATCTTCTCTCTTATAGAACTCAGAACCACCAGACCAGGGATGGCACCACCCACGATGGGCTGGACACACCCCATCAATCACTAAGAAAATGTTCTACAGACTTGCCTACAGTCCAACTTTATGGAAGCAGTTTCTCAGTTAAGCCTCCCTCTTTTCTGATGACTCTAGCTGTAACAAGCTGATACAAAACTTCCCAGCAGTTATTCTTCTAATGATAGAAGTGAGTACCTGGCATTTCAGAGACACAGGCAACCTACCCATGATCACAGAGCACTGGGGGTGTCTGGGGATTGGAACCACACAGCTGTCATGTCAGACTTTTTAACTGACATGCTTTTACCCCACTGAGCATATGCTCATAGTAAAGCATTCAGTCCTTTCTATGTTTTATATTTAAAAATCTACGGCCATTTGCGTGTGGATCAACTTCAGGCCAGCCCTCTGTTATACAAAAGGCTTATTAAGGAAAATGTTCATGGGCTTGAGATCTCAAAAGGAACAGGCAAGTTCCTCATAATAACAAAATACTATTAACACTCGGAATTGGACCTTCTTGATTAAAATTCATGTAAATACAAATTTCCTACGAACCATCATATATATGCAACAAATGAAACCTACTAACCCCCTTAATAAATTGCTGTTCTCACTGATGAAGGTTCTCACCGTTGAATGTGAGATTTATAAAATTCTAAGCAATTACTTATTCTGACGTTTTACTAATTCAGACCTTTCTGGCTATCAAGTGGAAAGTCTTGCTTATAAACCTTTTCTTCAAAATATTAGCTTATTAATACTCGCAGTGTCCTCAGGGTAGACAGACAGCACCACATCCTTCATCTTATCAATATTCACAAGAACATGCATTGATTGTAAGCAGGTCAGTGGTGCAGAGCACACAGCGTACAATGTATAATAAACCTCAACACACACAGAGCTTCATCATCCATCCAGTGATTCATCACTTACTACTTGCTTTAAGGCAGAAACAGCTTTTTAACAGGTCCAGTGCTTCCTTTAAAGTGCTATGGTGTTAGAATCTAGCAAACCAGGGACCAAGTGCAGCCTCTGAAACTTATCACTCTTACCTGACCAAGACCTCAAAAGCTTTTGAAACTAATCACCTATAAATGATGAATATGATGGTCTGTTGAGTTATTATTTGGATGATGCTCTTGGACTATGCTGATTAGCTCACCTGATGAGTTGTAGTTAAGTGTGAGTTATGGATTTAATCTTCACGTGTGCCAGTTAGCTTCATGCTAGTTAAAAAGTGGTCCATTGCCAGATACAGGCTATTTGTGCAAGCCAAGAGACATGAAAGCCTCCCTTTGTTTTGATTTTCAAGCTTGGGTCCCTCTAAAATCCACATCGAAGTGTAATCCCCATTTTTGGTTGATTAGCTCTTGAGGAGTGACTAAGCCAGGAGAACTCCACCCTTAGGAATGGATTAGCATCTTCTAAAAGAGGATCATAAAGTGATGTAATAATTGTGGCCTTCACTAGACACTGAATCTCCTAGTAACTTAATCTTGTACTTTGCAGTCTCAGAACAGCAGTATGTAAATTTATGTTGTTTATAAATTACCCAAGTGACTACAAAAGTCTCTCAGTGGTAGAGTATGTCTGTGAAGCCTAGTCTCATATGATTTTATAATAGTACAAATGACACAGGCAGCTTTAATCAACAGACTGGGGATAAGTACAATACAGACTGGAATATGGTGAAGATGAGTTGTGATAATCTATCACTAGTAATCACAGAACAACCGATAAAAGACCCCAGCCTTATAGTCAATGGGTGTTGGAGGAGAAGAGGAGGAGAAAGAGGCAAGAAGTCAGAGGGTGGCATTTATACTAATTCCACAATTTTGGATAGTGATTACAAGGTATGATATCCAGGGACAGAGCAAGTGCCCAATAAATAGTTCAATAATTTTTATCTGCTCACTGGGACCCAGGCCCCTTAAGGATTCTTAAGGAGCCATGAATTTTTTTCTAACATATTTTTGAGAGTTCACCATCCCAAAAAATGAAGTAAATGTTTCAGGGGTTGACAGACTGACAAGCAGGTAAGGCTCTTCTAAAGTCTGGCTATAAAGTTAAAGAATATAAAACTTGAGGTGATGAGTTTAGGTTCTAGAGAATCTGCCAGTAAAAATGCAGGTCAAAGAACAAAGTCAGATTCTGTTTGGAGATGACTGAAAATTTCAGGACAGTCATTTTGCCTTTTTCCTGTTGTTTGGGAACAGAAGGAAATGAGGGATCCTTGTACCATAGTTGCAAGGTTAAGTAACAATGGGAAATTGTTGTATCTTTTCCACTCTCAGAAAAATTTATCTTGAAGAAAAATGTATCTGTTTCTTCCATGGCTTTCAATATTCCCAGTAGAAGAGAGAAAACTGTTTTGCAGTTGTTCTCTGCCAATTGAGAGGGAAAAAATGTTTTTCATTCCTCATATTTTAAAATTAAATGACAATGAGTGTAGTCTAAATGAATGCTTCTTAAAAATTCCCACTACTTTACTTAATTCTAATTTCTTTCTGTAACTGCTCATGTCTAGAAGGAAGAATATCTTACCTGATTTGCATTTTTCCTATTTGACTATTGTACACTAGGGAAATTCAATGGTTGCAGCTCTCCGTGACACAAGAAATTGAATACCATGACCATTATAGTCATGGGGATTTTCCAAGAATCTGAAACACCAAGAAATGGTTAAGGTGAATAGTAAATATAAATTACTATGAAGATAGTCTATTAACAGCCAGTTATTGCCACGTGTGGTCCCGCTGAGTGTGGCTGGAAAGCAGTTAAAAGTTCAATGTCATATCATATGGCAGAGGACCAAGATAGATGAAAGCAAGGGACAAGTTCAAAGATATTAGGAGGAATAAAAAGGACAGAGAGGTAGATGTTCTTATCCAGAGTCTGGGAGCTTTAAGTCCTATACCCTGCAAACCTCCCTAAAGATCTCATCTGCATCCATCACGTCCACCTATCATGGACCATTAAGCAAGCTATCAAATGTTTTTTAAAACAAGGGTATAGAAGTCCACTTCAGGGAAGATGACGAGACAGTTCTTTCTACTAAGCACAATCATGAGTTGTTGGTGGAGGGGTGTGAAGACTCTAACTTCAGTTGGTTCTGTTTTCAAAACACTCAGGTATAATATACTGTCTTCTTGCAGATTCTCTCTTTTTGTGTCATATAACAATTCTCCCTGTATCCAGTAACTGTTTTCTCAATCTCAAGTCTAATTTATTGGATTCTAGCAGTGCTACCCAAGGTTTCTTCCAATTAATGTTGCCATGTTGTATTTTCCTATAATTTTACTTTTGCCCTATTCATGTCATTTTACTAGAAGTGATTGCCTTATACAGAACACACAGTTGGGTCATGTTTTTACATTGAGCTTGCCATTCTCTTTTATCTATATATCCAACTTTTACATGTTATGTTGTTTTTGATACATAAGAGAATATGTGCATTGTTTATTGCTTCACACCCCAGCATCAACAACTGAAATAGCAGTGATACAAAATCTACAAGGATACAGAACAAGCACATCAGCCAAAAATATGTAATTCTCCTTTATCGAACACTTTACCCAAGAGTGAAATAAAACACATTTTCAAATGTATATGGTATATGCCAATATAGCCCATAAAACAGAAGCCCAACACTTTTTTTTAAATGACACCACACAGAGTGTTTTCAAGCCAGACATTTAACTAAATTAGAAAGAAACAACAAAAGCAATTTAAAATAATTTTGAACTAATAAAGATATATCAAAATAACACATGAAATACAAAAGGCTCCAGAATAACAAATAATATACCACAGCAAAAGAAAAGAAATACATAACATATAAAATACACGGTACATCAAAGAAAGTAATCAAATTTATTTTTAAGGCATATATTAATTACATGTAAAAATGGGTTTCAGTATGTCGTTTTATCTATGCATATAGTGTATTTTGACCTTATTTACCCCTAATATTCTTTCTTGTATCTTTCTACTTCCACTGATCCCCATTTTATCACCAAAGAGCCTCACCTCTACTTTGATGACTTATTTATTGATTAATTATTTATTTTGACATCTCAATGAGTTTAATTAGGTTGGCTGACAGAAATATTGGTGAGACATTACTTGAAGAAGAATGGGCAACATACTAATGTCTACAACCACTAAAGAAAATTTCCAAGAAAAAAAAACAGTGTAATACTAATTGTAAACCACATATCTCACAATAACAATCTAAATAAAAACAGAAAATGGGGACAATAGAAATAGATGGACACAAGGAGGAATATTGGGGTAAATATGGTCAAACACATTATAGGTCTATACAAAGTGGCATAGTGAAAACATACTAAAAATGAGGCAAGGCACCATCATAAGATAAACAATAAATTCCAAGGAAAAGTAAAAATAAGGCGAAAACCAACAACTAATCAAAGTAAAAACAAGTTATTCTAAAACAATGAATGAAACAACAACAACAACAAAAAATAGCTCAGGAGTCAATACAATTGAAACATCTCTTGCAAGACTGACAAAGGGAAAGGACACAAGTAGCCAATATTCAGAATGAGAAAAAAGATGCCAATTCAGCCCTGGAAGATGCCAAAAGGAAAAAAAAAAGAAATGAATGTTACACACAATTTTAACAAATACTTTTGACAATTTAAATGAAATCAACAAATTCTTAAAATACATACATACATACATACATACATACACACACACATACATACATACATACAAACAGCCACCAAACATCACTTGGTATTACAAAATCATTTGCCTATCGAATCACTTAGCTATATGAAAGCCAAAATCCTAATTAAAATACTATCCAGGATGGATTTGGTAACCAGACCCTGATGGTTACCGAAGAAAGCTCTCCCAGACAGTTTTAAAGGAATGAATGCTAATTCCACAGAAAAACTTTCAGGCAATAGAGGAGAAGGAAATATATTATAAGCTGTTTTCATAAGACTAACTAACATTCCTCTGATACAGAGACAATATAAAAAGAGAAAATATATGCCAACAATCCTCCATAATTATAGACACAAATTTCTCAGCAAAGTATTAGCAAATAGTATTTAGTAATAAGTATAACAAATCATACAACATGGCTAGCAAACAGGTTTATTCTGAGTGTACAAGTTGTTTGTGTATTCAAAACTCGATCTGTACAACCCAACATATTCCTAGATAAAAGCTGAGATCACACAGTTATCTCAATTGAACAGAAAAGATGCTTATCAAAATCTAATACCTATTTATAATTTCAAAGTTTTTTTTTCAGAGCTTCAAGGAGAGAGGTAAATTTCCTCATCTCAAGAAAGAGAGCTATAAAACTGACTTCACACCCCTCCTTAAAATTAGGAACAAGGCAAGAAAGCTCTCACTATTATTCAGCATGGTGCTGGAAGTTCTATCCAGGGAAATAAAACAAGAAAAGAGGAAAGATAAGCAATGAAACACAAGGCATGACAAGGATAAGAGAGAGAATGGAAAGGGTAAAAGGAAATGAAAGGAAAGAACAACAGAATATGGACTTGAAAGTAACATAAAACTATTCCTATTGGTAGACGACATGATTTCTAAGTAGAAAATTAAGTATGAGTTTAGTAAAATTTCAGAAGACAAAATATGCATGTAGATATTAATTATATTTCCATATACTAATAATGAACATGTAGATAGAAAAACATATCATTTAAAACTGTTAAAAAATATTAACAATTTGGATGTAACTCTATCTAACAGGATTTGTGTGCTGTAAGACACACAGTATTGATGAAAATGATTGAAGAAGCTCTTAATATATTGACACATACTGTGCACATGCAGTAAAACCCAACACACTAAACACTTCAGTTATCACAAATTAGTACACAGGCTTAATGTGACGTTAAATATTTGCTATAGATACAACCCAGACTACTTTAAAATAGTTATAGGATAGAAAAAGTGGAGCACCTAAACAATATTGAAAATAATATTGAAGTAAAGAAATCAATTCGCCTGATTTCCAACCTTATTGTGTAACTATATTAATAAAAACTGCCGGACAGCGTTTCACAGAAAGAGCCGGGAATGTATGGCTAAAGATTAAACAAATATATTCAACTAATGTTTTTGGTTTTGTTCAAGACAGGATTTCCTTGCGTAGCCCTAGTGTCCTGAAACTCACTTTGTAGACCAGGCCGGCCCCTCGCTCACAGAGATCCACCTGCCATTTTCTCCCTACTGCTGGGTTTAAAAGCAGGTACCACCACTGTCGGGCTCAACTAAATTTTTAACAGAGGTGAAAAAGCATTCCATGGAGAAAAATGAAGCTTTCAGACACAATTGTGGAACAATTCTCCTCCAAGTTCCCAGACAAAAAGTAAACTTCAACCTATGTGTGTATTTTCATTAAAAAAAATGTATCTCCAAATGCATCTCAGAAGCAAAAGGTAAAGGTGGAACATAGTAACAGAGCATAGGTGAGACTCTCGAAGATGCTACACTGGTGAAGAGCTCTTCACAATGAAAACACAATCACTAAGAGAAACATTGACAAAGCAGTTCACATTAAAATGATTCCTTCTTCCCAAAAGGCCATGTTAAGAGGATAAAAAGTCAAGCTACGGAATGGGACAATACATGTGCGAGCCATGCATTTAACAACAACAACAACAAAAAATACAACAACAACAAAACAGCTCTCAACTCAATGTTTTTTTTAATTCATTGAGACAAGGAGAAGAGTAGACACTGTATCCCACTAAAGACAACATACAGATGGCGAATAAATGCATTCCACATCATTAGTGACTGAAAAAAGGTATGTGTGGAAACCACAGACCACAGTGAGATTTCACTACACATCTGTTGCAATGCAATAATAAGATATGAACACACGTGGTCAAATGCCATGACTGAAACAAGGTCTACAGCATGGACCCTCCAGAAACTGCTCTCCTGACCTCCAAAAAAATTCTTCTGTTGTTCCATTTAAATAAAGAAAAGAAAAACTGAATACACAATTAATGGCAATTGCGATACTGTGTGTCCATAGGAGAAAGTGAGCTGACTTCATAGACCTAGAACTCCCTTCTACTGAATGCCAGGAACTTCTATGCTGTGCATTTTCGAATACAGTGGAACAACTGACTTCTCAGATCTTAAAGGAAACTAAAATGCTAACATAGTGTCTGAGGTTGCAGACCGCAGAGAGAGAGGCTAGGTTTGAATCTGTGCAAGCTGTGTTCCTTTAGGGTCTTTAACGCACGTGTGTTGTAATTGTAATCAGTGAGCAGCAGAGTTAACGCACACATGTCAGTGAACCCAGATGTCCGGGTGTGCCAAGCCTCATGTGTTAACATCTTCACAGTGGAGTCTTGAGTAGCTGAACCAACCTTAAGCACTGCGTCACAGCTTCCTATGTTTCGCAGCGCAAAGCACCCAGTGTCTTCTGAGTCTGAACTCTTGAAAGTTCATCATGAACCTCCATGTCTTATTAGTGGGTTTTTGCGAGGCTTTCATTTTTTTTTATTCCTGATCACCTTGATCCCTCTTCCTTTCTGTTCACACCCACTTTTCCCTGTCTCTTGGCTTCCTCTCTCCCAGGTTGCTTCCCTTCAACAGAGTCCTCTTTCATGCCCTTAATATAACCAATTTTCTATATTGTGAAAGAAGAAATTATCTTGAGGCTGGAAAAAAGGATACTCTTTCCTCGGAGAGTGAAAACTATTAAAATGTTTTTCTCAAACCTTGCTTGGTATAAAAATAGCTTTTAATGCATTGGGTTTCACCTAATCCGTTTATTAAACATTATGAGTGCACCAGAAAATATGCATGACTCTCTTTAAACCCTATTTTTGTTTTCTGTCTTCTCTTCTTCATGTGTACATATACTCTCAGGCATACACACATGAGCACTTTTTTTGTTCTTGCAGCTTTTTAGGAGATCCTGCCTGCCTGCCTCGCCTGCAATTCTGCCCAGTTATAGCAAGCTACACAGATTCCTGCTGTGCACATAAGAGCTCATTGCAGACCTCAGGAAGTGAAGACTAGTACTTCCTACCAGGACATGACAAAGTTTCAAAACTGTCACAAAAATAAACAACCCAACAGAAGCCTGTGTGTTCTCTGCAGGACAGTGTCTGTCCTTGTGGAGATACGGCTATTCAATTATTTTTAAATCCATAAAAGCCCCACTTTGGTTACCTTTAAGTATTCCCTGAGCTCAGGGTCCAGACCTGTCACAGAGAAAGGTCACCAGCCTCTTTCAGATATGCTCACACACTTAAGGTATTAACCTTCTTAGTGACTTTGGTTGCCTTTCATGAGCTCGTACTCTTTGGACCCTTCTTCCATCAAAGTGTGTCAGATGCTCCTATCATAGGCCTCTGATAATCCAGACATGACTGGTTTCTATTAGCCTGGGTCAGTGGAGAGGAAGAGTGAAGAAGTGATCAGAATACCTGAAATACTCAACCAACAGTAAAATATTTTCTTTCAAGTGGTAGATCTCCATGGCAATGTTTATTCTGTGTAGGCTAATGGTGCACAGTGGTAACTCCCAAGTGTTCATAGCTGTAGAGAGAACTTGGGCTAGGAAGAAATACTTCTCATTTGGCACCTAGTGAGAAGCTAACTGAAGATGTGAGAGCTTCCTCTGTCATGACTTTCATGCTACCAAGAAGACAGAGATACAATAAACTATAACAAGCAAAAGTCTTACGTGAAATGCATAGTAAACCAAGAAGTATGTTCACCTAAACCTTTAACAATGGTGCCCTGGATACGTGGACTCCTACTGTAAATATTTTAGGTCAGGAGTCAGCAAGCTTTCTATAAACTGTAATGTAAGTGTATTTAGGCCTTCTAGATCTTTGGTAATTTTTGTCAAGCTATTCAGCAGTGCCATTGTAAGGAAATGGTGTGTTAGAGAATAAGTAAACAGATGAGTGTCTCTCTATTAGAAGGAAATTTTATTTATAAAAGTAAGTGGTTAGTTACATTAGGACTGTGGGTTACAGTTTTTAAAACCCTGTGCTAAAATTATCACAATAAAGATCAACCAGCACTTGGAGTTTTAGAGCCATGTGAGCAGAAATACAGAATAATGAAGGACAGCCTTCTGTTGTAGATATTAGTCTGTAGTACAAAACAATAATAACTAAGACAAGGTAAACTATCACTGCAAGTATCACTGAAAGAGTAACTGAAAACAGGAGAGAATCTAGAATCTACCAAAGCTTCAGGAAACAGAGGTCACAACACAAGCCAGTGAGTGACAGGACAAAGGGAATCAGCAGTAAATGTTACTGTGAAAGTTTCCAACTGGAAAAACTCAAGGACGGAATGCAGTTCAGTACCTTGTGTCAAACTCATTTTGTAATTAAATTTTAAAATGAGAAAAAAAATGAACATTTAACCTCTGATCTAGAAAGGTGTTTTTAAGCAAGAAAAAAAAAGTCATCGAAGGAATCACCATAAATTTTTAAGAAACGTAACTTACTCCCTGGAAAATATATAAACAAGATTAAGGCAAAAATGTTTTAAGTGTTACAATAAGTATTTGTAACACTAAATGACAGTAATATTAACTAACACAAAGTTTATCAAAATAATAAGTAAAAATACACTTCTGGTGGGAGTATAAACTAGAATAGCCACTATGGATACCAGCATGCAAGTTCTGCCTAAAACAAAAAATAGAACTACCATATGGCCTAGCTATACTACTCCTGGGAATATACCCAAAGTAATCTAAATTGGCATGCCACAGAGATGCCTGCACATCCATGTTTATTGTGTCACAGTTCACAATAATCAAAAGATAGAATCAGCCTAGGTGTTCGTTAGCAGATGAATAGATAAATAAAATGTGGTGTAATACACAATGGAGTTTTATTCAGCCATTCTAAAGGACCAGGAAATTACACCACTTATGCGCAGAATGAAATATTATCATGATGAGTGAAATAAGCCACATTCCAAATGACAAATGTCACATTCTTCTCATATGTGGAACCTGGGCTGTTAAAAAACACATAGAGCATAAAAGTGAGGTGACTGTTTAGAAAGAAGAGGGGGACTAGCAGTCTGAGGAGACAAGAGACTGCCCTGGAAAGCGAACGTGGTCGAAATACATGAGATACTTAAATATAGTGACATTATGAAAACCCATTTCTTTGTACAATGCATATACTCTTATTAATTAAATAACAGTAAAAACTTCAAATCCACAAGAGATAAAATGATAGGTGCATACCACAAAAGAAAATGGAGGGAGTTCATGTTACAGATAGTAAAGATTTCAAAGACAAAGCCACGTTTCTCAACACTAACAAAGGCTAGCAGAAGCAGACACTGCCATCCGTACTATACAGCTAAGTGTAAGCTGCAAAAGCAACTCACTTATTTTATAAATACCAAGAACATTACAGATTCTTGTATCCTTCCATCAAATAATTTCACTACCAGCACTTGCCGGTGAAGAGGTAGAATAGTACCTTATGTAGCAGATGTACACATTAGCTTCATTTGCAATTTTAAAAATAGACTCATCTGTAGAAAAAAGGGACCAAGTGAAATGTGATATGTTAACACTAAAGAATATTATTCAGGCATTAAATTTTTATCTCCTAGCATTTTAATGGCTGGGGAAGGCAAATTAAGAATAACAAAATATAGTTATTTCTTGGCTGATGCTTTTTTGGCTTTTTAATATTTCTCTGTAATTCCCACAAGCTCTGAACCCAGGTCATCAAAACGTTTCTGTAGGAAGTCGGCAAGTAAATATTTCAGGCTTTGTAGGACATGGTCTCTGCTAGAAACACTTGGGTTACCATTGAAGAAAACAGCCAACAATAATATGGATACAAATGGGCATGGCTGTATTCCCATTAAACCCCATTTATGTAAACCTGGGTACTCTGTTCTATAAGGACACAGAAAGATTTTCTCAATAAAATAGAAGCTGGTGTCTATTACTAAAGTGATTTTAATAAATTATACTCACTTATGTCTATCGTAACCCTATTTCTTTGCCTATATTCACACCCCATAGCACTCTCTTCCTTCTCCCTCTTGTTTGTCCCAGTCTTCTCCCCAAATACTGTCCCTTCTAGTCACACCACAGCTTTCTCCCTCACATTTCAGAATTCGGGGTGTTAGTTTATCAATGATTTGCTACAGCACCATTTTCAGTGTCACTGATGTACTCCATATGTCTAACTGTGGCCAAACAATCCTTGTACTTGCCACTGGGAAAACAAGTTCAAATCCTGGTTTGATCTCCTACTTCTTGAATGATCTCAGACGTTAACTAGAGAGTAACAATAGTGATAGCTGTCCTACCAGGTCTATGAAGTCATACACGGACTAGCCCTGTGATGATAGACACTAGGTAATTATAATAGATTAGGGGCTTTTTCCTTTGTAAGCTATTGAATGAGTTGGTTTTGAAAGTAAGTTACACTCCAATTAGGAAGAAGGATTTTCGAGGGGTAGAAAAAGACTAGAAGGTTCCTACTCTGTACACAATGTCAAGTAACCTAAGATTGAAGCTCTCACAAATTTATAACCTGACTACTTTCCTTCCATAGTCCAAATAATTTAAACAGAAACAAAATACATAAAGCCACATTGCAAAGACTAGCATCCTAGGACAGACAGCAGGCCACAGCCCACTGGCATCTTCATACTATACTTTGAGAGTCTTTTTGTTGGATCACAGGATGCTCTGGGGTAGGAGTAGAGTACCAAAATCAATACACATATAAGATGGCAAGAAAGATTTGGCCCTTTGAAAATTTACCAGGAATCCTGTGTGTCAGAACTGACTGCCTTCTGGTAAACGGTTTGGAATCTAAATGTCCCATAGGTCATATGCCAAAGGTTTGTTCCCAAATGTGATGCTATGGAGAGGTGGCAGAACCTTCTAGAGGTAAGAAATGGTTGGGGCATAGATCAGCTAGGGCTTGCTCTTGAAGCTGAGACTACTTCCTTTCCTGTTCTCTTTCTGTCTTCTGTAAACCAAGGGGTAATCACCTTTGTTTCATAATGTGCCCTCTGTTCTGATGTTCTAGTTCACCACAGACCACCAAAACATAGCCAATCAACCATGGATTGAAACTTCTGTAGCAGTGAAACTAAATGAATCCTGACATTTAAGTTGATTGTCTAAAGTATTTTATGGAAACAACTGAAAGTTTAAAAGACACGCTCATTGTTCCCAAGAAAGAAGTCACTTGGCCAGAAGCCCTTGTCCATGCAAGCATTAACACTCCACACATAACCAATGCTTTAAAGTCTCTATTTAACACTCTAGAAACAGTCCCACGAAGAAGCAGGGCAGGTGCTATCAATGTCTTTATGAAAAGAAGGGAAACAGGATTCCAAGAAGTTAAGCCACATATTTGAGGTCGCCTGGGGTCTTGTAACAGCGTGCTCTTTTTATTCATTATTCAAGACAACCTTCTGCCCCATGGCCTCCAGAAGACTAGAGTGCTACCCCAAAGGAAATCAAATAATATGATGTGGGTTTTCTTGAAGGAAAATTTAAAAATGTAGACAATACCATTTTAGTGACAATATGTATAAAGTAACACAGTGGAGCTATTAATTGGAGAGTAAATACAGACAGAACCTCAGAACCAAAGGCATAATGTGACTGATTGACCAAAGGAGAACAATGAATGTGCTACCAGTCTCAGAACCCAAAATCCAGGGTTCAGATTATGGCTCTGTCCTTGAAAGCTTTTGTGGCATGTGTTACTTACATATTCTAGCCCTTTGCTTGCTCATCCATCACCCAAGAATGAATGTGTCTATCCTGAAAATAATGTGTTTTATAAAACAGTAAAAGGCTTCCTTTGTGCTAAAGGTAGAACACTCATACATTCAGTTGAACCAAATCCTGTGGACCACCTTAATGCCTCTCCTAGAATTTTTTAGTAAGATGCCACAGGCTACACTATCCTTCATCCTTCCTTCAAGGCTTCCTCACACTGCCACAAAGAATCTCTGTCCAGGGTCTGAAGGTGTAATTCAGTGGTAAAAAGTTTGCCTGCAAAGCTTGAAGCCCTGTGTTTGACTGACCAATGCTACCAAAAAAAAAAAAAAAAAGCAAAACACAAACACAAGAAACAAACTGCTTATCCGGGAACACAATAAAGCCAGCTTTATCTGGCCACTTGGCACTCACTTTCAATCAATGGCTATGGAGACTATTGGGACATATGAACTTTAGAAAGCAAACTTTAAAATCAATTTTTTTGTTTTTGTTTTTGTTTTGTTTTGTTTTGCATTTATCTTTTAAATTACAGCAAAAAAGAGGAAGAGGAAGAAAAAGACAATTTTAGGGTAAAACAATTAACTCTGAGAATCAAGCATAATAAACTGAATATAGATCTGTCTGGCTACTGTAGCCATTTCTGTCTGCCCTCATCTATCTATCCATTATTCTCCTAGCTCTCTTTAAGAAGACAAGCAGATACTAAAAACAGAGCTTTTGTTTAAAAAAATTTGCTGTTGAATAAGAAGTCTAATTAACTTATAGTTAAAAGCAGGACAGTTTTGTTCAGCTGTCACTCACTTTCCTAAATGGCTGCTATAGTTTAAAAGGTGATATGTGATGTGAGGATTGATTTAGCTCGTCCTGCAGACTCAGCCCTGAATTTGGCATCTCACAAAATTTATCAAGTATTTCTTGTGGGTATCACTAAATAGATACTGTAGTAAACTAAATGATAGAAAGTTCGTTACAGGGCAAGAGAAATACTTCCAGCACTGGCTTCTCCTTCAGAGGACCCGGGTTCAGTTCCCAGCACCTAGGTGGCGGCTCTCAACTGTCTGTAACTCCAATTCCAGATGGATCCAACATCTTCTTCTAGCCTCCCTGGGGCACCAGGCATGCACATAGCCTGGCAGACACTCATACATATAAATGAATAGATGATTGATAAACAGATAGATAGATAATAGATAGACAGATAATAAATCCATCTTTATTTTAAAAGTATGTTATCATCTACCTGATAAGAATGATTTGTGTATAGATTTTCAGATACTTTAAATGAAATCTGTTACTGATCTGAACATCTGCTCTGATCCAAACAGTGAATAATGCCCCATGTGAGTGGCCACTCCATCTTCTATCAGAGTATTTTCCAGTCACTGGTCTTCTATCCCTCGAGGAATGAGGCACATCCATCAATAAGAAAGGGTAAAAGGTCCCCTATAAGTTCCGGCAACATGGGGTCTTAGATTTATAACCATGCTGGCTCATTGAGTTCCAAGTCAATAGAAAGCTATTTTTAATATTACTAATTTGAATTTTTGTGCTGACTTAATAACCTTTTTAATTAACTTAATTACTTTTAGATGAAAATATATTCATTTTAATAACTTTTTGTAACTGTGAAAGTTATAAATGTATGTGCATGTTGCTGAAAGTTCAGAGGAGAAGCTTTAAAAAAATTGAAATTGTCCTTAGTTCCATTATCCAAAACTATCCTGTTAGTATGTTGCTTTCTCACCTTCTGTTTCTCATGTATAAGTGTAAACTACATGTTATATATAAAATATGGTGTTTTTAGAAGGTGGAAGCTCTTCAGTTCTCTAGAGATTCGTCTGGCCAATTAATGTATGGGTGACTATTGATGAATAAGGAGCAAGTAGACAGAAGCTTTCAAGAGTTTTCATATCCATTCAATCTTTAAAACAAACAAACAAACAAAAGACCTAATTCACTTTATCTTTCTTGTATAAAAACCCTTCCTTATGCGTTAGCCACAGCTGGAGCCTGTGTCATCTGAAACCAGACTCAGATGTGGGTTTTTATAAGATAGTCAATTCCTGATAAGGAGGAGACTTGGTGAACACAGTCTCTTTCCAAAGGTCAGGGGCCAGGTAGTGATAGGTCCTGGAGATGGCGTCAAAGATGCCCATGGTGACAGTGCATCCCCAGGCTGATGTTTAGTAGTCATCGATACTGGCCATCATCAGTAGCTTCTTGGGCACAGGAGCAGAGATGATTCCAGTGCCTCTGGAAGCAAGGGTGAGACACACCAGCACAGAGCCACAGCATCCCATCACCTTGCATGGACAGTGGGGGGTACCAGGTCTCCCTCTCTCATTAGCCTCTCCACACAGGGACGATAGAAAGTTTCACAAAGATGATGACCCCTCAAATGGCAGTGGCTACCACCTTGGACCACTTAATACAAAGACCAGCATGACCATTATACTCCCCAAAAAGCAACAACTTGAACACGACTGGATGACCAGCAAAAAACTGCTTCTGCTCTAGTATGATTTTTTAGTCTCTCTTCCTTCAGATATGCTCCCAGGAAAAGTTCAATGATCTTGGATTCCTTAATGGGTAGAGAGAATAGGTAGCTCTCTTCCAGGAACTTCATGTTTTTGGCTAGGCAGCCAGCTTAGTGACGGGGATCCACTCCTTGTCTTTGGCTTTACCTCCAAGCCCCATAGCCTCAGTCACAACTGCAGCCCCTAAGACCTCTTCTGAATCCTCCAGAGGAAGCAACCCAGCCACCTAAACCCAGACCCAAGATGTTCAGGGCTCTCCTGCTGCACCCGAATCATGTCATTTACATTTAGTGTTTTCCGAAAGAAAAGGCCATTCACACTTTTTAAACGAAATTGAATCAAGTTTAACCAAAATTTCTAATTTGTACACTCTAAACCAAGCTGTAAAGTCTTCAAATGTAAAGCAGGAACAGAGTCACTGGTAAATTGAACGGCATTCTAAATTCGTACATTATGGAACTACCAAATGACTGGAGACACTTGAGCACTTTTAGATTCACTGGTTTTACACCTGTGCTCCATGGAGCCCTGGATCCTTAAAGCTCTGCAAGGATCAAGATATGAGAAAGCAGTGGCAAAGGGGTTGGGGGTTGAGGAGCTCTCCCTCATCCTATGCTCCCTTTCTCAACCAAAATAGGATCCCCTGATGTCAGACTTGACAGCTATACTACCTAAATTGGATTTCAATAAAAGCTAATCAACTTTCTGAAAAAAAATTAAGTTGCAAAATTTATTGGTATGGTTCAGCCCTCTCCTATCATAGAAACTTAACATGACTTGCCCACAGCCACACATTCTATTAGTGGCATAAGAATGCTGATGTTTGTCATTTTCTGGTGAGATTGGTAGGTAACAGTGTCTCTCCTTCCCAGCTTTGAGGAAGTGCTGCTGTGTACACATGCCAGGAAGCAATGGTGGGACAGCTGTCTTCCTGCCCTGTGCCCTAGCTCCTACAACTCAGTCATTTAGCACACTCAACTGATTGCTCAATTCTAAACTCTAGAGCAAACGATTCACACATATTCAGCATGGCAGAAATTTGGAAAGGATGCTTTAGAGGACGCCTTGTCCTCTAAAGACTTCTTGGCTCTTCTTTCAACAGCTTGCCCCTTGAGGTCTGGGCAGCATTTCCTACTCCACAGACCATATGCTAGAAGTCAGAGCTTCTTACTGGTAGTCCAGTTTTCTCCTGTCTGTACCACAGGGATGCTCTGTCAAGTCACTGGCTTTTCAACATGTGGTGCCCATAAAGATCAAAGCATTAGTCAATGGGAATATGTACTCTGTAGACATGTACTCTTTGCCAAGGCATTTAAGAATTCCCCTGGGCAACATATAAGGATTCACCATGTAACAGAAATCATTCCCTACCTTCTCCCATGGAAGGTGACATTACAATATTCAATGTACTTGGTGAACAAAATTATACCCCCAAATCACTGATTCATTGGTCATCATGTCACAATTAAAAGTTAAAGGCGTGTATGTCCATATATCTTCCTAATGTATAGCACATTGTAGATCTTCTAAACCTGCAAAGGAATGTACGTATCTACTGTAGGCATCTCATCAAGAAAACAGATTCTACTTGTATCTATTTACCTAGAGTTAAATTAAATAAAGGCTAAGCAAGTAGATTAAATATAATCAAGTAGGTAAATAAATATGCCAACAACAGAGCGATTTATCTCCCATGTATCTCTTTCTATGCCAGTCTACCACTTAACGGCTGTGTGGGGCTTTCCACCATGTGAGAGGCTCACCACTGGGGCCATTTTGTCTCAACAGCTAAGCGCATTTCCCATAACTCATGTTCACCCTATTTTCCCTAACTAAATGAGCATGGCCCGAAGAGATTGCAAGCAAACCTTGGCAGAGCGACACCATGAAGCAATGACACCATGCCAAAAGAGGCCTCCAGCCACTCTCGGCTCACTCCAAGCACAGATGTCTACCCTCAGATACCAAATACCTGAGGGCAGAGCCCAGCCTCTGCTTCCCATGTAAGAGGGTTATCCAGGACAGAGTCTGGCATGTGGCAGCCTTTACTGGAAGGAATTTGATTAATCATTCTCATTACCTTTCAATTCCATGCACCTGAGCTCATTCACCTTCTGCCCAGAATCGGCAGCGGGTGAATTGGAGCCACAAGAACATTCAAACTGACCACAAAGAACAGAAAGGTGAAGCTCTGCCCCAACCCTGCAGTGTGTTCTAGGCCAACGTGATCAAGCCAGCCTTGTAGCACCTCATGGAATCCCTCCATTATTGCACTGGGTCCAGGGAATAATAAATCCACACACACACAGGGAGTTCTGTTGTCTTAGAATTCTAGGAACAAATTGAAATCAAGAAGGGAGAATGCAGAGCTGGGTATGGTGGTGCAAGCCTATAATCGCAGCACCGTTGGAGGCAGAGACAGGCAGATCACTGTGAATTTGAGGCCAGCCAAGGCTACACAGAGTACACAGAGAAACCTTGTCTTGAAAAACAAAAAAATAAAAATTACAATCTACTCAGGACCCAGTTTCTCCTAACTAGGAAGTGAGAGTAGTTAAAGGGACCCATGCTAATAGGAAGTAGATAGCAAAGGTCTGCAACATTACAAAAAAACCCCACCGTATATGTATATGTCACCATATATGCATATATATATGTATATGTACATGTATATGTAACCATTTGACTCTTAAGTCCCTGACTTTTGTATATGTTGGACTCTTCCCAGGATTATCTTTAAACACAATATTTTTATAACAGCTTTAAATTTAGATCTACAAGGCTTAGTCTGGTGGCATTATTATTAAATAAATGCATTGATTAACTTCAATCTTCATATGCTTAGACTAGAAAAGTTCATCAAACACATAAGAAAACTACACCAGTAGCAAAAATCTTCCTTCTTCTTCCATCTGTTTTCATCCTGTTCCAAAGCTGTTCTGGGGTATCTCTGCCCATAAGTCTACAAAACCTCTCTCTTACCTAAGTGTCTCCAACTTTCTAAATCATCTCTCTCTCCCTCCCTGTTTCCTCTTTATACTTTGTTATAGATCAGACAGAGAGTGCAAACTGATAGTGATGGCACCATATGTAAACACATATTCTTATCAGCTAACTGTGAGGTTCTTTTAAATTAAATCTTCAGGTTGAATTAATTACACACTTACATATAACTTAGATGTTGTAAAAATACAGTGAAATCTTAAGCATCCTTTGTGTAGTTTTCTTCCAAAGTAATGCCTTTTTGAGAATGTATTTTATTGTTTATTTATGTGTACTGAAGAGAGTATCAGATCCCCTAGAGCTGGAGTTATATGGGGTTGTGGGTAGCCTAACACAGGTGCTGGGAACCGACTAGGGTCTTCAGGAAGTGCAGATTCATGCTTACCCAATAAGCCATCTCTCTGGCTCAAAAGCAATGTCTTGTAAAAAATGTAATTCTTATTCACAATCAGAAATTGATACCTAAGGCACAAAGATGCAGGACACTTCCATAGGAAGCATACTTCAAGTTGACCTCTATGCTATCACCCATTTCTTTCTTCACAGCTCTGACTAGTGAAAACCACAAATCTGCTCACTATTCTATAGCTATTTTTTTTCTGTCCAAGTAATATTACATAGATTGGAAGTAATGCTATGCACTTGCGAGGTGGAAATAGGATCAAAATGAGATCAAGATCAAAGCACAAACATGCAAACACACATAGGGAAAAGTAGGATGAAGTTACACAATATGTAAACTTTAACGAGTGTTTCCTCACTCAGTGTAGTTTGCTGGAGATGTCATCCAGGTTACTCTCTATGCCAGGAACTTGATCCTTGGTAATTAGTGGGAAGTATCCCATGGTATTGATTTTTTAAACCATTCAGTAAACCTGGGTTATCTTTGGTTAGAGGATATCATAATAAAATTGCCCACAGACAAATATAAGCAGGATTCTGTGCAAGCTACCATCTTCTTGGTCATTGCAAAAAATGGCCAAACTGGAACTGGGGTGTGGGGGCTCATATGGGTGTCCAAGTTGCTTTTGAGATAGCCAGATTCTTCATACCATTTTACATTGCCGTCAGCAATGTGTGAGTGATCCAGCTTCTCTATATCATGACAAACACTGGAAAACTGTAATAGTCTTTTATTACACTGACCCTGGTGCATGGATGTTGATGCTTTCTGCAAATAGATATTTTCCTTATTCTTATGATAATGTTGGGCATCATTTTCGTGCTTATCTACTGCCCTTCTACCCCTTTCATCAAAATATATTTTCATGTGTTTTGACTATTTGAATAATCATCTGTTATGCTTTTTTTTCGGTTCTTATTTAATTTTACATTGTTTGGAATGTTCCTTATATACTACACATATCTACCCTTTGTTTAATATTGTAAACTGACTTCCACTCCGTAGTTCATCCCCTTAAGAAGATTTCTCATAGGAAAATAAAAAGGTTTCAATTTTAATAAAGTCTAATTTATTCGTTGTTCCTCTTAGGGACTGAACTTTGGTGTTAAATCTATTTAGTATATTTGGAAGGTGTTCTTATTAAGTTGAGCAAGTCCCCTCTTATTCTTTTCTAAGATTTGTTATGAATAAATGTTGAATTCTGTCAACTACTCTTTCCACATCAATTCCATTTCAATTTATATAGCTGCGTTTAATTTTTTCCCGAGTCTGTAAATTTAATATTAAGCCAGATTTGCAGTCCGCTTACCACACCTTCCATTTTTGAGGGTGTCTATTTCTATTTACACATTGTTGAATTTGCCAACCTTTTGTTAGATTCTATGTCACACACATGAGGATGTTAGGATCCAGTTTTCCTTTTCTTTCTTTTTGTGTTATTGTTCTTTGGTTTTGGTAATATTAACTTCATAAAATAGAACCATAAGTTATCCCTCTATTTCAGTTTCCTAGAATTGATATTAATGCTTCTCTTTGGTAGAGTTCTCTGATACAATCAATCATCTAAGCCTGGGGACTTCTTTTTGAGAAGTCTGTAAATTATCAATTCAATCTCCTTAACAGTTGTGTGACTTACACTGCCTCTCATATTGGCCACGTTGTGGCAGATTGTATTTCTCAGGAATTGGTCTGTCTCTTCTAAGTGTAGGACTCTTTTGTAGCATTCCTTTATTACCTTGAGTCTATGTAATCTACAATAATATCCTCTATTTCATCTTTCACATCGGGAATTGGTCTTTTCTTTTTTTAGCTGAAGTTTGTCAATTGTGTTGACATTCAAAAGGAGCATTCATTTCTTTGTTTCACTATTTCCTATATTATTTTTCTACTTACAATTTCATTGTTGTTCCTTATTCTTTCCCCCTTTTTGCTTTAGATTCGTTTTGCTCTTGTTTTCTAGGCTTGTGAAGTGTGACTTTATACTATGAGCTGGAGAGAGTTCTCATTATTTGAACTTGATTATGTAAATATTCTCAGCATTTCTTTGGCTGAGTTCCAAAAAACAAAATTGGTAAATTGTATTTTTATTTCCATTCATCTTAATATATTACTTGGTTTCATTAAAATCCTTCTGTGACTTATGGGTGATTAGCTGATAAACAGTTGGACAATTTCCTACTATCTGTTACTTATTTTTAGTATGGGTCCATTTGGGCTAATAAACACATTATTTGTGATTTCAATTATTTTATAAAAATTTTATTACCCAGGATAAAGTTCATCTTGGCATATGTTCCAGGGAACCAAGGGGTAAAATGTAATCTGCTGCTGTTGGGTGAAGTGTTCTATGAATGTCAATCAACCCCTGTTAGATGATGATATTATAGTGTTCTTCCATCTTGCAATTGTCAGAATCATACCCCTTTCTGCTTTACCAAAATTTATACACCAAAGCCTTAACCCTCAATGTTACCACATTTGTAAATAATGTATTTATTGAAGCACTTAAAGTTAAATTAGGTCGTGGAGTAGGAGACTCATAAAATAAGACTCATGTCTTTATACAAAGGATGGAAGACCAGGCAAGGTGTACATGCACACAGAAAAGCAATGTGAGGAGACTGTGAGTCATAGAGCAACTTTCTGAAAGCTAAAGAAAGAAATCTCAGGAGAAACTGCACCTCTGATATCTAGCCATGCACTTCCATCTTCCAGAACAGGACCAAACAAATTTATGTTGTTTGACCCGTCCATTTTCTGGGTTTTGTCATGGCAGCCCAGGTGATTATTACATATGTTTTTGAAGATTTCCTGTTTTGGTGTTCTACTAGTTGTTGAGAGGGATGTGAAGCTCCCAACTGTATATGCGGATTTTTCTATTTCTCCTTTCAATGTGTCAGTCTTTGCATCCCATGTTTTTGTGACAGAGGCTCACCAGAATCCCAGATTATCCCAGTACTCCCTGTGTAGTCCAGATTATTCTTAAACTCACAGTCTTCTTGCCTCAGGTGCATTACTATTGAATATCACAAATTTAAGCCACCACACCTGGCTTGTGTCATATGGTTTTTAAACTCTGTTGTTCTGAGCACATATATTCATCATTATTAGGTTCTCTTGGTGCAGTAACTGTTATCATTGAATGATGTCACTCTCTGTGATAATAGCCATTGCATTGAGATATAATTGATTTGATATCATGGCTACTCCTACTATATTTGATATATAGAAGGATAGATGATTTATACCATGTTGGTGTGGCAAACTACTGATAAAAGCAAAGTATGTAAGGTCATAGTGGGTTATTTTAGCTCACAGTTCCAGGGTATAGTCTATCATGGAGGAGAAGCCTGAAGTAGCTAGTCACATCACATCAGGAGAAAAGAAAAAATAAATAAAAAGCTGGATGGATGTTAATGTTCATCTTGCTTTCTCCTTTTTTGTCAATCCAGGACTCCCAGCCCATGGATGCTGTCCATGTTTAAGGCAGGCTATCCCACATCAATTAAGCTAATAAAAACTCCCTCAAAGATAAGCCCAGAAGTTTATTTCTAAAGCTCATCAAGTTAACAATCAAAATTACTTTATTTGAGGTAGTATCAGCAAGGTTTCTTTACCTTCACTTTCCTTTTATGTTACTTACATAAATATTGGATGGTATGTGGCTAGGTCATGTTTTTAATTCACCCTGCAAATTTTTATCATTTAATTTGTATGTTTAGATAAGTTACATAAAAGATAATCATTAATATTTAAAAGCTTAACTCTGCACTTTATTTTTCCTGTTTTTTTTTCCTGCTTTCTCTCTCTGTTGACTCTTGGATAATTTTTAGAATTCTATTTTAAGGTATCCGTCATGCTTTTAGCTATACTTCTGTATATCATTATTGACAATTTTTAACAATTTCTTTAGCTATTATTACATCATATATCTGTAACTTAATGTGCATAAGTATAGCTAAAAAGTATGGTGGACTTAATGCTTTACCCAAATATTAAAGCACATCTTAACCTTCATCAGAGAAACTTCTCCTTGCAGTAAACACACACACACACAACTGGACAACATACATGAAAAAGATGCTATGGAGTTCTTGGTCCTAAATTCAGCATATATACCATAGCCCTTCTTCCACTCTCAAGGATCCTCATAGAAAAGGGGGCATTGGAGGATTTAGGGGTAGTTGATAACACCAAGGAGATATATTTCCAGACATAACAAGATAGTCACACATACAAACTCACAGTGAGTGCAATAATATGCACAAGACCTCTGCAAGGGAAAGCCGGACAAAATCCCAGCAGGGAGCAAGAGTACGGGCAGAATATCTCATGACTGAGGGGACACTGGCATTTGATAACTGCTAGGAGATGGAGATTCAGTGTTCTTTGATGATATGACCCCTGGCAGGTCAACCATATGCTAGAGCAGGGTTCACTCCAAAGGCTAGCTGGGCAACACAAACTGGATTCCAAAACGAGGGAAAAAAAGAAACAGGGAAAGAAGGAAGGAAGGTGGGAAAGAAGGAAAACAGAGAGAGGGAGGAACAGAGAGTTGGGGACAGAAAAGTAAAAGCAGCATTACCTGGAACATTTTTGTCTGAGTCCATTGATGCTTCAGCTTCCTTGGCTCCCAATGTGAACACTTGAGGTAAAACAAATTCTCAAGAATTATCTTGAGTCCTAAGATCCTAAAGCTAGCTGGTTTCTCTCCTTTTCCTCCCCCCTCATCTTGATCCATTTTTTATGATAAAAATAAATGCCCAAGGCTGGGCTCCTTTGTTTATTTTTTTTAAATCAGCATACAAATGGGTTCCATCTTGCCATTTTAATACCTACTTTGTTTTTGTTGCTTCTCCTTTTCTACCCCCTTCCCCATCCCCATATACCTGCCTGATGGTTCTCTTCCTCTCTCTAGGAGCCCCACGTCTGCTTTCATGTCACATGTACTCTATTGACCTCTGTTCTTTTTTTCCCCTGCCCTCTCCCTTAAGTCTTCCTTTTACCATTCATGATCCTCCATATCTCCCACATACATAACAATTAAATTTTGTCATCTGCATATAAGCAAAGAGCATGCAGTATTTGTCTGGGTTATGACATTTAACATAATTTCCAATTTCCTGTAAATGTTCTGACTTTACTTTTCCTAACAGATGAATACAATTGCACTGTGTGTATTTACCACGTTTTCTTTATTCACTGTGTAATTAGATAGAAGTCTAGGCTGTTTCTGTTTCTTAATTGTTGAGTGTAGTGTATCAATAAACTGGATATACAAGTGTTTCTGTGATAGTTTGAGTCTTTGGGTATATACGCAAGGGTGGAATAGCTGGGGTTGTATAGGAGAGGCTGGGTTATTTTTAAGGGAAGAGGTTTATTTTTGTCCATAATTCTGGAATTCCAATAGTCCAGCATTGACATCACCTCCTCCTCCGGTGAGGGTCCCCGTAGTTTTGGAAATGCACATACAAAGACGGATATGAAAAAGGGGGCAGCTACTTTATAACAACAAAATCTTAAAATAATTACCCCACCCTTAGAAGAATTATATTAATCCTTTCACAAGGGCCCCAAACATCTCTTAGAGAGTCCACCATCAGCATTTCAATAAAAGGTGAGATTTTTCAGGTTCAAATCACATCTAAACCTTTGAGAGTCTTCTTATATTTTACATATAATGTCAAGAGGCTTTAGTTGTACTTAATGATACAATGGAGACAAGAGTATCTAGCCCGTCTTCCTGCAAGTGGGAGTTCCTCTGACAGTGTTTTTAAAATTGGGGGGGGAGGGAATCTCACGTAAAAACCGGAACTGTTTCTATTCTTGAAAAAGTCAGACATATGGTGATTCTGGGTCGGCATTATGCATTCAAACAGCCTGCTCCAGCTGAGTAGGAACTGACCTCTTTAGATGGGGCACGCCACAATTAGAGCTTTATTGTATTATTTCCAACTCGGAATCAGTCACTGATCTTGCCCCTCATATCTACAGGGACTTTAGTTTGAAACTCAGATAATTTCTTCCTAACTGAGCATACTCATTTACTTCCAGTTACTTCGTATTTTCTCTCCCTCCCTTCCTCTCCCTCTCACCAACTCTTTTAATTACATATCACTAATGTCTAAAGAACTGATCTGGTAGATAAGGAGAATTTGTGTACATACGCAAATATGTGTGTGAACATGATTACACGTAGTGTGCATGTATGTGCTTATGTGTGTGTTCAGAAATATCTTACCCAATTGCTCTGCCCTATTGAAATAGCTCTCTTTCATTGTTATTGTTTTTTCTTTACTATATTTTTCTCTTACACCACTCAACAGTATATTAAAATACATTATGTATTCACATGTTTACTTGCTGACTCTTTAAACCTGGAGTTTGTTATCTTATTCACCATTGTAGCCTCACTTCCCTGCATATAAATAGAAATTTAACAAGTTTGTAATAAGCAGATGAATCATGTCCTGAAGCATCTTAATGACAACTCTGGCAAACTAGAAATTGCCCAGAATATAATGGTGAAAATCTACAGCCATGGGTAAGTTAGCTGCTGAGGATTCTGGGAAGTGGAGATTCTGGTGAGAAGATCACTGTCTTCAAGGATTTAAAGGTTTGTTTATTGGAGGAGTAAAAATATAAATAACTATGGTCCACATTTTTCTGTATGATACTCTTAGAGTCAATTTGCTGAGATAAATTTGTCCTCCATGTAATAATAGCTTTCTAACAGCTAAAAACATACTCCAATAGTGAAATGCACTGTGCTTCCAGGACCTGAGAGTAGTTAAGACCACATAACCATCTAAGAGTCAGCTGTAACAGAAGTCACCCCTTTTGGAGTTTCTTCCAAAATCCTCTTCCCCCTATGGTGTTAATACATCTTTAGTGAGACAGAGCTGGGATTTCACTACTCACAGGTGCAGAGGCACCACCGAGAGTTGGGCTGAGGTCACTGTTCAGCTTAGGGTTAGGCATATGGGGTTCTCAACAAGTTTATCTAACACAACAGGCTTATCTATCAAAAGTCTAAGTCCCTGTTAATGTGAAATGAGAAATAGCTCATTCATCCTTAATGGTATCCTAGAGCTGCAACTAACGGCCAATTAGTTTTCTTTGGAAGCCAGGCTAGGAAGCCGTTTACCCTTAATACCATTATTTACCTATAGCCTTTGAGGGTTGCACGAACAGTATACTGCCTCACATGAACGGTGACTTTACTGGGGTAACAACAACAGTTGGTAGCGATGTGATTCCAGAACAAATCTTAGTAGTAAAATAGCATAACATCGCACTAGTCTTACCACTTTTCCAACAAATTATATCTTTTGAGTAAGATGGGTTTTTTATAATAAGTAAGAACTGAGTCACGGAGCTTATTTTTAGAAATACATGACTTGACGGGATTGGAGGACTACAGACTTTCTGATAGAATTCAGTAAATTCTCACAAACGCACTTATCGGGAATTACTGGAGCTTTTGTCTTCTAAGCAGCAGACAGCTTCACACCTCCATCACACTCACTCCCGTCTTTCTTCCCCTCTCTCGCTATTCTCAGCAGGCCTTGGCTCTACGACAGATCCCCAATTGGAAGGACAGTATAGAATTTAGATACAGACTCCTTTCAGACCAAAGCCACTTGGTAACACACGTGTGGCTCAACTCATGGAACTTCAGAACTTGTTTCTCGAACCTGGTCCGTGATCAGGGAGGTCAGGCCTCTATATCTAATATTTATGAAATTCATTAATGATTAGTTCTCCTCATTCTAGTGTAACTAAACATATATGTAGGAAGCAATGAGATCTACTAGAAATCTATTCTTAGCCCCTCATATTGGCATACAATTCAAACTGTAAAACTTATGTTTTAAGTTTAATTTGATCTCATTTTCTGTTTAAGACAGGATCTCATACTGTGTAGCTGAAGCTAGGTTTGAACTTCAAACTTAAGATTCTGCTGCCTCAGCTTTCTTGGTGGGATTACAGACATGTATAACCAATACCTGGCTTCAACTTTGAGTGTGCATGTGTGTGCTTGTGTGTTCTCCCTATGTACCCTTGCTGGCCAGGAATTCATTATATAGACCAAACTGGCATGTGCTAAGATTACAGGTGTGTGATACCATATACCCAGCTCAACAATTTTTAAGAAAGTCACAAAAGTTTAATACCCACATACTTACTACCAAACAAAATCACATACTTAAAGGTGATATTTCTAAAAGAATATGACAAATAATATCCTGAAGTTATCAGTCTCCTTCAGATTCAAGGTAAAAGCATATTACACACTTGTCATTTTTTTCCTCCCATGGTGATAATATGGTAAACATGGTGATGACTTCTCCTCTCCTTATAAATTCCATTTCACTGGTCCGTCATCCATGAGTGGCTCCATCTCATTTCCCTGTGGTACTAACAATCCTAGTCCTGCCTTGTCTTTTCATCACACTACTGACTTCTCTCCTTCTCACTCTACACACCCAACAATCCTTTATTTGCTTCCAGATCATAATACCGGGAGAAGAGACACTTTAATCTCTGTTCCATCAGAAGATCTGAGCAGCCACAGAGATAATATAGCCTCTACGAAATGCTATAATGTGTGGGTGCCAAGGAAAGGACATAGCCCTACATGGGCACATTCCAGTTTCCAGATCTCTGGTAGCTGTTGGCATATTTAAAACCCATCTGTGTCTCATGATGCTACGTCACACAGGCAGGATATTATCTCTTCATCTCAAAAGGAGGATGCTAATGGCCAAGGGAGAGAGTTTGGGGGCTGCTGCTGTAATATTAGCACCTGCTATAAGATGGCTATCTGAGGTGCTTCACTCCTGAGAAGTTGCCATAGCAACCTCCCTACCTCCCCACTCATGCTCCCTGTCTACTGACCATATCCCTCCTGTCTGATCACACATCTCAAGGAGAGCCTCACCTGCATGATGGAAAGATCTTTTTCACTTTGGACTCACCAATTGGGACTTCCCATGGTTAATATTTGAGAAACTTCAAATCTTAAGGTTTTAAACTACACAATGTTCTCTGCATGTTAAGACTAATCGTCAGTTTTAGACACCTTCTTTTCAAGAAGCCCATAGCCATAGGGGTTAGCATCATTATTTAATAAAGCCTGTGATGCATCAACCTGGATTTTGAACAAACATGCCAGATGAGCTTGATGTTCTTGTTGGAAATATCAAAGCAAGCAAGAGAGTAGAAGGAAGATAGAAGAATAACAGGTAAATACAAGCATTTGGGTAAGAAGGAAATTAAAACTCCAACAATGAGAAATGGGGTCACATGCAAAGACACGCTAAGAGTCTTCACATGCAAATGATACAATTTTCCTGTATAAGCTCAACTGACAAGCCCCATTGCATGTGGAAGCCCTTCAGTTTCTGTTACACATTCACTACAACCTCTGAGCCTTGTTTTCTTCATCTATAAAATAGGAACAATGTCTATGCCAAATCATTATGAGATGTGCAGAGTAAACTTCATCAGTTCCATTCCACCAGTGGATAAAATATGATGCAAACAAGACATATAAGTGGCTGGTCCACAAGCTTCAGATCTTCCAGAGAGAGAATTGGAGCCTAAAACCTGACTCCAAGTTCAGCATCTGACTCTCAGCATCAGTGCAGTCCAAAGCTAAGGGACTGATATATAATCCAAGCAAGAGTAGACCAGTGTTTGTTCTGGAACCCTGTCCCAGTTTAGAACTAAACCAGGAGTTCAGGGGGTTGGTATATGACCTGTTAGGGCTATACCCCAAGTCTTCCTTAGGACACCCTGAAACATCACAAATCCACTTTGAGAAATTTGGCAACCCACTTCAGTTCAATGTGATCTAAACCTAATCTAAGAATTTTTACATCTCCAATTTCTTCCATCTCATTTCACTAAGCAAAGTCTATACCTGACCCCTAACATCACACCCTCACTAAGAGACTTGAGACCACAGTGTTCCCTGCTGTGTACTTGGATAACTGCTGTGCTTTCTGCATTGTTTTTATGTACTCTCAAGTCCTCCCCCTTCCCCCTGCATAAAACGTGTTTTGGTTTGTGTATTCAATTATGAAACCTCCAAGCAAGCTTAATAGGATAAAGGATAAAGAAAACCTGTCTAATTTAGTAAGACTAAATAATGGCATTTTGAACATGGATTGTCATGCTTTCCTATGGCTAAAAGCCACAAAGCATTTCCTGGCAACCAGATTTTGGAACACCAGCTTCATTTGCCAGGAATGACTTTTAATTAACATATCAGCTGTCTGCAAAAGCAGGAAGTGTGTACAAGACCTTTCAACTCAACCCCCAGACTTGTGTTTAAAACTTGGTTGTAGAAATAAACGAAATATTTGCCTTTAAAGTGTTACAGTAAGTGCCCAACTTCTGCCCCCCTCCCAGCCTTGTTTACATTGTCAGTTTGTATTATCCAGATCTTGGCAGGAAGCCCATGAGGGACAAAAGTAAACCACAGCTTAGATAGGGAAAATCAAAATGAAATCAGAGCAACACTCAAGCCAGGAAGCTCCTATCCACAGTTACTCTCCATAAATGGTTGCTTCCTTCTTTCTTTTCTTTTCTTTTCTTTTCTTTTCTTTTTTTCTTTCTTTCTTTTTCCTTTCTTTTTCTCGTTCTTTTTTGCCCTAAAGTTCTTCCTGAAATTCTTCCTTCTCAAAATAACAGATAAAAACCCTTTTCCAAGACAGGTTATCTACTGAACCAAATCCTCATTCTTGTGGTTTCTTTTTCTCTTAGAGAAAAATAGACAAAAGCGCCTCAAACCCAAGTGAGCAGAGCTGCTGACTGATAAATGACAGCTGTCCATCTTGAGCTGTGAGCATGACTGCTATTACCACAGGATGAGGCCATGCTTCATGCCTTGAAAGATAGAGACTGACTGAATAATTAATCCTTAATGTTATTCAACCCATACCAGAGAAGGAAAGTTGCAGACTACCATATACTAGGAAAGAGCCAAATCATCTCTTTTTTGCATAATTTCATAAGTGTACCTGGCTCTAACAACTTCCCCAAAGCACAAAACTAACAGAAAAATTCTAGTTAGTATTCAGAGAATAGAAGTTCCCAGAAGATTTAATACAAAGGAGCTAAAATGGACAATCAAAGAACCTAGGAACTGAGAATCAGATCATGGCAAAAAAAAAATCCCATCAAATTGATTGTTGCTTAGAAAAAAAAAACTTTCTTTTTCTAAGGAAATCAACGTTCATACCAACCATGAATAGTTAAGTCTGTCTTTCTAAGCTTGAGACTGTTTAGGAAAAAAATCACACAGGAAGACACCAACATGATAAAAGCAGTTGTTTCCAAATGCAAGGGGATTGTAGGTGATTATCCCTTTTCTATAATTTTAATATTTTAAAAATATTGGCCTTAATTTTAAGTATATATGTTTTATGAAAGACATATTTAAATTAAAATAAAGTTAAGCCCAATAATAATTAGATAACCATGTAGGCGGCAAAAAGGAAAAGAAAGTTCAGTGAAATCTACCTTGGTTTTGGTGAATTATTTGCCCGGGGAACCTTCATGGACAAAGCCTCCATCCTTCCTAATAACTGTTATCTCATGACGTCATTGTCACTAATATCCATTGACTGGGAGATTACTGTGTAGTAGGGCACTGCACTAGGTACCATGTGTTTTATCATCTTTACATGGAAAGCACTGTAACTTCTCCTTACATAGAAGAAACTATCCCAAGACTTAAGTGGTTGCACCTTGTTGAGAAATCACATGGCAAATTCCTGACTGTGAAGACCCCTTTGGAAAGACATACTCGTTTGAATCCTCAGCTTTAAGCCATGTGGTTCAAAGCGAAATATTTCAAACATAACCCCTTGCTCTTTCCTCCATCCTTGCTTACTCCTGAACTCAACTGAACCTTTTTTTATTCAAGATACTTTCTCAAATATAACCATCCAAGCAGAAGAAACTTTTGTCTGTTTTGCTCATGGCTATATCCCCAAAGTGAAGAATGTCCCTGGCATACACTGCTTAGTAAACAATTGCTGGGATGATAAATAAAATTCTCTACATCGAAATCTAGCCCCCACCTTCTGAGCCCCCAAACCTTTATGAGCAAAATACGCTCTATAGATACCTCATCTTTCACTCAGATCAAAAATGACTATTATTCTCTAAATAAGTTTCCTTAGTCTAATAGACTCATAACTAGATATTCTCAGCTTCATCTGTAGACATGAATGAACTCTAGACTTAAGTTCAAGCCATCATAACGTTGTGGGAAACATCCTGTAAATATCTACACGTATTTACCTTATTCATCAACTGGGTATGTGACATAGGAAGTACATACAGCAAACCAGGGTCTATAAATGCCTGTCTTGGCTCAGCTGGACTACTCTGGCCACATGAATGATAACCAAGTCTTAATTCTGTTAAGCCTAGAGACCTTAGAGCCATTTCTTTTTTTAACATTTTTATTTTTTTATATTAATCACATGTTATGTACTTTGTATCCCAGCTGTAGCCCCCTCCCACATTCCCTCCCTATCCCTCCTTCCCTCCCTCATCTCCTCCTTGCCCCTTTCCAAGTCCATTGATAGGGGAGGACCTCCTCCCCTTCCGTCTAACTCTAGCTTATCAGGTCTCTTCAGGAATGGCTGCAATGTCCTCTTCTGTGGCCTAACAAGGCTGCTCCTCACTTGGGGGGAAGGGGGGAGGTCGAAGAGCCAGCCATTGAGTTCATGTCCAAAATAGTCCCTGTTCCTCTTACTAGGGTACCCACTTGGATATTGAGCTACCATTTGCTACATTCAAGCAGGGGTTCTAGGTTATAACCATACTTGGTCCTTGGTTGGAGAAACAGTCTCATAGAAGACCCCTGTGCTCTGATATATTTGGTCCTTGCAGAGCTCCTGTCCTCTCCAGGTCATACTAACTCCCCCTTCTTTCATATGATTCTCTGCACTCTACCAAAGGATTGGTTATGTTTCTTAATATTTGCTTTGATACACTACTAGGTAGAGTCTTTCTGAGGCCCTCTGTGGTAGGCTCTTATCCTACTTGTTTTCTCCTATATCCAATGTCCATCCCATTTGTCTTTCTAAGTGAGGATTAATCATCTTACCCCAGGTCCTCTTTCTTGTTTATCTTCTTTAGATGTATAGATTTCAGTATGTTTATCCTATCTGATAGGTCTATATAAGTGAATATATACCATGTGTGTCTTTCTGCTTTTGGGATACCTCACTCAGGTCCCACCATTTGCCGGCAAATCTCATGATTTCCTCATTTTTAATTGCTGAGTAGTATTCCATTCTTAAAACAGTTTCTCTTCCCAGATAATACACAGTCACAGTTTTTAAAATGTGTAAGTGCACATATACATACTGTTATGATTTGAACACGAATTGTTTTCCTAGAGGTATGTTGAGTGAGTGCTTTCCCCCAGCTGGTGGTACTATTTTGGAATGTTTTGGAAACTTTAGGATGTAGGCCCTTGGCAGAAGAAATGGCTTCTTAGGGATTTACCTTTGAAGGTTATACCTGTTCCCTGGCTACCTGTCTACCATGAGATGAGTAGCCTTCATCACATGCTGCCACCAGCTACCACACTGGTTTTCCTTACCAAAGACCCAGAATCATCAGAGACAAGGATTATGGACTAATGTCTCTGAAACTGGGAGAAAAATCAATCCTTCCACCTTTATATTGTTCTCTCAGGTATTTTAGTCACGGCTCTATAAAAGAAACCAATACACAAGCATCTCTCCACATGTAGCCTATTTCGTTTTTATCTTATGTAAGTCTCTACCATTTTGTTATTGTGTGATAAAATTATTGGCATTATCTTCTGGGAACAGAAACATTACAAAAGTTAGAGGTTCAAAAAGGTTTTGGATAGCCTGAGTTCCCTAGATATGACATGCAAAATGAGGCCATGAACTATCAATAATAGGTTTGCTTGAACAAGACCAGCAAAATGAGGATACCAGTTGACCATCTAATGAAGACAGGGGAAATTCTATATGGTCCCACCCTTGGATGGAGAGATGCAGGAGAACAACGGCTCTTGCAAGAGGAATAATCAGTAGTTGCCTTCAGGGACAAACTCTCAGTGAAGTTGTCCAGTCCCAAGTGATCAGCCCTGTTCACTGTCATATAGGATCAAAGCTCAGTGGGCTCAATAGGCTATATCTGCATGTGTGCATATATACATCTATGTATATACATACATACATATAATGATATTAATTTTTAAAAGAGACTATGAATTTGAGGGGGAAATGAGAAACTGGATGCAGGGAAGGAGTAATGTAGATACCATGCCCATGTATGAAATTTACTTCTATTAAATAATAATAATAATGGTACTATCTTCAACCAACAGTCTTTAAATGAGTTTACAGAAGCCATCTGTGAGTTCTTTTTGTGAAAGTTGGTTTTTAAAGAAAAAAAAAAGCACATCACATAATCCATAAATCCCCTTTAACCAGGCAAAACTGAAATGAGCTCAGTCTGCTGAGTGCAAGTGAAACCATAGAAGAAGCAACAGTAACTCTACCCTCCCTTCAGGGTACATGAAGCTGTAGGACACATAAGCTCACCTGCTATCAGATCATTTCAGTGAAGATATTAAAAGTATGTAAAACTAAGCTACAGAGCTTAGCATCATGCCTCCATGTGGCCCCCCATCATTGGCAGTGCTCACATTCTGGAGGTGCAGAGGTGAGCCAGATCCGAAGAGGTGCTGGGTCTGACAGACAGGCTGCCATCTGTGTGTTAAGAGAGGGTATCTGGAAACAGTCATGGTAGTGAGAACGTAACAGGCATGAGCTTTAGAGAGGCTCTACAGCATGGCCATAGTTCCCGACTCACAGCCACTTCCACCATAGTGCAATCTCTGAACTGCTCTGTGGTAGTTCACTGTACGGATGCCTCATAATTTATCATATCCTTTTTTTGCTGAGATAATTGCTAATATTTTTATAAGTAACACTGTGTTGAAAAAAAGATATACGTGAAAATATGTCAAACTTAATCTTTCCTTTTTCATGATAAAATAAATGATTGCTGATGAGCCTCGCAGAGTGAGCACACTCTGCTTGGAGAACAGCATTTGGCCGGTACTTTAGACATCCAAATCCTGTTGCTTTCAGGTTTTGAAGTCTAAGATCTGCCTCCCAGCTATGCATAGAGTCAGATGGCCAGTGTCACTGTTCCTGAACTCTCTTATAGTAGCTCCCACTCCATCCCCAGATCAGAATCCTCCCTCTTAGCATGGTTCCGTCTCTCTTTCGAGTGACATGAGTTATTAGCCAAGCTCCCTTTGATTTGTCCTCAAGCAAGTCATAAAGGAAATAAAACCCACTGTATCCTCTTAAGTAAGTGCATATGGCTAAAGAAGGTGACTGGCATAGTGTGATATGGTGACAAGTCCCCTGGGCTATGAGTTATAAAATCCAGGTTCTACCTGACTGCCTCTTCAATGAAGTCAGCCTAGTTCCGTGAATCTAAAAAGAAAAAGGAAAGAAAAGAAAAAAGGAATGATGGCTAAAGAAGAGGCAGAGGCTCCTTAGAGATCTGGTTTGAGTGGGTTGCATGTGAGGTCCAGAGAGGGAAACTTGAAGAATTAAAGCAGGGAGGTTCTCAAGAACAAGAACACTTTACTGGCTGCTGTCCTCTGTGAGCATCTTGAGGACAGTTTAGGATAACACAGGATAAGGAAAGCTCCAGAGGAATTTACAAGGGTTTACCACTGAGATCATCTCATAGGAGATATATAGAAAAGTTAGGCTCCCTTGGCATTTGGTGAGCTAAACTCTCCATAGACTCTCAAACCAGGCACAGAGGGCCTAGCCATGTGTTGCATGGTAAGGATTAGAGTGCAATTTTGAGGCGACTTTGTAAAGCTCTGGCATCGTGACTTGCTATCTGAGCAACAATCATCCCTTACTGTGACTCAGTTTTGCCATAAACAAAATAGAGATATTATAATTCGAACACGGGGTCACATTTTCGAGGATTTAATGAAATAGCAACCATGCCCCCCAAAAAACACTAGGAGTCAGCCTGTAATATAGTCTCAATAAATCGTTATCTTCTTTACCATCTTTGTCATTCACTCTTCTTGCCCTTGCTCAGAGATGTCTTTTAAAGAAAACAGAGAACACAGAGAAGACAGAGCTAACATTTGCCAAGTGCTTAAGAGTGAGGCTTGGCACACATCTTTTAACATCAGGAGTGCTTCATGATGGGTCCTGCAGAGTGGATGCTCACTTTTTATAAGACCCTGCCAAGAAATCACAGATGATGAGCAATAAAAACAAAGGAACAGTCTCCAGCCAGGATAGAGGAAGGGCAGCAAGTGGGCCTCTGGCAGCTTCCAGCAGAAATGACCTCACTGCCTCAAGGTCTAAATGAAATGAGTAGGTAGAGGGCAAACAGGAAAACCAGACATTACAGATTTGACAGAGAGCTATCACTTCTTTACCAACAAGCACAACTCATTTCTTACTAGTATAGATTCTTAGAATTCATCTACCCTTCCTCAAGCAAAAGCTGTGAACTCATACCTTGGCCAAGCAACCTGACTCTCCATATCTCTCATCCTCTGTTTTTGAAGAAAACACAAAGAGGCGTCACTACCCCTGCACAACAGTGCCTGGGATCAACATATCTTAGGAAAAGCAATGAGTTAACAACTACCTTGTACCCATGAACTACAACCCTAGGGCAAAGCCATAAAAATTGCTTCTGCGCCAAAGTTTTTATAAGATCATTTAAAACGATTCCATAGACAGCTGATTATAAGCACACCTCTCTACTGAACTATACAACCCCAAATTATTTCCTTCTTAATAAATAAGGCCACCTCAATCATAATGATATGAAGAGCCCCTGTTAAGAGCAGGTTGTATTAGAAATGTTTTCATTTATGCCCTTGAAAAAAAATGGCGCTACCCTTTCTTGGTAAAAAATGAGAGGCATTAATTATTCAATTAAACAAAGTAGTTGTTGACTTTTTAAAGGCACTAGGCATATTTTACACAAAGAACTTAATTCCTGCCTCTAAAAATAAAACTGTCAAAGACATAACCTGAAAGGTGGGAGAAGTGTTTTAAAGAGAGAAATCAGAAGAGAAAAAAAGCCATCATGAAACAAGAAGAAACTTGAGACTCTCCTTATGATTATCACTTGGCATTTGAAAAGTATCTTGATATGATTGGTTCCATAATATAAATTCTACCAGCTTCACAAATAAAGGCAGGCATTATAGGAAGTGGAGGTGAGAGCCATATCACATCCATAAAGGGGAACAGTTTCAAAATACACTTTAGACACTCAACTATGCTACTTCATCAAGTATTTAAAAGGTTCAAATGATTCCTGACTTTGCTACTGTTAATATAAATGCCTCAAGTCAAAAAATCTTGATATTGATTAATCTGTACCCCCCACACCCAATTCAATTTTTAAAAATCTACTAGTTCCTACAGGCTGAAGGGGCAGATGTGACAATGGCTATTTGCAAGATCAACATAGCACAAGAGATCTAGAGAAATTAACTGCAGGGGAGATGGCCCATTAAATCATCTGGTTCATCACCATCTCCTTCTTGGCCTTTTGCAGGATGTTCTCTTGCCATATATTTGAGCCACTTTATCCAAGTAAGTTGCATAGAGTTCATCAAACACGAAGGCTTGTCTCGAAAGAAACTAGTTTCATCCCCAGTTGCTAATATCGAGTCGCAAGCCTGATATATCTCCAAATGACTCTGAGGTTTAGAAAGTGTTGACAGCCAGTTCTGTACATCTTTAATGGTCTCATCCCTTCTCTAGCTTTGCGTGCTTTTTTTATTGGGATATTATAATTGACTCAGTATTACCAGCTTAGGAGTTATACCACAGATACCATAAATCCATGGGTCCAGTTAGCTGAGAAGCACAGGTAAAAACCGCTGCTGTGGGGAATCATTATTGCTGATGGATAGCCAATATATTTCTCAGGTGGACTGAGACACCTGAGGAAAAAACTGATTGAAATGATAGCTTTAAATGCAGAGGGGAAGGACAATGGTTTCAAGCAACTCATCAGGACCAATTAACCACACAGAGAGCTGGCAAAGACTTGAATTTCCTTGGCCAGTTATATTAAACGTAGTTTAGGAGAGAATAAACATTTAATATGAGTATTAAAAAAAGCAAACCTATATAATCTAATAGGCGTGTCTGTGGAACACTTAGTAGTACAGGAAGTGTTCTGGAGGCTTTATTATAAGTGTTGACTTATCCAAGTCTACCTCAACCCTGTGAGGTGAGGTGGATGCTATTATCCACCAGAAGGGTGAAGAAACGAAAGCAGCAGGTGGTGAATTACAGAGCTGGCATTGTGTCCAAGGTGGAGTGGTCCCAGGGCCCAGGCTCTGAATCATTACTCTCAACCATCTCTCAGTGGTGGGTAGCTTAGATACAAAGCAAACATCCGATGTGAAAGCTAAAGGTGGCATGAGTTTTACAAATGCTAAGATTCGGCTTTTTCAACAACTATCTACAGAGCCGCGGTCTTAAGCATTCACGTGTATAAGAATCGATAGAACTGATTTTTAAAACAATAAGGCCTTATCCCCGAGGAAATTCTGATGGGTAGATCTGAATTCTATGTGGAAATGGTGGGGTTCTATTTTTAACAAGTGCCAACAGTTGCTGAGTGTTGCCAGGTTCCTCTGTGGATGGGGAATGAGATAAAGCAATTTCAACTATTGGGAGGGGCCAGGGCACCTGGCAGAAAGACTTTTCAAGGATCTATGGAAGGAGCAATCAACCACAGTGTTGAGCAAGGGTCATGAGGACATGGAGGCAGCCAGGATCAACTACTCTCAAAGACAGCTTTTTGGAGAGGCGTAGTACTTTGAGGAAAGTTATTTTTAGCTAAAGAAAA
>CM053765.1:25463693-25486039 GCA_028658305.1 Pachyuromys duprasi
TCCAACCAAAGACCAAGTATGGTTATAACCTAGAACCCCTGCTTGTATGTAGCAAATGGTAGCTCAATATCCAAGTGGGTACGCCAGTAAGGGGAACAGGGACTATTTTGGACATGAACTCAATGGCTGGCTCTTTGACCTCACCGCCCCCGCCAAGGGAGGAGCAGCCTTGCTAGGCCACAGAAGAGAACAGTGCAGCCATTCCTGAAGAGACCTGATAAGCTAGAGTTAGACGGAAGGGGAGGAAGTCCTCCCCTATCAGTGGACATGGAAAGGGGCAGGGAAGAGATGAGGGAGGGAAGGGCGGATAGGGAGGGGGGAGGGGCTACAGCTGGGATACAAAGTATATAACTTGTGATTAATATAAAATAAAAATGTTAAAATTAAAAAAACAAAGGTCAGTGATAAAAAAAAAGAACTCTCTCAGGAACATATTGTCAAGGTCTCTTGAAAAGGAAAAAGAAACTACTGCCACAAGATGTAGCATCACTGAGACATTGTTCAAAGCCTCCAGACTATCTATGCTTCATTTGATTGACAAGTTGCTCCTCAAAGAACCATCAGCTGTCATACATGGAGTTTCTTCTTCTGTAGCAATGTTATTCTAGTCCAGTGGCTTTCCATCCTAGCTTCAGAACTGGCTCCATGATTTACAACCCTTAACACAGTATGAAAGCATGGAATCCTTGGTTGGGAAATTAAGAACTTTGACAGCAATGGTGGAGCATCTAAATGCATACCAATCTCACCGTTGCAGAGTGCTGCCAGGTTGCCTTCAAAACTGCCAATGTTCATCCCCTATCAGTGGACTTGGGGAGAGGTATGCATGGAGAAGGGAGAGGGAAGGTGGGATTGGGAGGGGAGGAGGGAGGGCGTTACAGGGGGGATACAAAATGAATAAACTGTAATGAATAAAAATTAAAATAAAAAATGTATACCAGATTTAAAAAAATGCCAGTGTTCAGGACACATCTGAGGCTACCTCAAACCAGGCTTTCTGAATGGAACGGTTAAGAAATATACACCAGACTGTTTTAAAGCTACACATTTATTCTTAAATAAAGCAAAGGCTGAGAACCACTGCCTAATTGTCATAGAGTATGACTTAATACTTGCTTCTCAAATTGTTTTCTTTAGTCAGTTCTATCTGGGAGCTAAAGTAATAGCTCAGGAAATCAAGAGCAATCATTATTCTTCAAGAGGACTTGAGTTCAGTTCCCAGCCCCCACATCAGGCAGCTCACAACCACCTAGCATTAGCCCAGAGCCCACCCTTCTGAAAAACAAAAACAAAAACAAAGCAATGCATAACACAAGGTCCTTCCACACAACCGTGCTCTTTGGACAAAAAGCCCAGCTTGAGCAGGAGAATCTGACCAACATCAAATCCATAGCTTCGGATTCACCCCAAGGGATGGGATCAAATAAAGATGAGAGTCCAAAAAAACGTAGGAGGGCAACAGACAGCCAGGTGCATAGCTACCCAGGGTTCTAAAAGAACACACACTGCCATAATGAAAAGAGGGATAAAAGACCTTCCCCCAAGAAAGACCTAAGTGTTCTGGGGCATCCCATCCTTTCACAGTAATCCTGAGGCAAGTAGTTGTGCAAGCCTGACAGAAACTACACAGACATCCATGAGTATTCTCTCAGTCTGAGAGCAAGAAAAGTTTTCCACTCTAATCCTAACCACAGCAGAGTAACAGCAAATGTTTTAAAAACTAATGTCATATTCTAGAAGCCTAGCCTCACCACACAGTAGCTATGTACCCATTCTGTGCCTCAGTTTCCTCACCAGAAACTACTCAAGAGATTGCTTTATGTACGGCACTTAGCTACCATCCTCATTCTCACTTCTACAGCAACTCTTTCCAAAGTACTTATGGCTCATTTTCTCCCCTTTTACTCCAAATGCACCAAGGTTTAAAGAGCTGGAGTGATTGGGTGCAGGTTCCACAGACTTAAATGAGTGGTGTCCAGGATCCAAACATGTTTTCAATTTAATATCCTCAAACCTCTCATCTGAACTAATTTCAAAGCCTTATTGAGCCCTTTCTAGTGTGGTATTTAGTGCAGCCATACTTTCCATTCTCAATAAGTCCAAGAAGTTGGGAAATATGCACAATGAGCACCCCATCCTTGTTAGCCATCATTGTTCTTATTAGCACAAGATTGGAGCTAACTTCAGAAAATTGGCATGCAAGTTGACCAAACCCACCACTCAACAACCATGAGCAAGGGTCAGGGGAAGTATGTCTTTTTAGTAAGCACGTTTGACTTCAGAAACCTACCTTCTTGAAGATGGAGATTCACCAGTATAGAAACAAAGCCAGGGACAGAAAGAGAGGGAACAATGATCTCCAAGTCTTCAACTGGCCCTCTTTTCCAAGAGAAGCTGTAAACCATCATGCCAAGCCCAGTTCATCTTTCATCATGGATACATATACTGACACAGGTCTGGGCCCTGGGTGACATCCCATTGGCAACCATGTTGAGAGTGTGCACCCAACCAATGGAGAAAATTTCATGACCAATCAGATGACATTAAATCACTGCACTTATTTTCTACCCAAGTGAATATCTCTTCCAGAAAGAAATCTGCCCTCTGGCACCAATTTCTTTCTTTTGCTGAGTGGTCTGGGGTAGGGGAATAAGAATTTTAAAACAACAATGAATTTGTGACAATTAAACTGGCACATAATGAAAGCCACAAATACATAATTACCATGTCCCACTTGGTATAATACACTCCAGAGTTGCCAAAAACTACCCACTGTGATAGCAGTTGCCCTTCTGTGGGCCCTTGGCTCAGCATCAGCATCTCAATGAGCCCAAGTTGACTGCCTGGAATGGTTGCCCTGGAAACAGGGTTCTGGCTGAGAAGGACAGTGATTACCTTGAGGAATAAGTTTCTCTTTGGAGGGAGGAGATTAGATGAATGAAAAAGTAGAGAATTTGGAGGGAGAGCCAGGGTCCACAGTGATATAGAAGTCACTGAATAACTGTGATCTCCAAGTTTTTGTTTTGTTTTGTTTCAGTCTAAAACAGAAGAAAGAAATAAAATTTGATCTTCTGAGGACTTTCATGGTGAAGCCTTGAGTTACACTACCTCCACTCTGACTTTCCCAACTTCTTCTCGAGAGACCTGAACTAGGGGTAAAGCAACTTAGAATCTAGAGCCTCGTTTCATAGTAATTGACAATCCCTAGATAAGTGATATCTAGATAAAATTAAGAGACTTAGAATTAAGGAGCTTTCTAAGGCTTGAAGGTATCATCATCTAAGACAAGGAAAGGACAACCTACCCCAGAGGGCAACATGAGAGACCATTTGTGTCAAGGAGTATTGTTTCTCTAGACATTTCCATCTGAAAAGTTCTCTTGAGCCTTCTGTATGTTGAAGAACTAAGGGAATATTTTGGAAAAGCTTCCTGTTTAAGGTTACCTTTAAAAAATGTTTAAGATCATCACAAGAACCTGGCCAACTTGCACCATAAATGGAACAACTCAAATGCAGGAGTTCTACTCTTGCCTAGGGCTCAGAGCAGCTGGACTGAGTTCCTTTATTTATTAAGTCTGTGTGGTCCTCAGAACATATCAAACCTCCTCATTAAATGTGCATTGTTAATCAGTGACTGATGCACTCTCTGGGAAGGAAGGAAAGGTCTCCCAATAGGAATGGTCAGTGGAAAGGCTCTGTGGCTGAAGGAATGAAGGAAGCAGACTCACAAGAGATCTTGAAAAGGTACCAACATGCTAGAGACCTGAAAGGAAGAGAGGACAATTGGAAGAACATGACAGGAAGATGCTTAATAATGCTTTCAAACATTGCAGCCAATTTTAGCAGCTTTGAAGAAAACGGAATGACAAGCAACTGGTGTTGTATGATTTTGCGTTCGGGTGCTTGTTGTTTGTAGGTATGAATGTACATGTGTGCACATACATGAGGAGCCAGATGAAAACCTTGGCTGTTACTCCCAGTTGTTATCCACTGTTTCTGAGGCAGGGCCTCTCACTTATTTTTACCTCACCAAGTAAGTCCAGGCTAGCTGGCCTGTGAGCCCCAGGGATCCTCCTAATTCCACATCTCCCTAGCCCCCACTTTTATCTTAGAAATTATTAGGAAGGGAGAAAAGATGGGAAGGATGCATTACAAATCACAAAGTTTTGTTTTGAAAACATTTATTTTGTTAAGATCATGAAAAAAAAATGAGGAGTTTATTGTCACCATCCAAGCAAAGAGATGGCTAATTTCCAGAAGGGAACACAGGCTCACGAATGCATGGTGGCTCCTGCCTTCCACCTGCTTCCTGTGCCCCCAGGCAATGTCTTTGAGTTGCTCTGCCTCCTCCCACCTTGCTTGGTGTAACAGCCAGGAACTATTAATGTCTCACTGGGAGAATGGATTCCCTGTGCTCCTTGGTAGCCACCACCTCTATTCTCTTACTCTAAACCAACATCTTATTCAATGAAGTAAAAGGCTACAACCATCCAAAGAGTTTTGTAGTCCTTATTCCTTCAGGGAGCACATAAACCTTCTTGTTAAATTTTATCACACAGCAATCATTCACAATAAAGAGGAAATGTTTAGCAAAAACATGCATCTTCTAGGCATGGTGAGACCAAAGGGAAAGACACTGGAATGCAAAGGGTAGTGGAAGCTCTCCTTAAAGAAGACAAAGATGCTCCTAGGGTTCTCCATCTGTCCAAAGCCATAAGCAACCAAGGACCATATTTTTAATTGTACAGAATACCAACCACCCATTGTGAGAGGGCAGAAAGAGGTATGTAAGACTTCTGTATTTTGGATCTCAGAAATGGAGGTTTGTCCCAGTGGATGGAGATGAGAAGGCAGGAAAGACTGGGGCAGCTTTGGGGGGCAAATGTCCCCTTGGCTTTCAAATAGAAAAGAGGAGTGTGACAACCACACATTTTTGATAGCTCTTGGACTACTGGTATAGTTCAACCATAGAGCTCTTGGCTAGTGTGTGCAAGATCCTGGGTCCAACCCCTGAGACCAAAACTAAATTAATACCTCTCCTATCAAAAGGCAAACTGCATGTGTCTTCAGAAGCTCCCCTTTGAGAAACTGTAGATGTCTCTAATGGAGGCTTGAGGGTTAAGCAGATATTTTGTTGATCTCATGTTTCCTGTTGGCTTAACTACTGGAGGACAACAAAAGAAATTAAAGCTATACTGTGGAGAGTCCCTAAGAAGTATACAGCAACCAGAAAGGAAGCAAGAAGACCTCCGAAATAATAGCTCAGGTCAATGAGAATAAAAGGAATTTTTAAGGGTCTGCTATTTAAATGAATTTTTTTATTCTTTGAAACTTTATTTAATCGGTTGTTTGATTGTTTTATTTGTTTTTAGAGAGTTCTAGCTGAAATACCATTCCTCGCCTTTCCCTGCTCAACCACTCCCAGATACCCTTCTCTCAAATCCCTCTCATGTAAGTCTCTTCTCTCAGACACCGAGGCTGTTTGATAATGCCCTAAAGGAATCGTATTATTTTGTACTTACCTAAAATTATACAAAATACATAGAAGAATATGTATACACAAACACAATTAAAACATGTGGGCTAACAACACCCCCCCCCACATACACACACAAGAACATGGGCTGGCAAAAGCCCCAGTACCAGGCGTGAGAAACCTACTTAAGAATAGTTGGTTAGGATAGTCCAAGAGACTCCAAAAAAAATAAAAAAATAAAAAGCACTGCTGTGGCCCTTAGTTGAGACTCAGAGGATGAGACTGGGCCCCTGTTGCTGAAGACCCTGTGTTCTTAGAACACAGACTCAGACCTGAAAGCCTCTTTCCTGAGGTGTATGTGTCTTTTTAGAGGAATGTAGACATGGAGTGAGATTTGCCTCTATATAAACTCTACAGTACATGCCAATTGCCTTTTCTGTCCAAAAGAATGGAGGTTTAGGGGTGTTATAGGTTTGTTTTTATCCCCTCAGTATTTCAGGCTATAGCTCCCCTGGGCCCTATCTCTGAGGATGTAGCAATTGCCTATATCCAAGGACCAACACCTCTGGAATTGCAATCTCTCCCCATAGCCCCAAATCCCTGTACCTTTCTATTCTCTCCAGGATACAGGAGAAATAAAAAGTAAAAGATCTTGTAGATTTTTCTCCCTCAAGTATCTTCCCTTTTAAGGGCTCGGGGGAAGGTATGGATTATAGAGCCCACCTAGAATTCCAGTGCCAAAGAAACAGAGGCACGCTGAGCCCTGGAGCTAGCCAACCTAGTCAAGTCAGTGAATGTCAGATTGAGGAAAAAGCATTCTGAGAAACAGTGTGGAGAGCCGTGAGGTGGCTAACTGGGTAAAGTACCAAGCCTGATGACTGAGTTTGATTGCCAGGACCCACACAGTGAAAGTTGTCCTTTGACTTCCTCGTGTGTGTCATGGCACACCCATACACATACACACCCCAAATAAACAAATGTCATAAATATTTTTAATTAAAAATAAGAACATGGAAAGTGGTTGAGAAAGATACCCAATGTTAACCTCTGGCCTACACATAAATGTACACCCAAACTAACATATGTACATATATGTATATGCCACAGACAGATACACACACATGTACATGTGTTTGCACACAAATATGCCATGTACATGTACTTATATACAACAGCCACATACAGTCTTTTTGCTTGTGTATCAATGTTTGTGTCTACCCAGAATTCGTATGTTGAAACTACCACCAGTACTAGCAGATTGAGTCTTTGGGTGTGATTAGGTCAGAAGAATAGACCTCATGAAGGGGATTAATAGCCTTGTAAGACAAGCTCCAAAGGGCTGTCTTCTTCTTCTATGTGAAGGCCCAGATAGAAGGTGCCATCTACAAGCCAGAAAGCAGAACTTTACCAAGCCCTGAGCCTGCTTTCTCCTAGATCTGAGACTTTGTAACCTCTAAGTATGTGAGAAAGAATTGTTCTCTGTAAGCCATCCAATTGGTGGTGATTTAGCATGACACCTGAACAGATTAGAACACTCCAGCCCTCAAGTAAGCAGTAGAATAAAAGTGAGTGGGAGGGGGATATAGAATCCTAGGTTCTGGTGTTTTCTTTACTGTCCCTAACACTGATCCTAGGCTAGCTACTGAGCTTCCTTCTGTCCCAGTTTCCTCCTCCACAAAACTAAAGGTCATGTTGGACAAGATTATATGGCAGAACAGCACAGTCTTTAGAGTCTCGAAATGTATACCATGGCAGGGCTCAGGATCAGCCCTCCATATCATGACTTTAAAGAAGAGTCCACATTGGCTAACTTGGGAACTTGTCTTGTTCACTGTGTTGACACGGACAGATTTTCAAGCAAGACAAGGGCTGGGTCATCACAGCCTCCTCAGAGGAGGAAGACATTGTCTAAATACAATGTGTACAGTTACATTCAGGGTTGCGCTGCCCAAACTTCCTCTCACTCTGAGCCTCCATCTCTGAGTTAAAGAAAGGTGATACCAGGCATCTACAGCTCTGCAGAGGATTTGTTGGAACAGCAGGTCCTCTGAGGGGCTGGTCCAGATGCCAACAGCATGCTCTGTGATGACATCTACGAATGAGATGACAGTGAATGAACACACATTCTCTCACTCTCTCCTACTCCTTCTCTCTGCCAAGTTAAAATCTCTTTTTCTCTCTAAAAAAGACTAGTGAGATACCTGGGAAGCCTTAGATTTTCTTTTTGTGCCCTAATTCCATACAAAGCCTGATCAGAGGGTAAATCCTCCAAGACCCTAGCAAAGAGACGAGGTTTCCCCAACACTAGACCATGGTTGCCTCAGACTCAGCTGCAACTCTCTTAAATTACTAATTGAGGGCACATAAAGTCTTGATAGCCACAGAGGTTGCCTTTGGAGTTAAAGTGATGCAGTTCTTATTTATTTATGTATGTATGTGCATATATGTTCATGTGCGTACAAACGTATGTGGGTGCATGTGCGTACATGTGTATATGGGGGCTAGAATACAAACATCTTCCTCAATCACTCTCCACATTTTTGGAGACAAGGTCTCTTAGCTTGATTTGGTAAGAGTGGCTAGCCAAATCAGGGATCCTCTGGTCTGCATCGACCCCTCTTCGGAGTTACGTTCTGCCATATCCAGCTGATTTACCTGAGTGCTGTGAGTCTAAACTCAGTTCCACATACTAGCGCAGCAATCACTTTACAGGCTTGAGCCATCTGCCCTACTCCAGGGATTTTAAAGACATTACTTTGGTGCTTACTCAGTGGGAACACACAGATAAATGAGCCAAAAGAGAATACCCTCAAAGAGCCGTGAGCCTACAGAAGAGCTGGGTGCATAAAAGAGGGTCTACTGTAAATCAGTGGACAAGGACTGCTAATAAATGTTGTGAGGCTATTGGCTATTAAGAGAGGAAAGTAAATAATAAGAAGCCTATTCTCTTCCCCTCACAACACCCACAAAACATATCCCTGCTATATTAGAAACCTTATGGTTAGAAGCAAAACTGTTTGGAGAAAATATGGGGCAGCGCATGCTATCTTTATGGTATCAAAATAGGAAAATATTTCTTAGACAAGGCATAAGAAAGCAGAACACACCGAGGGCCAAATTAATAAATTTTACAACTTCAAAATGTAAAAACTCTTTTCTGGGAAAACATACCATAAACAAAGCAAAAAGATAAGAGGAAAATGGTGAGAAAATATTATTCAGAAAAAATATTTTTCCAGAAAAAGTTTTGGTGTCTGTACTATAAAAGAACTCCAATGAGTTCCGGAAGTATGCTTACTGATCCAAAAGAGTCTGAGAGTGTCCCCCACAAGGAAATCTTAAGACAAGTACACATATGGATAATTACCCAATCTCTCTGGAAACTAAAGAATAGAAGGGGGAAAGCACTCACATCGAGGAAAAACTTTCAAGGCCTATAATAGGAAGTGCTAGAAAGGAAAGGGAGAGAAACTGTGTCCACTACTGGGAAGTTAAAACTGTTACTGCCATCCTGCTTTTGGCAGTGTGGAATGGATCTGAAATGCTGCGTTCCTAAAGACCCAATGTTCTGCTTCTAGTCTATGCCCAGAAGCACCTCCTGCATGTATAAGCTGAAGTGCCCAGCACCACTTACTATACAAAAGATCAAATGGGTAAAGTTGAGCTAAATGCACCAACAGCAAGAATAGTTTGCTGAAAAGCTATAGTGACAATTATTATAAAGTCTATGAATAATTAAATATAAAACTATGTAGGAAGCCTGGACTAGATTAATAAATACCAACTTCTTGACAACACCAGCGGGGAAGTGGGCAGAACAAAATGGAAATGTTTATTTGTAATCTTTAATTTTTATAACAAGAATAGATGTGTTATGCATAAAATGTACTGTAAATACTTCTTAGCTCTGGGAAGTGGGTTTTTAGGGGTTTACATTTCTCTGCAAGCTTTACCTCAGTTTCTCCATAATCACGAGAGGAAACAGGATGGTGCTCTCGCACCGAATGTTAGCATTCACAGGCTAAATACGCCTGCATTGTTTTCTCCGTCTCACCCCCTTAACGCAGACATTTATCCCTTCTCATATAGGTCATCACTAATCTCCCAGCCTCTAGCTCCTACCTCTTCAGTGTTTCCAGGGTGATTTTCCTGAATTATAGATCCTAAAATGTTGTTCGACAAAATGCAAATCTCTCTTAATATAAACCCTCCACATCCAGAATAAAACCTAAGCTCCTCCGAGTGGCAGAAAATCCGTCTGCAGTACCACCTTTGCATCCTTCTGTGGCCCTAAATACTCATCCCCCCCAACACACTCTGCTAGGTTCACACATGCCAGCTAGGAGCTCCAACTTCTTCATGAGTTTGGGGGACTTGGGGAAGGGCTCATTGTCATTTATTTTTTAATTTTTAAAATTAATTAATTTTTATTTGTTTTACATCCTGGTTGTAGCCCCATTCCTCCTCCCCTTCCAGTCCTACCCTTACTCCCTCCCTGCCCTTCCCCCCATCACCTCTTTCTCAAAAAGGGGAGCTCCCTTCCCCACCCACCCTAGCTCATCAAGTTGCATCAGGACTGAGCATGTCCTCTTCCTCTGTGGCCTGGCAAGGCAATCCCACCAGGGGGACGTGATCAAAAAACTGGCAAGTGAGTCTATGTCCAGTGCAGTACCCACTTCCCTTACTGGAGAACACACATGAAGCCTACCTTGTCTAAGGCAGGATACATACATCTCACATGGAAGAGGAGATAGAATAGACAGAGGTAGTGGCTGAAGAGAGGGAACAAGTTATGAGAGGGGGCACAGAGAGTTAAGATCATGGAGAACAGATTTTAACTCTGGGGAGAATGAAGACAAGAGGACAGAAGGCCTATTGAGAAAAAAGAAACTGAGGGTGAGGTATCTCTGTGACAAGCTGGAGACCTAAGTTAGATAGGACCCAGGGAGGATATGAGGGAGATTCAAGCAGGACTTCTAGTAGCACAGACCATAGAGACTGACTAGCCTCCTAGTTGAGGGAGGGGTACTCCAACCACCCATGAAAACTTCAACCCCAAATTTACCCTGCCTACAAGATGTGCAGGAATAAAGACAGAGTGAATAGAACAGCCCAGTCAATACCTGCTCTAACCAAAGACCCACCCTGCTGGAGAGTTCCAACCCCTGTTACTATGAATGATGTTCTGCTATGCTTGCAGACAGGAGCCTGACAGAGTTATCCTCTGAGAGACTCTACCCAGAACTACCTCAAAACAGATACTGAGACTCACAGTCAAACATTAGGCAATGCTTAGGGAGTCTGGTGGAAAAGTGGGAGGAAAGAGAAAAGGACCTGCAGATGACAGAAGCTCCACAAGGCGACCAACAAAGCCAATTAACCAGAGCCCAAAGGGTCTTGCTGAAGTATCAACCAAGGACCATTCAGGTACTGGACCTTGGTCTCCACAAAGATGCAGCAATTGGGGATATTTTTCCCTTGGGCTCAGGACTCATTCTCTGGCTCCCTTACCCCCCCCCCTCCGGGCTCTTTCAGTCCTCCCAAAGAGCCTGTATAGTCACCTCAGCAGGTGACACAGCAGGTTATCTGCCTTCCTCCTGGGAGACCTGGAGTCTCCAGTCATCAGGAGCCAAGACTCCTAAGATTCTTTCCCCTGTGCCTTAATTAGTGTACAATAACTTTCATCTGATTGCTATTAAAATATGCCTGCATATACAAATACCCACTGAGCAGACAACATCTTCTTAAGAGTAGTTTTTACTCACTCACTTGACAGTGAGTAGGAGTGGCATGAAGAACAACGCTCCAGTGTTAGCGTCACAAAGTAAGGGCAGGATAGAACCCTTGTCTTCTTCAAGAAGCTTACATTCCTGTTAGAGAGAAAATACTAGGCACAAAGAAGCCTGAAAGCTATAGCTAGTCAGTGTGTAATTGAAACATCAAGTAATGACCAATTCCAGCAGGATTCCCTAAAACCACTTGCAAAAAAAAATTGCATAGAAAAAAATGAATTAGAGAAAGAAATTGTGAAAGAAAAAAAAACAGAGAATCAGAAAGGGTCACAGAATGACTAATGCTTACTCCAAATTTCCCAGCTGATGTCATAATAAGAGTAGGCATTGGAGGCTGGAGCAGGTTCAAATCAGGAAAAGGTTCCCAATGGATGACTGACTGCTTGTCAAAATGCCCTGTATCCTAGGATTAATCATGTAGTGAGCAAGGGGGTTGGCAATGGTGGCAAGGTGTCTAGCCAGCCCCAGCCCTGATTTTGTGTTGGGGCTCTGCTGTTCAAATTAATATTCGTTAGCAGACAGAATGAGCTCGTTTCATGCATGTTCTAATTAGACAATGGAGATTATTATAAAACACCTGCAATGTTTGTAATCGTTTAAAATAATGAGAATCAATATTAGCTTCCAAAGTTACCATATGGTAAATGCTCATTCCAGGCATGTGGTCCCTGATAGGCCCTCAATGTTTCAAAACCGATCATTAACATTTTTTAATTTGCAAGAAGTTACTCTCGGCTAATGAATCGGCTGCCTTGCGTGCCCTCTGCACAGTGACAGCCTCTAAGTGATCATTTAATTATAACATGACCTTAGCGCCCACAGAAACAGGTGAGGTCTGCAACAAAGGACACCTTCAAAAGTCAAGCCAGTGTCGGCACCCTTAATGACTAGCCCTTCTCCGAGGCCTGACTTCTAAGCTTTCGAAGTAGCAATGATCACAGTATCCACTGTGCTTATGAAACAGCGTGTGGAGCCTCTCCTGGGTTCCAGGCTCAGGAGGTTTAAGGTACAGGCCTAATCTTCTGCATCTTAAACAGTTTTATTCTTGGATGATAAGAATGTTTGTCTGCCAACATCACCATGGCATGCATTGCCCTAGAAAAAGATGTCCAGCCATCTACCCTAAACACTTCCCCATCCCCCAAAACTGAATGGGGATGAAGTAAAAATTCCCTCATGTTCCCTTAGTAAATTGACAAGACACACATAGAGAGATGAGCAGTTAGGTTAACAGAGAGAGAGAGGGAGAGAGAGAGAGTGCTGAATTAGGCAATGCACTAAGCATGTCTACCTCTTGATTAATGTCCACCACAACCCTGTGTAAGGCAAGTTGAGGCTCAGGCTTTTCAATACTAGTGGATCAATGAACAAGGGGGTTTTATGCCTTCAAGGTTTAAGCTTCATCTATGTCAGGGCAGCATCCACATGATTTTTCTTTCATCCCAAACACAAACTACTACATTGTAAGGCCTCCCATGACCACTCTTGAAGCTAAGGAGGGAAAGCCACTTTAAGCAAAGCCTGGAGTTCATGCCTAGGCCAGCATTGACTCTGCTTCCCTATATATAGAGTGTGCAAGTCTTTCTGCTACTTTGCTGGCCTTATTCGGAGGTACTAGCTCATACCTCTGCATGGTGAATTTGAGCAGGAGTTTCCTGGGTATCTTGTTAAACCCAAGCCTCTGGATGTGACCTTTTCCAGTGATGCTGGAATGAATAGCCAGCTATGTGTCAGGGTCAAGGGAACACTTGCTCTCATAATAGGAAACATTGACTTTCCATGCCTAACACCAAGGATTGCTTCACCCCCAGTTTTTCTACAGTAATTTGGGGAGTTCCATGCAATAGCAGTCTCCCCAGTGTAAAACAGAAGTGACTCCTACCCCACCAGATCTTGAGACAAAGACAATAACGCAGAAACTACGTGGCACTGCCGTGTCTTCTCTCTCCTTCACAAACTCCTCTGCAATCTTGTCACCTCTCTTGTTATCTCTCTTCTCTGTTTTGGCCTCCCTCTCAACAGTGAGGACTATCAGTCTATTGTAACAGCACATACACAGCTGGACCATGGCGGGTCTCAAAACAGGATGGAGTCCCCCATGATTCTACATTAACCTGTTTCCATAGCCCCTGAAAGGCAGGCCTCAAAGAACTCAAATTTGGAGATGGAAACAGCAAACGGTCAGAGGGTAACTGGGGACAAAAGCAGGGTCGTGGGGAAGACGGCAGAGCTCTGTGGTGAGTCCGCTGGAAGAACCGAGTGTCTTGTACTCAGTTTGGAATTAGAATGATGAAGGAGCAGGGGAAAGACTGCGGGGCAGCACCAGGCGAGTAAGTAGTTCCCATGTCCCTTATCTCTATCCGGGGCTTTATTTACATTAAGGAGTAACTTGGCAAAGCACTCTGTGGGGTAACAAGCAGGACACATCTTGGCCCCGGGCACTGTGCCTAGAGGAATATTCAATATCAGAAGAAGAAAAACAGACAACTGAAAAAAAAATCATAGGCAGGATCTGTGTGTAAGGTTTTCTCACAGGCAAGTAAATGTACGAGCCCACCCACAGCCCCGGTGCTCTCTTCTCTTCCTGCTTTGATGCTTTGAAATACGTAGGGCTGTTGTTTGAAACTTTCACCAAGAAACACTGCCTGCTCCGGAAGCTGCAATCAGGGATTTGCACAGCCCCGGCATCCGTCACCAGGCTTGTAACTCAAAGCAATCCATAAACTTTTTCAAAATGCTGCAAGTGTAACTTCAGGGGTTAATAAGCCAGCTTTCTGAGCCTCTGCTTCTTCCCATTGATAACTTATTCCAACTGTAATTGCCCGTAATGTGAGCCCTCGATCACATTACTGCTCACGCCCCACGCAGTCTCCCACACCATCTATATCACCTCTGGCTGTCAGCAAAGTCTGCTGCCCTGAGTGCAAACGCGAGGCTGCTTTTCTTTTCACATCTAGTGGACCATCATCCTCTGCTCGCCCGCCATCCTCTTCACTGCCCTTACTGGGAGACACCACCAGTCCCCCGCTCGCTCAAAGGCAGGCATCTAGTCTCAAGGCTGTTCTTGCTCCAACCTCTGAGTGGTGGCATTGCAATTCATTGGTCAGGTTATGTGGTCGGGGAAGAGCTATCAGAGTCTGTGCCAGCGATGTAATAATAGTACCAGGCTCTGCTGCATAAAACAGGGTTCGGGCTGGATTTTAGATTTAAAAATTGGAAGGTGTCATCTCATCCCTTGCGAACGCTCTGTAGAAATGTGGGTAAGCTACACTACCTTCCATCAGCCTGTTTCCTCAACTGGAAAGTAGAGCCGTAAGAACTGGTTCCCGTTTCGTAGGAATTTGACCCCTGTGTCAAGGAGTCAATGAGATTATTTCTGAAGCTGCCGTTGACCCATACAGGGTCTAATAGCTACCTCCAATTTTTGTCAATGCCAACAGTAAGTGTTTGGAAAGGCTAGGGCAGGATAAGGGGACCTGGCAGACAGGTGGGTTAGAGGCTGTGGCCTATCTGCTAGGAGCAAATTAAAAGGTTCTTAGGATTGGTCCAATTGCTCAGTGCTGTGAAGATAGACACTTGGGTCTGGTAGCCCCAAGACAGGCAGAAACCACGGTCAAGACTGTACCAGAAACAGTTTTAAGAGGAATCATCAGAAAGTTATCCTTTCCCATAATCTTTGCTTCAAGGTCTCTGTGCATTTGTGCTTCCTGATCCTTCTAAGGTGGTACATGTCGCTTCTCCCTTTCCTGAGCATCACTTCCCCAAGGCTAGAACTGCACCCTGAACATGGTTTTGTTAAGTCTCAGCCCTGCCTTAACCTTATTTAAAAAAAACAACTCTGCAACAAGTGGCAAGAGTAGCTTTGCCCAGCAGGTACCTGAATAACCAAGGTAACCAAGAAGGGGGGGGGGGGGAGGAATCTCAGAGATTGCCAAGAGACCTCCCAGGCCCCCTATCATCTCCAAATCGGTTTCTCTTTATAACACATGAGGGAAACCGACAGGTTCTCTATGCCCTTTGAGGCTGGAAAATGGCAATAAAAAAAGAGGGGGGAGGAGAGGAAAAAAGAAAGCCTCTCTCTAAATCCTATCGTTGAACCTCTCAGCTTCTGCCATAGCCCCCTGGGAGCAACAAGTCCTTTGGGAAGAGGCAGGTGTGAGAAAATGCTCTTTTCAGCAGCTGTTACCACTTAACACAAATCATTTATTTCATCTTCTTAGCAAGCACAGAGTGTATCCAATCCCACCGACTGCTTCCTCAAAGCCTTCAGACTTAGCATTCCCTGGCAGAACTTCCTTCTGAACAAGATTGCCTTCCCTGTGCGATTTACATTAGCAGGGAGTCTGTTATTAGCTTGATATTTTATCTCTGACACTGTGAGAAATATTGCTGCCATAAACCCGGTGCCCTTAGTAAAAGCTGAACTACTTGGCAAAAGCTAATAAAGTGAGGAACAATGGGAGCAATTGGCTATGGATATCTAAGTAGCAACCGTGACAGCTGCCCCCCAAGTCCAAGCCGCAGGCACGTGCCCCCTCCATGCATGCACGCACAACCAGCCTCCTTTGTCACATGCCCTAAACACTCCCTTGATGCCCTTTCCTCTTATTTTAGTCTCCCAACACAATTCCCTGCAGTCCAATGGGCTCGTTCAGCTTTCCTAACAACTGGAGATCCCAGGCTTTAAAAGCCATGCTAGTATTGATCACACGGGGCCTCTCACACCCTAAACGCTGGACGAATAAACCAGAGAACAGCTAAGCGTTCTAATTCCCCCGGTCTAGATCAATCATGAAGGTCCTGGGAGTGCACCGATGTTTGGGAACCCATATTTGCAGCTAGCATCTCTGGAAGGTCCAAAGGAACCAAATTTCAATATATGTTATACCATGGTCCCCACCTATTAGAGGGACATACCCTTGTTCCAATATACCCCAGTAGGCACCTCAGAAAGGCTGAACCTATATGTGCTGAACATTCTTTTATACAAAAATGCATGACATAAGGATGTTTGGGTGATGACAGAGCACATATTGAGCAGTGGTTCTGTGAGACTATAGCAGAACTAAAAATATTCCTATTGCTAATGACACCAAGTATCAGGTTATGATGCAATATATTATCTGTGTGTGTGTGGTGACATCTGTTGAAAACAAGACTACCACACTACTACCCACATACAATTGTGACAATGTCATTATATACTTTAGGTGTATAGTAGACTTTCCTGTCCAGGTGTGCATTGGTAAAGCCTGTAATATTCCCACAATGCTGAAATCACCTAAAGATAACATTTAAATTTAGCTCCATCATTACGGGACCTATAATCAAATACGTATACCTAATAGAGTTTATCATTTGGGCACAGTAAGAGATGGACACAATAGCTAATACTAGAACATAACAGCAATAAGATGTTATAATGGGTTATTTAAATATTATTTCTGGAATTTCCTGTTCAATACCCTCAGATCTCAGTTAACTACCGTACTAGGTAGTAGAGAACACACTAAGGCAAACCTCAGATAAGGAAACTCCTGGCACAGCAGGTTCACAGACAGGGTGACAAGCGCTGCCCTATCTGCACTACCATCCAGTGAATAGATTTTACAAAAGAAGAAGCCTGGCTCAGTCACACTAAAGAACTGGTCTTTCAGGTGCCCCCCAAAATCTCCAGTCAAGGCAGCCATATAACAGCAGCATCTTCAGTGTATCAGTTGGTGTCTGTGTATGTGTCTCATGTGCAGGAAGAAGGGAGAGTGCTGGTTGGGATGCATTAATGAGCACGTGCTGTGACTGGGTGGATGCGCCCTAAGGAATTTTAATAAATCCACCATCTCCTTCTCTTTGTCCTGTCAGAGAATCCTAAACACAACTTGCTAGAGGTAAACACAGATACACTTGTCTATCCACTTTGATTGAGAGGCTCTGGTGTGTCCGGCGATAGGAGACATGAGCTCCCTAATTACATTCTGCTTGAAAACAATAAACATGGGCCTATGGGTAGACTGAGTCAGTGGTGTCTCTTTTTAACTAGTGCTTTCATTGTTTGTTGATGAGACAAGAAATATAGAGGCGTGGGAACTGCGGAGTGTTCTCGGTAATGAGACCGGAGCCATGAAATGATATGGTTCTGAGCACTGGACAGGGAGAGGGATTATCTGAGGAATTAGAAAACAACAATAATTATCAAATCTAGACCTGCTTTCCCAGTGATCTGGGATGAGGCCAGGTACAGACAAATTTCTGAGACCCCCCTAGAGGATTCTAACACTGCATCTAAAGCCAAGCACTGTGCCCAAGGGATTTATGGGGGGGGGGGGTTTAAAGGCATGTTCTCCACCTTCAGTGCAACTGTATTTCCTGCAGAGCTTCATGATATATTGATGCTGGGTTCCCATACGCAAACACACAGTTTAATTGGCCAGGGACATTTAAGTTTTCCCCAGGGGAGAGCAAACATGACTAGCAGGATGGTGTGTCATGCTTGTCTGTTGTCGCTGATTTAGACTGACTTTAAGCAAAAACTGCTTAGCTCTTAGCTTTCTTGTACATTGGTGGTAACCACGGGAGTAAGGCACCCACATTCTGAACCTTGGCTACCTCATGAGTCCATCTCCACAGAACTTGTTGAAGAGTTACATACCGTCATATGGAAGTACTATAAAGGACTGTATCTGCTAGATAAACATTGCTTATCTGGCTGATGGCTGTTCCCTTTCTTAACAACAACAACAACCATCAGTTTCTACAGTTAGATAAGAGAGTCCCCAAACCCATAATATTAAGATACAGTGTGCATAAATGAACTTTTGCATCGTCCTCCTGTTCGCTCACTACCTTTTGTAGGATTGTGGAATTGGAATATCCATCTGAGAGAAGAGAAAGCAAAGGCTCTGGCAATTCATTGTGTTTAGCTGACATAAGCATCACTCATGAAACGTAGGAAAATCTACCCAGGTTCTATCAAGATCCCAAGCTCTTTTCCTTCTACCAACAGTTCTCAGAGTGCAGCCTGCCAAAGACTGTTGGGGTGAAGTAGAGAAAGAGATGCGCAAATTTAATGTCCCTTCCTTTGTAAAAGCATATTGGTAAACAGACTCAAAGGAATGAAACACCTTATCAAAGATACTGAACAAGCATATGTTTTCTACTACATCAAAGTAGGGGACCAGAAAAGGCTCCTGAAGGAAGGCAGAACAAAACAAGCAAGGCTCTGGTTTCAGTGGCCTGTGAATAATTAAGACACCTGGCTCTTGAGAGTTTAAACTCTAACATACGAAGCCATGTAATTCTGGACAACAAAACAGTTTAATTATCTCCAAAATTGAGAAGATAACAGTACCTACCTCATATGATTGCTGTGGGAGCATGTAATAAGATAATGAATGTGAAACACAATTTACCTTGCATATATTAGCACCCAATAAATGTTAGCTGTTATGTATAATTATTATTGTTATTACTATCACCATCCAGACCGCTGGCAACACCAGCAAGCATCCACTGAGTACCTAATTAAGTGCAATGCCTGAAAACATGTCCATAACAAGCCCTTTCCTGGTCTCTATAGAAGGCAGGGCTGTACATTTATGTCACCTGCTGCCGTGAATGGCATGCATTTCTCAATTCAAATAAAATAAAATGGATATTCCTTTGAGACTCCTCTGACTGCCTTTGAGTTCTGTGAAAATGCGCTGTGTTGTCATCAAATCATTGCTGTGAAATTGATGGCTTGCAAGCTTACTCACCCCCCACCCCCACACTCTCTGTCCTGGTTCTGCACTGAAAGTCACACACCCTAGAAAAATCTTCCAACCCAGCAAACCACAACAGTTGCAAAAGCAACCTCTATTTCACATACCTGAATGCCTTGAGTTTGATGAGTATTTTAATTATCAGTACTGGCAAGCATACTTTCAGGGTGGTGGATATGGCAAGAAGCGACAGCTTTGCTACCCTAGGCATAAGCGCAAAAGATCTATCACCCAACTTTAAAGCCATGTTCCTTTCTATTCTGTCTCATGAAGTGATCCTAAATACATTTGTACTTGAGTGGAAAAGTTGTTTATTAATATAACAGGATCCATAGTTCACAGATGACTTTACATTTCAACAGAGCACCAAATATTAGCTGAAGAACTTGAGTAATTATGAGCAGACAGATTTGTATTTGCTGCCAAGAGATCTGGAGCAATCCTTTTTGAACTCTGAAAGTAATAGACTTCTATTATAAACCTGTGCTTCCTTGTGCCAGGGATTTTTTTTAATTAAGAAAAGAAAGCATGTTAGAATCACCCAGCTCAGAGTCAGCAAAGAAGGGCTCACTTCAGATTGAATCTTGTATGTTTGTATAAAAAAGTTTTATTAGAACACAGTCATGTTCTTTCTCTTACATATTGCCTGAGGATGCTTTCCTGATGTACCAGAATTAAGCTGTTACAAAAGAGCACATAAGGCCTAAGAGCTAAGGACCATCCTTATCTGGTCCTTTACAGATCTAGTTTCTTTTTCCTCAAAGTGTGACCCACGGACTCCAACACCTGGAAGCTTGCTAGGAAAAACAAAAACAAAAATGTATCTCAGGTCCTACCTCAAGTCATTTAAATAAGCCACACTTTTAGTAAGTCTCCAGGTCATCTATGTGCCAATAAAAATAGAAGAAGCATTGACATCAGGAGTTTTTTGCAATTATCCATATCTTGGATTCCAAGTTCCTTCCTTTAGTCTCTATCTATGCCCCATGGAAACGTTGTCCTTTGGAGACCCACTATTCCCAAGGTTGTGAGATTAAAAACAACAACAACAACAACAAATGGCCCATGTAAATTTGGATTTCTAATAAACAGCAAATATTTAGTGTAAATATGCAGCAAAGATGAAATTCAAATTTAATGTGGGGCCCTATATTTTCATTTGCCAAATACTGCAACCTGACTACAGGGAGAGTCTAGTACATTCTATACAGGCCAAGCAGAGAAAGAAGTGTTATACTTCCTATGAGCATTTGCCTACAAATATAGCTTCCAACATCTCCAATCCATCCGTGTACACAAATTACTCCTTCCATCAAGAAGTGTAGTCTATTTGGACAGAGCTTTGGGCTTACGTTGGCCAATGGGAACTAGTACATGGATACTAAACTGGTTTTAGCACTTGTAAAACCTGACAATTTCCATTTTAATTCTCATGAAACTCAACCACCGTTCAACAACCATAGAAGTCCAAGCTTTCCTGCTGGTTTAATGATCCATGAGAAAGACCCTGGAAGACTAAGGCGCTTATTCTGAAGTCACCATCAAGTCCTCAGGTCCCATCTGTTCATCTCTTCCCTTCTTTCCATTCATCCATCCATACATCCTTCCTTCTTTTCTCAATACTGGAAATTAAACTCAGTGTTTCTCTCTCTCTCTCTGTCTCTCTCTCTCTCTCTCTCTCTCTCTCTCTCTGTCTTTCTCTCTCTCTCTCTGTCTCTCTGTCTGTCTCTCTGTCTGTCTCTCTCTCTGTCTCTCTGTCTCTCTCTGTCTCTCTGTCTCTCTCTCTGTCTCTCTCTCTCTCTCTCTCTACATATATATGTGTGTGTGTGTGTGTGTGTGTGTGTGGTATGGTATATGTGTGTATACCACTTCTGTGCTGTGTACACATGTGGCATATATACACATACATGAATATGCATGTAGAGAACTGAGGTCTATATCCCTATCTTCCGCTATCACTCCCCACATCATTTTCCAGGTCAGTTTCTCTCACAGAACCTGAGCTCACTAATTTGGCAGGAATAGATGGCCATCAAGCTTCAAAGGTACCCCTGCCTCTGCTTCCCCAGTGCTGAGATTACAAACATGCACTGCCTGGCTGTCCACATGGGCACACCCTAGGAACCAGAATTCACACTTGTATAGCAAGCAGGTCCCTTAACCAGAGAGTCTGCTCTATTGAGAAGTGTTCTACCTCTGTGCTACATTCCCAAGCCTGCATTTTTAGAGACAAGAACTCACTAATTTGCCAAGACTAGCCATGAACTCACTCTGTAGCCTGGGCAGGCCTCGAATCCATGATCTTTCAGCCTCAACCCTCTGAATAACTGAGATTACAGGCCTGCACTTCCAGGCGTGGCTAAGTATCACCTATATGCTAGGTCAACGTACTCATGCAGTTTCTCCTTACATGGAAAATATTGCTGTGTCAACTCACAGAGTTTGAAGAAATATGTTGCTGTTAGCAATCCTTTGTTATACAGCAAAAATAACGAATATCTTTCACCTATTCCAAAGTAAACACCTATCTTGATTCCTAAGAGTCCCTTTCTCTAAAGCCATGTCTGGTCAAAGAAACATCTGTCTTCAGAGGTAGGCTGACCTGACCATCTTGGGAAGAGATGGCATTCTGGTTGCAGGGTGCTATCACATAGAACATAGCTCTCCTTTTCTAAGCTAATATTTCCAAGGCATTCTTTTTTTTTTTAGAGGCCTATAGAATCCACCCATCAGGTGATACCTGTTCCTTAAGTCAGGAAGAGCTGCCTTCTTTTTTTTAATTTATTTATTTTTATATCAATCACAGATTAGGTACTTTGCATCCCAGGCATAGCCTCCTTCCTCATTCCTTCCCACCCTCCCTCATTTCCTCCCTCCCTCATCTACTCCCCGCCCCCTCCAAGTCCACCTATAGGGGAGGACCTCCTCCCCTTCCATCCAACTCCAGCTCATCTTGTCTCCTCAGGGCTGGCTGCAATGTCCTCCCCTGGGATCTAGCCAGGCTGTTACTCCCTGGCATGTATGGGAGGGGGTCAAAGAGTCAGCCATCAAGTTCATGACTAAAACAGTCCCTGTTTCCCTTACTAGGGTCTTCAGTTTGACACTGAGATATCATGGGCCACATCTGAGCGGAGGTTCTAAGCCATATCCATATATGGTCCTTGGTTGGAGAAACTATCTTATATAAGACCCCTGTGCCCTGCTCAGTTTGGTCTTTGTGGAGCTCTTGTTCTCCCCAAGTCTTACCAACTTCCCCTATTTTTATTATTACTTCCTGCCCTCTGCCAAAGGCTTGATTGTGAGTCTTAATATCTGCTTTGAT
>CM053765.1:25486539-25533448 GCA_028658305.1 Pachyuromys duprasi
TACTTGAGCATCTTTTGGATATATGCCTAAGAGTGCTATAGCTGGGTCTTGAGGAATCACTATTCCTAATTGTCTAAGAAAGCGCCAAATTGATTTCCAAAGTGGTTGTACAAGTTTGCATTCCCACCAGCAATGGAGGAGGGTTCCTCTTTCTCCACAACCTCTCCAGCATGTGTTGTCACTAGAGTTTTTGATCTTAGCCATTCTGGTGGATGTAAGGTGAAATCTCAATTACTCCCTTTGGCCTCCATGAATTTAAGGTGCCAAAGCAGACAACTAACTGTCTTTGATTCTGAGTTCAACGGTAGAGTTTGAAATGTCTCCCCACTTCTTTTGGCTGTTCTGCTCTCTGTCAAAGGTCACTTCCTCTCACTGTATCTCCTTTTCTCTCGAAACCTCGTCTTTAGTAAGCATGCTCTGGAATGTGTAAGAGCAGCATGGCTGCATGAGGACACCTATCTCTACTTAGAATCCCAGCATCTGGTGAATTCACTGTAAGGGTCCATGCATATTCTGAACAGGGATCATTTGGAAGCTCCACACTAACAGCAATGTTAAAGGGCCAAGCCCTTTTTGTTTGTTTGTTTCTCATTTTTTTGTTTTGTTTTTTGAAACAGGGTCTCTCTGTGTAGCCTTGGCTGTCCTGGACTCACTTTGAGATCTCTCTACCTCTGCCTCCCTTAGTGCTGTGCCAACAGGCCTGGCTTGAACCAATCCCTTCTTAACCCATGAAGTTCCTTTGCAAACAACTAGCCACCCCATCCTGACACTACTTCTTTTCTTTCTTCGCATGCATGGCTAAAAGGATCCTGTCTAAGGTGGTATGGCTGAGATCTTCTTGCCCTCTTCCCAACCTTGTGACACCACAGTCAATGCTGTGTGTACATCTGCCCTCCAGGGTCCTGTATCTCACATTTTATTACCAATATCTGGGTCAGATGATAAAAAAAGCTAGACTTGGGAGGTACTTGGGGATAGACTTGTGTCTCATTCTGCTTGTTAGTTTTGAGACTTTGAACAAGATAATCAAACAAGTCTAAGTCTTAACTCTTAAGAAATTGTTTCCAACATGATAAAATCTATAAAAGACCTGGCACAGAGGGCTAGGCATCATGGTACCTGCCTGCAATCCAAGAACTCAGGGGACAGAGGCAGAGGATTGCTACAAACGTAAGGTAAGCCTTTTCTATGTATGAAATTTCAGGATTTAAGCTAACCAGTGCTACTGAACATGATTCTGCTTCAGAAAACAAAAAGTCACCATGCTTAGCATAGCATCTGTTAGGTTGTTAAGATTCCACAAGGAATACTTGCTTTTTCTTTCAAATTTCTTCAGTGAGGGAGTTACAAGGTTTTGTGAGACTGAGAACCCCGTAGACAAACTATTTAGTTGCCTTAAGGAGCTCTTGTTCAATGAGAAGATAAGCTCTTTTGTCCGCAGAGGACCACAGACTTCATGGGTCCACACTTCCTTCCTCACTGAGAGATGATATAACCTAGTGTAAGTCAATAACTAAGCCAGGAGCTCTAGACCTCAGGTTTAGCTTGATCCCCTCCACAACACTGGACAAGTCACTCAACCTGTACTTCCTCATCTCAAAAATCAGGGTGACTGACAATACTACTGAACCCCCTTTAAATCCTAAGTTTGAGATTTAGCCTAAAGGCACCAAAAGCTACATATTCTTGGGCCTGGATTCTGTTTCTGTATCATCATCATCATCATCATGCATTGATTTGTCTGTGTACTTCCATTGTAATATATTTATGTGGAAAATGCAACAAGTACTGTGTTATCCAGTAAGCCATTTGTTCTCCTCCACTAGGTATCGAGTAGGCTTAGTGTCAGGCAACTAAAGGGCCCACAGGAAAAAAGGGGCTTTACTTCCCTCCAGAAAATCCAAGGGGTAACCCCAAAGGTTTGGGTAGCTCTGTCCAGTAGACATTCCTGTGATAATGAAAATGTTCTACAGCTCTTCACTCTCCATGATACTAGCCAGTAGATATATACAGCTGTAGGGGCTTTAAAATGTGTGACTAGTGAGGCTACAGATACAGTTCAGTCAACAAAGTGTTTGCCTTGCAACCTCAAGGATCTCAGTTTCATTCCCAGAAGCGATACTTTAAAAAGTCAAATGTGGTGGTGTGCACTTGTGCTCCTATTGCTGAGGAGACAGAGATGAACAGATCCTTGGGGCTCTCTAGCCAGCCATATTAGCCTACTTGGAAAATTCCAGGCTACTGAGAGACTCTGTCTTTAAAAAAATAAATAAAAATTCCAAAAGAGTGGGCAGTGCCTAAGGAATAACAATTGGTGCTATCTTCTGGCCTCTACACATACGCACAAATACGAACATACACTCACACATGAATACATACACACAAAAAATGTGGCTAGTCATAGTGAGCAGCTGAATTTTAAATTTTACTTCATTAACATTATTATACTATAAACAGTGATACATGCATAGTGGCTACTATGTTGGATGATGGCACTTTAAGGGAAATGTTACAGAAAAGCAACTTAAAGGGCATTTCTGGTAGCTGTCACAAATATGTCCATGGACGACATTTACTCTGTTGGCTATGACTTATTTTCTGGGGACAAAAAGGTCTGAATCACTTCCACCAATAACAATCTAATCAACAAGGGGAAGAGAGGAATTCACAGTACCCATACCTCACTCCCTATCCATGCCTGGAAACCTTCCCAGCAGATACTCTGAAGTCACCAAGCATGATAAGAACCTAAGCTGGGCTAGGAGTGACTCTTAACAGTGAGTTTACCTACCTTCACACTTCACCACCCCCAAACCTTCCTTATCCACCTAGTCATTTCTGGATTTCTGAACAAAGGAATTAAAAATATCATGTCTAAAAAAAAAAAAAAAAAAACCCTGCATGCATAGTCTTCTGAAGACTCTAGAACTGTGCTTCTCAACCTTGGGAAGGCTGTGTGACCCTTTAATACAGTTAGTTCTTCCTGCTGTGGTGATGCCTAACCATAGAATTATTGCATTGCTGCATCATAATTGCAGTTTTGCTACTATTATGAATTGTAGTGCAGATATCTGTGTTTTCTGCTGTTCTTAGGCAACTCGTGTGAAAGGACCATTCAACTCACCAAAGGGGCCACAACCCAGAAGTTGAGAACCACTGCTCTGGGAATATATAAAAAACAGGATTGTGAAAGAATTAAATTTTATTTAAAATGCAATTGCTTAGAGAAAATCTCCAATATTATATCACCTAAACAGGATTAAGGTCTCTTCGAGATCCACAAAGAATTCTATTGAGAGACACATAGACACAATGTCTTGGCTTCTGCCTCACAGTGTACACAGAAAGCTGTGCCTAATAGCCCAAGTGTCTGCCTTATCATCTCCCAAACTGCTTATTTTTGTCTTCTCCACTTGCTGCCTTCATTATTTCCTATGTCTCATAAACCCTTCGCCTTCTTCACTAGTTACAACCACTACGTATAATTCAACATGACCCATAACTCGTGTGAATCATCAGTACTTTGTTCTAGGGCACTGAGATTTAGACGGTATAAAAACAAATGGTATAAAAAACTCAAGGTCAAAGATAAGGGGCCATGGCTTCCCTCTGTACAACCAAGGAAGCTTCCATCTCTCCCTTCTACCCCATATATCTATCTCTGTTACTATGAAGGTATGTTTGATAACTGCTACTATAAGTGAGTAGAAGAGAGATGAACACTGGCGCTCATTTGCTTTCTCATTTTCTTTCTTTTTTTTTGTTTTTTGTTTTTTGTTTTTAATGCAGCCCAGGACCAATGCCCACAGAACTATACTGCCCACATTTAGAGTTAAGTCCACTGTGACAATTAACCTAATCTAGGAACACTCACGGATAACACTTTAGAAATTCCAAATCCCATCAAGATGACAATTGAAAATTAACCACCACATTGGCAAAGGAATAAATTAACCTAGTACGTATAGTGAGGCCAATCCCAAAAACCCAAGTCCTCGCCTCACCCATAACCGCAATAAAATCAAGGTAATTCTTGAAGACAATTCTGTTTAGAAACAACACCTATTATCTATAAATAAGTGAACAGAGCCTCCTATTGTGTAAGGGCACCTGGTCTGCCATATCAGACCTTACAGAATCAAAGTGAGGGTGAGGGCTTGGAGAGCTAAGATCTGAATTTTAACTTGCTTCCTCATGATTCTGAGGAGGGCTCTGAGTTTTGAAGACTACAGTATCTAGCACTTTTTCCCCCTCAATTCATTCTGTGTATTCTCTTTTTAAAATGGAAATCTGGAAGGCTTTTGTGAACCCATGCAAAACCTTTCAAGTTGGGGCTCTGGTTACCTTAGCGACACTGTCCCTAGACTGGTACTCTTGCCCATTAGCCTCACCTGACTGCCTATGTCTTTGCCAAGCTCCCAGAGTCACAACTCACGGAGCAGGAGACAAGGCCTTCCGTGGAGATGTAGCTTCAGTCTCTGAAATGGTTTGTCACGATCCAGAGACCTCAGTAGACCCCCCAAAGACCCTCATACCATGTGACCCTGCTATGCTCATCAAATTAAAACCACGGGGATGGGTAACAGACTTCAACTGTGTTTTGGTTCCTGGTTCCTGTAAACTGTTTCATTAACGATTTCAATTCTGTTTAACTGGTGATATCTGTTGAATTTTCTTGAAGCTTTTGAATTATACTATACGTAAATAATTTAATGGCGCTGTAAAAATAATCAGTCACTGTTGAACACAATGGTGAGAATGACGAGGAAAATTGAAGAAATTTAACCACTGAGGTTTTTTACAACCCACTTTAAGAAACTAGATATCAATGAATACAGAAATCACCAATGGCACAACAGAGCTGACAACGTGCCTGAGGACCTCAGGCAATGGACAAGACAGTGAGAGCCCCTGAGAAAGTTTGAAAGAGGGAAAAAAAGAAGAAAAATTTGGAAGCTTTTTTTCCCTCCCCAGGGAGCCAATGCTCACGTCTTGACAATACCCAGTTATTTTTATCATCTCAAGTGAGAACTTGAGACTAAGAGAGTTTCTGAAACCCCACAAGGATTTGGAGAGTCATGTGTTTTAGATCACCAATTTGATGGGGTAAGAGGTGTAGGTGAGGGTGAAGCTAAAGAAGAGTGACTTTGAAGGGAGAGCTTGGAATAGTTCCTGCTTAGTTTGTTGGAGTCAAGCAATCCATGGATGTTCATTGGGGGGTTCTAAAAAGAATCCCATCCAGGGCCTAGCATCCACCTGTATATTCTTCCCCCATTCCTTCATAGTTATTATTAACTCTTTAATCCTCTGGTTGCTATGAGAGTCCTATGAGATACTTCAAAAAATGCTGCTGGAATCTCACAAAAGTAATCTCTCCAGTAGGAGGCCTCCTGGTGGTTATTCCATTAGGAAAAGGGAGACAGAACCCTGAGGACTGGACTATCCAGCCACCCAGAAATCCTGAATTTGCAAAATTTCCCTTTCCATAAACTATTTTAAATCTTCTATATGGTTGGTGAGAAATTTCTAGGCCTGGAAAGATGGCTCAGTTAGCAAAACACTTATGATCAAAGTAAGAGGAACTGAATTTGATTCCTAGTACCCATGTTTAGAAAAAAACAGCCAGGCAAAGTACCCTGCACTTGTAATGGGAGCACCAGGGAAAAAAAGAGACAGGCAGATCCCTGAGGATTGATGACTTGCCAGCTTAGTTTACTTAGTGAGCTCCAGGCCAATGAGAGATACTGTCTGAGTAAACAAAGTACATAGCTTCCCCAAAAAATGACACCGGAAATGGATCTCAGACTCCTCATGCAGGTGCACACAGGTATATGTGGATACACAAAGAAGTTCTTAGTGCCCATCTTCAATAAATGCTTATTTTACAGCTTATAGCTACATAGTAAGGCTATTCCAAAGAGATAATATCTACATAAGCACAATTCAACACAAATTCAGATAAACAGAAGTCCAGTGTATTCCTCCTACGCCACAACAGATCATTTTGCAGCTTCTTGGGGAAACCAGCCCAATATACTACAAATACCTGAAACTGACCAGGTCAAAACCTCATTTCAGTAGAGACAGTGAGAAAAGGGCTATTGTTGGTATTTTGACCCAAATCTACTCTTGGATAATATATGTTCTATCAAAGACAGAAAAGCTCCAGTAGGAAGAGACTCTGGAACATCCTGGCTCTAAGAATTGTTTCTAAACTGGCAAGTCTAAAAAATTTTTATCTCTAGCTAATTCAACCTATGAAATGGTAATTCAGCCTATGAAATGGTAATCTAGCCAGTTGGGGGGGGGGGTTTGTGAGAGATCACATGGTAAAGGGAATCCCTAGGACTGTGAAGGGTTTGTGCTCTGACTTGAAAGTACAAGTTCTGTAGATGTTTATCAAGAACAGATGGTCTGGGCACAATTCTAGGACTTGGGGATGTGGCAGAGCAGTATTTATACTGCTGTGAGTTTAGTGCCCACAAAGAGCATGAGAGTAAACATCATGAGTACAAGGTTCAGCATCTTTCCCCTTAGATGTCCTGGGCATCTGAGACTCAACAAAACTCAACCAGACGACTGATCTTTCTCCTTACAAGATCTTTTCCATTAGTCTTTCCCCCATATTAAGGAAAGAAAACATCTCCCTTCCTGTTGCTAAAAACAATGGCCTTGGAGTCCCCACTACCTCTTCTTGTCACACCCACAGCCATCTACCTCGGCAGCAAATTCTGTTGGCACCATCTTCCAAATGCACTCCAAACATGACCACCACCACCACCCCCCAGCCACTGCTGACCCCACTGAACCAAATTCCCATCTCCCACCCGGATTCTAGCAGGAGGCTCTTAATTTGTCCCTTTGCTTCTTTCCTAGCTCCCTATAGTCTATGTTTGGCTTGGGGGGGGGGTGGCAAAAGATGCTCTAAGATAAGGTGGGAGTCTCTGCTCAAAACCACCCTCTGACTTTCATTTCCATTAGGATGAGAGCCACAGCCCTCACAATGGCCATCAAAAGGCCCATAAGATATGTTCTGTACTCCATACCCTCACTCCTGCTATGTCCATCTCTATGCCACTTTCATTCATCTATACAAGTGTCATACTTTTTCAATGCTGTCTTTATAGACACCTGATATAAAACTGTTTCTTTACCCACACTCCCACCCATACCTCTTCCATAAATCCATTATTTCCCACTACAGCACACTTCACTGACCAACATTCATCCATGGATCCACCTCTTGTTAGTTACTCTCATGCTTTTACTAAGGGACTAAGCAGTTATATAAATACTGCTCTGATACATCTCCTAAGTCCTAGAATGGTTCCCAGCACTTTTATTCTCAAAGAACCTCTTTAGAATTTGTTTTCTCAGATCACCTCTCATCAGGCCAAGAAAACCACAAGAGTCTAAGACCCTGCCTATTGCCTAACAAGCCAGGAGGAAGAGTTCTGCCTTAGGTTTGGATGATCTCCAGCAACTAGATCAGTAACTGTAAACTGATCCAGGAACCTTCTAATGAAGCTACATGTTATCTCATTGGCATATAGACAACTTGGCATGGTGGCTGCATAGTTCTCTGGTTTGAATCAAGAAGTCCTGGGGCATTCTCCACGTGATAGTTTTTCAAGAAGTAGGACAGATCACATGAAGAAAATGACCAAAAAATGCTTGGCAAATTATAAATTCAAAATGAGGCTATCTTCAAAACTCCACACTGTACCAGTGAACCAAGAGTCAGAAATTTTACCTTCGGGGACTCCTTTTTGTGAGCCACAAATTTTAAGGTTTCAAAAGTTGCTTTTAACAAGTAATAGGTATTACACTTGGGTTAAACAATACTTAACAAGCCTCTGTCAGCCAGATCCATGGAAGGGGCTGCCAGCACAACTCTGAGGAGATGCGGTACAGGTAGAGGCCTGAAGCAGGAAAGAAAACAATGATGGGGAAGAAAGAAAGGGATTGAAAGGAAGTAAGGAGAAAGACCTCTATGAAAGAATGCCTTTACCCAGCATTCTGTTTCCTGTTTTATGTACTTCATTTATTAATAAAACATCACCATGAGGTCCTCATTCATATGTCTGTGTTGGAGGAGAAAAATGAGGTTCTGGGGGATTCAGTATCTTACCTGAAGTCATATAACTCATAAAGAAGGGAGTCAGGACTCTGATCAGATCTGTCTAGCTCCAAAATTCATAGTCATTTCTCCACATCCAACTCCAGAGATACTTAACCCTCAATGCTTGCAGAGGGTTGTAGGGTTTTTTTCCTGTTTTATGGGTTTAGAACCAGGCAGCAATAATGTAGGTGTCCTGTAATAGTGAACACTGACAAATGGGCAACACAGGAAGATTCCAGAGCTCAGGAGAGAATGACTTCATATGGAGTAATCAAGTGCTAACATCCAGATACATCATGCAGTAAGGACCTGCCATCTACATGCTCTTCAGCCTCTAGGATGCCAATCATAGCTCTTCAGAGGCCTCTGAATCACTAGGCATTTCCCTGGAAGTGGGTAGCACGGTTTCCTCAGCCCACACATCCTGGAATTCTCAATATACCTATTCCAGGACCTAGCTCTCAATCACAGTTTTCTGGATTACACTCAACTCTATAATTGGTCCTTTCTGAGAATAAAGATTTTTTAAAGCTTGATAAATGTTCACTTCTTGATGTTTCTGAGATGGAATACTGCACAGAGCCTGCTTTCTACACCCCAACGATGCTATGTATCTTGGGATCTTGAAACATTTTCAAACTTATCTTTTAATTTCAAGTATCCTTCCTCCATCCTATTGTATGTGTTATAATATCAACAAGTCAAAACTGTCGTTTTTCTTTCTTTTTCTTTCTTTCTTTCTTTAAAGAGTAATTCTGCTAAGGCAGAACCCAGCAACTGAAATGATAGAAAAAGGGGATAGGAATGGAGGTAAATCATCCCCGAGTCTTTAACGCTCAAATCCAGCCAGGCTTTTCCAAACTTTAGGGAAGGTTTAAAATTTAATCATCCTCGATTCAAGCTTATAGTATCAAGTCTCAATGTCAACTTATATATTTTGGTGACCTTTTTCCAACTGGGCTTTGTAAATCCTTGTGGTTATTATTTGACATTATAGGTTCATGATGAGCAAAATACCTTGCATGAAATAACAAGAATCAGAACCTGACTTTTTTGAAAATTTGCATGCTCAAACATGAAAGCAAACATATGCTGGCTCTGATGTTTAAAATATAACAAGACACAACATGGCTGATGTTTGAAAATTTATTTGTATCTTTTATTTAATAAGAGAAATAACTACTAGCAAATTTGTCTATTATCACTCCATTTTTAAACATTAATTTTATAATATTAGTATTTAAATACATCAAAGAAATAGCTAAGCACAAAAAGTTTACTTACCGAACGCAAAACTTTTAGCCTGATTCGAGGTTTATCAACCTCTTACAATGTTACTTGACATCTGCTCCTTTCTATGAAGTGGAAAAGACATAGAAAATTCAAACAAAGCCCAAGTGCATCGTTACATGGTGATGGATCGAATCACACAGCACTTCTTGTTTATGGCAAATAAATTACTCTATGAAAAGAGCATGGATTCTTAAGTTAAAAGCCTGAGCTTCAGCTCAGCTCCAAGATTGATGCCCAGGTGATGGTAAAAATACTGATCTTTATGTTTTGTCTGAAGAACTGGGATAGATAATACATTGCTGACAACCCTAGCACTCAGGATATAGAGGCAGCAGGATTAGGAGTTCAAGGCCAACCTTGGCTACATTGCCTGTTCAAGGTAAGACTAGACTGCATGGGTTCCTGTCTCCAACCAATCAATCAAATGATAAGAAATTAAACAATTCACCTAAGAAAATGTTAAATTTGCTTGCAAAAGGTATTGTAGGGATAAGGGTGGAAGAAAGGTAGCAAGGCTTCCTGAAATTGGATGGGTCCGTCCAGTGTGGATCAAGGGAACATTATGTTCAATATTCTGGAGAACGAAGGGTCCTTCGATAATTGAAAAGAAGGCTGAGGTAGGGATGTATTTAAACTCCCACAAGGCCATGCTGGAGTCCCTATCAAGCTAAACCAAATCTCCCAAGATCAAGGTGTCCCCCAATAACATCTTGATTATGTTACCTAGGACTTAATTTCTAACCAAGAAAGTGTAAAAGAAAGGAGAGCAAGTTAAACGTCTGCCTTGAGATTTTAGAGTAGTCTGTTTTGCTGTGCACTAAAAGTACTGGCATTCCCTTCAGTCTGCATTATAAAGCGATGGGATTCTGTAATTCCATCAATATTGAGCCTCCTGTTGAAGAAGGTGAACAGTAGACCAAAAACAATCCTGCATGCTTCAATTGTTTTGCTGCTCATAAACTATTATAAAAATGGTCAATGCATATTTATTTGGCGCAATGTTGATAAAAAATAATCTTGCATTATCATTGTTTATTCTGTGGCACTTAGGAAAGTCTAGTTCTCAACAAGCCTCAAAGTTCAAAATATGAGAAGTGTGAGCTCCTTGGTATCTTTCTGCATTCAATTTTGCCAACCAAGTGGCATGTTAGAGTGTTCAGGAACTACTCGTGGAAACCCAGGTATGGATCCCAAATTCTGTCAGACTTCAAAGATAGAGATAGAGGCACGTTCATTCCATGTGCATGTGGATATTTTTCACTCCTTCCCATTTACACCCACACACACCCACTTCCCTTTGGCCTAATGCAGAAACTGCCAAGAGGATGAGAGTCATTTGGCGGTGACTGCAAGAAGCAACTGTGCATTTTATAACAGTCCATTAGTGCAGAGCTCTTTAATGAAAATGAAAGCCGTTAATGAAGCCAAAAGGCAGTGGAAGCCTCCATTCTGGAGAGGGCAATTAGAGAGGAGAGGATGGGAGAAAAATAAATACAAATCCAAAACAAGGTACTCTGTGATCAAGCCTCACACACAATGTAGTCATGACAAATCAGCCCATTTATTTCTTGCTTTTTAAAAATATTCAAAACTGCCCTTCTCCAGGCCTCCATTCTAGCTCTCCAGACCCCATGTTGCAGAATGATTCAACCTCAAAATATTGTACCTTTACACTTAGAAAATATAACCAGCAAGTGGGGATTTTAACTCAGAAGGCTTTCCTGTAGAGGACCACACACGAAGGCAAAATGAGTCATGAAAGTGAATTCGTAATTACTGTATTATTTTTATAACTCCTATGATTCAGACGTGTTCTTATTTTAACATGCTGTAGACAAAGGCAAAGATTGCTGAACAGTCGCTGGCCAAACATACTACTTCCTGTAAAAAGACAAGACTCTAGAGACTTCTGCTTCCAGGTTGAGTGCAAAAAGGTTGTCCTGAGGTTTTCGAAGCTCTTTAGAAACCATGTAGTAGAATCCTGTTCCTCTCTGTTGGCACCTCAGTGGCCCCTGTACTTCCATTGTAACCCAGATTTGCAGCTATGAGAAAAATAGCACCAGGCCTGTATTTATTTCAACTCCTTAACCACACTTGACATTTTTTTGAGAATGGGTGACTACATCATTTTTATATGTGAGGAATTATATCATCTCAAACCTTTCTGATTTGCCTAGAGAAACTGCCACATTCTTGGCATTCTCTTTACCTGTGAATATTTCCATGTATAGCAAGGTAAAATTACACATATCAAAATTCTTGTTATCAAGAAGACCCCACATTGACATCCATGACTCACCTCTAATGTTATCTCATGAATACACCTACAGTGAACTCACACATTTGTGAAGTGAGGGACTAAGCAAGCAGATAATCAAACTCAGTTGGACAATTGCTGTTGCACTTGCATGGGCTTTTTGTCTTTATAAAAGATAAGCTATTATTTAATTTTTATTGCTATAACATGGTTCAATGATATCAATCAAACTATTGCATCAAACAGCTGAGCACAATGTTATAGTTAATGATGATTGATACAATTCCAGTTTTCCATGCCAGGGAACATGGATCAAATATCCTCCTTAGTAGTTCCCATCTGGGCATTTAGGGAAGCTATAAGATAAATAAAGACCCAACCTGACACACCTTGAGAAGAAGCTTCAACTGAAAAATCATAGTCTATTGAGCAAATAATCCAATAGACTCATGATGACTTTTTTCATAGACTTCTGGAGGTTTGATTAAGGATGGCCTCCATAGGCTCCTATATTTGAATGATTGGTCACCAAGGAGTGCACTATTAAGAGGTGTAGCCTCATTTGAGTAGGTGTGGCCTTGCTGGAGGAACTGTGTCACTGGTGGTAGGGTTTACAGTTTCAAATGCTCAACCCAGGCACACTGTCTCTCATTCTTCCTGCTGCCAATGTATCCTGAGGCAGAACTCAGAACTCTTCCTTCTTCTCCAGCACCATGTCTGCCTGCATACCTCCATGTCTCCTGCCATGATGATAATGAAATAAACCTCTGAAATGTAGCCATGCCCCAGTTAAATTCTTTCCTTTATATGAGCATTGCTTTGGTCATTGTATCTCTTCACAGCAATAGAATATTGACTAAGAACTTCCTAGTGGACACCTACTCACTCTTGACCTGTGGTGACTTGTATTGGCCCTTGTCCAGGCTGAACTACATATCCCACAATTCCTTTTTTCTCTTTCTTCTTTCTTTCTCCTTTCTTTCTTCTTTTTTTCTTTCTTCCTTTCTATGCTTTTTCTTTTGCTTCTACAGTGGGCCCCAAGGGAAATTGGGATGGTAGAAAAAAAAAAAAGACAAGGTGCTTAACAGCCCATACTAATTACAGCAGATCAACTGATCTGCCTCATCAGCAATCCCCCAGCTACCCCTTTCCCTGGGTCCTTCTAAGCCAGCATTCTCATAGAAGTGAGAGGTCTCCTGTTATTTTTGTCCAAAACGCTTCTTATCCCATCATGCAATATACACCTTTTTTTGCTGATTTTTTTTTCTTTTTCCTTTTCCTAGGGTATGAGCCTAGTATGAGAAAGTTCTTAGTTTATTGTTGTAACGCAGTGCTTTCAAAAGTGGAAGGCAGGGAACAGATATTCCATAAACATTTGCTGAATAAGTGAATCTACCCAAACAAAACAAGTCTCTTGTAGTTGCGGAGCAATAGAGTAATGTGTTGAGTCCAGGTTCTGAACTGTAATGAGGTCAGTGGGGTAAGCAACTTCTTCTCTGGGAGTGAAAGTTACAAGCGAAGGTTATGGAGAAAACAAAGACTGATGGGCCAGATTGCTGGCCACAGTCTCTGACCTGGAGCAATGCTGTGCTCAGGCTGCTAGCATCATCTAGGATTGCCCTTCTTCCAAGCAAGCCAATTCCTATTGACTTGCTATTCCAGACCCCAGTCAGCAACCCCTTTAGGTTCACTGTAGGAATCTGTGGCATTAACTCTTACTTCTTTACCTGGTTTTCCTTTGGCTATGTTATCTCTGAACTTTAAACATAGCTGTTACATTTTATTTTAATATATTAATAACAGCATCTAGCATCTGTTGTGTGGCTTCTACCTGCCAAGTCTCATATTAAGCATCTTAAACGCATCCCCCTGTTTGGTTTGCATAGTAACATGGACCATGTGCCAAGCTTTCTTCTAAGTGTTTTAAATGTATAAATTGGCTCGATCCTCTCAACGTTAATAGGCAGGAACTATGATAATGCTCAGTCACAGACAAGAAACTAAGGCAAACAGAGGTTTTTATATCTTGCCCAAGGCGACATAGCTAGGAAACAGACCAAGTGGATTTTAATTCTGCCCAGTGTTCTTCATGACTGTTTTTAGTGTGTGTCCCCTCTACCAGAATAAAGAGACAAGGTAGAAATAGCCTTTGTGTTCTTCATACCTAGGACAGATCATAGCGTGGCATGAGATGTTCAGCAAAAATGAGCTGAGTTTAAAATGTGCAACTTGAGGGCAACTCTAAGCTCCTACCACTCTGCAGTTGCTGGGCTCCATCTTAGCCTGTCCCTCTGAGTGTTCTAGTTAACTTCCATCACCCAAATGTCACACACGTGCACCCCACCTCCACCTCAGCCCTTTGTTCTTATCTCTCTTTTCTTCAATTACTTCCTCTAGCTTGTCAATCATGTGGATGACTCTCTCGCAGTGTCCTTCAACCTGTCACCTCCTCACTCTACAAGGAATTCAAAAGCGACCACCCTATTCATTTCTGTCCAAAGTCTTGAAAACAAAACTGATTTCTCTTTTCATGTCACCCTTCATGTCACTCTCATCCATACCCTGGGCAAAGCATTAAGAATCTTTCTAAGGGTGACTCCTGGGTACCCCAAAGAAAAGCAGATGTATATTTGGGCTGCCATGCTCACTCTCCTGGTAATTATCCCATGAGCAAGCAAACCAGAGGATTTTATAGACATGCGAGCTTTTCAAGTTAGAAGGGGCTTTGGGGATGAGCAAGTTAAATCCCAAATGTTTGTACATAGGGAGAAGTGAAACAATTCTTCTGGGGTGCCCTAGAGAAGAACCTGGAGAAGAACATTGATCCTCCAGACAGTGCTACTTTTATTACATCAGTTTTCAAAATGTTCTTTGTGAATTTCATCCCCTAATTCAAGCTGAAACACCATTATCTATATGGATAGCATATTTAGAGCAATGCTATGGCTAGTAGGTAATAATAGGTAATATTTATGAAGTACATACTATTTACCAGACATAGTGTTTGTACACTGTATTTGTTTAACCCTCACAAAATTCTTTAAAAACTGCTGTCATTTCCCCAGTTTACGGATTAAGTGGTTATCTTAATCTTTAGAGGCAAAACATAAATTTCTGCCTCTAAGACTATCACACTAATGAAAAAGGAAGGGATTTAATCCTCCAAAATGAGACATGGCTGCTAAAAATGAGGAGCCTTAAAGCTTTCTCAGCTATAACTCCTGGTGCCTTTTCCTCCTAGAACGGTAGGCCAGTGGGAAGCTTTCGTTTCTCTCCTGCCTGGATTTCTATGCATATAAATGGTAACACACACATCTTTATGTTTGGATACCCTGCTCAAAGACATTTCCTCCATGTGTCCTTGCTTGTGTCATTCCCCACTGTTCCTGATGTGTTGGCCTTCTAACCTCAACTGCCACCCTCTGATACTGTGCTTCCTTCCCTGAGCCATCACTGTGACACCCCCCAATTAAGCATCACATATGAACGTCATTGCCAGAAGCACAGTCATTCCTTCAGATCATTAAGTGATGATGGTTAAATTGGGTCTTCTCATCTGACCCCATCACACCCTGAGAGCTATGGACATTTGTCATCACGCTCTTCACTCCCATCTCCCAGCAAGCTTTGATCCTGAGTGACACAGCTTCCCCCCTGGCCAATCTGAATTAATTTCTTAGGCAAGACTTCAAGCTCTTTCTCCTCCAAGTGATTTTACTAAATTCCAGATATATTACAGCCATTGAACACATATCACCTCTTAGACCCATGGCTTGCTTTTGGTACTGATTAGAATGGTCTGACGTGCTTTGTCCTTTTATAGATGCATTCTCTTTATTTTGTCTATTGGACTGTAAATACCCCACATTGCTTACTCTCTTAATTTTGTTTTCTTATATATTCTTGAATATGAAGGTAGGTTTAAAGGGCAATGGCTGGCTGTTAACATGACTACTTTCTTTACGAAAATAACATTATTCTCGATTGTTGCTTTTTTTTCTTCCACTTTCTGACCCCTACTTTATTAGCAAATTAACATTAGAACATGCCTCATTTTGAACAGTACCTTAGCTGCTGTCATCCATGGTACCCCAGTGCCCAATGGCATGGCTGAGCACATAGTATGCTATGAATATTTACATGTATGCTTTCACATCTGTTTCCTCACCAGATTACCAAACCCCATGCAGTAAGCAAGCTTATCTCTGTGACACAGATGAGAAGACTCTAAGGGGTTGAAGGTATCAGGGTGTCACATTTAAGAGCTCTGGTTCAGATTCCCATTCCAGTTCCTGTGTCTTTTTTAGCTGCTTCTTTCTAGAGTCTGGATGCCTGACTTTGGCCCTTCCTCTGTAGCTGGAAAACAGCAATGTGATAATTAATCTCTTAGTGCTGTTGCAAGGAGGAAGGAAGGTCTTAAGCCACCAAGTTTTTTGGAGCTTGGGGAACAGCACATTCGAAGAAAGTGTTCAGTTCTATGATGTACAGAGCCTGGATCACATCAGAAGTTATTGGCTCCTTCCACTGCTTCCACTGATACCTCATGACTGGTCCACAGTAACCATGACAACTGCACTCACCCAGCTCTTGGACTAGGCCCTGATGCATACCTGTCACAGGCACAGTTGGGGTCACATGCCTTATTCTTCCCTTACCAGCTCTGGGGAAGCACCTCTATGATACAAGAATACTTAGCCAGATGCAGCATCACCGTGGGGCCTGCAGGATCTGACCACAGGCTCCTTCCAGTCTGGCCTGTTTCCCCCTGTCACAGCAGACAGTACCCATTGATCTCTTCCCCTGCCATAGTGTGGCTTTGGGAGGCCTCAGAGGCTAAATGGTGCTGCCGTTTATAGTAACGCCACTCCCTTCCATTCATAGCGCACTTTACAGTTTAAAAAACTGCTTTCATTTGCTCTCCCAACACACCTGGAGCAGGAAGAGTAACATTCTCACTTCCCTAACAGATGAGCATCCAGATGTGCTGCAACTTAGCCAAGCTTCACAATCAGCAACACAGAGTCAGGATGTAGCCCAGACATCTCACCCCTCACACAGAGGACTTCGGTGTCAGCTCCCTCTTCTTTCCTACTAGTTCCTGCAGTCCCAGACCGCCTTTACCTCCCTAAAAATGAAAATACCGTCTCTGCTTTTTTTAAGGCTGAAAACTGAGAAGCATATAGAACATTTCTACTTCACATTTAAATCCTTCAAGTTCTTTTCCTGTGTGCTTCCCATCCTGTGGTAACACATTTATGCCTGGCACTGTACCAAGCACTTTGTAACACTAATCTGACTAGTTAGATGCAATAAGCCTACCAGCCTATTGCTCTGAACACCTATCTATAGAAGCATTAACAGTTGTCATAATGTGCCTAGCCCACAGTAGCTCACATCCTGATTAGAGAAATGTGTAGCCTGCAACATAAATTACAGAAGTGGATGGTACCAAATAGGCATCACCGAGTGATATCACAGGAAACACAATGAGCTGTCTATAGTCAGGTGTGGTGACACAGGGCAGGGGGTGAATTAAACATTAACAGATGGCTAGAAACACACAATGCACAAGATAAAATACACAAGATAAGGGAATGGCATGGACTGAGATGAGGAGGCAAGTTTGCAGCTGGACTGTTTACTGGAGGTGCACAGATAGCAGAATGGGTCAGGAGGTATGATGGGAGCTGAATTTGGGCTAAAATATGAAATGCTGAATGTTCTGCTAGAGGGCTAAGGCTTCATTTGTTGAGAAACTGAGGGAGTCATCAGAAGTCTTCTACCAGCAAAGTCGCATACAGAGCTCAGGGAAGATTTGTTTGCCTGCGATACTTCTGGAGACAGTATATTAAGTCAGGCGAAATGACAGACACAACCAGACAACCAAAAGAACGCTACAACACAATGCAACAGGGTCACTGGAGCTTCCGGGCTCCGAGCACATGTTCATGGAACAGCCAGAGCAAGGCAGACGTTCAAGAACAGCTTGAATGGGAAGACTTGATCATGCTTCCCCAGACAGGCTGGACATCTTCCTGCCTAATACACTCTGTGTTTCTTTTTCAGAACCTCAGGCGTGCGGCTTTTCCACGCTTGACAATTATCTTCTCCAAAAGACTGTCAACTTTAACACTCAGAGCACAAGGGCCAGGGCTGACTCGCTCATACAACCCTCACCCCCAAGAACGCACAGAGACTCAATAATATTTTTTAACTTACTGTGAAATTCAAGAAGCAATTAAATGGAAAGAAAAAAAATATTTGCTTTGTTGTCTAGGGGCAGTTTGCTAAAAAGGGATGAAGTGTGGCATGACAACTTGAGCCTAATTTCAATGAGACAACGAAGTAGCGAGCTACGCCACAGAAGCTCTGCCCTGTAAGCCTTCAGAGCCTTCCCTTGTCTATGCTCAGTGTCCATCAGATAGGTAACTCTTGGCTATTGGGTAATGTAATATCTAACTGGTTGAACACCTCAAAAAGGATTTGGTGGAGAGGGGATCAGCAATGGATGAGAATCCACCTAGACATGGAGGATACAAAGTGCTTTTGAATATGTACCTTTGTTTTCACTGATTTCTCAACCTTGAAACTTTAACTACTCATGGAAAAAGTTCACCTAGGCCCCTCCAGTTCTTGTTACCTTGAAACCAGGAACCATGTATTAGTGACTGAAACAGAAATATACAAAGAACTTGCCCCAACAATGCCTTCCCCTAAGCAACTGACTCAGAAATGTGTTAGCAAGGAAAATCAGCTAAATCAAACAGAGAGCTCTGATGGAAACTTTGCAGTAAAATTCATGTTCTGTAACAACGTAAGAGAGGAAACAGAAAAAAGGCAGAGTATACAGACACAAATATTGATGAAAGTAGAAAACTGATAGACAGGCCAGAGGGAGTATAAAAGAACGAACAATGAATCTTTATGAAGAATGACATCTTTTTTGTTGTTCCATCTTTCAGTGAACCCTCTGAAATACTTGCTTCTCCCTTCCTAGTCTTGGGGAAATTTTCTATGTCTACATGGCCTCTGCTGTCCTGGGCAGCAACCTGGGGCAAAGAAAAGTGTTCAAGACAGAGATACAATGAACATCCCAGCAAGGATAAGTTTAAGTGCTGGGTGACGCTGAGTGAAAGACACTTTTTAAACCTCAATTTCTTCATCAGAGGAAGGGGAACAATAGATGCTACACAATGGATTGCTTTGCAAGTGGACTCAGTAGCCGGGACACACTCAGCCTCAGTATGGGGCTGAGAGATTCACAGTGTCCTCACCTCCCTGTGCACTCTCCCACATGACACGCCTTTTTCTTCTTTTTTGCATCTGCTGGGAAATTATGGGATTAGGGAAAATCACAGACACCAGCACTTTCTACTCCCCTGACCCCATGTTAGGTAAAACTTTCACATTCTTCAGGACAACAGAATAAGGGCACCATTTAAGTTGTTCTCAAAGAAATGTGCTGGAAGCTGAGGTGTCTGGCCAGGAGGAGATAAGGTCAGACTTTGCACAAATGACCTCAAGCTTGGCCCAAAGGCTCCAGTTCAAAGGAGATTAATGCCCACTCCACATTTTCAGGACCTGGGTGATGGAATAAATAATTCATTTCTTTCTGTGTGTTTCTCATCTCACTGCCTCAATTCAGAGTTAAGTTTCCAACACCTTCATTTATAACTCTAATAACAACAAAAATTCCTTGTGTGGGCTTCCTCCCCAAGTGGAGAGCAATTTTCTGTGGCTCTCCCGTTACCTGATTAGTCCTCCAGGGATGCCGAAGATCCACACTTTAACCTTTCTCAGAGCGTACAGAATAACCAGCTCGCCTTGCAGCTGCTCATACCGTATCCCTAAAGACAGCAGGTAAACACCTCCAGCAAGCTGCTGCCAGCTGGGGCTGGAACCAGTCCTCATAACAAACCCTTGGCCAGTAAAGTTGCAGGGAGCCAACTGTGGACTGAGCACCTCCTAGTTCACCTGCAGCTGTCCCCAACAGTACCTCCACGCTTTCATTTTACTCCTAGCTCTAGTCCAAACAAAACAGTGGAATCAACTCGGGAGTTAACGATCCTGCTTTGTTATGACCTACGCATTTTCTTCTGTATGGTTTTGTGTAGATCTGGTCTTCCTGGGGGACCATACAGATAGGAAATGGAGAGGGTGAGATCAAACAGGGCTGAAAAGAGCGTAGAGATTGCCAGACTGACTATGTATTTTTAGAGAAAACTTTAAAAATGCAGTATACCCCATGTCCAGCTATAAGCATCAGCACTGGGTCTGAGCTCATGAGAACATAAACATCTTCACACTGTTGTGGGTCTCTTAGGCCTATAACAGCTACTAGCATGTGAGAAAACACTCTTAGAAATTCAGGGAAAGAGATGGGACTTGGGGTTGGAACATGTAGGATATTTCTACCTATTTCTACAAGAAATTTATACTGGGAGCTTGTGAATATTCGTATATTCCCCCAAACTGAGTCTTTGCTACAATTCATTACAAAACTAGGTGGAGTATGGTGGTGATAGAACTAATTACAAGCTATTCTCCCTGGGCTTATTTTTCCTTATTCGAGTGACAAAATGGAACTATGTGTCTATCACAAAAAGATATGACTGACTGTTCCCCAGACTCTGGGAGATAAGCCAATGTCATCACGCCCTGTACAGATATGGACACAGAGGCAAAGACTGGCACTCTACTTCTGACATCCAAAGAGAATGAGAAGATTTGAGTTTCACCAGATGCAGGTGTAGCTCTCTAACAGTAACAACCCGACTCCGAGAACTGGAGTTCCTGATCTCTCACTGCTGCTCTGCTCTTTGAGGGTCTTGGCATTCTGGCCTGACTATGGAAGAGACTGGACCTGGTGGCTTCCTTTATAGCATCATTCACTCTGAATGCCTTAACTAAGGACTTCCTAAAAGTGGTCTATGCCTCAGTGGTGTTGGCATGCTCCCTGAGGGGGCTTGTTTAAAATGCAGAATATTATCATCCAGCCCAGTTCTCCTATCTCAGAATCTGTGTTTAACAAAAAGCCAGCTGATTCATGTACATAGTAAGCTTTGAGAATCCCTGGGGGGGGGGGATGTGGTCAAATATATCTGGAGACTGAGGAACAGGTATTTTATTTAAGGACATGACCACCAGAGGCTTATAGCCGATGTGTCTTAAGACTTGTTTTATTCTGCCTGCTTCTTCAGCCAAAGTCTGTTGTTACCTGCTACACTGGTGGTAACGGGTAAAGCCAGGGATGAGACCAGTGTCCATAGGTCAAGAAGGAGCAAACACCAGCTGTAACACAGGAGCAATACTGACTCAAAAGCCTAAATGAAATATGCTGTTGAGAATTAGGTCAGTATGCTAAGGGGCAGCAGCTGATTAAGCACAGCTGAAAAGAAAGACTGAGAATGAAGCAAGGCATTTGAGAAAGAGATATTTACTAAGAGCCATTCTGCTAAAAACACACTTGAGACGAGAGGACCTCCTTAGTCCTTTATCTATCAATAGCAATCCATGTCAGGTGATCTAAATAGAATCCGGCAATCTAAGCAGGAGAGAAACCCCATCAGAGCAGTTTTCACTTAAAGCAACATGAGGCTGGCAACCTTCGATTCCCTAGGGGAGCATGCCGATACCTCTCGTGTCCTTCCTCTTTTCATAACGATGAGCTGAGATCTCATGACGTTGACTCCCTGATTACACACACGCCAGGATACTTGACACCTTTCCCTCTGCATAGTACCTTTCTATTTCTAAATGATGCCTCTGCTGCTACACTGAGGACTAGGCTGATATCCCTCTTCATGAAACAGAATCTCCTGATAGACCGATAATGAAGACATACACTCAAGATTTACCAAGACCCCACTGACGGACATAGTTGGACTTGGTTTTGCATTTTAAAAACTATTTCAAACAGGTATGTTTGCTTCCCTGAATCTTTTAGATTTGAGGTCTAATCCCCAGCCTTCCCTTAAATCTCAAGTACTATGGAAAATGACAACTCTGTCCCTTGAGTGAGATATCCAAAAAGGCCAGCAAACCCCATAATTATAGGCATTAATTAACTGAAGGTGGAACTGGTTATTTGGAAGTTCCAGGGTCTTTGGCTACTAGCTGAGAAGGGGTTATGTCTAGGACTAGTGATCTTGACTACCAAGGAAAACACGGATTATCCCTCCATGAGAGATAAAAAGAAAATGTAGTCAGGAGACTCACTGACATCTCCTTACACAGCCCCATGGTTATAACCTCTGCAGGATTACAACAGCTCAATCCAGGCAGAACCAACAATAGACCAGCGCTTTAGGAGTGTATGTGTGAGTTTTCTCCCAAGTAAGTCACCATTTCAGCAGAGATACATGCTGAAGACAAGAGGAATACAAAACAGGTAATGGAAGTAGTTATAAACACCAAATATGGCCAGTTATTAGAGTAGGGGCTTCAATTAGGATGACTATATCTTTATTTTGTCATAAATGTGTGTGTATAGTAAGTGTCTTTGTTCCTTTCCCATTTTATTCTTTTACCATGTGCTTGTAAGACATATTACTTCATATGATACTATGGAAAGAGCATTATCTTTGCACCATAGTAATTAAGTTATATCTTAACTTTAATTAAGTTATATTAAGTTATCAAAGAGAGGAATGAGCTTCACTCAAAGATTTTACTTCCTCTTCTATTTTATGTAGGACAGATGAGCAGATTTTCAGTTTGACATGGAATAGATGGGTCTGATTAAGTGACTCGTATTTATTTGGAGATTAAGTACAGTTTAAGGAGATGTGGAGATACTTGTGAATATCAAGGTGACGAGGAGTAGAGTTGAGCTACTGAAGTTTGAGCCAATTTGACTTGACTCTTCTTAGGTATCCAAACCAAGCACTACCACTGACTGTGTCTTTGAGGGTGCTTCTGTGTGAGATGGACATTTCTATTAGTTGAATGAGTAAAGCAGATTTCCCTCTTTGACAACCTCAATGGCACAAAAATATGGATAAACTCACTTTTTTCTGGATACTCTCGTAAGCTAAGCCTTCATCCCTCTTCTGCCCTATTTCTGGTATTTATACCATCATTTCTCAGGTCTTCAATTCCAGTTGCAACCATGTCTCTCAGTTTCCTTCCAACTTGCAGATGACAAATGCTAGTACTTCTTAGGTTTCAAGATCACCTGAATGTTCTGTGTGTGTGTGTGTGTGTGTGTGTGTGTGTGTACTGACATACACATCTGTTTTTCTAACTAATCCAACAAGGAAAGAGTCTGTACATGAACCAAAAGCAAATCACTCTGGGTTATAGCCATCAGCCATCCTAGGATTATAAGAGAGGAAGGAGACTGCCAAGACTGAAAGCAGCACCGAACAAGTAAAGCCAAAATCTAGCAGAAGAAAGACACTAGGTTGTGGTCACCTCCCTTAGAAACAGAACCTATAAATCCCCTTTTCTGTTTAATGGGCTCAAAGTGTGGCTCTTGCATCTGAAAACAGCCTGATTGATAGAACATCATCTAAATAAGTCATTCTCCCTTGGGAAGAAAGATAATGTCTCACCAAAATTCTCTTAGGCTGGACATATATTAGACTCTGTAGTTTCCTTTTCTTCACAGAATAATTTTTGAAGAAATAGGCTAAATAAATTTCAGGGGAAAAAATAGTCGCCCTGAATTCCTGTACCCCAGCTTAGAAAACAAGAACCCAACCCTAAGCGTCTTTATTATTAGGCTTTTTATTATTCATTCTCAATCAGAAGATGCTTCCTTCACTCTCTCTCTAGGGATTTATGAATCAGAAGCAAATTGTTCACCCTCCCCCACAGCTCTGCCTAGCCCCCTCTAAGTCTTCAATCTCCTCAGTCCCTGTATTTAAAGGGGGAGGGAGTCTTTATTCTAATCCTAGTACAATCGTTCCAGCTCTGCCCATTGTCCCAATCCCTCCACCTGTGAGATAATTGCTGGCATTTAGGGGGGGAACTCAATAGTAATCATAGACTTGCACACAAAGACACAAAAAGAGGCAGATAAAATGGGAGGGGAAAAAAGCCCAGAATTATCCACAGTCTGACATCTACTGAAGAAGCAGGCTGCAGCCAAGTGCTCTACACAGAGAGAAAAGGCGCAGTGTGACAGGGAAGGGTCCATTTCAAAATACCATGGTTTGAATTGTTTCTAGGCATACAATAGAATAGATGAATCTAAAAACAAAACAAAACAAAAAAAACCCAACGGGTCATCATCAGTTCACTATTCACAAGTCATCCACAAACAATAAACCAGCCTGTCAAATAAGCATTCCTACTCATGATGCTAACGCAACAATGAAATTTTCTCAATCAAGAGCACCCCTGCATAGGTGATAAAAAAGAAAAGACATTTTCAATATGCTTTTATCTAGTAATTGGAATAAAACAAAATCCTGTTGATCCAGATGTTTGGCCCCACTCCATCAACTCAAGCTAAAATCCTGGCCATGGGTCTAGTTTTCAGTCCATATGCAAGGTCAAGTGAAAACACTAAACAAAAATCTACAATAAAATATTCCTATATAACAAATAGGCTTATAAACTATAAGATGAATGTGAAATTTCTTTTAAACTCCATAAATATCTTAAGACACTCTTAGTAAATTCTCAAACACTTCTTTTCTAGTTTGCCTCACTTCTTAGAATTCTCTACAATTTACCGTTAATTTGCTGATTTGTAAGAATAGGTTAGATCAGCAAGTTCTGAAGCAGGAGCCAAGTCAATAGTTAGACAAGTTTTCCTGTGGTGGTTCACTGAATTTAAGGAAGTTACAGCAACTTGGAACCATTTTATTTACAATTAAATACATATGCATGAATATTATAGATGAACAAATGAGCAGTGACCCTCTATTTCATCCAAATAAGGGTGGTACTTTGTTTGAACAGATGTGAATTGAATAAAGCTGATGTACATAAGATGATAAAGAAACAGAAAATAATCTTATTTTGGGGTAGAGATTGACACTGTGTTCACAAATAGGTTGCAACTGGATGCTATCACATGTCTGAGTTCTGCCAATAAGAACAGATGCACATTATTTCTGCTCTTGTCCTTTAAAATATCCTCTAAGCTCACTTCCTCCTTCTCTACATTTAGCCCAAGGGAAGGACCACACTCTGTAGAATGACTAACTTACAGGATGGAAGGTTCTGGGTGTCTGAGTGACAGTATGAAGCAGAATCCACACTCCGCCAGCCATTACTCTGCCCTGCAAACTGCAATGAGTGAGAAATATCTAAGCAGCATTCAATGCTTGGAAATTGTTTCTCATAACAGTGAGACTTTCCTGACAAATCCATTTTATGATGTTTTTGTACCTCGCTGATTCTTACTGTTTTCAACTCATTATTCTATAGGTTAGGATGAAATAAAATATTTTATCCACATGCATGCATGTTTATATGTTTGCAGGTGCATAGGTTTGTACATGTAGAAGGAAGAGGACGGTCTTGGGTGTCATCTTCAGGAATGTTGTCCACTTCCCTTGCATAAGGGGCTTTTATTGGCCCATCAGTTAGGCTAGATTGGTCATCCAGTAAGCTCAAATGAATCCTTCTGTATCTGCCTCCATGATGCTGACACCACAAGAATGCACCACTCACTAGGCCTGTGTGATTTCTGGAGACTGAACTCACACCCTCATGTTTGTGAGACAAACACATTATCAAGGGAACTGTGTTCCCACCCCTAGATTTTAGGATGAAACAAATACAGGCTAGCATGTAACATGACTATCACAACATTGTCACAACATTGTCAATATATCATAGCACTATTTATAAAAACAAAACAACAACAACAAAAAGCCTAGGGCTTGAGAGAAGACTTAAAGGGTGAAAGTGCTTGTGGCATAAGCTTAATGAGTTGTGTTTGGATCCCCAGAATGTACATAAAAGAATTTCATGCCCAGAAGGAAAACATCTGTAATACCAGAGTCCTAAAGGAAATGGGAGGCAGAGACACAGATTTCAAGAAGCTCATACATCAACTAAACTGGCATACATAATGACAAAGAGATTCTGTCTCAAAAAGTATAGAAAAGTAATGGCTGATCCCCAAAGGTTGTTCTCAGACCTCTATATGCATGGCATTATGTGTGTACGTGCATTCACATGTGAACATATACATATTCATACATGTACAAACCCACACATACCACACATACATATCCTACATAACAAAAAGTATTCTTCCTTGGTCCCAGAAAGAATAAAATGTTTTCATATTCTTAATAGCATATAATATACCGTAAAAGATGAAAATGTGTGTGTGTATAAAACTCTTGAAGAATTAATATATAGAGGTTTCCTTTTCTATTTTATGAGCTTTTCATAAACAGAGTCTGATTTTCTTTCATTTTTTATATCTCTTGTGCTCAATTCTTATTAAATTAAATTATAGTTTATTGTTACTATCAGATGGAAGGAAATATAACTTCATAAAAGCTGTACATCCTATTCTGTATTTAATATGTGTTAGCACAGATAACTCTTAATTTTACTAACAGTACAGTCATGTGTTATTATTTACAATACATATTATTCATAAGCATTATTATCATATATATCGTAATATAGGGAATATATATTAATATATATTATAATAAGGTATTATCATCCCCATTTACAGAAGAGAAAAGTAATGCCCAATAAATGAATTGAAGTCTGGTTTGGCATCTTGTGTGTGTAGGTGGAGATAACATAATGAAACTATTCACAATTTATTTAAAGTAAAAAGGCTTTAAAAATCTTTGATTTAGGTAAAGAATAAATAGGAGGGATACTTAAAAATCACTTCAAACCCCTGCTATAAGATTGCATCTTCTAGGAATATTAGAAGCTATACCCATAAAGTCTCACTGACATGATTACTTAAACGTGTGCTGAACAAGGACCATGAAAGACATGATAACATGCAGGTGGGAACATAAGACCCCAGCCCTACACAAAGAACTACAGGTAACTAAGACATTCTGAACTGTAAAAATAGTCTTTCCCAGGAAAGTGCACAATTGGTAGTCCAATACCAAATAGTCAACCCTAAAAATACATACACACAATTAATTTTTAAAAAGGCCATGTATTTGAAACAGTGCAAGAAGGGATATATAGGCGAGTGTAGAATGATAAAAGAAAAGGGAAAATTATATAATTATACTATGATCTCAAATGTTAAGGAAGACTTCTGGGAAATACAAGGTACTGTCCTCCAAAACAAACTGTCAAGCAAAAAGCAACAGAAGAACCAGTGAACTTTAAGGCAGCACTGCTCATCTCCAGGGGACAGAGCTGTCACCATCCCTGGATGTCCAAAACAAAAGAAGGTATAAAAGCCTCCAGCTATTCAGTTGACTGGGGGCTAGGGGCTGGGTCTACGAATCCTCACATGTATTTTATTTACTATTATTTTTGAAGGCAAGCTGACCAAAATCAGGAGAAGATTTGTAAAGCTTACAAAAATCACAATTTTCTGCATTTTTTTTTTTTACCTAACTTAGATAGTGACCTCCACAAGACCTCAGGTTTAAGGACATTTATTTCAGCAGCAGCTGAGTTCACTATTAAACAGAGACACAGATCATAACATAATGCAACTAAATCATTCTTGTAAATATTTAATATCATTGCCTTTCTTTTCTCCTTTTAACAAATCACTATCAAAGACAGAGCATATAGTAGAAAACACATTTATTTATTCTATCCTGGAAAAATGCTTAGTGCTCATGCATTTTATCTATCTAGTTCTCCAAATGACTTTGACACTTGAGAGCCTCTGTGATCAAAACAGTTGGAGGAAAAGCAATTTTGTAACAGTTTAAGAACTGGCTTTGCATGGTTATAAACATTCCCCAAAGTTGACTCATGGAATGACCCTAAAGTTAACCAATCAGACTCAAACATAAACCCTGAAAAGAAGAGTAAGAAGGAAGAAAAGAAATGGTATTTGACTAAAATTACATTATCACTTGAGGAAAAGTTGAATATTTCTTTTATTTAAAATCTTTGTAAATAAAATGACAACCATTCTGAACAAAAGGAAGGTGGGAAGGAAGGAAGAAAGGAAGGAAGGAAGGAAGGAAGGAAGGAAGGAAAAAAACCATTAAGTAACAGTCTGAAACCCAGTCCCTAGAGAATATTCTTACAAAATATGCTTACAGGATAATTTTACAGAACCCAACATGTACTCTGTTACATAAACCATAAACATAGGAAACCAAAAAGGGAAATAAATGGGCATAAAAGTATGTTGAAAGTCAACTGCTGTCCTCATTTTACTTCAGTCAAAACAAAACAGTCAACATAACAAATTCTTAAGAGACACAGTACTTCATGAAGCCCTGAGACCTTACAGTCTGGTCTCATAATGGAAGCTATTTGTGGAAAAAAAATCTTATTTATTAAGTTCCCAAACAGTTTCAGAACATCACCTGTATGGCATTAGTAATAAAAATCACTCATTAATAATAATACTAATAATCACTCATAATGTATGAGTGACATATGAGTGATCTATAACAATGTCATTCAACAATGAAGATGATGAAGTCTTAGTGGCCATTTGGAAGGAAGGAGAAGAAAACAGTATTGGGAGTTAGGAAGTCTGGTCCAAGTCCTGACAATGCTACAGATTATCAGTGTAACACTCATGCCCTCTCAGCATGTTCATTCATCGCAAAATTACAGTGCAAAGGACTAAAGGAATTCTAACTTTCTCTCCCTCTAAAATTATATGCTTTTAAGATCTGAGGCAACAAATCAGCAGTAAAGCAACTGTAAAACCAAATGTTTATTTGCTTCGTGGCTCATATATTACCATCAAGTCTATAAGAAAATCTCACAGCTTTTTGTTTTATCAGGATTGGACTTTTTGTTGTTGTTTTGTTTTGCTTTGTTTTGTTTTGTTTAATGTGGAAAGCTTAAGGAAGGAAGAGGACCATGTTTCCTCTTGAGGGACGCTGGGTGCTATCCGTGGTGCTGAATCCTGAAACAGCTTAATAACTCAATGATTTCTTAGGACACTTCAGTATATAGGAACTGGGCACATGCACATGAAAAAAAAATCATAGTGTTATTGACTTTAGGACACATGTAATTTCGTGGGTGTGGCTTAATACAAATTTTTATCAATGTTGTTTCAATTATTACAACATATCTTCCAAGTAGGCTTAGTACCAGTAAGACCTTATGGAAGGTTAAAATGAATGGATCACATGTTCAAATTTCTTGGAAGACATATTGGTGATATGTGTTTATGATTATGATAATGTTTGTTAGTGTTTCTGATTCATAGATTAATGTTTTATTAGAGGTATGCTCAAATATAAGTTGTGTGTATGTGCATTGTGAGTTCACCTGTGTGTGTGTTCACCTATGTGAGTGAGTGACAGAGAAAGAGACAGAGAGAGAGAGAGTGAGAGAGATGCCTTAATAATCCTCCTCCATGCTCTTTTTTAATCTATAGTTAAATCTCTGGATTAGAATTGTTTACATGGACACCTGGTATTTCAGGTTCAACTGCCCCATGAATCAGTGTAGAACTAGGAAATCATATTGTCATAATTTCAACTAAGGCACTAGTAAATGCCCATTATTGGTCACTGGGGAAACAGAGGAATATATACCTCATTCAGAAAACTACATCTCTATTGCCTGATAAATAAATCCAGGTAAATGAGCGATTGCAGACGAAACAGTGGCAGCCACTCCACAGCGAACAGACAGCACAGACAAAACCCTCAGCTGTATGTGAAGAGAGCCCACAATCCCTTGCTAAGCCAATGATTCCTAAGCAAAGCCCAAGTAATTCTTATCACGAAGCAGCTCTTTCACCTAAATGTTCACTCACTGTGAACCTGTCCCAAATTTCAAAGTACATAAGACTATATAGAGCTCATGGTAATTCCCTCCTCTTATGCTGACATCAGCACTTCCTGCAGTTCAGCAGGCCATTACCAGGAGTGCTGTTCACACACACTATATATACAACCATTTAAGTACTTAGGTAATACGAACTGGAAGTGTTTTAACAAGACTGAGGTCTAAAACTGCAGTTGTTTAAACGTCTGTGTTATGCATTCCATCAGGAAGCAGTCATTTTCCTATTGAAACAAACCCATCCGAAAACACTATTCCCAATCAATCCAGAAAATGCAGTTAAAGGCATTCTTGAGTGAAACCAACCCAAAAGCTTTCTTCTAGAGACTTGAAAGAAGTGTTAGAACTGTCTTGTCCCAAGTTTCTCTTCTGAATACTAGTTTTTAGCTTTTGACATTTTTGTCCAAAATAAAAATTACAGAAAAGGAATTCCATAGGTAAGTCTGAGGAGTGCATTTCTCTCCTGGGAGATTCACAGTCTGGCTGTCATCACAAAGGCTGGGTGGAGTCGCAGAGTCCAGTGAAAAGCTGCCTTTCAAGGGCTGGAGGGGTAACTTAGAGGAGGGATGCTTCCCTTGTGCACACAAAGCCCTGGGTTGTTTCTTTATTACCACAAAAAATGGGGGGCTGGGGTCTTATTCTATTTAAACTTGCATTTCCAAAAGTACTTTTTTTTGGTACTTTATATATGTGATATAGATAGATGGATGGATGGATAGAGATATTTATATACAAAGATCTGTAATTATTTGTCTTTCTCAAAAGTTTTTTGTAGGATAGCACTCTGACTTAGCACACTATATAATAAGAGTATATGCTGAGAAATAACAAAACTTCTAAGTTTCACGTGCACTTATATTTTTCCCTCGGGACTATTTTAGCGTTTTACTAATTTTAAAGAAATGTAATATTTAAAGCCTTGCCCAGTGAACAGTTAAATAATTGGGCTTAACAAAGCCCAATGTTAGGCATATGGAAGGAGTGAGTGGGTTCTGTCTCACTATCAACAGCTTAACACAGGAATCACGGGAAGGAGGACAATGGGCCATGACCCACATCACCAAATTCATGTTTATAGGTTTCACTAATAACAGGAGAATGAGATCTGCAAAGCATATTTAAGACATTTGGCAACTTTTAAGAGCAACAATGAGTAACTGAGTAGCAAGTTCAGCAAGCCTTGGGGTGAATATTTCAAGAAAATGGGTTGGTTTTCCTACATGTGTTTCTATCTGCTATGTATTTTATTTTGTTTTGTTGGAAAAATAGAATACATAAAAATTCTGATGTTTGAGATGTTTTTTTTGATGGTACCAAGCCAAAGTTCTGACTCTCATTTCAATAACGGATCTGCAGGCATTTGCAAGGCACAGTTATTAGTTTATCTTTAAGTAAATATTTTGATTGTCAGACAGCTTGTTGCAAACAAGGTTTTTTTCCCCAAATGCTCACTCCTGATGCACCGAAGCCAGCTTGTGCGTCACTTATTTAATAATCTGTGCTTGTGCTCCAACGCATGATCATCCTAAGGTGGCTGAAGAACAGGGCAAGAAAAGCATGCTTTGTGGGCTTTTCATTTAAAAGGACTCCAGAGTATAGGACCTGAGTTTCCTCTCAGTTCTGTGGTCTCTGCACTCTATTGCCATAAAGCTTAGGAAATGAGCTATTACGCACCACCATCCCTCGTAACTGCTATTATAGAAAATCACACACTCACAAAATAGCATTAATTGTCAGAATTAGCAACCATTTAAAAGGCAGCTGTTCTTTCGCTCTTAAATAGGCTCCAAATTTCAGATTCTCCCTGTGTCTTGGCTGCTCTATCCATGCCTCTTACACATGCACGTACTCACGCGTGCACACACAATGGATCCTTAGGCAAACAGTTTTTGAAATGATCTATATGTTTTTAAAAAAAACCCACAGAAAATCCTGTTTATTAAGCAACATTTTTCACCCCACTACGTGCCCTCGCTCTTACAATCGGCTGGAAAGCCTCCAGTCTAAACAGCAGCAGTTTCCAATGCGGCAGGTGGAAAGGCTCTGTCTTGTGTGGGCTGGGGGCGGGGGTGGCAGAGCAGTATCTCTTTAAGAGTCAACAGTAAATTAACTTGCCCATAAGAGAGAAATAATTAGCAGTTAGTAGCTTATTAAAAGGATGGCAAAGGCCAAGCTGCCATCTGGGATCTCCCGTTTCTTGTGATTGTTATTATGTCAAGATGTGCCAGTTGCATTAGCTTTCATGTCCCCGTGCCGGCCCTTGCTTTACATGTAAATTTTAGCGAGAGACGCAACACTTTTAAAATCAGATGTCCATCAGAAAGCATCATTAGTCTGTCTTCTTACAAAGCATATGTTCTTTTCCTCCTCTGCTATTCTACTTACTATTAAATGCCTTAGGGGAGGGGGAAAAAAAGGAAAACCCAATGATATCAATTAGATATGGTCTTTGTGCAAAGGGAAACCTGAGCTTCATCAAAAACAAGGCCAAGCTGCCTCACAAAAGCATGACATGATTGCCTCTGTTTACACACAGCGGAAACTGCAATGGCTCTGTCTCTCACAGTTCATCCTTCTTAATGACGCTAAAGCCAGTGAGGGCCTGCAGTTCACTGTTAGCCAAGCACATTCATTTATGGAGAGGGGATAAACATACATATTCAAAACAAACAGAGAATATCATGACATAAACTTATGAAGTAACAGACAAAATATATCTCCTAACTTAGTGCTGGCAAGAATGTGTATACATATATATATTAATTATATATTACATATAATTATATATATTATATTTATACATTTTAAGAATACAGCAAAACTTTACATATAAACTTTATATATATATAAGCTTTTGCTATATATTTAAAATCATGTATTTGATATACTTTATATTTCATATGCTATGCCCTAATGAAGATAAATAATACACAAGTTTAAACAAATTGTACATGTACACACACAAAACATACTGACTTTCCTGAGTCTCAGAATTTAACATGTGAAGGAGATGAATAACAAAATGATTACCTAACAATTTCCTTTAAAAATAAAAAAGCTTAATATTAAAAGCTGTAGTAAGTCAAAAACTGACCATGTTTGAGTCAGCTTAATTTAGAAGAGATACTTGAAAACTGCTTTTAAACTCCCACAGACTGTCACCATCAAGTGTCAGGGGGTCTGAAGCACGTTTGTTCCCCTCATCCCTAGAATACTCAGCACCTAGCAGGTCACTGATGCTCCAAGAATATTTGCTGAGGGTCACAGGTTGACTCTCCATGAATATTTGTTGGGAGCTAAATAAACCTTAATGTTGAAAGAGAAATTCTACTAAATTCAGACATATATTACCCTGATATATATTATTTGTCAGTACATCTACAATGGAAACTACATATTAGAACATATGATAATGCATAAAACTATCAATGAGTTTTTGGACAAACCATACCTATACACAGATAACACAGACACCCTTGCCTTGCACACATGAGGAATGGATCATGACAGATACAAGCTTATGCATGTAAGTAGATGTATCATGCTTGTGCTCTTGTCAACATTTTTCTAACAGACAACTCTTTTGAGTTCTTTATACATGAACTATCATAAAGATAATACACTGCACTTCAATAAATCCTTTACCTTCAGGCACTATCAAAGTCAAGTTCCTATAAGTATACCTATAGACCTGCTATTGAAAACTATATATCCCTTCAGACCAACCCCTTGACTTGTTAAGCAAAGACCCAGGCAAAAAGATAATCCATAAAATAATTCCTTTTATGTATTGTCAACTGGAATTTAACTGAGACATTCCACTGGCGTGGTGTTCATTTTATTAATAGATCTATTGTTCACATTCACGGTTTTTAAATGTCCCAAAATAAAACAATTATGTAAAAATTGTCTTCAATGTCCAATGAAAAGTTCTAAACAAGGAAAGAAGCAACCCACCCTTCATATTTAAAAGCACCATTTTAAAATCGTCACTGCTGAAACACAGAACTACTAACATCAAGCAATTTACCTTTTATGTTTCTAAGACATCCGTTTTTCCCCCAAAAGATTTTCAAAACACTAAAAGAATGGGGTAGGAACATAGAGAGTGGGCTTTTTAAAAACATAAAGTGATTTTCATAAGAAACAGATGAGACAAGGGATGGAACTGTAATATTGCCTCTATTTTATTATAATTAGATATTTATAGAGCACAGATGAGTTTATTTTCATAATTAGAAGCTGGCATTGCATTTACTAATTTACATAAATAGTTGGCTATCAAGGCAGTAACGTATTTGCAGGGCGCTTGAATCCTAGCAGGGACAACAGGGGGCTCCACTCCTCAGATCAGTTTCCTTAATGTTATTACCAGCAAAATATAGTCTACATGAAATGATGCTCAAGTTCATGTAGCTTGATTACCTCCTTTTTAGTTTGTCTAGTGTTTATTAGTTCAGCATTAGAAGGCCAATGATCAAATCTACATGGGAAAAACACACATAAATAAATCCCAAATAGTCTCTAACTTCTAAAAGCTTAGAATGTATGTTTGGTTCAACTAGTTCAGTAAAAGTTCTGTAGACAAGAGAGAAAGAAAGGAATTATGCATCCATTGCAACCCTTACAGCATACATCTTATCGGTCCTTGGCAGTTATCAAAGATGATAACTACCCTTTTCCTGGCTGTTCTCAACAGTCTCCATATTGTCCTACACATGCCTACACCATTCAATAAAAACAAACTTCCCAGAACGCATGAATGAAACTCTCTGATGGTAACAAAATGAGAAAGAAAGACTTCCAAAACTGACTACTATGGACAAAAAGGAAACTAAGGATGCTTCTAGCAGATCTCTCCTGTCAACTGCTCACATCCAACAGTAAATCTTCAAGAAACAGTTTACCCCATATATTTCTTAAGCCATAGGTCAAACACTTGTGGTTCATCAGTTGACTCATTCGACAAGTGCTAGGTACACTCTTTGTGTACTCCCATTCATCTACATTATAGATTCTGCATTGTACATTTTGCAGGGAGGGAATAAAGTTAAGAGCATCAAGTCTACCTTGAAGCCCCGGTGATCTTGCGCGGAAGCAATCATGTGAGTCAGAGTGGAGTCTGCTGACTCAGAAAGGATTTGTGGACTCCAGTTTGACAGTCTCCACCACTACCACCTGCTCATAGTTTGAGTCTTGGCAACAGCTATGAGGTCTCTGTTGGCATCTGAGTCTGCAAAAATCCTGTTCCGAATTCCATTTCAGGGGAAAGTTTTTGATTACTTGCCTCAGTGTAGACAGTCCTCAAATGGACAAGAGAAAGGGGAATGAACCCAAACACACTCTCAATTCTTAAGCAGAAGCCATGGAGATGATATCTAAAAGCTAAAAAATGCTGATATCTGAAAAACTATTCTGTTCAGCTACTTCTGGGTATAACCCCTCTTGCTTTTGGCAACATTCTGTCCAACGGCCTCCTGAACGCAGAGGCTGACATTATGCCAGAACCCCTGCTCAGTTCTATAGATTTAACCTCACAGGGCTGACTATTTTATCACTGGGCTTTTAAAGAATGACAAGATCTGAGACATCTCTATCCTTTTCTCTGACAAATGCTTAAAATTAGTCCAAGACCTTCTCACTTTTACCCTCTTGTAATCTGCAATCATTTCCCTCTGATATTTGTCTACACAGGGCCAAGGGATAGAGGGGGGTACTGGGGTCAGAATGCCTGGTCTCACAGCACGACCCTTAGTGTTCCTTTGATTAGCGGGTGGCAGGAATAAGGGTAGCAGAAAGAGTGCAAGCATTTGGAGGAGAAGGAACACATTAACAACATCACACCTGAAAAATCAAACCCTACCTATTTCTGCCTCCACAGCTAAAACCAGCTGTGTACTTAAGCATTACCCAATTCTATTGACATCTATCATATACAGCTCTGGACAAAATTTTGAGCTCATGCAGTGTGGATGAGAGTGATGGCCAGAGCACAGCCACCTCTACTTTTCTGGGGGTAAGTGATGATTGAAACATGAGTACACCCCATGCATCGTGCAGGACAGTTGGGCATAGGCACTTTATAACAGAACCATGAAATGTGGCAGATCCAAGAGACTGAACTTTCAGATATTAAGAAAGGGGTATCAAAAAGCATTTGGGAAAGAGGGAATAATTCAAAGAAAAGTTCGCGGAAAGGAAAAAGCAATGTGGGTTGACATAAAGGACACTGGAAGCTTTAGGAAGCAGCAGGCTTGGCAGAGGTCACAGTGGGACCACGTTACAGGTAAAGCCTAAGTCAGAGAACATCTTGACAATGACTCAATGAGAGTGCACCAAAAGCCTTTTGAAATGATGAGCTAAATGATAGGATTTAATTTTAATTTTGCTTTATTTTCACTTTGGGATAAATGATTTACAGCATGATAAGAAAGATTAGAGGCTTTGAATCCTTTCCTCATGTAGCACATTATACTAAACATGTCTGGAGACTAGCCAGTGAAACTGCTTGCCTCCCAAGTACTTGCAATCTCTAGAGAAAAGTGGCCTAATCCACAATAAGTTCAATATAAGTCGTTAGAAAGGTGCATGAAATGTTCAAGGGCAATATCAAGGACAACAGGAGTTCTAAGTGTGGGCAGCTTGGGCGGAGGATCAGGGAGGAAGGGCTGCTAAGAGAAAGGAAGCTGTCAGAGTGAGCAGTCCTGCAAGGTAAGCTGGTGGCCTGTTTGGCTGAAGCAGTAATTTTGCAAGGAAGCTCAAGGGAAAAGGTTAAATGAGAAAAACAGGGCCACACCGGAGACTGCTCTGGAAGCGAAGGTTAATCCTGTGTCCCACATGGTAGACAGCAGAATTGACACAGTTCTCCATCAGTGGGCTGACTGGATGGGAAAAATCAACAGGGAGATGAACTAGGAAAGGATAATGACCTAATAAGTTGTGGATGCAGACATCAATGCAAAAGCCGTTCTAGAGCCAATCCCAGAATGCTCTTTCCACTGACTGCCATGGCGAAGGAGCATTCCAGAAGGAAGACATTAGGAAGATGTGTCTATCGGTCAAGCCTGGGTAGTGAGGAAGAAGGGGCTTTGGAATGGGAAACTGGTTTGTAGACAAATGACACGAAGGTTGACTTTTGACATAATGAGCTGACAGTGCTAGGTGACATGTATGTGGATATATGTCACAGCAAATGTAAGGTGGCATGCTGGAACTTAAGAACAATCAGTGTCTGAATGGCAGCCAGGAGGCAAGTACATGGAAATCATACTTGTATCTCAGACATGCTACGCAGAGGAGTGGTTGGGGACTCTGATTTGGAATTGATTCTCATTCAGAAGTCACCTAACATCTTTTTCAGCCTTGTTATTAGTACCGTTAAACACAGATAATGCCACCGCATACCTCATAGAAGAATGGATATTAAATATGACAAGACCCACCAAACACAGAGCACAGTTGTCAGCATACATGAGTACAGCCAGTAGTGATGGTGACAGCAATGACCCACAGGAAGAAAGACTCCATGTGCAAAAGCCCATAGACACCCAAACAAAAATTTTAGGGGATGTTTGAGGGGAAAGATGAAGAGACAGGAGTATGGAAGCGGAAAGGAGAAGAGAGAAAGGCTACTACACATTTTCAATTAGCTAAGTCATGGGGTGATGGGTGGTTTCACCTGTAAAGAGCTCTCTGGCCATTGGCTTCTTCCTCTTCGCCTACTCTTCTCCAAAGGTATCAATCCAGCAATGGGGTAAGGGTTCAAGGCAGCATGTTTCTGAGAACAAATCCACCTGCGATTATCATTAAAGGAGGCGGCAACCAAGAAAGCTCAAACTGGAAAAGGCCATAGCACTCCCAAGGCAGGCGTACAGAAGACACAAAACTCAAGGGAGAGATGACTAGTTCACTGACAAGTCCTCAACTGAGCATTTGGAATAACTTGTCAACCCCATCTTTTGGGCATATCCTCACACCAGAATTCACTCTCTCTACTTACGTTGCTTGGCAACTTTTGAAAGAAACAGCAGTGGCCTGGCCCATCAGGATAGGGGAGAGTTATTCAGGAAGCAGAACTGGATAGAGATAGATATTTATAATTTATCAATTAACTTCAGCTTCACTTCAGCACAGTTTATGCATTGTTAGCAGGTAAGAGAGGTTCTCTGGGCTTAGAGATGGATGAATGAGTTTTACCACCCCAAATCATAAAGGCATAGCAAAGTAAAAGAAGCCCACCTACTGGTCACCTCTCCTCCCTGACCAGCTAGGAAAACACTGGCTTTGCACAGTAACATCCCGCATCACCTATTTCTCCTTGCAGTGTAATGTAGTTTTATTTCTATAGTTTTCCTATTTCCACCTTTCTTAGCCTATCGCCCCTACTCTTAATATTCTATCTCCCACAAATGCAAAAAAAAAACAACACTGAAGAAAAAAAGCAATATCCAAACACCCCAAAAATTGACAGTAAAAACAGGCAATTCTCCAATCCTCTCCCCTTTTTCTTCCATTATCACTCTGGTGCTGATGATACTCCAGATGCAGTTATGTATAAAACCCAGCAATTATGAGACATCTTTTCCTACCTCCCCCGTGCCTGAGACACACATCACAAGAAGCGATCTTAGAATGTCCTACAATGGAGGAAAACACATCTCCACACAGCGTGTCTGCTTCCAGAGACCCTATTCCTGTAAGACATCATATGGCATCACACATGTGGTTCAGACTGGCTTTAGAAGGAGGCTTTAGAACCATCCCCAACACTGAACACAGGGTTCATTGAAGGGCAACAATCACAATGGTTTGTTTTGTTTTTTTGTTTCTACATGCAGTTAAAAGCAGTTAACTTCTAACATGGCCTACATATTCATCAAAATCAACAATTTCCCTCACACACATGAATAATTCAGAATGTACATTGATAGGTTGATAGATTGATAAAAAGAAAGCAATCTACCTTTACTTCTACCTACAGAAAGGAAGCAGAAGGTCCAGTTAAGGAGAAGAAGCATGGTGTCCACCATGGAGGCGGCAAGAGAGAGCAAGAGAAAGAGAGCGGACATCAGCACAATGCAGGCACACTCAGAAGGAACACACATGGCAAATCTCAGGACAGACATCACGGGAAGTTGACCTCCCACCCCCACCCCATCGTCTTTAGGAGGCAGCACAAAGCAAATGCATGAAGGGAGGTTTCAAAAGCAAATGCTGGAGCCAGCCAGGCTGCTTCCATTGGCTCCATGTTCAAACTTCGTCCATTTATTTCTTCTCAGTTCTATCCTCAAGAACATGGCAAAGCCCACATGCAAAAGCACTGCACAGCCACATGGATGTGAAATTGCACATGTATGAACAATCTTTTAAAAAAACACGGTTAATAAAAGTCTTTGAGAATCTTGGTTCTCTTGTATTTCCCCAACATTCACACGGGACAAGAGGACCAAGAGCGGGACATACAATATAACGGATGTACGCACAACACACTTAAATGCCACATCTCTTTGTGGACATCAGATATTAATTCTGGAGATTTGGTGGGAGCCAGACAGAAGCCCCTATTGCCCATGTACAGGGATTAAAAGAAGGCAGGGGTCACTGGAGGAGAGAAGTGATGGGGTTTAGGGTAGTCGTTGTAGAGGTAAGAATGGACAGGGGGAAGATGGAAAAGTATGACAGGAAGAGGAATGAAGTGAAAGGGTTTCTTAAGTCAAATTAAGCCTCCAATAGCAACTTAAAGCCTTAGCAGCACCGTCACCCAGAAGAATTCTGCATCTTTTCTTGAAATCCCCTCAAGGGAGGAACTGGCAGCATCTGTGTTTATGTGAATTTTTTTCTTTTCTCTAGAAGAGACATAGCCAGGAGCATGGTTGTGACTTGAATGCTCCACAAGTGTACATGTGGGGTTAGAGTAAGGTGTATCCTACAGAGTCTCCAAATGCTGTTCATACCAACCTTTGGATCTAGCCTTCCTATGATGCATTTGTGTCTGAAAAAAACTAAGATCAAGAGAGCCTCTGCATATCAGCCTATCTCCTTGCCCTAAGGATACTAGCAATATGATACCCATGGTTCTTGGGGGCACCTGAAATGCTGGGAGACCTCACAAAGAGAAACCAGGAGCACAAGACTGGAGAACACAGGAGGACATCCTGCCATTCAGGACTCCGGCAGCCTGCTTTTATGGTGTCACTTGTCATCAAGTTTGGACCATTATATTCTATCAATTCATAGAATTCTGTTCTTCTTTCTTCAAAGGGAAAGGCTTTTGCTTCTCAAACTGTCTAAATACTAGGTCCACATCAAGCAGGTCCCCTACTGGTATTTACTTCCTAATACTTGATGGGGAAGTACTTGCTTCCCTCACCCAGCTACAAGGAGACAGCCTTCATTCTAGTCCCTTATGTAACTCTTAAGAACTCAACTGACCTTTCCCTTCAGATATATGGTGATATCTGCTTTCTACGAAACCAACACTGTCTTGGAAATTTATGGAGCCCACACCTTGGCTCATGCTATGGAATGCACTTATACTGGAAAAGCAGCCTCATTAATTCAGGACAACCTCAACTGCCCACCTCCAACTGACAAATGGTATCTTCCAGCCCTATATGATTATGTGACCTCATGGTATCTCCTTTATGGCCAAACCATTTGATAGGCTGATTTGAGAGACTAGAAGACAGGAAATGGTTGTACATTCTCCAAAGATCAAGAAAAAAAAATTGTATGTGAAACTCTTCCACATCTTTCTTTTCTTTGATACTCCCAAAGGAGCATTGAATCTGATATGTGTTTTGAAAAGAAACAGATAAGAAAAATTAAAGAACAGCCTTTTGGTGACAGGGCAAGGCAGGTAGACCAATCTTACAATCACCCCAAGGCTTAGAAAAAACACAATAGTAGCAATTGAACAGTGAAGCAAAAGACAATTTTAAGTGGGCTCCATTCTCAGATCCTGATTTGGGCTGATAATGTGGAAAATTTTTACTTAGGAGAAAAAGGCTTCATTCACAGCCCACCCCATGCCTAGCTGAGCTGAATTTCCTGCACACTTCATTCCCTGCATATTTGAATATTTTAGGTTGCAGATGCTGAATTTACAGATCTTTATATGCAGTTTTCTTCAGGGTGTATAATGAGTTAGAATCCTGCCATGAGGACATTAGCATGTTCCTTTGGTGATTCCTTTTCTTTTAACATAAAATTTAAAACAGTCAAACCCCCTCCACCCCCCAAGGGCTTCCTTTGACCAGGAAGGGCAGAGTATCATTAAGACGGCAGTGGAATGGAGGGATAGACAAACACCTTCACTCAGAGTAAAGTTCAAGGAGAAATCCAGCTCCTTGCTCCCAAGCTGGGCCCCAGCCTGGGGCCTGGGGGAGAGCAGGAGGAAGTTAACCGCCTGGTTGCTCTGAAATTAGCTTCATTCACCCCCATTATCAACGCGTCATGCCTTGTTTCATGCTTCCTTCTTAGAGGCGGCCCAGCAGGGCCAGCGCCCCGCCTGGCCCAGATGATAAATGGTGAGGAGGAATGGAGGAGCTGGGAGTAGGAGGTGGGATGCCACGATGCATCAGGAAAGGTGCTCCTCTACAGCACAGGGAACCCTGCTGCCAGCCTGGCCCACAGCAGGAGGCACAGGCAACAAATGGCTTTCTATGGAGGAGGCTCTGAATGGCCGGCCAGAGGCAGAGAAGCAAGCAGTTCAGGCATCTCAGGACCACAGCACAAAGCACCTACCTTGTTCACTCATCATAAGGTGGGAGAGGCCTGGAGGAGAAACAGAGAGAGGAGAGAGAGAGAGAGAGAGAGAGAGAGAGAGAGAGAGAGAGAGAGAGAGAGAGAGAGAGAGAGAGAGGAGGAAGAGAAAAGAGAAAAGATGGTTAAAATCCCAAACGCAAAGTAACCTTCTCTAAATTCTCGCATACAAGGAGGTGTAGCGGGGACACATGCACACTCAGTAGCATGCAGTGCTCCCTGAACACCAGCCCCCGCACTATGGGAGAAGCCTGGGCTCTCCCATCTAAAGAGCAAGCTTCTGTTTGCTGAATAATAGCAAGGACATTCTTTTTATGGTTATTCTAGGCAATCCATAGGATTTGTGATAGATCCACTAAGATTAGGTCTCTGGGAGAGAGACTCAAAGTATCAGGTAACGGTTTCTTTCTTTCAAATTACTTGCATCAGTAATACATGTTCACTGCAGAAACTGGGGGAAAGTCTGAAGAAAAACAAAAAGAAAACAGTAATTTATAATCTCACCATCCAGAGAGTACCATCCTTTTTTCCCCCTATGCATTGTATTTTCCTCTACATAAACTGAATGATACTGAACACATCAGCAGACTTCGTAGGTTGCTCAGACTACCTAAGACCGTTTCTGTCTTGTTCACCTTAAGCAGTGGTAACTGCACTCTATCTCCTACCACTTCCTTGCACTAGAAAATCCATGTTCCATGAGGGAGGCCAATCCCTGAACTGAATGGGTTAAAGAAGGTACACAAAGTCTCAATATACAACTAACAGAACCTCTGGAGAGTCCTCACAGGAGGTAAATTCAGCTCTTTAGGACTCCTCAGGACAAGAGAAGCATCAGCTCTGATAAATCTAACAGAAAAGCTTTTCCACCAGTAGCCAACTGTACTGGCTGTTTGCTCTTGAGCTGTTTCTATTACCACTAAAAATATTTCACAAAACCCAGATCACCCCTGAGAGCTTCTACTCAAAGCAAAACTCAGGGATATAGAGGATTAATAAAGGACAAAAACCCCTCTAAAGTATGGAGATCTCTAAATATTTTTGGAGATTACTAGAGATTTAGAAAAGTAATCAGGGGCTAAATGTAGGTCAAGAAACTGACTTTTAAAAGATCAGTGATATATTAAATACACAGATGCACGTGCCGTAAATGTCATGGAGTCTATTTTTTTGAAACAAGTTTCATTAAACTGTAATCATATTTTAAAAGCGCAGGTTCTGGCATTCAATGTGCTAGGCGAGGATTACTGCTTGTGGGAAACTGGAATAATGACAAAGCAGGTGACTCTCACAATTTGCTTTGTATAAAAAAATTTTTTTTTCATGTTTTTAGTCTTACAGGACAGAGGAATAGGAAGAAGAGAGAGGAGCTTAGATCTGTGTAAGAGAAAACACACAGAAAGACCCTTTCCTCCACAGCTGATGTTTCTGGGCTAGGCACTCGACATCATGGTCAAAGCATAAAGAGTTTCCCCTTTATGTGGGGCAGGTGCCGGAGTCTGCAGAAATGGCGGTGGCAGGAGCACGCATAGATCCAGAGAACTTTGTCACCTTTAGGAAATGAAAGCAACCATCTGAAAAGATATCTCAAACTGAAACAGGGTGCTTAACGGGCTTTTTGACTGTTTTTGGGTGGGGACAACTACTTTAAACCTGAGACTGGAGATGTTTGTAGCTTCAGCAGCAGTAAGGAGATGTGAGACTCCACTTGATCTAAAAATGAAAATTTTCTAAATGAAGAGTAAATGGGCTACTTGGTAGTAAAGAATACAGAGGCCCTGGAGAAACCCACCAATGGGGCTCCAGCTGATATACCCAAAGTACCCTAGGCAAACTAAGTTACAGTCCTGAGTAAAGGTGGGGGTGAGACAAGATCTGAAATTTAAATCAGTTAGCTCACAGGATTTCCATGCCAAGAGAAATTTGAGAGCTACCCCATTCACAGTGTCATATAAATCAAATTTTGGTAAATTAAATCCTATGATAAATGCAGTAAGAGGAACTGGATGTTTAATGGAACCCTGCAGTGGATCCTTATGTGAAGGGAAGAATCCTTTTAAAATGCAAATAACCTACCACCTATGTATTTTTTAATTCAAATACGTACTTATCAGCTTTTATTAGGCTACCTACACAGTTGTAACACTGTCACTGAAGGAAAATGCTCATCCTCTTCCATCTAAAAACCGTAAGAAGACTTACCACGCCTTAACAAGGAATGCAGCTATGAGATCTTAAGGTCAAACTTTGGTATTGAAGAGAATAAAGCAAAATGGGCATGAACACCAGGAAACTAGATGTAGGAAGGGAAGAGGCCATAATATGTATATATTTTTTCCTTTTTTTTTTTTTCGTGAAGAAAACTTTACTTCATTGTTAAGAGCTGAATATTTGTATCTTTTCTTGTACAAGCCTATCCTCCATGATTATAGGATGAAGTAATCATTCATTCCAGAGTACTCCCTTCTACTTTAGATCTCTGTTTCTTTTCTTTCTACCTCAAAATGCTAGTTGCCATTTAAAATTTTATCAACAATTCAAGAAAAAAATAACTCATGAGTTAGGGTATGAAGCACGGGAAGGGTTCTGAAGAAAGGAAGAAGGGAAATGATATATTTTAATTTTAAAAATAGCAAATGAAAAAATTTCAGTTCCTTCAACAGCTAATGAAAGTACCAACAACAAACAGATCAATCTATTCAAGTATAACTATATGCAAAGACTGGAATGAGGAATGGGAATGCAAGTAAGTACAACAAATTCCTTGGCCTCCAGGAATTTTTCACCTACTAGGGAAGAAGTGTTAGTGTGTGTGTGTGTGTGTGTGTGTGTGTGTGTGTGTATTTATATTCACAGGAGCACACAGATGACTTGGTTGGTACTGGTACATGCCCATATAGAATAAGAGATTTAATAAGTGGTTCCAGAGCCGGATTAGAATCTCACCTCTGCTACTTTATAACTTGCAACTTTAAGGAAATAGCTGCATGTTTCTGGACTTTGATTTTCCTATCTGGAAAATACGGATAATTATGATCATTTCATACACTGCTTTGAAGTTTAAATATGTTAATATAAGTCTATGCCACTGGTTCTCAACCTTCCTAATGCTGTGACTTTTTAATACAATTCCTCAGGTTGTTGCTGCTTCATACCTGTAATTTCCTACTGTTTTAAATCACAGTGTAAATATCTGATACGCAGGATATCTGATATGTATCGCCAAAGTGGGGTCGAGACCCTCAGGTTGGGAAACACTGATCTGTGCTTACACATGGTAACAGCTGTGCAGGTTTGCCCTCTGCACACCATGCTATAAAAATGTATAGACACAGAGAGAGATTTATGCATTTGGTGTCCAATTCTCAGCGTATGTTTGACACTTAAATAAAAACTGAATGGGCAGGATCAAATTATGAATCCAAGCAATAAGACAAGTAGGGACTGTAAGAGGATGCTAAGTATTCAGAGAAAGTTCCTGCAAGACAGGAAGATTTGATATACACCTTAGAAAATGACCTAAGGACTGAGGGTATAGCTCATCTTTACTTCAGCCTTGCCAGCATGAAGACAGTTTGGCTCATTCTTGTAATTCCAGCAAAGGGAGGCAGAGCCAGGAGGATCCCTGAGGCTCACTAGTCAGCCTATCTAGCCTAGCATAATCTGTCAGCTCCAGGCTAACAACAGACACTATCTCAAAGAAAGTAGACTGCTAAGGTTCTCCTCTGCCATAGCCCTTCTATATACCTGCACACACACAGGTACACACATATACATGCATACACATACATTTTTAAAAAAGAAAAATGGTTGAAGATTTAGAGACAGTTAGCATTCTCGGTAGTACCATCACCTGCCAAGACCACCTTGTTCTGCTGTCCAGAAACAAGGGCTTTTCTGAGCAGATGACAGGCATGCAATAGTGTACTATATTGATAAAGGAATGGACATATATGATTAGATTATATTTTAAAAGTGGGCAATCCTAATATTCTAAACATGGACACCATAAGTTTCAAGACTAAGGAAAATGGACTTGCTCTTAGAGCTGATGGGAGACACCAAGGGTTCATGTCCGGCAAATGACCTGGAGAAGACAATGTTGAAAAAGACTATTTTTGCAATAACAATTATGAAATGAACTAAGGGAATGAGATAAAGGCAGAAAGATCAGAAAGATGCAAAGGGTCCAAATGATTATGAAGAGCAAAAAGGAATGGGGAGAAAGAGGATTTACCATACTTTGATGATAAATAAGGTGCTTTGAGAAGAGGCGGGTAAGAGATGGAGAAATGAGAAAACAGTGCAGAAATAGAGAAAGTGAAAATAGTAGGAAGGCGAATTGAGAGTCAGGAAGATAATAGATTTTTATACTAAAGATGATGAAGTTGAAACGAAAGAATTTTCAAGCAAAAATATCCATCAGGCATTTAACACTATAGTGCAATGTTCTAAGAGGAGATCTAGTTGAATGTAAGGACTTAAAACACTCTCTCTTCATGGTACAGGAGGTAAGTAAGTGAAGGAAGCCTGGAGAAAAGGGGCTAGAGGTCTCTTATAACCTGGGAAGGGTCAAAGGATGCTTAGAAAGTTCCCCCCCACACACTAAGGATTCAACATTAAAACATTTTAATTATATTTTTAAATAGAACTATATTGTATCCAACATAAATTACAAAAAAATATGCTCAAAAAATCTTAACTGAGATGTATGTAATTAGCAAGAAATGAAGTGGAGGCCACAATAGGTATAAGTTATAGGTGTGGCTGACGGAAAATAGGATAAAATGAAGATGGGCTTTCGGTCAACCTCAGAAGAGGACCATGAAAATGCATGTTAACATCTGACACCCTCATGGCCACACATCAAGCCTCAGAGCTAGCTTGCTGGCTTGAGTTGAAAGATGCCATTTATTCTGGATCAGACCTTCCAGTACTATCATAAAGACATGGACTGAGTCAGGGGCCTGTAGAAATAAAATGGATTATAACTTTGAAAAACAAGCTTAGATTTTGGATTCAAGCAGATTATGACTCAAAATTCTGCCCAGTTTTTAAAAAAATCACATATGGGAGGTATGAAGCAGGAGATGTGATTAAATGGCCCTTTGATAGGCATGACATTGAAAATTGCCAACATCAAATTCTTAGGGAACTACAGTACCTTTTAGGAAATATTTACAATAATAATAGAAGAAAAGAATTAGAATATCTTCTATCTGGATTCTGACAAAATGCCACTCTAGCTGGATCTAGGGACATGTTGGACCCCACAAGATATCTGATACAAAATGACTCCCTCCAGTTTTCATTTAAGTGCTATCTGTGTCTGCATATCTTTGGTGCACAGGTTCCCAGAGTATATACTAGAACAAAAGGAAGAAAAGATTGCCAATCAATAAGACATGAAATTGCCTTGGAACAGACTGCAAATCATATGTAAAGTATATGCAAAATATACATATGGCTGCCTAAACTAACTTATACCCTTTGGGAAAACCCCCATGGAGCTAGCTGATTTTGCCACTCAGGAAAATGGAAATGGCTATGAAAGCTAAGTCATTTATAAGCAG
>CM053765.1:25533548-25607189 GCA_028658305.1 Pachyuromys duprasi
TCTCTCTATCGCTTTCTTTCTCTCCCTCAAACCAGTGTCATCCCATCTACAATCACTTGGTTTTCAATCCATTCATCCTTACTTCCTTTACCCTGGCTGGGTAATTGGGAAAGTATTTTTTAAAAAAAGAAAAAAGATTCAGAGTGAAAACCAAGTTATCTCTTCCTGCATCTTTCATTCATTCACTTTTAGGATAACTTTTACCCAAGTGAAAAATTCCCGTTTATCATTTTTTTTTCTATATCAAGGGAGTAAGATTAAACATCACTAATTGCTGCAAGCATCAACAATGAATCCTTACAAGGCCACTAGGATTTTTTTAATTACATAAAATCAGAAGATAATGGAAACATTCACCTGGTTATTTTTAGAAGCACTAAAGAGACAGTGAAGATGGAAAAGCTGGCAAAATCTTGGCTGCAATGAGCTAGTCTCTAGAATGGGATGACTGGGAATTTGGGAGAGGAAAGGGAAAAAATCTCATGCAATTTAAAGATTAATACATAGTTATATGTTTTCCATTTTCATGTGTGTGTGTGGTAGGTCTGACGTATGCACATCTGTGTGTGGGGTCTGAGGTTAGGGTCAGGACACACCCTCAATCACTGTTCTGCCTTATTCAATGAAACAGTGTCTCCCAATTTTGGTGAGCCACCAATATGGTGAGTCTCACCAGCCAGCTTGTTCTGGGGATACCTTGTCTCTGCCCTGAGAGGTGGTAATTACAGGTGAGCTGCAACATCCATCCAGCATGTATGTTCTGTAGATCCTAACTCTGGTCCTCACGATTGAGGAGTAAGTGCTTAACTGCTAAGTAGTCTTTCTAGCCATGACACGTGTTTCTATTTATACTTGAGATTCTTCCTTTCTGGGTCCATTTCCTGGGGGTATTAAACCATTTCCCTCTTGATAATGCAAATCTAGACATGAGACATGTTCAAACTCAGCCATTTTGACATTGCTGTGTGAGAAGATCATCAGGACAGACAAACTGAAGGCCACCCCTCAAAGACAGGGGCATGGTGTACAGAGCCTCAGGAATAAAGGAAGAAGGCATAAAGATCTATGATGCCCAAAGTTTGGCTATGAGTCTCAGCATCTGCCTCGATACCCTGCAGGGTAGAGCCTTTCAGAGGCCCTCCATGGTAGGCTCCTGTCCTGTTCCCTGTTTTCTCCCTCCTCTGATGTCCATCCTCTTTGCCTTTCTGAATGGGGATTGAACATCTTAGCCAGAGTCCTCCTTCCTGAGTAGCTTCCTTAGTATGTTTATCCTATATTATATGTCTAATATCTACTTGTGAGTGAGTATATACCCTGTGTATCTTTCTGCTTCTGAGATACTTCACTCAGGATGATCTTTTCCAGTTCTCACCATTTACCTACAAATTTCATGATTTCCTTGTATTTTATTGCTGAGTAATATTCCATTGTGTAGACGCTGAGACATATAGCCAAACGTTGGGCAGAATGCAGGGAATCTTATGAAAGAAGTGGGAGATAGTAAGGCCTGGAGAGAACAGGACCTCCACAAGGAGAGCAACAGATCCAAAAATTCTGGGCACAGGGGTCTTTTCTGAGACTGATATTCCAGCCAGGGACCACTCATGGAGATGGCCTGGAACCCCCGAACAGAGGTAGCCTATGTGGCAGTTCAATATCCAAGTGGGCTCCATAGTAATGGAGACAGGGACTGTCTCTGACAGGAACTGATTGGCCTGCTCTTTGATCACATCACCCTGAGGGGGGAGCAGCATTACCAGGCCACAGAATAAGACAATGCAGCCACTCCTGATGAGACCTGATAGACTAGGATCAGAGGGAAGGGGAAGAGGACCTCCCTTATCAGTGGACTGGGAGAGGGACATGGGTGGGTAAGAGGGGGGTAGAATTGGGAAGGGAAGAGAGAGGGGGGTACAGGGGGATACAAAGTAAATAAACTGTAATTAATAAAAATATCAATAATTAAATAAAAAAGAATCTAGGATGAAGTCCGTCGCTATGGATATAACTGAGACATGGGAAATAGCAAGCATGCATAAAGTGAAGAGGAAGCAAAGCTCCACTAAGGCCACAGTTGCCTGACACCAGTTCTTCTCTGGACAATTGCTGACTTACATTACAGACTGTTGTCTCCTTTTCCACCAGGAATTCATTCCTACTTGACAGCTGAGCCCAGGGCTGACCCATATTCTACGAGAACATTCATAGCTTACCATCTGGATGTTGTGACGACTTACAGGTCAGATGAATAGCTAATTTACAGGCTACTAGAATAGGGATCCAAAGGATGACAAGAGACAAAAATAAAGTAAAATCTAATTTTAAGGGCTAGGCTTGTTGGTGTGTGCTCATAGAATTCAGGTGGCTGATGAAGGAAGATCATAAATTTGAGGCCAGCTTGGGTTACATAGCATCTCAAAAATAGTAAGGGGTAAATATACATTCTGGCACATAAGCCCAAACCCATATCTGCAACACTACAGAAACTAAAAAGTTCAGGTTTACCTTCTTTTTATCACTGACTGTTTAATAAACACAGATTTTAGAGTCAGAGAATGGGATTGTATATTAGAAATGCCATGAGCCAGGTGGCTAGAAGGTAACCAGAATTATGAGGAGGCCAAAGTCACAGTAAACGCAGAATGGCTGAAGGAACTTTCTGCTTCACCCAGAAATTAGAAACCCTGGCAAAGATATGAGCACCACTGTCAATCATGTTAAAAGTTGCATGTGCAATATGAGGAGGCATATATGTTGAACATGAGAAGAGGGTGTAACAAGGAGGTAGCTTCACCTGCTAGAAATGCCACAAAAGAGAATCCATGAAGTGCTTTAAGAACTAGATATCCCAAACCCTTGTACTTCTAAGATCTATGAATACAAAGAGACCAAGCAGCACAGTGCATGAAATCAGATGAAAATATTGATATTTGGCTCATTTGACCTATTATAAAATAATAATTTCATTTGGTTCAAAGTACTATTCTGAGAAAAGTACCCATGGCCACAATGGTAGGTTTCAAGGATAGACTACTACAACTCCAGATGAGCTATATAATCTTCTTGATGACTACCTAACAGCAATCCTGAAGAAATATTTGAGAAACCCCATCTTTTTCACACATTTGACAAAGTACTATGGATCTGTTGAACAGTAGTCTGGCAATAATGATGACGCTGCTGGTGGTGGTGGTGATGGTGGTGGTGGTGATGGTAATGGTGGTAGTAGTTTCCAGAAACACAGTCGAGAAGGAGTCCTGATGACAGTTCTTTAGGGGACAGCTAGACATTTGCCTCTGAGTTTTGTCTTTTTATGAGGCCACTGTGTTAAGTCCTCACCATCCAGCCCTTTGTAGGGTAGGAGCTGAATCAGATGTTCATTGTTTGCCTCAAGGCCAACTTTGTTCTGATAGCATGGTGGCTGGGTTAAACAAAAAGTGCTGCTTCCGATCTTGACCATGAGTCACTGACAGCATCAATATGGCATAATCACAGGGTCAAAGACCTTTACAGTGTTCTTCTGATCTATTCTTTCTGATAGGGGTGCAGAAGAAGTGGCAAGATTTCCTCATGAATGAATTCCAGCAATGGCAAAGAGACAAAAGCAGCCATGCTTTTTCTCTCTAAGGGCTAAAGGATCAGCAAGAATGACTTAGAAAAGACTCATCCCACAACAGAGAAAGTCCTTGATCTCCCTGTCACGAACTTCTCTGAAATTGCTTCTCATTCATGACTAACATAAGACTAGAAAGAACAGTTGATGTTCCCAATGAAAGAACTGCATCCAAACAGATCATGGTGTGCCAGATTTAACAGAATCAAAGAGTCGCCCCATGCTAAGTGAAACAGACCAACTGCGTAAGTCCAGGAAAGGGAAAGAAATGACTTAGCAGTGTACACAAAAATAGTAAAATGTTTTCAGTGACTTCAACTTCAGTTTAACACTGTAGTCATTTCTGACCAAATAGGTGTAGAATCTAGAACAAGGGCAACGGCACTGTCTGTAATAAACTGATCCCAATCATGCCAGCAGTACTGTATGTTGTGTGGGTATTCTTCTGCAGGATGGATATACAAAAAGAAAAGGCCATTTTTTTTCAGGGAACAATGACCTAGATGAAAGAATAAAAACCCTTAGATGGAATGGCCAAAGAAACTGGAGATGTTTTAGTCCTTAGAAAAGAAACTCCTCAAAGACAAAAGCCTTGACTTCAAACACTCAGAGTGTAATTAGATCTGTTCTGTAGGTCTCCAAGGGTTGGAAGCCACACAGGTGCCAAAAGCTATAGCAACTGAGGATAAGAAAGAGCTCTCAAATATTCTGCCCTGCTGGAACAGAAAGAAAAGACCAAGGGATCAATGAGCTGCTCATCGCCAAAGGGGTTCAAAGTAAGTCTGAATAAAATTTTACACAAAGGATTCAAAATTTTGCTACAGAGTCTTGATGACCCATTGGGCCCCCTTCATGCAATACAAACTTGATTCTGATGAGATTGTGTGGCAGGCAGTGGGCATGCAGCCCAGAGAAGTCTCTATCCTCAAAAAATAAGATACGCCCTGCACTGCTGGAGCCCATGGGGGCACAGGAGGAAAATATGGGGGAGGGTGAAACTGGGTAAATTGTGACAGTAGCCATACAGCCTGATGTCCTAAATGCTGTCAGAACCTAAAAGGGAACGAGTCATTTCTATCTCCCTCCTTCCTCTAACATCCATGACGATGTAAGATTAAGAGTGAAGCCTCATGCCCCTCATCATCCATGCGGCTTCCTTCCCAGCAGTGGTTCTCTAACTTTCCCCATACCAGAGTCACCTGGGAGAACTCTTTCTGTAATGAGACTGGCTCTCCTTTATTAACTCTCCAGGCCATTGTGCTTTGCAAACCTCTGCTCTCTGCAATCCAAACCCCAGCTCTACCTCAAATCCTGAGATGGGAGGCAAGTTAACTTTTCTGTGCCTCTTTCTAAAGTGTCTACTTCTCACATGCCCCCAGGAACACTGTGACAATCACATGCAAGAACACAAAGAATGTACATGGCACAGTTCACAGTCCATATTAAGGGCTTGAAAACCTATAATTTCTGTCACTGTTTGGAAGGCTGATCTATTCAGGGCACCTCTCTGACCCCTCCTATATCTTGCCAACATTTTGATTGACTGGTGGATTAATTTGAAACAAGCCTTACTATGTAGTTCAGGCTGGGCTTGAACTGACTATGTTCTTGTTGCAGTCTCCCAAGCACCCTGAATTATAGGTATACACCACCCAGCCAGGTCCAACAACATTCTCTAATAAGCTGGTAGCGCTAGTGGTCTCCTGCCCACTGCATGTTCACAGTCAGTGAAGCTGCTCCACAAAGGAACTCAGCCTCCTGGACTCTGGGCTACACTCCATCTCCCAGCCCTCCTGAGGCCTGGCCCAGCAAGCTAGCCAGCAGAGCCAATGTCCTTACCAGACCTCCATAGCTGGTCTGAAGCCTGATGAGGTGTTCATGAACAGGCTGTGTGACTTAGCTGGGTAAGGTAGTTCTATAGCCTCATTTCCCCCAAGAATAACTGTTCTATGCTATTCTCATCAATGGTGTTCTGAGTAGCACAAATCTCTGCATGGTTTCCCCATATACCACAGGATGCTTGGAACTCATTGTCCTTTACTACTAAGTGCTTCTGGTGCCTCTCTTCATTGAAATAACAAGGAAGCATCCCTGACACATATCTGATGAGCTCAGACCATGGTAGGTTATGCAATATTGCTTTAACTCTCATCTCGCCCTCCAGAAATGATAGGTGAAATGTGACTAAAGCCATTATCCAGTGGGTGTGGTGTGCCTTTTTACCCTCCCTCTCTTTCCCCTTCCTTCACTTCTGATTCTTCCTTCCTTCTTTCTTCCCTCCCTTTGACAGAGTCTTGATATATAGTATAGTCTGATCTCAGACTCATTATGTAGCCCAGGCTAGCCTTGATCTCATGATCCTTCTGCCTCAGGTCCCTTAGGGCCAGTATTATAGGCATGTACCACCACCACTGGCACAGATCTAAGACAATAAGGGAGAAGATTTTTAAAGTCTTTAGAGAGAAAGCTTCAACATTGTGATTTTAAGATAGCTGAAGAGGGAGACAGTCTTGGAAATAGCTCCTTACTCATACATACTCATCACATATAATTGTGGGAACCAAAAAAGTATTCCCAGGCCTATACTGGGCAACTGGCTGAAAAGTAAGTAGCATTGGCCCAGCCAAGAGCCCCTTTCCAAACCAATCACACACAGCAAAGGTAGATTTCTCTGGATATCTCGTACCAAGCTGAGCCTAAGAAGAGCACTGAATAAAAGTTGGTTCAATTACCTACCTTCTGTCTGGGAGTAAACCTCAATTAAAAGTAGACTTTCATAAGCGGGGCAGAACTATGGGCTGGGCCCTGAACATCCCTCATCCACTCAGGAAGCATTTTTGTTATGTGTCTGCAATGTACTGGCACCCTTTGAGGCTAAGAACACACAATAATAACTAGGAGTAAACTTTGTGGCATGCATGTATGCTTTAGTGGAATTCCCTTTGAAATGTCTCCCAGACCACAGAGCCCGAGGTTTATAATGTGTTCTGCCAACTTTAATGCACTTGTCAGTGGTTGCTTAGCAAACTTGAGTCAATCTGTTCACGGGTAACATACACCTAGAAACAGAATCTACCTTATGGGGGTGTCTAAAGAATTAAAAAATACATGCAAAACTTAGCATTTTGGTGCCTGGCTCAAAAACGCAAGCTCAATAAATGTCATGGTTTTTTTTTCTTAGTAAGGTAATAAGAGAAAAGTCAAGTAGGACTATTATCCAAAGAATGGGAAAGAAGAGATAAAAATGTGTTCTGAGTAGTACAGAAGGCATGAACTGTTAGTCTTATTGAGAGGAAGACATTCTTTCAGTTCCCAAGTATCTCGATCAGATTATCTGGTCATAAGCACCCACAATGGACAGAGTCCTGAAGCTTCTGGCTCAAATCCTTCACATTAAAGGGAAGAAACCTGTTACCTGGGAAGTCTGGCTGCGTTCTGGGCCTAGGGTACACAAATCCTGGATAAAGCAGAAACTGCACAGAGGGACCCTTGGAACTGAATTTAAATCCCAGAGCCTACTACATCTCTTTCTGACCTTTACCAAAGGATGGGGTCTCTTGGAGCCCAGGGTCCTTTATCTGTAAAGTGGGCCTGACACATGAGTCCCTTTGTCCCCTTTTACAGTGATTCTAAGCCATGCTTGAGGGCCAAATGCAGGATCTAAAGACACTTCTACACTGGAAAACATTAAGATCAAGACCTGAAAATGAGTGGGGCATGAGGTGTGTGTGAGGAGGTTCTACATCAGACACAGGAAGCATTCCTCTAGATGTTAAGGAGAGTGAAACAAGGAAAAGACACTGTTCACTTGAATTTTTTTTTTACCTTTGTAAATCTTTATAAAACAGAAACTCTTACTGTGAAGGTAAAATAAATGAGACTTAGCAGAGTTGCTGTTGGACACTGCTTACCATGTCTCTGCATTCTAAAGACTCCATACAGAGCTCCCTCGTTAAAGCAGCCCTATAGCTAAGCCCCCTCATTCTCCCCATTTCACAGACACAGAAAGTAGAACCCACAAAGGCAAAGTAATGTGAGCAGGTCTGATTGTTTTTGTGGAGTCAAGAGGTCAGGTCAGTCCCAGCATCTGGTTTCAGAGTCCATGCTTTATGTAACCTGGGGTGGCCCAGACTTTCCTTAGAGGGTCAGATGATATTTTAGGCTTTCAGCTACTCAGTTCAGGCTCTGTAGCTCACAAGCAGCCCAGAACGCATGAGGGGAGAAAGTACAGCTGTGCTCAGATAAAAACTTTATGAACGTTGAAATCCAGACTTCACCAAGTTTCTGGGTTGCCAGTTCTTCTTTTGATTGCTTTTAACCACTTCAAAATGTCAAGCTCCTTCCTCGATGTTTATTTGTCCAGCCCATGATGTGCCTGCACTACCTAAGCTGCCACACAAGGCATACCTGAAAAGTGGTCAGCAGAGACTTGGTGGTGGATGAATGCTCGTTCTCTCCCATCCCTAATCCCTTCTATCCTACTCCTCCAATCAGCCAGACCAAGCAGGTGGCTCGAGCAGCAAAAGAGGTGAGGAGTGAGGCTTCAGCAAGGTGATCCACACGTCCTCAGTACAGACAGCCCAGGTGGTCACAAAGGAAGGAGAGACTAGAAATCCAAAGCCAGTGTTTGTCGAAGGGTAATTTGTTGACATTTTGGGCCTTTGATACAATGATGATTCTGCCTTAATATCTCTAGGTGTACCCCAACCCTCTGCCTTCATACTGAGCTCTTAGAAATGCCAGTACTGCGGGTCCTGCTGTCACACATGGGGAATCACAGTATCCTCCTCATGTCCACGTATTAGATGCTGAGTCACACATATTATATGCTGTCTCCTGCCCACAGGTTCACATCAGCATCCCTCAGCTGGACTGTGCAACTCCCTGGAGACAAGGCAATGTTCAGGACAGATAACGGGGTTTCCTGGCCGACTTATATTGAAGTGGAAAGGCAATGAGGAGCAGAGGTCAAGAGTCAGCAGACAATAGAAGCCATAAGCCACAGCATTAGTTCTCTCAGAAACCAAGCCCCTGAGGGGGCCTGCAGACAGGAGCCTTTCCTCCTGAGCTTGCCTGAGCTCTGATGGGCAGAGCAAGAGGCCTATTTCCTCATTGGGCCAGTGAATAACTAGGGCACATCCACAAGGTCACAGTTATTCATTTAAATTCCAGCTCTAATCAGCAGGCAGAGCCTGAGAAATTATCCATTCTGAGGGGAGAGGCTGACGGAGAGCACCATAAACAACCCTCAGGCAAGAGTGAGGGGTGCCAAGAGGGGCCGGAAGGAGGGCTCTTTGCACTACTCTCCCTTCTTTTCACATTCCAAATGCTTCCTCCTTCTCTTAGCAGAAAAGTCTGGAACATTCAGGAGTGGGAAGAAGGTTGAGGGCAGCTCAGGGATGGGAGACCAGTGATAAATCCTAGTAGATTAAAATACCTGATAGGGTCCCTTCCAGAAAATACAAGGGCTACATATCTTCGGAGAGGTCCTTTCCACTTTGGAGGCCTCAGTGTCCTTAACTGTAATGCCTGTGCTCCTTGAACAATACACCCCTTAAGCTCTACTGTGTTTCAGGACCCTATAGAGTCAGATTTCCCCTTAGGCTTATGGCCACTCCCTCTGCTTGATAGTTTACTGATTGGGTTCTATGTACTATGCGTAGATGCACTAGTACAGACATAAGTAAGACATGATGCTAACCCACAGGACCACTATGGAAATGTGGGCTTTAGAACAATAAGAGTACAAACTCTGATGGCATGTGAATTCTGAGGTTCTGGTCTAGTCACTGGCAGGAGATGGCCACTGGAGCTCCCTGCAAGGTTCCTCATTTGGAGTAGAGACAGTGATGGGCACCTGCAGGAGCTAACACAAAGATGCAGGATTCATCCATCTTCCAAAGACCTGCACTTGGCACTAGAAATGTTTGCTGTTGCCTTTGTCGTTTGAGTCTCTTCCCCTAGCCTGCGGTGAGAGGCTTTGAACTTACCCCATGTTACAGTCCAGTGGAACTAGGCTGCTCTTTTGACCCAGCTATCCAGAACTTACTCTCTGTCAACAGTTCACAGCCCATCTCCGGAACTCTGGGAAAGGTGTTGCCCACAAATCCTGTCTCAAACTACGTTGTACAGTAGGGTTATTTCTAATCAATGTGCTCAGCATGTAAAATTCATCAGTTAATCAATCACCCCTTTTATAGTCCTACAGCAGACTCTGGGTAAACACTTACATTAGCTCATAAAATCCCTAATATGTCTTCCTGAGGGAGAGGGAAAAAATCAGAGAATCACTGAAGTCTTCAGGTGTGAGAATCACAAGGCTGTTGACTACAGATTGCCTGGCCAGGAGCTGAGAGAGGACAGAAGGCTAAGCACTAACCTCCAGCAGGCCCAACCTGCACAGGCCACCTCCTGCCATATCCATGCTCACAACTGAAGAGTCTAAAGCAAGGCTTTTCTTCAGGTGTAGAACCCACAGCAGAAAGAAAGAAGCTGAAGGAATGGCAGGATTGGCAACCATCCTTAGATACTTCAAAAGTGAAATGAAGGTCACAAAGTTTAGACTTAGGCTAGAATCCCCTCTTGGTCCTGCTATTTAATCACTGGGTGAGTGCAACACATCACTTAACCTCCTTGGACTCCCGCTTAATCAGCAATAAAATGGGGCTCAGGCCACGTACCTCAGAAGGTTATTAAGAAAATAAAATGAGAAAATGGTCATTAAATGGAAATGTGTCAGGGAAAGAGGGCATTAACCATTACTATCATCTAAAGAAGGCCGATCACAGACTTGTACCCCTTTGAATAGATCAAAGAAGGTCTGTGGTCCCCTCTATCATTCTCTTCTGCACAGGACCCATATGGTGACCTTGTGAGAATTAGAAAAAGCCTGAGCACAGGCTGAGGCAGAGAAATGCAGGTTGAGCTTCAGCTCCATTTTCTCCTCAGCAGGAAGACTATGTGAGTACCTGAACCATCCTTGGAAGCATCTCTGCCATCAGTCAGGAAGAACAAAGATAAGTGGCATATTGCAAACATGGCCAGAGGTATTGATCTTACTCCTTCATGTCCTTGGAGTAAATATTCTGCTACCGGAGAGGTTTCTCCTGTTCACTCCCTTCAAATTAATGATTCCTCCCTTACAGTATCCCATTTTCTCCACATCACGCAGCAGTCACCATATGCTAAGATATGCATTAATGCATGTATGTAAAGTGTACACATGCATGTATGCACATCTATAAATGTGTGCATGTCCATGTACCTGTCCCCATTTAGAATAAAAATACATAAAACTAGGGATTGTCTTCTATTTGGTGTATCATTTTATCCCCAGCACCTGGTTCATACATATTTGTTGAGCGAAAGATTGAACAAAAATCCTTTTAAATAGAAAGAATGGATTTAATGTTATGTATGTATGTGTTCATGTATGTGCAGGTGAACGTCCAGATAAGTGCATGTGATTTGTGGACTAGAAGACATGTTTGGGTGTCATTCTTCAGGATATGCCTACTTTTTTTTTTCAAGTAATATCTCTCACTGGCCTAGAAACAGCCATGAAGTCTAGACTGATGGGCCAGCAAGCCCCAGGGATCTGCCTGTCTTTACTTCCCTGGTGCTAAGGATGCAAAGTATGACCCTGCACTAGGAACACACACACATACACGGGGTCTAGGGATAGAACTCAGACCCCCATGTTTGCACAGCAAGCACTTTGCCCAGTAAGCTATGACTCCAACCCTAGTGGGATTTTCGTGGGAAGTGTCTGTGCCGTGTTTCAAATAAAGATGAAAGACGGGCAGAAAAATGGCAGAGAAAACATCCTCTGTATTTGGTAAGAATAACTGTATTGTACTCTTCCACTGTATAATGCCATTTATAACAATTATGAGAAGGACCCTATCAAAGTATGAGTCATTATTTTAGATATTCAGAAAGAATAAAGTATATGTTCATCTGAAGAAAGGGGCAACAGTAAAGAAAATGTCATATTACCTCTAAATAAAAACAAACAAGTGGGCAACCCTACCATTAGGAATACTTACAAGCTCTTCAGCCATTGGGCGTTTTCAGCGATGAACCTAACACATACCTTTAAAGTATGAAGTGGTTTTAGAGTTCAGTTACTACTGCAGGACCTTTGGCAAGACTATTTAACCTGTCAGTCTTGAGCTTTTATGTACTTTAAATTGTACATAACAGTGCTGGCCTTATATTTGTGCTCTAAGGATTAAATATATAAAGGACTAGCCAGGCGCGGTGGCACACATCCCAGCACTTGGCGAAGTGGATCTCTGTGAGTTCGAGGCCAGCCTGGTCTATAAAATAAGTCCAGGACAGCCAAGGCTACACAGAGAAACCCTGTCTTGAGAGAGAGAGAGAGAGAGAGAGAGAGAGAGAGAGAGAGAGAGAGAGAGAGAGAGAGAGAGAGAGAGAGAGAGAGAGAGAGAGAGAGAAGGACTAAGGTATCTAAGATGCTCTCCCTTGTCTGTAATTCACTATTCTTCTTAACTCAAAGTTCCAGCTAGCTTAGAATAGATGTCAAACCATTCTAAATCCTCTCCTATTTTGTATCTATGAATTATTGGGTCTTCTATTATGGTCCTATATATTCACATACATGTCTATGTCCAAATACACATAAGGCTTAAAAGTAGAATTCTGGGTGAGCATCCACTTTCAATAGATGTATGCAATTACCACAAAGATGGGCCTTCTATGTTTCTATTAACAAAATCCAGTCAAGCCCTCACTTTTCTCTGAACAGTGAACATGTATTACTTGCATAACTGGATAATAAATAGAATATTATCAATGTCATTATAGAAAATAGGGATTTCTTACAAGAAAGAAACCATCGTTTACCCATATAATTTCTGGGTTGAGTAGGTCATATCATCAGCTTTTAACCACAGGAAGTTATAGCTATAAAACAAGGCAAAAGTGTTCATTGCATTGGATAATACACAGCTAAAATCCTTTTAAAAATATATTCCAAGAATGTTAATTTTCCACTTCTTTGATTCACGTAGAATTCATAAGGAAGCAATCACTTAAGCCAGGGAAACACATTCCATTGGTTTGAAAATTGGTTCTTCAAAGCCAGAAGAAGAAAAAAAATACCTTACTTCACGGCATTTCTTCTTCTAAACCAAAAATCAGTGGAAAATGCAACATACTAAGATTTTTAATCCCTAGGAAAAGGGGTCACTCAGCATCAAACCATGCACAGTCTAGCAGAAGGCAAATTCCCACAACAGCTGTGCAAACAAAGACTCACCTGGACCTTGACTGACATCTGTGGCAGCAATTTCAAAGCAAAGGAAAAGGAGAGGAGAGAGAAAGGAAGACAAGTGTTAGCAGCGCACCCACACACAATACCATGTGGTCTTGCATGCGTCTGAAGGTCATGCAAGTACCCACATTTCCACCTTCACCCAAAAAACCACCCATGCAAGCCAAGGAATCAAGCTCCCTTTTCACTGTGCATGTAGTAGAAGAGGCAAGCCTCCCATCTGTCCGGAAACACATCATCCTGGAATCAGATAGGGCCCCAAAGAGCCAAGCAACCTAGAATCCTGTAAGAATATTAGTTAAAATATTCTGGTTGATTTCTGCACGCTGACACCCACGCAAATCTTCCTCTTTTCCAGACACCAAACACCGGACACAAAGTCAAGCGAGGTTTCCCAGCAGAGAGAAAGAACAAATTGACCACTCCCTTGAGGAAGAAAGAAAAAGAGGCATCAGCATTAAGAGCAAGCTGCAGCATTAGTTAGCATGTAGGGCAGAAGGACAGAAGATGACAAAACATTCACAGACCCCTCCGTGTTCGCAGTGACCATTCTTCATCACAGACAGCAGTGTGTGCATGAGACTGTGTGTGAACCAAACATTTACCACAGAAACTGGAACTCTGCTTCCCTGCGCATACAGTTTTTTCTTCTTGTTTCTCACCCCATCACTAATGACAAGGATTACCCAGGGAGTCACTTTTGTCAACTGTAATTGAACACAGAGCCCCAAAGAGGTTGACATGTGAATTAAGCCAATGAACTTTTAAAAACACACAGAACAGTTCACTCCTGCCGTCTTCAACAACAATGGGGTGTCTCTTTTCCTCTTCCCAGCCTCAGATGTGAAAACAGGATTGTGCTAAGAAACCTCAGTAGAGACTACCTTAAGGCACTGTTTAAAAACTCAGACAGTTGGTAGCATTTGATACAGCTGCAGTAACTAGAGTGCTACGTAGGAAACCACTAACCATCAAGAAATTCTGGTGGATGCATTTAGAATCGTTGAATAGTGGATCTGGGAAAAACCACAGGCTTCTCTAGCTTGAGGTTGTTGTCACTGGCATGGGAGATAAAGACACTGATAATTTTTTTCCAAGGTTGCATAGTTAGTTCAGAGAAAGAACCCAGAAAATAGTCCTCCATCTATGAGTCCCATCTACTTCAACACAAAGCACAGGTCTTTTAAGACATATAGAATCCAGTTTACTTTGCAGGGTAAAGGGGGCACCCTTAAGCCGCAAGAAAGACAGGTGGGAATCTTCTACTCACCCCGTGAGTAGATCATCGTTAATCCTCCGTGGCTTTAACCTACTGCCATAACCAGACAGGTAACGTTCTCCATGCCAATAATGAAACATCTGCAACCAGATTTGTACAGCACATCCTTAGGGCTTTTATCCCAGGAAAACCCAGGCTTTTAGCAGATTGATCTGTGCCCTAGCGTCTGGGAGGGACATCATCAGAGCAACAGCTGAGGATTTACTCGGTGTGCACCCTGCAATCCCTGGTAGCTATATATGCTCAAAGACACGTCTAGAGAACTCTGAATCATTCCTTAGACATACCCCCTTTCAGGTTTTCTGGTAGGTTAGATTTAGGGGTGGAGTGATGAGAGAGGGTAAGAAAAGAGGTAAAATAGAAGAGGTGGGTAGGAAAAGGATGCTGCAAGAATACCTAAGTGGGGCCATTAACTGTGACTGATGGATTGCCTAGAATAGTGAGCTCATTAAAATACCCCTTAATTAAACAGGATATCTTCAGTGAGAATGTCAACACTATTGTTCATACGCTCTTTGAAGGCTCCAAGACCCAGTGAGACAGGATCCCTTGGAACCCCAATGGTCTTTAGATGTTAGTTACCCACTTTGGCACCCTGATTACAATCCTAAACTTGGAGACAGACAGGTCTGAGCTCACATCCCAGCTTGCTCTGCAGCCTTAGGCCAATCATGAACTTGTCTCTAATTCTTCCTCAGCAATGAGAATGGGAACAGACTCCCCCCCCCAATTGGGGGTGTTAGGAGACTTAAATGTTTGCAAAGCACTTAGTACCAGGTAAACACTATAAACGGCAACAGCTCTGATTGTTATTCTGAATCACCAGATGGAATTACCAACATTTATTGACCAGCTGGTTCACTGGAGACATTGAGTGACCACAGGAACTAAGCCTGTGACTCGGGTTCAATGCTTCCACTTATGAACTGGGATGAATGTTCCAATCCCCACTTCCTTCACCCTGCTCATCAGTGCAAAGTAAGGTGGGAAGGGTTTGGAGTCTGGTGTGAGGTGGACCAGAGGTCAAAACAAATCCCATGATTATTTCCTCTGTTTTCTCTCTTGGACTTTAACTCAGTGAAGTTGTGGTCATACATAAAAACACCGTAAAGTCTTTTCATCACAGAGAGCCAACAACAATACCCTTAAAAGTACTTTGCACTAGGCAGGGGTGGGGGAGTAATAGCTGAGCCTAGTTCCTGACTTCAGGCAGTTCTGATCATTGTTCCAGCTGTAGGAATGCAGACACCTGACCACTGGTGCAAGAAGCAGTGAGTTACTTGAAGGCCTGGACTCAGTTCAGAGCCTCCCCCCACCCCAAAAGAAGTGGCTGAGGCAGGAGGTGAAGAGAAGGGGTATCCCTTGGGACTGGGGGTGGAAGGACATCTGAAAGGAGAGAATGAGGAACTTCTCTGCTTCGGTTTTGCCTCTTCTGTAGTGACCCCAGCTCTCTTCTAGGGAACCCCTTGTCCCACCTTTAATTCAGGTGGTTGATAAAGATAGGCCCTGTTCTAAGAGGAGCCCTGTGACTCTGCTCAGACTGTGGGAATAGTCTTCCTTCTGGACCCGTAATTCTCCCAGTAACAGACATGTGACCCAGGCCCAAGCAATGAGAGTCTTCCAAGGGAATTATATTGGAATTATTAAAAATAATACTAGGGCACATCTCTTTGACGCCATATAAGACTGCTTCCATACTTGATGATGAAAGCAATGTAGGAGAAAAACAAGGCCTCTTTGTAGGAGAGGGGAAGGCTAACTGACCTAGAATAAAATCCCAGCTCTGCCTTCCATCCACAGGCAGTTGCCTCAGCATCTCTAAGCCCAGATCTCCTCTTCTATAAACAGAGATCCTCAAGGTATCTAACTTAGTAAGCTGTATCCATGGAAATTCTGTATTCATATTCAATCCATATTAATGGAGTGCCAATTATAGGCTAGGCCATGCTTTCTACATGGAAGACACAAGCAATGAATGAATGAAACAGGCAATATTCTTGAGTTTAAATGGGAGATCTAAACAATACAAACATACATAATGTAGCATGACATGGTGACTAGTGTCGTGGAGGAAAAAGAAATAAGGTAAGGCAGCAGGAGCCCCCGTGTCAGAAAAGATTATTAAAGAAGCAGGTGAGAAGAAGTAATGGACTGATACCTAAAGGAGGTGAGTGCACCTGATGAAGACTGTTCAGGCAAGAAAACAGCACCTGTCAAGGCTGCAGGCAGGACCCACTCTGCTGGATATTTCTACTGATAGGACAAGAGGTCTGAGGGCTGGTTCCCTTAACCTGCCACTTCCCTCCAAGCTCTGTCACTCACATGCAGTCCTTAGCAGGTCACAGATGCTCAAAAAGTATGCAAGGATAAACAAACCGTGATGGAAATGATTCCTGACCTAATCTAAAACCAGATCCCTCAAGACTTCTCTACTCCAACCAAGGGATGCAAAAGAGGAAAAGAAAGGATTTGTACCCACCACCACCCTTTGCCCACTTTCTTCACAACCAGGTGAGAAGTAAATCTGGCCGTATCTACCTACACTCATGGATGCTGACAATACACTCAACAATGACTTCAGCCACAAGTTCAAAGAAGGAATTTATGGGGTGGGGGTGTTTCTAACTGCAGAAAAAGAAGAAGAAGAAGAAGAAGAAGAAGAAGAAGAAGAAGAAGAAAAGACCTTCCATCTACCACGGGTACCCTTGGAAATGTGACCCTGTCTGGCGAAGTTCCCTACCACCCCACCCTTCATTTGGACTAGATCAGATCAAGAGTCCAAAATTCCCCTACTTTCTTCCCAACCCCCTCACATCCCTAGTGGAGGTTTGGGAAACACAGAGTAGGATGCACAGCTAGACTCCTGAAGGACAGTCCCAGCCAAACCTCAGGGGATACCACCTGGTGAACTCTGCCTTTGGTCTGACCTATTTTCTAAGAGAGAAAATAGAATACAGATTCAAATGCAGTGGCACTCTGAAAAACTACAGGCCCAGCACTGCGAGAAAATAAACCACCAAAGGGTGGCTGAAAACGCGCTGGCGCTGGTGAGCATACGGTTTCATCTGGTGGTCAATGGCCCTTGTTTCCACAGTTTGCCCCTGCTTTTTGCTCACTTGAAGTTTGATACAAGGAGCCAGGCAGTGATGGTTATACCTTTAATCCCAATATCAGGAGGTAGAGGCTGGTGGATCTTCATGAGTTCGAACCTGGTCTACAGAGTGAGTTCTAGGACCATCAATACAGAGAAACTCTGTCTCAAAAAAAAAATTGGTACAAGGTTAGGGAGATGGCTGAGCAGATAAAGTACTTATAACACAAGGTGAGGGGCCAAATTCAAATCCCAAGAACCAAAGTAAAAAGCCAAGCAAGGGCAGAACATCTTAGCAACTCCTGTGCAACTAAGGTGAAATGGAAGTCAGAGACAGGAGAAACCCTGGAGGCTAGCAGGCCAGCTAGCCTGACATATGCTGCAAGAATATGACAAGGCAATCCCACCACAAATAGGGTGGAAAGTAAGAATCAACTCCAAAGTTGTCCTCTGACCTCCACACACATGCTTACATATATACACCTATGGGCACACATGCTATACACACATATACATGTTGTTTCATCTGGTTGTCAAGAAAAAAGAACGGATACACACTATTTATGTATGTGACTCAATGGGTCAGTTCTGGTGTCCAAGGCTGCTTTCCCACACAGGAACTCTAAGCACGGGCACAGGGAACCCTGGGGATATTAGCCTCAGAAACAATAACAGCAAGACAGGAGCTAGAAACACCCGTGGCGAAGTCCCAGTCTTACTTCCCTGCTGTGTGGCCTCAGAAAGGATTTCTGGTAATATATATGAAATGCTTATCTTCTCCTACACGAAGGAAATTAAATTAAGTTAATATTGACTGGGGTTTCTATGTGCCCTGTACTGTACAGCAGCTACGCTAAGAAGTGGGAGCTGTTGTCACACCCAATTTACAGCCAAGGGACAGATGGAAAGAAGGCTTAGGGAAATACGCCCTGGGCCCGAGGTTCCACAGTCTAAAGAGCCATATCCTGGGTCCTGACAATCCAGCCATTGATTCCTCTCTCTATGCCATTTACCATTGGACAACCTCACCTCCAAAGGAAAATGACTCTACAAAGAAAATGAGATAGAAGCAACATTAAACATAATAAAGTTCATGTGTACACGGCATTTACAGTGTGTTGGGCACTGGGCCACGGAGTTTAGATGTAGCATTTAATGCTTGCCACAAGCCTAACAGGAAGTAGCACTATTCGTTCCATTTTACAGGTAAGGAAACTGAGACCTAAGCAGGATGTGCTAATGTTACTAAAACCTCTCAGACACAGAATATATCAGTTAAGGCTCAGGCTTTGTGAATAAATAACTCAAAGTAAAACAAACAGCAATTGACCTAGGAAGCTACAAATGACAGGTAAAATCACTGATTATCTCACAGACATAACAAATAGGTATTGTCCATGGCCAGAGTAAGCAGTTAGACTCAGCCTGACCCGAACAACTAGCGCCCTGACCCTGACATCCCACCTCTGTTACTCCTGAAGCCATGATCCACTGGCCCAGTCCCCACAGAATACCCAGAATCCCCTGCCCAATTACCAAAATCTACATCGGCTTCCTCCCAACAGCCATTCTCCAAAACAGACCACTATTATATGTACTCTATTGCTAAAAAGTGGCCAAAGGACTGATGGGATACTTTCCTAGGTAAAGTACTTGCTTGTTATATGAACCTGAGTACTAGAGCTGGACCCCAGAATCTATGTAAAAAGCCAGGCATGGTAACAGATTTCTGGAGCTTGCTGGCCAGCCAGTCTAGACTACCTAGCAAGCCTCAGGTCCTCGGGGAAACCCTGACTTCCACAAAACAAAGTTGACAACACTTAAGGATCAACACCCACTGTTGACCTCTGGCCTCCACACACAGGAATGTGTATAATCTCTCTCTCTCTCTCTCTCTCTCTCTCTCTCTCTCTCTCACACACACACACACACACACACACACAAACACACACATTTTTTTAAGTTGCCAAGGAGAAGCTGTCTACCCCTACAAATGTACAGCAGAGCCTTCATGGTGCTGGAGGTAGAGAAAAGAAAGGCCAGTCGCTGCCTTCCATGTACTCTCTTGCACAGGCTCTTATCTATCAGAGCAGACATCTCAAGAAGAAAATCAAGGCATAGATCCCAGCTTCCCAGCGGCCTATCTCATCCCCTAGTCTTGAGAAAGAACAAGCAGTAAGGCTGTCACGTCTACATGGAAACATCTCTTTTAGCTGAGTCCTAATGTGATCTTCTAGCAGCAAGGAAGTTCCTGCAGGCTGAACTTTGCCTGGGTTCCCCAAACACCAAAGAGTGGACCTTGCAGTTAACTTCATCCCTGACATGAGAAACCGTTTATCCATTATTGAGCCTCCAAATCTCGTGTTACATCATTTTGTTCTTTAATGATAGTAACTCTAGATCTTAAGATAAAATAAGAGTAGGAGCTGATGGGTGCCAGGCACCCTGAGAGGCAACAATAGTTTGGGGAGCAGAGAAAAAAAACAGGAAGGGTCCCAAAAGTCATCTTTATGGTCCAGGCCACTGCTGTACCCAAACACCTTTAGGAACCTTTATGCACTTGTAGAGCTCTGGTTTGAGGAATGAGAATTTGGCTGAGGAGGAAAGTGACAGTCAGCATATTATATATACAGCAACCTGCACAGACCTCCAGTTGGTGTCTTGGAGATTCTGAGTGTAACTATAGAGGTAAGATAATCAATCTGAGTCATAACTTTGCTCCTTATTAAAAACAGTTTTGGCAAATTTCTTAGTTCCAACTTCCTCTTCTGCTGTATGAGAATAGTCATAGCATAGCCAGGTTCGCTGGAACCATCTTTGCATTTCTTGGTCACACAGCAAAAATCCACAGGCTCACAAGAAACTGGATTTAAGCTACACTAACCAAAAACTTCATTGGTGGTACATAATGATATGTAAAAACTGGTTTCACACACCTTAAGAAACATGTAAGAACACAGTAGATACGGAACATGCAAAAGACCTGAGCTTTGCTTGTTCAAGTAGAGTTATGAATTGCTCAGTAGTAGAGCAACTGTGCAGGAAGTTGTCACATCATATACTGGATGGGCCTCACATCACACATGGGCCCTAAAGTCGCTGGCTTGCGTTTGAGGCGAGCATGTTTCAGGAGCCCCAGTTGAAGCGTGATTGCTGAGCTTGGTTCAGCTAACAACACCTAGTGCTTCTCCTGAACAAAATCATGAATAATCAGAAGAAAGTTACCATGCTCAGAGCATTCCCTAATATATCAATTGCATTGGAACAAATTTGCATTTTCAAAACAAGCATTATACAGAACTGACTGTCTCTAATTTATATGACTGTTGTGAGGCGGAAGTGAGATGATCCATATAAGGGGTTTAGTGCAAAGTCAGGCACATAGCAAACATCCAGGAAACACCGATTGGAACTACCAATGTCTCTGCTGGCTTACTGACACATACCTGGCACACTGGAAGTGACACACTGAGTTTCTATTGACCTGATTAAACCTTCATGCAAAAGTCATCTCTAGCAGAATAATACTTCCGGACCTTAAGCCATGAAGTGTACAGCTATAGCTGTCTCCTACCCAACAGGACATGGCCTTTGAGGCCCTGTCACAGCCTGTGGACACTGCCAAGGGACAGGCTTCATATGCCAATTTTCTAAGAAATAGGAGCTGTCCACCACAAGTTCCAGTATGATCCACCAGAGAGAGGCCTCTTAAGGAACAGCAAGAAATCAAGGAAGGCACTTACCCAAATGAGAAGATGCCCATTACCTTTTAGGGCTGAGAAAAAAAAATGTATCATAGGAAAGAAATCCATCAAGCCCTATGGTGGAAAATTCCCTATACATAGGCTTAAGTGTCTGTCTCATGCAACACACCGAGAGTAGGTGGCAGCTTCTGGATTCAAGTAGACTTGAATGAAAACCCTGACTCTTCCACACAGGTTCACTCAGGCATATTAACTGACCTTTCTGAACCCTAACTTCCCCATGTGTAAGTGGCAACAGTTCCCTTACCTAGAAGGACTGGTGCAAGGGTCATAAGGAACTAACGTGTGCAAAGCACTGAGCAAGGTTCCTCGCACACAGGAAGCACTGGTCCACACTGGGAATCATAATTACTGTATTACTTCAGCCCAGCGATTCCTTCGAGGGAAGTGGGGTGGAGGGGGGCGGGTAGTGGAATCTGCCTTCTTTCTAAGAATCCCTAGTTCTCTGTAAAGAGTCTACACTCCTGGAGTTCACACCAGTTGGAAGACTGTTTTAGAAGAAACATGTAGTGTCCCAGAGTTTGTGGCCTAGTGTCCAGAAGAGCTGAGGAACAGGAGTGTGATGTGCTGGAGCTCTACAGCACTGGTGGAAGGCAGGAAGGCTCTGGACTTGAAGCCAAAGCCTCTGCTGCTTTGTTTTCCTGATTTTCAAAATTTGTAGTAAAATACAGGTTACATGAAACCTAACAGCCTGTTCTTGTCTCAGTGCTGGGGACTGAGCCCAAGAACCACGGTTAAGATGTTCTACTCAGCCACATTCTCAGGCTCTGTTTTCAAATAATAATTTAGATGCATCACGTCATTCATAATGGCGTACAAATCCCACCACCATCCATCTCTAGCATCTTCTTTCAAAATTGAAACTCCATACCCACAAGATGCTCATTCTTTATTTCTTTCTCCCCAGGGGCCACCGCTCTTCTTCTAGTCTCCACAAAGGTAACTACTCTAGGTACCTCAGACAAGTAGCCTCGTCTGTCCTTCTGTGGCTGGTTTGTTTCATTTAGCATAATGCTGTGTTGTGACATGTGTCAGAATTCCTCATTTGTAAAGGACACAATTCTCATTGTTTGTGGAAATCACACTTCACTTGTTTAAACCTGGCTTGGAGACCTGTTTCTCCAGCCTCCTATCAGCTATGTGACCTTGGGCTACAAAGGCCCTCTCAGCCTCATTTTCTCTATGGTTGTCCATAATTAATGAAACTAGGAACACTATTACATGACCAGATTGCTGTGAGGTGTGGATGAAATCATAAATGTGGATACACCTCCTAAGCATCAAAATAGTGTGTGATTTGTGTATTCAGTCCAGAAACACCAATCAAGTACCAATTCTTTATTTGCCGCTATGATAGATGATTCGGTGGGTTCCCTAAACACAGTGGGATCATTAAATAAAAGTTGAAAATGCACACCCACAGAAGACAACTTCAGGGATCCTCATAATACAGAAGGCCTTTCATACATTCACCACCTGAGGCAGGACTGCATGTCTTCACATGACCTCACCGATTCTCATTGGTATAACTATTGTTATTCCCACTTCACTCCAAGGAAACCAAGTCTTCAAAGTTAACTTCCTTAGATTTAAACTTGATTTCTCTGAAAATAAAGCCCCTTTCCCTTCAGCATATCATTCTAGTTGTTAGCCCAACCACCCAAACTCAACTGACTTTCAGGCCAAGGAGATAAATCTTCAGAAAGCTAACATGGATTTTTCCATGACCAATGGAAATGACTGATGAAAATAACTGATGGTCATTAAACATTCCAAAGCATGGTACATATTGTAATATTCATGATATCTGCCACAGAGCGTGATCATGGGATCCATATTTCAGAGAAAGAAGGCAAGATGGGGCAACAAATCCAAAAATGAATTTTATAAAAATACAGCACCAGGCAAGAAGTCAATAGACATTTCGTGGGGATAGGAAAAAAGGGGGGGAGGAGGTAGGAAGTCTGCGGTCTAATAAATTTAGAAGATACTGAATTTTTAAAATGTAATCAAGCATCTAAAACTTCAAAGAACTTTCCCTATAAGAACATACACTGTTACACTGTGACATCCAAAAAAAGATAAAGTCCTACTGGCCATGTGTGATATGTAGTTTTGGAATAGTAGACACCTGTTCAAATAAAACACCTAGTTATCACAGAGTGAGTTTGGGAAAGGCTGGCTTTGAGGTTTTCAAATCAGCTGTAAGGTTTAAACTTCACCAGAAGCCTGACTTAGGAACCAGAGACTCAAAAAGACTACCCTGCATGCAGTTTGCAATAAATTTAACAAACCAAGATAAAGCTTGATCCCCCTAGTGTGTCTATTCAAGGCCATCTATTACTGTACTTAAAGCTAATGGGACATAGGGACAAAGAATGCTTCAAACTCTTCTATAGAAATTCTTCTATGTGGTCCTTAGAGCAAAGACAACAACACAATTAAGAAAAGAGGAGCCTTTTAAAAAAAATTATTCACTTTACTTCCCAATCGTAGCCCCCTCCCTCATCTCCTCCTGATCCCACCCCACTGCCCTCTTCCCTCTATCTCCTTCCCTTAGTCCTCAGAAAGTGGGAACCCTCCTCCCTTATCAACTGGTCACAGACTATCAAGTGTCTTCAAGACTGCCTGCATCTTTTTCCTCTGTGGCTTGGCAATGCCTCCAAGCCCGGAGGAAGTGACAAGGAGCAGGCAACAGAGTCCACGCCAGAGACATTGCACAACTATGTTCATAGCAGCTTTATTCATAAATCCAGAAACCAGAAACAACCCAGATGTCCCCCAACTGAAGAATGGATAAAGAAACTGTGGTACATCTACACAATAGAATCCTATTAAAAACAAGGACATCATGAAATTTGCAGGCAAATTGATAGATCTAGAAAAGATCATTCTGAGTGAGGTAACCCAGACCCAGAAAGACACATATGATATATACTCACTCATAACAGGATATTAACCATACAATACAAGATAACCATACCACTATTTACAGACCAAAAGAAGCTAAGTAACAAGGAGGACCCTAGGAATGGTGCTTAGTTCTCTTTCAGAAGGGCAAATAGAATAGACATCAGATGCAGTTAAAGAGAGAAAACAGGATGGGAACCTACCATAGATGTCCTCTGAAAGAAAGGAGCCTTTTTAAAGAACCTGTCACTATAACTGGCCACCAGTCAACTGACAACCCTGAGGACCATGTAGTATAATGAAATGTGTGAGCTCAAATGCCAATGTATCTGCATTATATGACCTGCAGGAGGTTATCCAACTTCTATAACCTGATCACAGTATGCATTTCAGAGTTTCCCAGTATGTTAAAGAGGCTCATAGATATAAAATGCCTAACCACCTGGCTGGCTCAATAGGCATGTCTTCCCTTTTATTTGATTAATAAGTCCTTGGAATAGCATTCTAAAGAAAAGTATGAAAGTATACATGTTCTTGGGACAAAAGGAGTATGAGGATTGAGTATGAGCAGTGTCTACCATTGGCTTAATAAGGAAATGGCCACATACTTGTCCCAAGTTAGCAATCAACCGATTGCTGTCCACAGAGGCCTTGTAGTGAGCAAATGAGTTTCGAAGAAGCCAAAAAGCAAACAAGAACCCCTCCCAGAAGGCTCTGTGCTGTTAGCTCTTCTGCTTTTCCTTATTAACCTCCCCAAACATGGTGTTTTTTCTCATTTTTCATAAAATGAACAAGGCTGCCTCCTCCCTCCCTCAGCCCCTTCGCAAAGCAAAAGGTTGCTATGATGCTATGGCCCTAGCAGACAGACCTACATATCTGAAGCTCTTGCAGTAAGCCTACTAATTAGACCCTATCCCACTATAAAAGGCTCAGTGGGATTCCTACAGACCATCCCCAAGAGAGGTCAGAGGGCACAGCAGATGTCATACTTCCAAGAAGAAAAGGAAAATTCCCTAAAAAGAATATCGCATGGAGTGCATGCTTTTTAAAGTTATTATCATTATTATTAATCGCCATTTACTTTTTTTTAATCTTACAACAGCTGTGGAACTATAATTAAAAGTGGTTTAAAAACAATACTACCAAGCAGGCTTTGTTTCAGAGTGAATAAAAGAAAAACAGAACTTCCAAAGTGGAAGAGTCTTGGGATGTCTTTGTTCCTTGGCTTTCTTCTGTTTTCGAGGCAAGAGCTTGCTCTGTAGCCCAACTGAGGCTCAAATTTTCTGCAGTCCTCCTGCTTTGACCTCCTGAATGCTGGGATTACAGGTATGAGCCACCGTGCCAGAATTCTTCCTTTTTATTTCCAAGTGCACTTCACTGACATGCATTCCTTGCCCCAGTGACAGCAATGAGCAAGGGCAGCAGCAGGTGAATGAAGGACACACAAGAGTTGTGCTCTTGAGGTTTAAAGTCTAACTGCAGGAAGCACCCACAACAGCTAGACAAACAAGTAACACACAGTAACTATGATTATTTCCATAGCAAGGAATAGGATGCTGTAAGGCCAAGAAGAGAGAGCACAAACCAAAAAGAGTGACTACACGTCTACATATCTGAGCTAGTATTCAGGCCATCTGCATCCCAGCTAACTGCTTTTCCCATTGTTCCACAGCCAGGCTTTAGGGTGATAAACTAGGCTCTGGGAGAGGTCTATAGTAGGAATAACTAGGAAAGAAAAGATAGTGGCCAAATTTCTGGCTTTTAGAGAAAACACAGGACAGACCAGGGAATTGCCTGTGTTTCTGGACATCCATTCATGCATCACTGTCCATTGCGGTGGACAATGTTTTTAACTGTCCCATCGCAAGTTCCTAAAAGCTAGAGCTTGGACAGTTAGGATACCGAGGAAGGCAAGATAACCTCCCTCACCCTAGAAAGGGTGGAGGATGTGGGCTCTCCCCGCAGGCTGAGCTCTAATCCATCTGCTGTCCGATGCTTTGGAATTAATCAAACAAATCCCTTGATAAATCTGAGGCCACTGTTAGACAACACTAATACCCCTTCAGAGTAATCCAGACAAACACGTTCAGAGAGGGGAGAGTCCCAAGTGCCTGGGAAAGAGACCTTTCTCATGTTATAGGCCTCCTCCTAAGAACACTTGCATTGGCATTGCCCTGACCCACACACAGATGTCAGTTCCCAACAGCACCACAGGCTGCTGACCTGATGGCTGCAGGCCAGGAGGCAGAAAGGATGGGAAGACAAGGCCTGGACTTTCTCCCCTCCCGAACTCTGCCACTGACCTCATTTTCCACCAGAGGATTTTTCCTTTTTTGGTTTTGCTTGTTTGTAAATCATGTCACCCCAGTGCACACAGGGCTTAAGGCAGGCCTAGCCAAGGAAGTAGAGAGAAGCCAAAGGGCTCAGAACTATGGCCATAGTTTCTAATTCTGAGAATTCAGTTTGGTCGGAACTGTGTTAGTTTCAAAGAGAAGTCAAAAGTGAGGGGCAGGTGTTAGACATACACTCAAGATTAGCCCCACTTGGCAACACAAGGGACTTTACATTCTGAAGTAGCCTTGAAGCACATGGCTCTCATTTTATATATGACCTTCAGTGGGTTTCTTAGTCCTCTGAGTCACCTGTCTCAATAAACAATGTACAATTTTTTGACCCTTCAAGTATGATGATAACCTACCAGGAAAAGAGTACACACACACACACACACACATACACAAACCTGTCAGGAAGAAAAAAAAAAGAAAAACACAAAATAGAACTTTCAGCTAAAAAATTGGAAGAAGAATAACGCATTCTTAATAAAATATAGGCCTGAAAATTTTGACCTCAGAAAACTGAACATGGTAGAAATAATGGCCATGAGAGAACACCTCAGTGGTGGGTGCTATCTAGATAAAATCTGAGTGGCACACACAAATAACAATAACTGATAAATAAATCAAAATATCCATGACAGAAATCATATGAATGAAAACTGATCTCACTAAAAATAATTCAGTAAAATAAAAATAAATTGGAGTAATAAGAAATCATTTATCTAAGCTTGGTAAAAACAGATTTAGGAATTACATGAGATTTTGTTTCTGGAAAAAAAAATGGCCCCTTGATAAACATATTCCAGGCACTGTCTAATTCTGACTATGCCAGTGTAAAGGCAGAGAAACCTCAGGATTAAACTATGCAATCAAAACATCTTGACAAATGCTGAATACAAATAAATTATATGATTTCAGAGGTCATGTCTAGCTGCAGGTTTTTGTCCTCTGATAAAAGGTCAGAAAAAAGGGAGAATGAAATTATACAAATACATTCTTCCTGTTAAGAACATGCATGGGAAGCAGACACCATCTACAACAATGCTTCTTAGCTAATAGCTTTTATTTACCTGTAGCACTCTTAGAGCATTGTAAAGCAATTCCAGAAACTAACAGAGGCTAATTAGTTCTGATTTTATGGAGAAAGACAAAAACCAAAACAAACAAACAACAAAAACCCTGAGACTTATGGCATTCTACATTCTTATTTTTAAAAGGCATTTCACTGCCCACAAAGAAAATGGCACAATAAAGTTGTGTACGGTGTCACATAAAGCACAGCACACTCTGCTTGTTCTTGTTTCTAGGGAGAATGTTACACTTCATGTGGTAGCTGTCTTTGTTCTACTCTTTTTTTTCCTCTTTGTTCTGCTGTTTGAGGGTAGACTGGGGAGTCTTTTTGTGTTTCAGTCTCCCCATCTATAAAATGGGGAATAAACCGTAAAGTTAATCACAGTGCCTACAACATACTATGTCAGGAAATGTTAGCCAAAAACCAAGAAGGCATTGCTCTCAGAAAAGAAACTGATTGCCCAGCCTCAGATTTATGATCCCCAGGCTAAGAACTTTCTAAATATTCTGAAATACAAATGATCTTAGCAACAACAGCTAGAGAGTATGGGATGGTAAGGGCAACATCCGATTTCCCTCATGTGGCAGGTGGGAGGGTCTAACAAGGAAGGAGCTAGAACTTGAACACTGGGAAGAAAGGGCAGCTGTTTGACTAATGTTCAACCTGTCTCTGGTCTGTGGGTGGGAGTCTTGCTGTGCAGCTATTTGAGGAACAAGTCCCTTTGGGCTGGCAACAGATGATACTCACTGTAGCTTCCATGGCCCCAGCTGCCTTTCATCTTTACCTTCTTTACAAGAAAGAGCCCCTTAGGCAGAGATTCTCACCTCAAGTCCTTGCCTTCCAAATTCTGAACAAGTCCGCTTCCAGACAAGGCTGACTTCTCCAGCCTACCCCACTGATGGTTTCTCCCCTTCCCTGTTACTGATATTCACCTACCCAAAATTACCCATAAACTATTTTCCAAGCAGATAAGTAAAAACGAAAGACAGAGTACCTGTCAAGCTTGTTCTGAAGGCAAGCGAGTGACAGTGGATGCAGATGGCTCTCCATCTTCAAACCTCACTCTTCTTCCATTACTCTCCTCTTGGTCGTTCTTCCCACCTCTGCCGAGCAGGTTGTACGTACGGGTACAACAGTGGCACAGCTGTTGTGAAGACAACCAAGCACTCTCTGATCCCAGTGCTCTCTGATCAGCTTTGAGGCCCACTCCACAAGAGGAAATTTGTGTCTAATACTGTAAATCCAGTTTTAAAATTCCTGGCTTAGGCCTTAGAAAGGAACTTATTAATATTGTTTAGCTAAATTGACACCGTGTCAAACTGCCTTCTAAATACTTATGTTTATAGCAAAAGACAAATGCTACTCTCAGTCGTAATTAGAAATTTCTCTTCAGAATGAATGGTTAGTGCAGAGACACATATTTACCCAAGATGCTGAAAATAAATGATGGTCAAGCGTTCAGCCCTAAATAGGACATTCATACCACCTACTCCAAGAGCCAACGTGGAAGAAAGGGATGGAAAGGATGTAAGTACCCTAAGATAAAAAGAGCAGTGAAAGTCTATCTCCTGGACATTACCCAGCCAGTATAGTCACAATCCAACAGCAGTAGCAACTGCACAAACCCGAAATTATTGATAGGCAACTGTAGATTGGAGAGGAACCCACATGGCCCTGACCTTCCCTGCTGAATAGATTACTGCTAGATGCTGCAGACGGGGCAGACATTATCTTTGAGTGTTTATCAGGCGATGAGCCAACAATGTTCCAAGGGATCGTCATAAACATATGGTCACATAGAAAGTCCTGGATAAACCCATGGATCACAAAACAGAACAAAATAAAGACATGAATGTTGGAAAGGGTTTCATAGGGAGTTGGTAATAGTGATAGGAAGGAGAAGTTAAGGGAAAGTGAGAATAACAATAATATGAATTTAGTCTCTCTCCTCTATCTGTGTGTGTTATCAAAGAACAAGTATAGTAACTTTTTTTTAAAAAGGTATGATGCTCAGAAGATGGCGGGGTAATAAAATGCTTATTTTAGGGGGACTTAATACTTATTTTTACAATTTAATATAAGCTAAAAAGCTGTAATAAAGTTTGAAAAGTTTATTGACAAGAAATCAACAACAAAATGACTGGAGGTGGGTGGGGACTTCCTGGATTTAAAGAGATGCAAATAATATGGAATTGTGTCACAACTAGTCGCTGGTTCATAGCAGTAGAAAAGGTAGGGGGCCCAGGGAAGCAGGCAAATGACTTCTACACAACAGGTAACCAAGTCGTGTCAGACCAGGGTAAAAAATAAAATAAAATAAAAATTGAAAAAAAAAAAAGAATATCAGTCAAAGGGTGCAGAAAATGGGGGAAGTTTAGAAGACAGTTAGTTGGTGAAATCGTAGAGTTGGTGTTGAGCACAGCTTCATTTTAGTCCTTCTTCTTGTAGCTGTACTACTGATCCTCAGCCAGCATCCTCTAGCTTAAAAAGCAGCTAGGATGAGAACAATTAATCCAGAAAAGCTTTGTAGCATCTTGACAATACCCCTGGATCTCAGTATTTATTCTGTCTGCCACAAAATGGGAACCCCAGCGACAGACAGCAATCTCCATTCTCCCTTCAGATCCTCCATCGTTCGAAAATCAGTTCATGAAGCAGTATAAACATATGCCTACCGTATTCAACACTCCTGACACTCCCTGCCTCACCTGACACACAGTAGGCCTACAATAAGTACTCACTAAAACAGAATAGAAGACCTTTCAAATACCACCCCAAGGCTTCAGGAGGGGGATCATGTGAGCACATATGCCCACATAGGCGGCGTTTCTTGGTTGCAGTCAAACACCAGCTGGGCCCCTAACACCTCAATTTTTTTCTTGCTAAGGAAAATGTTAGAAGGCACCCCCTCCTCCTCCCTAGGCTCCCCATTCTGACTTACGCTGGATAAGCAACTTCAGATTGCTGAACAGCAACACACAACACAGCTGGGTGAAAATTCCTGTGTCCTGAAATTCCTGGAAAACTATGCTGCAGAGCAAGCACTTGGAATATGGGCACAGCCCCCAATCCCAGCCCCCAAGCATCAGATATAGGAGGAGGGAATCCAGCAGGCAGCCTGGGCTCAGCCTCGATTGCTTTAATAAAGCATTTTGCTTCCTCTCCAAGCACCCCACCCCTGGGTAGAGATAAAGAAACCACAAGTGAATTCATTACCAGCACTTGCCTTGCTAGCTAGCCAGGGCCTTCCAACATCCCTGAGGCAAAGCCTCTTGGTCTTTCAGCCCACAGGGACCACAGAAGGTAGAGGAATCCCTTCCCTAGTCCCAGAAGAAGGAGTATTGAGCTGATAACCCTCAAGAATAGATACCTGACTCTGGAAAAATCCTAAATAAGGCACACTGTGCTTAGTTTTAAAAGCATGAGCTTCAAATCAGAATACAGATTTGCAAGTCATTTTATTCTTCTGGCTTGCTTCTTTTGGGTCCTTGAGACTCTGACTCACATGGAATTCTGTTATTTTAAGAGGCAGAAATTCTACCATTAAAACCTCAAAACTGCCCGGATTTGCTACCTGCCTAGGAGAACCGAGTTTTCAAATAGATGGACTTCACTTAATTGAAGTTAAAAGAAACACCAACAAGAAGTCTTTGAAACAAACAATGCCAATTCTCAGCCAGTTTATTACAATCAAGTGCAATTTCAACTGTGATGAAAATGTGGGACTTTCATTTATTCACCAGCAAAGAATTCTAAAGAAATTTCCTCTGTCCACTCTTTCCTTCTATATGTCTATGGTCAGCTGCTGTAGTCTGTCTTGTAGATTCTTTTTCCTCCACAGTCTTAGACATGAAGGTTCCCAGGAATCTGAGTTTAGGCCTCCTTCCTCTCAACCACGCTCATTCTCTGGGCTGTTTCTCTTTTCTCCTGCAGCATCCCTACACCTGTACCCAAGCCCATCTGTGCTGGCTAGCCTTATGTCAACTTGACACAAACTAGAGTTATCTGAAAGGAGATAACCTCAATTGATCCAACCTCCATAAGATCCAGCTGTAAGGTATTTTCTTAATTAGCCATTGATGGGGGAGCCCATTGTGTGTAGTGCTTTCCTTCAATGATAAACAGCAATATGGAAACCAAATAAAGCTTTTCCCCCTCAACTTCCATTTTTGTCACGGCATTTCATGGCAGCAGTCAAAATCTTATGATACCATCCAAGTTTTGGTGCTAACCACCATTGCCTCCTAAATCTATATATCCCAGTCTCTGAAGAGGAGAAACAAAATTCCTTGTTAGCAAAGAACATCTTTACAATAGTCTCCCAGTGGCTGAATGTTTATGTATGAACAACTTGTATATGTGATAACTGTGTTTGGCTATTTCTTCCTTACACCATTTTTAGAAGCTGCTGATCTAGTGGCTTAACTCCCACACCCTTTTTAAAAGGCAGGTATACATTAAATGGGGAGGGAGAGAGGGTCTGGCTACAGAGTCCCAGAGCCAGGGAGTCCTTGGGTTGAAGGCTTTCACATGCCACTCATGCACACTCCTCCCAGGTCCGCTCCCTCTGCACCCCAAGCTATGCAGCTTGACAAAGCATGTAATCTGTGGGCCAGTGGTTCTAACTATCATATTACACTTCCTTTGTAGCTCTAATTCCTACAACTCTCCACTCAGCTATCTACTTCCTCCTCTCTATGACAGCTTTCTCTCTAGCTAAGGGCAATTATCCTAATCCCAATGAGGCTCATCTTCTCCAGGAAACCTACAGGAACTAATGGGTTCATCTCCAGCGACAACAACATGCCTGTCTCAAACAGCCATTTCACAAGCACTTACATGATCCTAGTCTGGCGGCTGCCTAAAATTGTTACAGAAGACTGTTCATTTGTAAACAATAACTACCACCAAAAAAGTCTTTCCAGTTCATTCTCAAGCAGATCAGACCAGAGAGAATATACATATGCTTAACATGGATTCAGTAAAAGCTGTCCCACATAAACACCACTTTTCCCATTGAGAGAGTAATGGTGTTTCTAATAGTAGCCAGTGTGGTCCAGGTGATAGATAAATTCAGTAATTCCTTTAGTCAGCAGGCACTATTAAGCTCATATGCATAGAAACCTGAATTTCTATCCACATATTAGTGATTCTTTACATACCAATATGCAAACTCAGACACATAGGAATACACTTGAAATATGAATATACATCTCTATCACACACACACAGTATGCTTCATTAGGGTAACAAACCCTTATTGAGTGTCTGCTGTGTGTCACATGTGATATTCCCACACAAGTCTGCATGTATATCAATCACAAAGAAAAAAAAAGCAACTCCCTTCTTAGTTTTGTGTTTTATAGTTTCCAAAGAGAGTCCATGCTGACATGCACTCCTGTAACAAGAATGGGAACCCAGCTGAGCAATCACACTATACATTAAGGATAGGGAAGCCGAAGAGAGCCAAGAGACACATTAAAATGTAGCCATTGGTTATATACAAGCGAGGGAAATAGCCCTACTCTGCATTTACTCAAGGCTGAAAACTGGGATGAGCACATATTAGACTTTCAACAGAACTAAAGTCAGCTGGTCCTAAACACATGTCAACTCTTCCACGTTGTCATTGTTGAGATGGCCACACCCACTTCCCAACAAATGTGTGTGGTCCATGGAGCCTGGATAATTCAAATTCACTTCACAAAATATTGTTTATAGCTTCATTTAAAAGTAAGCTGTTTGGAAATAGGAAGATGGCTCAATGGTTAAGAGTACTTGTTGCTCTTGCAGGGGACCCAGATTTGGTTCCCAGAACCTACACAGATGCTCACAACAATCGTAACTCTAGTTCCATGGGATCCAAAGCCCTCTTCTGGCCTCTGCCAGTACCAGGCACGCATATGGTACACATACATCCAAGCCTGAAAAACACCCATGCGTATAAAAAAAACATTATGAAATTTTGTTCCTTTTTCTTTACTGTCATGCCAATAGCATATCAGCTGATATAGAATTAGCCAAGAGCCAAGACTAGCCTCATTTCTTTGAGGTCCAGGAGAGAATTTTTGTACTGGATTCCAGTATATGCCCACATGGGAACAGCATCTAGAACAGCCTAAGCCTTTCAATAAAGTGATGAAAAACAATCTCACAAAAGAATCTTACACTTTAAGTAAGGTTTTAGGTTGGGCCACATTCATAGCTATTCTAGGATACATGCAGCCCTTGACTACATATGAAAACACCTTCGATGGCAAAAAATCTCTTCTGAATTTTACTTTGACATAGGGTTAATTCCTGCATATATATATATATATATATATATATATATATATATATATATATCATCCTCCTTACCACATGGCCCACAAAGAATTGCTCTAAGTGGAATGGGACAGTGACGATGTGGCTGGGAAGCACAGTATGGCCTGAAGACAGAAATTCCTCCTGTTCTGAGTTAATCACAGATACATTAAGCTAACTAGAAAGGCACCACACTCTTCATCAGCACAGGTGACTAGTCTGCTGTTGATGCTGCTTGTTTGTCCTGACAAATAAGTAGTTAAACCTAAACACATTAAGTCATCTTGAACTCTCCATCCCAGCATCCTGTAAAATGTGTTTTGGCTTCCACGGAAAGATCTCAGCTAGAAACCCATAGAAACACGCTAGAGTCCTCAAACTAAGTCACCATACATCCCTTCTGCAATGCAAGAGCCCCTCTAATTTCAGCACATGCCCCCCCCCAAAGAAGGCAGGCTCCCACTTCTGTCCTAGCCTTGTCTTTTCTGACCCAGATGGAGAAAAGACACTACAGGAGGATTAATCTTTCTGGGATCCCTCAGATCAGAGGTTCATTCATCATTCTTCAAGCCCACTCTTCCCCTTTCCCTTAGCCCTTCAGAACTGAGCATTCAAGAAACAGGGCCCCATCCAGAGAGGCAAGAAGCTTCAGAAAATGAGATGGAAGGAAGGAACCTTGAGTGTTCACTGACCTCCCAGCCTGGCTGGCCCTTTGCCTGCTGCTTGGATCACAAGCAGGTGATTTCAGCTCTGCTATCCGGCTTATCTCGCCTCACAAGTGGTGTCCTCATTTTTATTTGAAAGCAACTTATTAAGTAAATAAGCTATACACTCTCCCAGCGCACATTCTCTGTGTTCCAGAGCTGCAGGCAACACGCTTCCAGTGGCACCTCCAGAGGCGGTTACTCGGTTGCCTGCACTGCACTGTCTTCCCAGTGTATCCAACAGCCCCGGGACTGCACAGAGACCTTCTTCTACAGACTTCACACAGTCACACAGAACAACTTCGGGAGAGCCAAACTGGCAGCTGGGAGGCAAAATGACAAGAAAGTGATGAACAGTGTCTCACCAAGAAACTTGGAAGAAAAACTCCCTTGTCATTTTCTTAGCTACAAAGATACTATACCTGGGGCTGGGTAGTACAAAGGTACTGTACTGTACCCAGTTGGCAAGAGGACCTGAGTTTTATCCCCCAGGAACCTTATTTTAGAAAGTAAATGTGGTGTACACTGGGAAGATGCAAACAGGTGGATTTTGAAGGCTCACTGGCTAGGCACCCTAGCCTCCTTCATAAGTTCCAGGCTAGTGAAAGAGACCTTATCCTTTAAAAAAAAAAGTAGACAATGCCTATAGAACAATAGAACAATAGCTAAGGTTTTTCTCTGGCCTTCACACACACATGCATTCAAATGTGGGCTCATACACATAAACACATACACAAATATACACACATACACATTTACCTAAATATGGCTCCGAAATATATTTCACAGGTAGAAAACCTGCACCAGGAGCTGAATGCTCCCACAGTTCTTGCCCTGCCTTTCTGTCAGCAATACAACTTTCAGGCCCTTGTTTTCCTTGTACACTGTAGGGTCATCCCCTACAAAAGCTGGATGCATTCATCATTTCTAGGACTTGACGCAAAGCAAGGTTTATCACTGCACGGACATAGGTAGTTCAGCCAGGTGACTAGGAGGTCAGTTTATTTTAAAGCTATTGGTTCCTGGGGTTATAAGAAGAGAGGACTTTGGAAAATACAGTAGTTAGGAACCTCATGGACATCAGTCAAGGTCTGAGAGCAGGCATAGGCAATGACACAGTTAAAGGGGGCCCCATATAGCTCTTAAGTAGGTCACCCAAAGACACCAATTCCTGGAGAACAGCAGCAGTAACGACAGCCCACTGGTAGTGTCGCTTTCCAACTAGATCGGGAAGGCAGGCCTGGGGAGCCATGCTTTGTCCTTCTTTGCCAGCTGCAGCCTGTCACCTGCAACACAGCCTCCAGGGAGCTAAGCAAATCAAACATCCTCACTTCAGCTAGAGAAGCCTGGGAGAATGAATACAGGTACCCCTCCATTTAAATACTGGCTCGGTCCTCTAAATCTGCAGCAAATTCTTGCAGACAATTCCTCGATTTAGCCCTGGATATTCTCAAAGTCACCTCTTCCTCCCCTTTACAAAGTGTATTCCCCTACACCTTCCCTCCTCCCACCCCACCCCACCCCCAGCCATAAATCTTCTAACTCCGTTAGTTACAAAGTGGCACACGTGTCTGTGACGAAGTGTAGTCACTGCTTGGAGGGAATCACACACACACACACAAATACACTCAGAGTGGCATTGCTATCACTGGACAGCAACGAGTCTTCTCCACCAGGGTGGGTGCACAGAGGTGGTTACCTGAAGCCCATGACATTTGGGGTTCCTTAGGGAAAACCTTTGCAAATAAGATTAGGTCTGGTGCCTTGCAAGGGGCTCAAGCAAGTTAAGATTTAGAGAAGGTTTAATTTCATCATCATAAATGCACCTCTGTCATCATGCCCCTCCTCCTACACACATGCAACAGAATGGAGAGGAAGAAACATGGATAAAGGAGTTTGGTTGTGTTATTTGTGAAGGAAAACAGAAGACAGCAGGAAATAAGAAGCCTGATAAAATGACCCAGGGATGTCCGTTTGTCACCAGCCCTGAGTGGGTGATGGGCATCTCCTGGTACCTAGAAACCCAAAGATAGGTCTGAAGATGCTATCCTCTTCCAGTGATGCTCCGCCAAGCTGCTGTAGTTCTGTTCCAACCCTTGGGTCCAATCTCCAGTTACTTCGCTGCAAATCAGGGTCTTGAGGGTGGGAACTGAATGCTCATTTTCATCTGTTTTCACTTTCTCTCATATTCTCTCCTGCTCTCCCTATCTGGGAACAGCAAGACTCCTGGGACTGGCCCAGCTGATAACCTCCAGGCAACCGGAGTTTGACATTTTGCTTATCTTAGGCATCCAGGGAGGTAATGCTCCATTTCACAATGGAGACACAGGCCATTTGTGTTAATGAGGGGAGCTAAGTGGAAGTCAAATGTCATGTTGGGGGTCTGGGCATTCCATTTTGAGAGAAGGCAGCAGCCAAGCTCAGTCTCACACCTTCTGCACATACCAAGTTCAATGACCCCCCAGGGTCTGCCTCCCTTCACCTACTCACAAAAGTGAAGCTGCCCTCTGCCTTGCTGGGTTGCTTGGGAGCCACATGCAGACAAAAGAGCTGTGAATAAGGTCCAACTGAAAATCACAGTCAGCAAACCCATGCTTTCAGACTGCAGACACACAGCAATAATATTTGATTCTGAGCCCCTTGAAGTCCTTTTACCTCTGCCACCTTTAAAACTGAGATTCACGGAAATGGTGGAGGTGGACGAAGCTCATAGGAATGCCTCGAAAGTCTGTGAAAACATACAGATACAAAATTGCTCTTACTCAGGACAGGAGCCCCAAAGCCCAGAATTGGTGCAAAGAGCTTTATACATGAAACTCTAAGGTCTGGGTTCTTATGTTCATAGCAGAACATAGCAAAGAGGACTCTGAAGCCACAGAGTCTGGAGAGCATTCCCAGATTTGCTGTTTATGGGCATAATCTTGGACAGACTTACTTAACACTGTCTCTCACTTTCCCTACCTATAAGATAGAATTGCAGCTGTATGTCAAGAATGGTTTCAAGGGTTGCAGGAGGTACTGCATGCAAAGCAGTAAAAACTATAAGGATATCAAGCCAATGCTCCGTAGTTGTTAGGTATTGCTGTTATCATTATTTATTATTGTTAATGAAGATAACGAAGCTTCACAGACACTATCCAAATACACACGATCCGTAAGTGGACAGGAGCAGATTTCGAGTCTGGATTATTTTCGTCTCAGGGATCACACTTTTAGCCACTATCCTAAATTCTGTGTGTGTTCCAAATTTCTCTGCCCCTGTTTCTTCATCTGCAAGAGGGATGTTAATTGCATCAAACTCACGGGGTAGTGAATGCGCCAGAATGTCAGGCACGTGGCAATATTCTACAGTAGCAACAGTAATAAAAAACTCCAGTCCTTCTTTGTCCACAGAAGGGCAACTGACCCCAGGCAGAGACGGACCCCAAGTCCTCTCACTTCAGTTACACTCTGGGAGCTCATTGCTAAGGACCTACACTGCAGAGCCAGTGAGTACAATGGCAACCAAGTGGCCAGAGGGCATACACACACACACTCAGCCCATCCCCCAAGCACAGCCTGAACCCCCTCTGCCTTGTGAAGGAAGGAGTGAGACTCAGCTGATGGGCAGCTGCCCCAGGAACTAGAAAGCATCTTTTTCCAGGACAGCCTGCAAAGGGAGATAGGGGTCTTGAAAATAATTAGCCCCCGGTGCTGGGCCTGTGGTATCTCATTACCAAATGCAAATTCAAGTTCACGTGCCACTCCAAGGCTCCTGGCACAATGCCTGCCTGACCCTCAACCTTACTGGATGTGGACCAAATCGTTCCCCACTGCCCACCTCCCTTTCAGCTTGCAGCTGGTATTCAATCTCTGCGAAGGAGGTGGGGTGGGGGGAGAGCTGCCCTCAGACCACTGAAGGGAGAACAAGGAAAAGGGTCTTATTTTCTTTAAGGGAGGAGGCAGGGATGTTATGGGAGGGGGAGATTAGAAAAATTGTTCTTCCCTCAGCAGTTAAAAGAGGGATAATTGGAGCAAGTGGCAGGCGGCTGTTCTGCCATTTAGCATACAGCATACCCAGGAAATCTCACTTGGTAATCAGGAGGATAGGAGGAAAAAGGAGCAATCAGACCCCTATTCAAGCTCCGTTTAGCGACAGCCCCTGCTGGCTGGCTGGCTGGCTGTGCTGGTGGAGAGCAGGGCCTGATCCCACAGAAAGCCTGAATACTACTAGGTGGGGAGGCAAAGCCCAGGAGCCTCATCCAGCCTTTGTGTACATTATAAGATCCTTCTGCTGTTCTACCTATTTCATACCACAGAGAGATAAGAGACCCTGGGAAGGGAGCTCTCTTTTCCCCTCTGATTGCTTGCCATGTCCTTGTCCCCAGGCTTCCAAGGCCTTAAGAGTTGCCATGTTACCATTGTAACAGAGTGTACACTCAGAAAAGGGAACAGATATGGCCACATCTTACTCCAATAGAAAGTCCCAACTGGGGCATCCCTGGTACCTTACCAATGTTCTGAGAACCTCAGCAAATGCTTAGGGGTAAGGAGTCTCCTCCTGGAAGATGCCATTCTCTGGTTTTGAAAGTTGGGAGAAAAATGGTACAATTCTCAATAGAAAGAAATTTGCTTTTCTGGAAGGCATACAAAGACCACACGGCAGTGATGAGACATCAATCAAACCAACTTGACTACCAGTCAAGCAAATGATGTGTGACATAGACGGGCCCACATCATGAGATTCATTCGGGAGAAGAGGTCAGCCCAAACCCTCTTGCATTGTTGCCTGGCCCCATCCTCCCTGCAACAGGCTGACTTCATGTCAAATGAAGTCTTCAGGAAAACTGGGACTAAGCTTTATATGCCTTGGAAGTGAATCAAAGCTTCACACCTCTAAGGCTGCCGAGAAAGTCAGTGTGTGCGCTTTCATAAGTAAGACTACTTTAAAAATAATCAGTTCAACTCATTTCCAGGGAATGGCAAATTTTCCACAGGGGGCTTGTTTTAGAGGAAGCTGGGAACTATTCACTGTCCGGCCACTAAGCTCAAGGCTCCCATCATAGGACTGAACTAGACAAAAGGACCAGTGAAAGTCTTGGGCCACCCCCTTGGTAAATTCTAAATTATACTCACTATCTTAAAACTGTTTTGTCTTATCTGACTTTCTTCTGTCCTTATCGCCATTTGCAGGTTGAGAATCAAAGCACTTTGTTTCTAAACATCACCTAAAACTAAAAATCTGAAACATCTTTCTCTGTACATTCATTGTGTGTCATAATGCTTGGTGTGAATACCAACAAGGGCATGAGCAGCAGACTAAAGTTTTCCCAAGTTCAGAGGTCAGTTTGCTGCCAAAGCCCACAATTCTTTACCTGAGATACCTCTTAGATTTGGGCCCAGGCTCACCACACCAACTATCTCTGTTGTCTTTCATTCTTCTCGGATGGAACCAGAATACCTCAAAACACATAAAGAGATGGGTGCATTTGTGTCCTTTCTGGAGTGCAGTATGGACATGTTTTAGAGCCATTGAGGCATGTAGAGCCAGAGAGGTCAAGCAAACAGCAACACCATGGGTATGCTACAAATTAATGGACTGCAAAGGATGTCTCCAACAGGACCCCACTATACTAGAGGAAGCTCAGGAGCCCACCATCTTGCCCCGCTCTCAGAACTGGTAAAGCACCATGCAGATCCTCATACACTCAAACGGAAAGGTCCATGCAGCAAACTGGAACAACTGGGTGCTTGATTCAGAGGACCCTCTATTGTGGGAAGGTACCCTGATTTCTCTTCTGTGGTATATGTGATCTAATGGAGAGAGAGGTGTGGCTGGATGTCCATTACCCACTTCACATCTTTAGGGAAATGGCGGGCATTTGTTCGAGCTATTTATCATGTTTGTGTGCATACCTGCTTGACACTTAGAAACAGCTCTGATTTTCCCCCTCCACATTTTACACATGACTGTGTATGCTTTCTCTCCTAAACCTAACTATGTGTGGAGGCAACAGATATTTTGTAATATTCTGCAATGCACTTTTGTGATTGATCAGGCATGATGACAATACTGGGATCAGTAGGCTTCAAGTCATCCGCAGTAAATTTCATTACCTCCTCAATATCCGTTTTCACCAAAACCTTTGGGTCGTTCTGTTTTCAGGCTAGCCAGATGTTAGTTATCATAGAGTCTATTTGCTTTGCTCCTTTCTGTACAGGAGAAGAAATCAGAATCTTGCAGAAAGAACAATTATTAAAATATACATACATATTGAATTGAAGCATTAAAAATCAACTGCATTCAATCTGCTCTGGAGGAATTCCATCAAGGACTGAATAACATATACATACAAAAATAAGTAAAGAGAGAAAAGACAAATTGTGTATATATGTGTATATATATATATATATATATATATATATATATATGTGTGTGTGTGTGTGTGTGTGTGTGTGTGTGTGTGTGTGTATGTATATATAGTGTCGATTCTTCCCGCTGAAAGTGCTGATCCAAACCTGTCTAGAGAAATGAGGTTTTTCTGGTTTTTTTTTTTTTGAAACACACAGACACACATATGCAATCAGAGATAACACACTTGCAGACACCCTGGTCCCTCTAAATGAAGAATGCCAGCTTTCGATGTAAGTTCTGAGAGCCGAACAGATCCCCTGGGCAAATGAGAAAACAAGCGATCATGTCAGCGTCTTTAGGCAGAACATTCTCCAAAGCCAAGACGCTTTGGCATGTCAGTCGGCTCCGGAAGGCACCTGCTTTTTAAGAAGCCCTTCAATGACTGCATTCCAACAGCGTGGTTTCCTGTGTTTGAGTCAGCTCTGCTCCTTCTCTACCAAGTTTCTCTCCTATGAATTCAATGAGGAAATATCAAAGCCTACAAAGGTGTCCAACCTTTTAACACTAAAACTGGCATTGTCATCTACAGATGTGATGAACCCCTTTATAGCTATCTTGGGAAGCAAGTGGTCTGGGGACCTCAGACTGGAAATCTCTGTGGGCAATGTATATGCCAGACATCGTTTGACATCATAGGTGCCTGGTGCAGGCACAGGGATGGGGATGTAAAAGCCAGCCAGCAGAGGACAGAAGCAGAACAGCTGGAGAGTGCTTCCGAAGTAGCCCATGCACTTCCTGCAATGGGGTCTCCTCCCCAGTTCCCAACATGTCAGTCTCCAGCATGTTCCACCTGTAAAATAGACTTAGTTTTGACTTTAAAAAAATGTTTCAACATAGCTGTTACTACATGCAGTTTACATAAAGTATAACCTGCTTTATAAGGGATGGACAATTCCCCAAATGTCTTAGGAATACCCACAGACACAATGGTTAAGAAAAACAAAACACAACAAACAAACAACAACAACAACAAAAAAAAAAACAAAGCAGAGTGAGCCCTTACCTGAACAGATCCTGGGAGGGAAGAACAGGACACTTACATGGCCCCGCCTTCTTGACACAGCAGCAAAAGTCAGTTAAGAGAAAACTGTTTACTCCTGGTCAAGAGAATGAACTCTCTGGCCTGAGTGGAGGCCTAACATTACAGTTGGGCAGGTCAGTGGTCTGGCTCACAGGCCACCCCTCAAAGAGGCAGGACCATCCCTTGGAAGGTAGGTTCACCTTAGGCTACTCTAAAGAGATAAGTAGAATGTTTCTTTCTTTCATGAGATAATCTCCCTTCCTAGAAGCCCCGCCCCCCAGGAGCCCTCCTGTGGTTTGGCTGAGTCCACACACCTTTCTGAGTCCTTCACATGGGCATCACTATCCCTTTTCTTCTCTTCTGTCTTTTTATTTCTGATCCTCGCCATAGCCTAAGTATGCTTTTTTCTGGTACTTTGGCCTTCTTATTCTTTCTCTAAAACTTGCCTCCCTACAATGTGGCTTCTTGTTCAGCATGCAGTTGACTTTCAATGGCAAGACTTACCTCTTTCTCTCCTCCACTGGGGAAATGATGAGATTATAACTTGCCTGTTGTTTGTTTGCTTGCTTGTTTTAATCTAATAAAATTTTCCTCAAGTTTTTTTGAGTCAACTTTGTTTTTGAATTTAAATAGAATTCTTTTACTGATGAAACTAAGAAGCCCAAGAAGAGACCCTGATTTCCAACACTACTCTGACCTCTTTGACTCTGCTGCAGTAGACTCTGAACCCTTATTGTATATCAGGATCACGTAAGGAGCTTTAGAAAGTGAGAATTGATGAGATCCCACCGTGTGGTATGGCTCAAAAGTTTTCCAGCTTCCCCAAGGTGATCTTAATACACAGCTGGGGTTGAGAACAACTAATCTTCCTTATAGAATGGCACCACCTCCATGAAGAGGCCCATGTGGGTTGGCGTCGCAAAACATCTTAAGAAGAATCAGCATGTAACTCATTCTGTGTCCTCCACATCTTAACCTCCCAAGATGCATGCCTGTCTCATCAGTTCCCACACATTTGATCACCACAGTTGATTTCTTTTCCCCAAATCTAAGCCCATAATGAGTACAGAGGGCTCATTTGTCATATTAAACTCCTTCCTGAGATCTAATACCAAACAGATATTAGGAAGTTAGTGTGCACAGTGAGGGCAGCGTTTCTCTCTCTCCCTTCCTCTGTTTCTTTCACTCCCTACACTTCTTCCCTCCCTCCCTCCATCCCTTACTCTCTGTCTCAAGTTTTCTAGTGGGCAGTTTTCTAGTGTAGCTTGAGGGATTACACTGGACACGGCAGCCCTGTGCCTCTCCACACATATTTTGGTATGTGGAACACTCAGGAAAGGAAACCATATCTAAAGAAAAAATAGCCTTGTTGCTAAAACAAGGACAGAGGGCTCTCAAACGTACTCTTTGACTGCCCTCTAAATGCCTCTCATGGGCTAAGGGGTGGCATAAAAAGACTGAACTGTAAGAGGTCCATGCACAGACCCTACAGTCCATCCTGCTCCATTCTCTGCACAGGTGTTGCTTAGGCTAAGGTAACCAGGAAGACGCTAAGGGGAATTTTCCCAGCCACCCACAGGGGTCCAAGTCTCCAAGAGTCAGGAGCGGCAGAGATAGCCACCTTGCCAGTCACTCTCTTGTTTCTCACTCTGGGCTAGCCCCGACCGACCAGTTGTGTACAGACTCAGCAGTCTACTCCACCTAGCGCTTTGAGTTGAGTCAGAGTGCATGGTTGAGTAGCCCGTATTCTCTTTCTGTTGGGATCTGGTGCTCTTTCCATTGAGAGCAAGGAGACGAGTTTCCACCATGTCCTTGGACAAGGAAGCCCAATTATCTAGCATGCAGTTGAAGCTGTGCTTGCACATGGAGCTCGTTTCTATTTAGCCCTCTTGTCTTCATGAGATGGTTCAGCGGACTGTCTAGAGCAGGAGAGGGAGGGGCCTGTCTTACCTTCTGAGCACAGTGTGCCACCATAGCCAGTGGTGGAACAATCGCAGGTAGGATGGCCATCCAGAAGGAAGCAGATGCCGCCATTTTCACAGGGACGCTCGCCGCAGGGTCCCTCCGCTTCTAACTGGACTCCCTGGCTCCCCAGAAGCCGGGGCTCCGAGTTGCCATACTTGAGATCCAGCACTAATCCTTTAAAGCCGGACATGCTCTGTACTCCATCGAGGGTCAGGGCAGAAGGTCGAATGTCAGCAGGGACGCCACCGAGGAACAAGTCACTGACCACATCCATGTAGGGCCGCTGGGGCCGTAGTTCCCCAGACTGGCCTTCACCATCAATCACCAGCCCAGTGCGCACGCGGTCACGGCTCACCATGAGGAAGTGCCAGCTGCTGTCGTTCACCTGCTTGTTGGATAACACAGTGGTCTCGGCACAGTCCATGCTAAAGCGGAGCTGAACGCGACCATCCACCAGGGAGAGGCAGAGGAAGTCACAGACACCACCATCATCCAAATACAGGAGCAGCCCAGTGGAAACGTTGGTCTTGAACTGGAAGCTCAGGTCACTGCGCGTGCTTGCATCCCAGCGCAGGTAACGAGCCCACTGGTTAGGGAGGCCCATGAACTCCAGACCCAGGCAGAGCCCCACCAGGGAGCCCAGAAAGATGCTCACTTTCAGGGTGAAGAAAACTGAGTGCAAGGTAAAGCTCATCGTGGCTGTTGGGCCAGAGCACAGAGGAGCAGACAAGGCCAGGGAACAGCCCTGGGGGTGGGAGGCAGGGGATGGGTGTTGGTGATGGAAGAGAGAGAAAACAGAGAAGTACACAGAGAGCACACAAGAAGAGTACACAGGAATATTAGGAGGGTGAGGAAGGAAGAAAAAGAACAACACAGCCCTAGATAGGCACACAGCCAAGAAATCCCATGAAGAGGCAGAAGAAACAGGGGATGTCAGGCGGGACTAATCCGGGATGAGGTGAGGAAGAATTATCTTTCTCCAAGAAAAGATCTCAGCTATCCATGTGGATCCGGAGGCCTTGACTCAAGGAGGAGAAGGAGCCCGGGGTGGGAACAAGCCTTTAGCAGTGTGTTCCTCCTGGCGTCCAAGCCAGAGAGATCAAGGACAAGGCTGGAGCTCGGGGTACTATGATGGAGGAGGAGGTGAGCCAGGTGAAAGATAGGCCCAAGCCAAGGACCAGTGCTGAGGTTTGACCTTCTAGCAGCAGCAGGCCTTGAGAAGGGGAACGGCAAGCAACTGAGTACTCAGGAAGAATGGAGCCCAGAGCAGAGCGGAAGCAGATTCAGGATTCATGGTGCTGACCCGAGGCAGTGATGCCCATAACAGAGCTCCCAGGACTCCAGAGAAAAGACCTGAGGGAGAAGGGAGAGAAGGGGTTAATATTGGGGATAAACACCAACGATTACATCCTATGGCACAAAGACTGATGGAGTGCTAATAACCCTCAGGCAATTCTACATATGCCTTCGGTGCTAGGTACTTCACACAAGACAGGGTCCTAGTTCTCCCACCGCCAGGGGAAGACCCCGAGTCCAGCTCCTAGCAACACACTTATTTTTTTTTCCAAATGTAAAACGCAAATATCATAGAAAGTCCCCCAAAGCTACATTAGCACATTTTTTAAAGTAGACAAACTTGAAACATTAGCATTTTAAAACATTCAAACACCCATATATAATGTTTACTTATTTGTCTATTAAAAACATTTTCTCTTTTCCAACTTTACAATCCACTACTTCAGTATAAGAGAGCCAAGAACTTAAATTTTAGAAATGAATATATACAAAAATCAGGGGAAGTGAATTAGTGGGCAAAAAAAGCCACAGTCTCTAACCAAACATTAGGGAAGCCTTCTTTTAAAAATGAGCTTTAAGGTTAAAAAATTTGAAAGGCTGAGTTTGGATTGTAATTCCTGTACATGAAACAAAACAAATTCTTAGCCTATTTGCATTTCTACTTAATAATTCAAAAAATATATAAAATAATGGCCTCTTTCCAAAGTTGAGAGAAAAATAAGCAAGATCTGTATAGTATGACCTAAACATAAGCATTGTACATAGTAAGTGATAAATATACAGTAGGTTGGCTTCTTTCTTGTGAAATGAGAAGGAATGGGTGGGTAGCTACATGAGATGTTTGTGCATGAGATGAGGGATATGCATCTATATGCACAATATTGAGAACATTTCTGAATAGCTAAGAAGTGTCACAGACAGAATGAAGCAGGTGTATTTAATTAGAAAGGCAGCAATATCCATTGAGCTCGGGACCTGGTTCCTGAAGGAAGTTGCTGATCTACCTAACCAAGCTGGTGAGCTCTCAGTTTAGAGAATCAGTCAGTGTAATTTTCAAGAGCTGTGCAATTTGCTGCTTACTCTTTTTCACGTGTGGTGCTTCACAGTGGTTCACAGGGGTCTCCACCGGAGAATCACAATTAACTTTATTTACAATAAAGGCATCAGCAGAGCTGGCTAGTTCTCTTCTTTGAAGAGGAAAATGCTGTCCCTTTAAGTGGGAACAAGCAACCTGTAGCCACAAAAGCCTGGTCAAATCCATCATCTTGGATTTGAAAAGTCTTGGTTCTATGAAAGAGTTTTACCCAAGCAGTATTTCTTGGAATTTGGCATGGATATGAACCCCCATAGGCTCAAGGGATACCCAATTAGAATGTGGACATAGGAATATACGCTGATTTGTAGGGTTATGAGTGTGCCAACCACTCAGAGTTCAGGATTGTGTGTGTGTGTGTGTGTGTGTATGTACTGGTTATGGATAATGACACTTTGGTAACAGTAAGTCAACTATACTCACATCACAACTATATGTCAAACAGCATATAGTTTGTGATGTCAAACATCACAAACAGCATCTTGTCTATGACAAAATGAAATCTAGCCATGTAAATATCCAGGAAGAATATTCCAGAATAATAGTCAATTCAAAAGTCTTGAGTATGTCACAGGCTGAGACTGTTGGAATGGATGGGAGGTATTAAACCAAAGGTGGGTAGCAGGAAGTAAAGGCAGGAGATTTGACAGTCTCTAAGAATGTCACCAGTGTGTTAGATGAGATATGCCACCCAAGTTGAAAAGCATCATTCTCCAGGAGAGAGAAAACTCCAGTCTGCCTAACTCTGGCATTACTAGATCAGAGTAGTATAAGTCAGTGTTATACTCAAGGACATCACAGACTGGTGGAGGATAAGTGTAGTTTGGAGACAGTAAATCAGGGCATAGTCACAGAACAGAAACCGTGAAATGTCTACCCAAAGAATGAAGCATAAAACAGAATTTAAGAGCCACTATAAGATCTTTTGACTTCTAGTCCATGCCAAGGGCCTCTATGTGGCCCCACTGTATACAATGACAATACTGCTGAGTGATCCCTCAACTTTTCAAGATGCCAACCCCGAGTGGTCCTGAAGGACAAAACAATGCCTGCTTCCTTGTCTGTGGAAACCCATGAATGAATGAAGAAGAATCCCCAGGCACATACACCTATGAGAGTGGAATTTACCTATCCTGCTTTGTGGTAGCCACACTAATCTATGTAGATGAGCATCTCCCTTCATACTCTTGTCTTTCCCCATCCATCAGTTTAACACTGAATATGCTAACATCCCCACATTGTTCATCAGGAGGGACCAAAAAGACTGAATGAGAGAAGCCAAGCTTTTAATCCCATAAGTGACAGGCAGGTCTGATGCAGGAATAGTATCATTAAAACCAGTCCAACAAGACTTGACACACTATTGACTGTTCACATTCTCTTCTAAAGCTCTAATTTTTTTTCTTGAACTGGGGCATTTCCATAACCTTTGGGAATTTTCCAAAAAGCTATATATGACCTTCTATCAAGTATCGAAGGCCTCCAGCCAACTGCTGCCAGAAATTATCCTTTAGCAATCTTCAGCCATCTACTGGAGCGTGCCAGGCTCAAGAAATGGAATGAGGGAGAACAGAGAACTTCTTCACCCAGTCATCCAATGGCTACCCACCCCAAGCCACAGGTCAGCCCAGGAAGCTGGGGATCAGGTGGTTGGCTCCAGAACCCACAAGAAAGGTTGAGGACAGCACTGAAGCTCCAAACACTTATCTGTTGTGTGGGAACCAAGCAAGAGAGGGAGAGTGAGTGATATTATCTAATTGCCAGCTAATTTACATAATTGTCGAACAGCACAGTTTTTATGTTGTGTGAACATCTTTGCAAATGTCTCATATTCCGGCTGCCTGGGCTGCAAGGGAGACCTCACACAACTCTGACATGTGGGCTCTTTGCCACAAGGATGGTTCAGAAGATCTGGCTGCCATTTGCCCTCACCACCCACTTCTTTCCTCTTCCAGTAGCCATAGAAGTTTAGTTGAGCTTGAAACACACTCAAGAGACAGGACAGTGTCTAGAACTAGAATGGTTGGAATGGCATGGCAATAGCCATTCTCTACCCTATACCAGCCCTAAAATGTCCAGGTGGGATTTTCATTCCGTCTTTCCTCTAGACTGTAGAACCTACTTAACTGCTTCACTTCTTGGACACCTCACCAGGATTACAGAGGTCCTCTAAGGCTTTATGTTAGCTTTGATCCTCACTCACTACACCTTTCATTCCACAGGTAAAAGATACATTTTTGCACCAGTCCCAATTTGTGCCATTCAAATGGGATTCACCTTAATCTCAGATCATACAATCCAGGCTAGCACAGCAGGGCATTCCAGCTTCTTGGTCACAGTAAATGGTTCGGAGATAAGTCTGCCATTTAAACTTAGTTAAATTACAGTTAATGCTGTGATTTAAGTTGGAATTATTGGGAACATGACCCACTTATTCTTTTTACCATGTTATTAAACTCTCAAAGTTAATACTTTGTGAAAAATACCACTCTTACTGTTAAAGACAATGTCGTTTTGGAATGAAGACAATGAGGAAAAATAAGAGCTAAGAGAAGTATAAAATCTAGATCTAATGAGGTCTGAAAAGGAGTGAGTTCTAGAACTTTTTAATATCAATAAAACTTGTTTCTTATTTTAAAAAGTTTGAGTTGAAGCAAGACCAAGAGTCCTGATTAATACCATTCTAGTAATGCTAGGCTATCAAGAGTACTGTCTTTGGTAAGCTGACCAGAGCTTCCATCTCATACTGCCCCATCCTTATCTGAACTCTCTATGATTTGAGACTCGCATCCTGCCTTCTCCCAGCAACAGGATCTTGGGCATAGGTGCAGAACACAGTGGAGGTTTGTTCTTAATAGTCTCAGAAATTTACTCCTTCAACTAAATCACAATCCACCCATCCCCAACACTACACCTACTTTAATATGTAAGTAAGGTTCTGCTGCAGGCAATGAGGGATCAAGGCACAAATCCATCTAATTTCTGAAATTAATGTAGAAAATAATGGAGAACATTGTAAGTCAGGGAAAGTTGTATGTCAACTCAGACTCTCATTATTATAGGTACTTAACATCTCTGAGTTTTTTTGCACTCAAAAGAGGGGAGCGGTTGAGAACACCCAACAATGTAAGTTTGAACTGTGTCAATTGTAAAACCATATTTAGGCACAATTTTTTAAAAACTGATGATATGTCTAATAAAGCTGAATACTTTTAAATCCTCATAACTTCATAACAGAAATGCTTAATATGTCCAAAGACATCTGTAAATGTTCATGGCCTTATTCTCCATAGTAGAAGATCACCAAATGTCTATCTGCAACAGAGACTACAGATAAATTTTAATCTATTCATGGAAAATATCATCGAAATTTGAAGGTGACTAGTTTTCATTTCTAGACACAGCATAGATGAATCTTATAAGCATAATGTTGAAACAAGTTTAAGACATGGAAGGGAATGTACTATATATGTTTCATATATATAAAATAGAAATGAGGCAAAAATATTTATTCTATGCTGTTGATCACCAGATCAGGGGTTACTGAGGAGAAGAGGGCAGAGGAGGTAACGGAATTCATTTCAAAATCTGAGTGATGCTGCAGTGTGTTCAGTGTGTAAAAACTCATAGACTGAGCACTACCTTCTGTGTATAGATGTGTGTACCTTTCTGTGTATTTTAACAAAAACACATAATATACTGCCTCACATATACTATGTACTTATCCACTTTCCTATGACAGCTAGAGAAGAATTTTGTTTTTGTTTTGTTTGGGGTCTGGGTGTGTGTGTGTGTATGTGTGTATACATGTTCATGTGTGCCTGGAGAGGTTTTTAAAGAAAGTTATTGTTGCAGGCTGGAACTCCTTACTCACCCTTCCCAATATAAAGCTAATCTATCATCTAGGAAAGCACAAACCAATATCCATTCACCAGGCTTTGCAGCTGCCCCTGCCTCCCTCCGTCCATTTATATACAGGTCCTCCCTTTCACAGCTTGTCATGTTAAGAAAACAGCTCCACCCTCTACTGTTATGTCTTCCACTGGAACCTGCTGAACTACTTCTAGACACACACACCAAGTTACCCTATTTTAGAAGTGTCTCTGCTTCCCCTTCAGGTCAGAGAGGGGACAAGAGTCCCTGAAGATCTCAACTCCAGTCCACCAAATGAACTTACAGAAAGGGCACACATTCACACTGGAAAAGGATGATAGACATAGAGAAAAGAAACTTTTCCTTTAATCTTTAACTTTAACGTTCCTTTTTACTCTAAAAATAATTCCCATTAAAAATAAGAAGTCGGGACTGGAGAGATGTCTGAGTAGCTAGGCACACTTCCTGCTCTTCCAGTGGACCCAAGATTGGTTGACAGCACCCACTTCAGGTGATTCCTGATGTCCATACGTCCAGCTCCTGGAGATCTGACACCCTCCTCTGGCCTCCTCACTCACCTGTGACACACACTCATACTGACACATAAATTTAAAAAAAAACGTTAATATTGGAATAACTTCTATGCTTGTCAGGAATGCCAATCTATTACAGAAGAGATATACCAGGGTAATATGTGAGCCCTATCCGATTTTCTGGACAAGCTTCTCACTGTATGAGGACAGTGAGGTATATCAAGTAAGACTTGCCACTGGCTAAAGAGCAGAAAGCGGAGAAAGCGGGACCTGCTTGAGAAGGTGGGAGAGCAGGTCATGCCCATTCCTTCTTTTCATCCAGTGCTAAGATGAGGAGGAAAACAACCCTCTGGTCTTTGACTTGTCACCAAGAGTACATGGATGAGGCTGCAGGAATCCCAAGGGATCGTGGTATTCTTACACTACAGCCTATGACTAGTCAAACAGATTCTGATGGAGATAATACAAAGTTATACAACTTGATCCTCCAACTTAACCAAGACACAAGAACAGAACATACAATTTCTAGCTATGTAGGAATCAAAATTCAAGAATAAAATTGACTCAATGTCTCACGTGTGTGTGTGTGTATGAAAGAGAGAGAGAGCTCTTTTCTGTGTTTCATGGCTTCTAGAAAGCCAAATACTCTAAGATGGCGTAAACTGAAATATAAGCTATAAGTTAGAGGAGAGGTGGTTGTCTCTGACAGTCTTGTAATTCTTGCTGTGTTTTTATATTAAACTCCAGTCTTTGAGAGAGATGTAGGTAAGCTGAAGAGTAGTTGATGGAAAATAAGTCCTTTTGTTATCTTTTTTAAACCATGAAACACTATGTTTCATATAGATTCAAGAATAAATTAGAAGAATGAAAAGGAGGAGGAGAAGAAGTAATGGTGGTGGTGGTTCTAGTCCTGCAAGGCAGTTTCATGCTAATAAAGAAGAAAGCATTGAGTCTAAAGAACATAAGATAAAGGGCTAAAGGGACAAGGCAGACTCTGAGCATGGACTGGGTATAGCACAGGACAGTCTCCGGGGTCTAACACAGAACCTAGGGCTGTATGGAGTTGCAGCTGCTGACATGGGCTCCACAGACAGACAAATCCCAGATATAATGATTGATGCCTGTGTGACCCTGAACAATATGAATAGCCTCTCTGTGTCTCAATGCTTGATATGTATCATGGAGACAATAACAGAGTGCACACTTTGCTCAAGCCCACAGTGCTCAGCACAAACAAAAATCCAGCCCCTGCTGAATGCTTTGTACTATAGGTAATGCTTGTCCTCAGCGCTCCTATGTCAGAATGGCTAATGTGGCTCCAACTGGCCTGCTCAAGGACAACATTCTAGACAGGCAGGCTTCTTTTAAATGTCACAGGCCATATAGAGAGTCACTCCTGAGGGCGGGGTGATAGTATGATTGATAAAGTGTTTGGTGCACAAGCATAAGGGCCTGAGTTTGGTCACCAGAACACACATAAAAAGTACTGGGCATGTGCTACATACTTGCAATCCCAACACAGTGCAGGAGGGTCCTTAGGGCTTATCAAGCAGCCAGCCTAGACTACTGGGTGATGTCCAGGCCAGTGAGACACACACACACACACCCATACCCCACTACATGTACACTGTGTGTGCACATGTGCACACTTACACAAAGGGGGGAGTCATTGTGGAGTCTCTTATGAGCCTTTGGAGATAGGAGGACTGGGAACTTACAGAAGCCACTATCAGCTGCTCACAGGGTCTTTAATAGGTGACTGAAGCATTCCCTAAATTAGAAAAAAGACCATATGCTCTCCATTGACCTTTGGGTAGAATTGAGTCTAGTGAATGGAAGCTCTAAAGGACTGTTTATGTCTTCATCTTACAAGGACATCCAGATGAGCTTATTCTTGCTAACCTGGAAAAGGCTGGACACTTTGGGAAGTACATTCAGTGTATGCATGTGTGGAGTATAATAGAGTCCAGAGGAGCCAGAGATAGTCCTAGGCGCATGTGGTCAGAAGAAGCTTCTCAGATGAAGAAAGATTTGACTTGCTTTTATGGAAATTCGAAGGATGAGTAAGACAAAGCCAATGGATAAGAAGTTTGAACCAGATGTGTTAAGGTATACATGCAATTCCAGCATTTGGAAGTCTGAAGTAGAGAATCACCATAAATGTAAGGCTCCCCTGAGGACACATAGCAAGTCCTAAGTTAGCTAAGGCTACATGACATCTTATTTCAAAAATTAAAGAGAAAGACAGAAAAGGAGAAAGAGAGAGAGGGAGAGAAGGAGGGAGGGAGGTAGAAAAAGGGAAGGAGGAAGAAAGGAGGGGGGAAAAGGAAGAAAAGAAAAGAAAGATGAAAAGCCCTGGTTGGCAAAGGAGAAGGCACTAGACTGAATGTCAGACTAAGTCTTCCTCAAACTCTGAACCAAGTCACTAAATAAGAAACCTTCCAAGTGTGTCTTCTCCTATAAAATAAGGAGATTGGTGGATTTGCTTTCTAGGATGCTGTGGGCATCAAAGAACACACAAAGCAAAATAATAATCACACCTTCGCACCAGGTCTTGGCAAGCTTCTAAGGTTTATAAAGAAGAAACTGATGGCATTAATCTCTTCTCCACATGACACCATCATTCCATCTCCAGCCAGAGCTCTGAACTGTCTGAGGGGCAATATGCAACAGCTAATTTTTCCTTGCAGATCACAGATCTTAAGCCCTGTAAGATGCTAGTGGACTCCCCGAAATCTGTGGAGCAGCCAGAAACCCATAAAGCTGAAGCCGTTCTCCAAGCAACTAACTCTCTTCTCTTGTCCCCTCCTTTGCTTACCAGTGGTTCTCCCAAGCCTGGAGTTCCCACAGCCATGAGTTGGAAAGCCATCTGGCTGTTAGGAGAGTTAATAATTTATAATGAAGATAATCACCCTTCAAGATCCTCATCTCTTGGGACCATTAAAAAAGATTCAGTCGAGAGCCCGTGAGTTCTTTACATGAGGGGATAGGGAAAGGGAACAGGGAGGGTTAGAGGAGAAAGAGGAAATGGGAAGGAAATAAGAGGAGCAGATAAGCTCGCTGCTTAGCTGATCTTTCCCCTGCAAGAGGGTGGGGAGAGAGGGCAATTATTCAGCCCTAGAAGACTATGGTACCCAGCTTTCACAGCACCAGCCCAGCAAGGGTGCAATTTACGGGTCTTTTCTCCTAGCCAACTCTCTCAACACAAAGAGAGGGGAAAAAAAATCAAACGAATGCAAGAGAAGGGGAGAAAGACACAGACAAGAGAAAATAAGCCTGCCTAGCAATTACGTCTGGGGCTGCTTGGAGGGCTCTCTCTGTTCTCTTTCCAGGACACAGTAAAGCTCCCACTGTGCTAATTATTCCCATTATTTGACAATTTCTCTATTAACAAAGCAAGAGGTGCTGCAGCTGGCAGGGGGAGAGGAGAACGGACTGGCAGAGGCTATGGACTGATTCAGGCTGTGAACGTCCAGACAAGGCAGGACGGATCCCTGGTTCACCCCATTTGGGATGTGGGGCCTGGCACAGCATCCCTGCAGCTGTGCCTCGGACAGATAGGGTGCAGAGCACAATACCTGAAAGTCAGGGCATGGGGAGAGGGAAGCAGGGCAAAGGCAGGAAGCAAGGCAGGGGCATACCCATAAATGCTTTTTCCAGGAAGTTACAGTAAGGGTAAGGCTTGAACCTGGGGTCCAGGAGCCACTAGAAGGCAGCCTCTAAGAAAGAAGTAGTATGGATAAGCATTCAGAACACGACTAATAGTAATTCAATCTCTCATGATTCAGGAAAGCTCTGGAAAGGCTGACACATACATTTAACACTCCTAGCACATACATTTATCAAGCACAAAAGCAATGCATGCCTCTCACTATACCAAGTATGTTAACGTTGAAGCCGTTTAATTCTGATCAATTAATAATCAGACAGCAGCCCTGCCTTTGCTAAGAAAGTCACCACCTAATAGCATGAGGCAATCAGAAGACTCTACAGTAAGTAGGGACTGTGATGATCCTTGTTTTAGAGATGAACAAAGAATGCTCCCAAATTATAATCAAATATAATACGGGGGCAGATCTCGAGGCCTCGCCTCCAAGACAATTATGTTAAAAAGGAATGTAACCATGGTTAGCACACAAATTTACCACTTTTAAACTTAAACACGAGGCCATTAAGAAGTTCATCATTCAAATGCAGAAGAGGTCACAGCCATCAGGGACTTGCTGAAGAAAGTATCACCCATGCCCATGTACTTTCCACTCTGCAAAACACTGTGACATGAGAGTTGCTATTCACAGGAAAGCAATAAAGAATGATTTTAATGATATCTGCAAGGACTAAACACCTTCCCTTGGTTTAGACCTAAGATGCTGCCCTAATATCTCTACCAAAGTCCACGTAAGGAGCTGAATTTTTGAGCACTATAAAATGTAAAAGGAATGACTGAATGAATGATGAATAACAGAAGAACTAAGTATGCTTGCCAGACCCTCTCCCAATCTGTCAACTCTCTTTTGCTGCCTTCAGGCTCCCCAGTGGCTCCAAGAATTTGATGGGATGATGTAAGTTTGGTCCTATAACCCAAGACCATGCTGCTCCTTATCAATTCAACTATGCCAGTTTTTATTTTTTTAAGCACTCCTAGAAGGGGCACCAGCTTCCTAATGAGTCCATCTTTGCCTCATATAGAGTCTTGCCTACTCAGCTATCAGGGTAACTGTCTTTAAACACAGAAAGTATAATTCTTTTATTCGGATCCCTCTAGTGATCTTTCAACATGCTCAGACTGAAATCTAGAATCCTCCATTCCACTGTACAAAGTGTAAAATGAAAACTGTACTGTGAATCTGAGTATTTTCAAGACTCACTAAGCACAGCCCAGGCTCGGAGCCTTTGCACTTGCTACTTCTGCTGCTTGGGATGTCCTCTCCAAAATCTCCCATACCTACTCATTGTTCTCTCAGCCCCCATTCCTGTCTCCTCTACTTAAAATGCCTTTGGCAGCACTGGTTAGCACTCTCCAGCCTTTTCTTCCTGTAACTTCCTATAACTTGTACTAACATTATATCCCTCCACGCACTACCATCTGCCTAGCAGCTCAGGTGATGCAGATGATTGGACCACAACCTCACCATTGCTAAGGGTGCCGCCATATAATAGAGTGAGGCAACCAGGAGAGAGGTATCTAAATTATCTTCTGGTCAGATAAACATAGCAAACCTCTTCTAGAAGACCATTCCTGCCATGCAACTAAGGAGGGCTGGGCAAGTCAATAAATGCTAGCTATCACCATCATAACCACCACCACCATTACCACCACCATCATCACCATTGTCACTGTTTCTAATTCATCCTATTCGCACTATGATTTAAAAGATTTTTTTCCAGTAATGTCATTTGAACAATGGCCCTCCCTTTGCCATATACCCTTTGCTAACCATCCTTTTCTATTTAGCCCAGCTGCGCTAGCACTTAACTTTTCTGACTTGCTCTCTCTGAGTGGGATAGTAGGAAAAAATGACATATGCAGGGGCTTTAAAAGGGACTCTCTTAATTTCTTTGCTCACCCTTGCTCCATTACCATAAACACACACCCAAGCTGTACTCATAAAATACGCAGAACTGAATTTAGTCATCCTAGTTATCTTGGTCAAGGCATGAGCTCTATGAGATTCTAGAGCAGTGATTTTCAACCTTCCTAACAATGTGATCCTTTAGTACAGTTCCTCATGTTGCGGTAACCCCCCAACCATAAGATTATTTTGTTGCTGCTTCATAACTGTAACTGCTACTGTTAGGAATCACAATGTAAATATCTAGTCTGCAGGATGCCTGATATGCAACCCCTGAAAAGGGTAACAACCCACAGGTTGAAAACCACTGTTCTAGACCTTCAATTGTGAGATAGCCAGAGAAAGAAAAGCCAAGTCCTTAGCTCCAAGTTTACTCTGAACACTTCCAGTAACTCAAGAGTAATGAAATGTCCATGCCCATGACCCGTACGATGGGGCTTAACCTCATGCACTTCGATGCAACTATCTCTTCTGAAGACTACTGTCACTTATAACTTTACAGCCTGTAAAATAGGTCTTGCAGAGACCCTTTGGCTGGGTAGCATGGCCTGGTCAACAGCAAGCACAGCTCCCATGTGCTGTGAAATGAGAGCCTAAAGCATGTGCTTCACATAGGTAGCAGGCAAGAAGCAAATCTCTAAGGAGGTAGGAAGCACATACATACAACAATCTCATAGGCCCCTTTAAAAATAGTACATGCTAATGTGTACAGATTAGGTCAGCATATACAAAACACTCCCTCATCTATCCTTCATAAAAGTGTTGCTTTTTTTCCAATTCCTTTAACCTATGAAGAAACTGCAGCTCAGAGAGAGATCATCATTCATTGAGAAAGTAATGCAATTAAACCTTAAGTTCGAGAATTTCAACAATAAATAAGCTTCATGTTCCTATTTTACATCACACTGATAAGAACTGTGTAAGTATCGAGCGTTTTTTAGATAAAACTTATAAATGTCAGTGGCCCCTTCATATGTCTACAGAAGTCTAGTCTATCAGGTACATTAATATCTTACAGAGCCTCAGAACACTTCTCAACCCAACAGTGTAGCCCCTAACACACATTCATCCCATGAATTAAAAATTGCAAGAAGCATATGAAATGAAATGCATGGGTTGATCTTGCAGTGATTAAATGCATTTGGACAGTACACAGAGGGCCCACCTATGCCAGATTTCTCTAGTAACAAGTTCATATGTGACAGCAAAGCCCCTCAGCTAAGGCTGCTAATTCAGAGCTACAATAACTTAAATGCAATTTCCATTGCCTTCAAAATGCAGAGAATTTCAACTCCATATTTGTCTATGATGTCTTCATTTTAGTTAACAGTAAAAGAGATTTTTATTTTTTTAAATATAGAAACTTAGCATTCTTTACAAATAAAGGCTCAAAAAAAAATCAATGATTCTACCTTCCTGGCTTCAGTTTGGAAGTAGCAAGAATAATGTAGGAATGTTTTATGGCCTTTTATTTATAATACATTATTATACAATCAAGACTAATACAACCTGTAATTTTGCATTAATTTCCTACATTACTTATTAGTATCTATTTATACCTTTGCTTTTAAAAATGTGCTATGCTTGAAAGATAACAAAATTTCATCTGTTTTTAAATACCCTGTAACTCCATCTTTCTGCCAAGCCTGGCTAGATATACATTATTCCAGACTAGATAAATCTTCATATACTTCATACTCAGGTGAGTTTGTACACATGCATATGCATGCACGCATACATGCACACCACAAAGGGAATAATACCTAAAAGAGCATGAGAGAGTCAATAGGTCACAAACTCCACCCTATTCAGCAAAGTTTGCATTTATTTGTTGATTCAACACACCTCCAATAAACACCTGCCATTTTGCCACCAGCCTGTATGGTCTGAGAGTCCCATTCTAGCCAGAGTTCAGTAAGCTAAGCGAAAGAGTTGCACGGAGCAACAATTGATATAGAAGTTGATGGATACATAGAGTGAGCAGTTTGACTAAACTAGGCCTCAGGGGAGTTATCCTAACTGAAGGAAAGTCATGAATACAGACAGAAAGACATGGATGATCCTGCACTGTTCAGGAAGCCATTGTGTCTGACTGAAATGCAAGTTAAGGACAAAGGGAAGAAGTATATGAAACTGAAAAGCCCTCTTGGGAGCAGAGTTCCCAACACCCTAGGTTGCAAGCTAGAGATTTCTTGGAGAGCCACTGAAAGAATGTTAATCCAAGGGAATGACAGACAAAGTAGGTTCTAGATGGTATGGGGTCTAGTCATGACAGAAAGAGAACAAACGCTAGGCAGTAGTTCTTATGGGCAGATATAAAAGAGGCCTGCACCAAACTGAGGCTGTCTTGCAGTTAGGTAGGTAATTCAAAGAGACAGAAAATAACCAACAGCCCCCTTCTAATCATCGCTCTGCCTTAAATCTTCCTGGTTTTGAGAAATCCCAATCCTATCCTGTTCCAGCTGCCCTAACCTCTGACCATATTCCTATACAATTTAGTCCTCTCCAACCTGCATTTCCCCAGGCAGATAGATCCCTGAAAGCCTCAGATCCTCCCCCAGAAAACAGGGTTTTCTGAATATAGTGAATAAACCAAATGTTTAGCAGATACAAGCCAATCCTGAAACGTCACCAGCCTCTGGCATCATCAGGATACAAGATGACCAGATGTCTGCAGCCACTAGGTGCTCTAGAAAGCAGCCACAGTATCCTAAGAACAGAAGAAACTCTGAGATGTGGTTGCATTTGGCACAAATGCATCCAGGAAGATGGGATGGGAAAGACCTTCAGGAAATATTCTATAAGGTTTAAGCTACCAGAATTGGTCTAAACCAGTGGTTATCAACCTGTTTGTCATGACCCATTTAGGGGTTGAATGACCCTTTCATAGGGGTCACCTAAGACCATCATAAAACACGGATATTTACATTATCATTCATAACAGTAGGAAAATTATGGTTGTGAAATAGCAACAAAAATAATTGTATGGTTTGGATCACTACAACATGAGGAGCTGTATTAAAGGGCCGCAGCATTAGAAAGGTTGAGAACCACTAGTCTAAACCTTCATTTCCTAAAATTTGCTCTTTAGAAAACCAGTCCCACAAGGTGCTCTAAAACAGCTCCAGGATGCTTAGCCCTAAAGGAAGCATATTTACCATATCCCTCTTCCCAGGGTGCCTGGACCAGTGCAGAAAGCGTGTAAGAGGCAGAGGCAGTGGATGACTATAAGGCAGCACTGCCATCTGGACACAGCATGGCAGCTGTACCTATGAACTCACAGAGGCTATGACAGTAGATACAAGACCTGGACAAGCAGAAGCCATGCCAGATCTCAGCAGGGAGAGCAGAGCTAGGTGCACAACTTAGCCATGGAGCTATTGACAACCGCTAGCTTCTGAGAGAGGGAGAGATGGTTTTGTCTAAGAGTGTAACCCTAGTAAATGACCATGCTCTGGTGGAAGACCACAAATCCAAGAGTGAGTGGTCTCGGGGGATTTTTTTAAGGACACAAAGTTGGAGCAGTGGATCTGGGAAGAGTTGGGGTGGCAGAGTAAAAATGACTTACAATGCATTGTACAAAATTCTCAAAGAGCTAATTAAAAATTATTTTAAGAAAAGAGAATCTGTTTGCCTCTTTAAAAGAACACAGTGAACAACAGATATGGAAGGTTCCAAGAAGCCTGGGAGAAAAGGAGTCGGAATGGACCATCCCCCACTTCTGCAGGTGGGCAAACTGAGGCTCAAGACAATCCAACGTGGCTGGCTCTATATTGTTAATCACTGTTCCCAAAGCTGCAAATGCAGATAGGCAACCATATGGTAAGAGCTATGTCTCATTCTCGACAAAGGCCTAGTCATCCTGCTTTAAATTCAGGAGGTCTCTAAATATTTGCTGAGTGACATTACCAAAAGGAAATCTGGAATTCTTTTTAATGAAAATGGATTCACTAGCTTATAAATTTTCCATCATTCATTTATCCATCCATCCAACCATCCATCCATCCATCCACTCAAACATGCCTGTTGAACAGCCTTCTCTATATTTTCTGTGAGCTTCTAGCCTGAGGAAAGAGCTATAATTAAGATTACAGCGTCCTCTCCAGGAGCGTAAGGCCCGGTGTAGGAGGGGAGGACAACACTGAAAGGGGGTGAGAAGAGACAAAAGTTTAAGGTGTCTCACCCCCATCCATCCTTTTTCTAGTCTCTCTTTCCAAGCATGGATGTATTTCTGTTACTGTATCTCCATTTAAATAGTTTCCTTCCCACGCCCACCCTCTCACTTCCTTATTTGTAGTGCCAAAAAAAAAAAAAAAAAAGAAAGAAAAAAAGAAAAGAAAAGAAAAAAAAACACCCTGTCAGATTAAAAACAATTGTGAAATCCCAAGTATAGTATGAAGCTGTGTGACCACCTCTCCTTAGGAACATCTCCAGGAACGAAGCGTCTGTCCTCTTCCATGAGTGGGAAAAGCTGGGTACCCAGGGCTCCACTCAAGGCCATTCATGGACTGACCTTCACAACACCTTCCAAAGCAATGAGATCTCCAGGCACTTGACTTTGAGTCAGCTTGGGCTCTTCTAGCAGCTATAGGCATATGTGTTTATGCATGTATGTGTGTATGCTTCTGTCTGTATGTCTGTGGATTTTTTTTTCCAGAGCTGAGGACCGAACCCAGGGCCTTGTGCTTGCTAAGCAAGCACTCTACCACTGAGCTAAATCCCCAACCCCGGATATTTTTCCTCTCATAGTCCTCTTGTGTCTCAGAATGGGAGCCCTGTAGACACCACCCATTCTTTTGACCTTTATTTAAATAACGTTGATCGCTTGAGAGTCCAATGCCTTCTGTGTGTGGTACCTCTATGCATCTTCCTAGCTCTGGACTACCACCTGTGGGTAACTGGTGGTAGTTATTTAAAAATATCTGCCCATCTGTAGAAGTAGTATATACTCCTTCACACCTTGACTTTGGGCTTAGTCACATGATTTGCTTTAGCCAAAGAAATATCATCAGGCTAGTAGGCATGACATGAATATTTGAAGAGTTCTTGATTCTGCTGCACTTCTGCCTATATGGCTGGGTTAGCCTGTTAATCCCAAGAGGTGAATGACTAGAGCTATGCCAATGATTCAGCCCAACTATGACCAACCTAAACCAACCAAACCCCATTCAGCCTGATTGGCAGGTTTCCCATTTGTAAGCCAATCAATGCTTACTATGGCATACCAGCAAGAATTTTGCAGTTAGGTTGCAGTAACTGACAGATCCACCAAAATCACCCTTACATATTCACTGAGATATTTAGCTACTGTGGCTTTCATTCTGTACCCTAACTTTTATCATTGTACTCAGTGCCGTGTGTTCATTGTTCTGATTTCATGGCTCCTGACAACAAGCTCCAAGGAACTACACCTTCATCTCACTCTCTAAATAAATACCTCTTGCTAAACTCTCGTAGAACTGTTTATCATCCAAATACCTCTCTCAAATAGTTTTCTACTTTCCATGTTCCTATAAATACCCTTCTATAGCCTGAGGACAGTCAAAACACCCGATCACTTCACTACCGTTTTCCTTTCCCATTATCTTCACTTCTTACCTAAACAGTGCTCCGTGGCTCTCTCATCCCCTATCCTCTTCCCTGGACTTCCCTGCTCCAGAGCAATGGGTCCATTTCAGAAGCCACCAGCCAAACTATGCCAATGAGCGCAACTATGGCTGTGTTCCTCTCCCATCCCCATAAATCAGCAATCTGTAACGTCCCCCCAATTTCTGCCCTCTTCCTTAGATCTTCCAAACCTTTTCACCTTGCTCACCCAGAAAAGGCCATCGGGGGCTCTCGTTTGCTGGGAAGACCTTCACAAAACACAGAACTTCTTTCTTTCATTTCAGTAATATACTTTCTCTGCACACACCTACTCCTTTCCCTCCTCAACTTTAAAAAAAAAAAAGAAGAAGTGGTCTCTTCAAATCTGATTCCCCAAGCACTGGTCTTCTAAGCCTTCCCACTTCCCCAGGTCCTTGTCCCTAGCCGCATTATGCTGAACTCTCTCTCCACGGACTGCTTCTCCACCTCACCCACTGCTCAGCAGCCTGCCAATAACCTGAAAAAGCAACAAGAAATCTTCCCTCCTCTTCAGGATATTCGCTGCAATCTTTCCTCCTATCAAAATTCATAATCTCTGAGACTTCCTCTCTATCCCCATCCTCTGCATTCTGGCATCTAAACTCGACATGTCCCCAACTCACACAGCTCTTCTCAAAGTTACCAGCGTCTTCTGATATACTCAAACAAGTGCCTATGTGCCCATCCTGCCCACACCCATCCTTCCTGCTGCTTTCCCACTCTGCATCCCTTCCTGTCACTTCCCCGTGCTGCCTTTCTTCTTCTCCGGGTGTCCTTGAAGGCCACTCCCAGTCACTCTTCTCTTCCCACCTCTGGGCAACAGTGCTGCCCACAGTTCTGTCAGCCTATGCCATTACAACTCTCTCTGGCAGCCTTGGTCCCGAGTCCCCAAGCAACTCAGCTATAAGTGAACCAAAACCAAACTCATTATTTTCCTCCCCCATTTCCTTCTAACTATTGCTCTGAACTGGCCACTCCTTTAACTCTTCCGCCCTTCAGCAGGCTCAGCAAATCACTCGGGCATGGTTCCCCTTCTTCTCTCTGTTGTCTCTCTCATGCCCTACATCTATCTTTCTTACATCCCAGAACTATCTTCTACCTCTCTTTTTTTCCTGCTCTGTCTTCTCTTTTGCTCTGTCTTTTTTCTTTTTCTACACCCCTCTGCCCTTCCTTCCTCCAACCCACCCACCTCTCTAACTCAATCCAGATGGAGCTCTCTAAGAGAGAGCCGATCTCCACGCTCCCAATATCTCCCGATTGCCACCTCTCCTTCTGCACTGCCTCCGAGCCAGAATTAACCTTCTGAAACCCACATTTAAACAGATCACTCCCAAACTTCTAAGGCAGCTTCTCACTGCAAATAGGAAAGAGTCCAATCTTCTCACATTCAGATTCCAGAAACAAATAACATTTTTGAAGATTCACCAGATACCAAGCACTGTTCTCATTCCTATCCTTGCAGAAATAAACCAGCACACTTGAGATCTCCATTGTACAGATGGGAAAACTGATGCTTTGGGGCCAAGTCACTCAAGGGAACCCTGTGGGAAACCGAGTCAAGAGCAAACGCAGATCCACCTCAGACAGAGGTGCTTTCGATTTGTACCCATAATCAGTTTTGATGTTAATATATCAATATTGGTGATATAATCATCTCTGGGTATCTGATGAGGTTTCTCAAAAGCAGACCAGGAAGTCTCCAAAAATCATTACCCTATTTGGTTTCCTCTGGAACTTGGTTTTCTGATTCTGATATCTTTAAACTTAATGTAGGGTTTTAAATCCTCTAACTAAACATAAGAAAGTTCTCAGTGTTTGGATTTCACACACAGTGTACTGTGATCTCACTATCTCCTAAGAGTATTTGTCCTGTACATGGGAGAGAGGTTACCTGGGGACTCCTTGAATGAATCCCCAACAAGATTCCTACACTGACGTCTAAACGCCCAGTACCCAGACTGACTGCATTTATAGGTATATTCTTTTAAAAGGTAATTAATCTAAAATGAGGTCATAAGATGGGCCTCATCCAACCTGGCTGCCATCCTTATAGAAACAGGAAATATGTGCATGGCCAAGGACAAAGTGAGGGTACGTGCAGACACAGTGGAGACACAACCATCTATAAGCCAAGGATGAAGGACGCAGAAGAAACCAGGCAAGCCAACCATGGAACATTGAATTTATGGCCAATAGTTTGTTTGAAATCCAGGGCCCGTTAATTATGAGAGGAATCTCCTTCAGAAATCCCAATACCAACATGGCTTGATACTTTGATCACTTCTAGTCCCAAAAGAAAGGAAAAATACTGATAGAATAAAATAGGAAAAGCCAAGGAAGGCTTTGAGCTAACATTCTAGAGAGATTAAATTCCTGGAGAGGATTACCATCCCCCCAAATGAGGCTGCTTTCCAACTAGGCATCTGGTCTTAGGTTTCCATACTAAGATTACTAGAAAATAAAATTTAATTACTCTATCTTCTCTATCCCCCCCCCCAAAAAAACCCACAGTGTGCCTAATGAAGAATATGGACTAACAGCCCTTTGTGTCATCAAATCATCCGCATTTTTAGATGGAAGTCTCACTATACTTCCCAGGCTGGCCTCAAACCCCTGAGCCCAAGTGATTCTTCTGTTTCTACCTTAGCCATGGTACCCAGCTAAGACACTATAAAAATAAATACACAGCCAGAGAGATAGCTTAGCTACTAAAGACTAAGCCAAAATTTCAAGAAAAACAGATCAGTTTAGAGAAATTATTATGTACATTATATATGTGCATAATATCAACATGGATAGAGGCAAAAATTTAGAAAAAGCAAGATACAGAATATCCGATGATACTATTTATATAAATTTAAAGAAGACTCATACAGAACAACATAATGCCATATGTTGTTTACACAGGCTTGTAAATGTATATAAAAGCATGAAAAATATTTCTTGAGGGCTCTTGTCAATATCATGAGAGCTCCCTCTAAAATAGAGGTTTTCAACCTAAGTGTTAATATTTAGTGTTAAGTGCTAATATTAAGCAGTAATATTAAGCTGTGTTAAGTATTGTAGACTAGGCTATTCTTTGCAATGAAGCTGACCTGTTCATTTAAGGATATTTAACAGTATCTCTGGATTCTACTAGGTGACAGTAGCATCTCCCAAATTTTCCTGCTTGAGACCCCCTTCTTTGACAATGAACTCTGAATGTGAGCAACTGTAATTATTAAATCTACACTTGCAATGATTTTGTTCTTCAAAAGAAATTACTGGAAGCAAATACATGCCAACCATTTATTTGAATGATGGAAATATGAAGGGTTGTTTTTCCTGAATTTTAGACATTTATGACATAAAAAAAAAATCTATCATCTATAATAAGTAAACTGTTACTTCATTAAAGAACGCCTTTTGTCGGACAGGATAGCTCACACCTGTAATTCCAGCATTAGAGAGGCTGAAGCAGGAGGATCATGAACTAATTTGAATCCAGCTTGTGCTACAGAGTGATATTTAGTCTCAAGAGATTAATGTCTCAAAGAAAAAGAGAGAGGGGGCAGGAAAGGGAAGGAAGGAGGGAAGAAGCAAGAAAGATGGAAAGAGAGAGAGAACAAAAGAGAAAGCAAGAAAGAAACAAGGGACAGGAGAGATGGCTTATTCATTGGTTAAGACTGCATAGTGCTCTTCCAGAGGTCTCTAGTTTGGTCCCCAGCACCAAGTCAGGCAGTTCAGAGAACTACCTGTATCTCCAGCTCAAGGTATTCTGTCACCTCTAGCCACCATGTACAATAACATATACATAACCATAATCAAACACACACACACACACAACATTGAAATTAAAAAATAAAAACTTTGAAAAATAAAATTAAAATTAAAATTTTGCAATCAAACAAATAGGAAAGGCAGACCAAGACAGGATGGCCTGAGTTAAACTATCTCTTTGGAACAGACCCTGTATCTTACTTGGGAATGGAGTCCTTGCTAGTGTTTTAAGATGAGTCCACACCAGAAGTGTGATGGTTAGCGCCAACTTGAATAACCTTTAATGACAAGCCTTTAGGCAGACATGGGAAAGACGATTTAGCTCTGGGCAAATGTGTGAGGAGTTATGCTGAATTATGTTATTTGAGGCAGGAAAACTCACACTAAAAGTGGTTGGTACCATCCCTTAAGCGTGGACTGTGTGAAAAAGAGAAAGCAAAGCTTTCATTGCTCTCTCCTTCCAGATTGCGGATGGGATGTGACCAGCTGCTTCAAGCTCCTGCTGCCTTGACTTAACTGGCCTGAGCTGTGAGCTCAAATAAACCCTTCTTCTCCTGAGTTGTTTCCGCCAGGGTGTTCTGTTGAAACAGTAGGCAAAAAAGCCTAAGAGGATAAGGATGATGGCCTAAATCCAGTGAGTACCAATCTCACAGGAGGAAAGAGATCTGGACACAAAGACACACTGAGAAAACAGTCATGGATGCTAGCGACCAACTGGAAAGAGAGGAGCACCCAGTCCAGGGGTTGCAAAGAACACCAGAAGCTAGGAAGGGGTGTGAAGGACCAACACCCGCCATGCCCCTGGAAGCCTGCAGAGGAAACATGGTCCTACCAGTCTTGGCTTTGGACTCTTAGCCTTGGCTCTGTGAGAAGATGAATTCCCATTGCCTTTAGATACACAGCCTAGAGCACTTTGTTAGATAAAATTACCCCAAGTAATGGAAAATGTAAGAGAAACCGATCATTTTGTCAAACTTACTGCATGGCTGGGAATATCCTCCTCCTCCTCCTCCAACCTGTGGAGGTTCCTGTTAGCTCACACAGTTAAACTGTTAGCCCCTGCAAAACTCACACAGCTGGACTATAGACATCCAAGGAGCCCTGAGTCCCAGCCACTGTCGCTTGAACTGTGCAAAACAAGCCAGAAAAGACCTCACACCAGAAAGGATACTGGTTCATTGAGATTTTCCCAGTTGGATATCAGTTTGCTCATCTGAGTAACAGGAATGTAAATAAATACCAGCCAGGGAGGCATCAGAAAGTCCAAATGAAATAACGTGTGTGAAAAATGCTTACAAAACGCAAACTATTATTAGCTACAAGCTGTATTTCACACCTAGCCTGAAGAATAGACAACCCTAAAAAACACAATTAACTTGATCACTTTAAGGGGGGGAAATGCTGTCTTTAAATATAATTACTTTTACATTTGCTGAGAAATATTCAACCAGTCGCAGAAGGCTAAAATAAGAGAAGGAAATAGCTGCTGAACAAGGTAGCAAAAACTAAAACCAACTGAAGTTTTCATACCATACTTTCTAAATAAACAAATAAATAAATAAAAATAATCAAACTTGTTCCTATTTCCCCTTTCACTTTAAGTCTGGAGTGCTTAGCCAACCATGTTTTGCTGTGTGGACTATGGTGCCAGAATGACTCCCTTGGACGGATGTACTTGAAGAGGAAACCAAGGAAGGGTCAAAGCACAAAACACAGACAGGAAGTAGAAAGTCAAACCCCCAACACAAACAGCTGGGTCCAACATAGGAGGGGGGTCATTCTGGTTAATCTTAACTTTAGTCTCAACTGTGTTCAGAACATAACAGCTTAATGGGGGAGGTAACAGGTGGGAGGTGGGGTCTGGTTGGAAAAAGATCCCCTTCTCTATTTCCTTCCCTCTGTTTTCCGTGAAACGCTCTACTTGGTCACATCTTTGCCATGCTGGACTGATAACACTTGAAACTACAAAGCAAAACAAATCCTTCCTCATGCCAAGAACAACAAAAGAAAGTTGCTCATGTCAAGCAATTCATCAGGGCAACAAAAGAGGTGACTAACCTATGCAGGCACCAAAAGGACATCCGAACCCCAAATCTCACAGTGTTTTATGTGACATCAGTATCTATGACTGAAAATCACTTCCTAGTCTATTTCTAGTTCCAAAATGGCTACTGTTGGGTTTTCCTTCTCTTGGAAAATACTTCTAGTAAACTAATTTTTACCAAATCTGTTTCCATCTTTGTTTCTCACATTTAACAACATGTAATACAAAAAAAAAAAAAGTATCTCCTGGGATCTAACAACCCTCCCAAGTTACAGCCATGGCAGTTTCCTTGTGCTCTGGGCTCTGTGAGTTTGTCTAGAAATATCTCCCCACTTCCCTATTCCAGTATTTTCCATTCATAACGATAATTTATGTGGCTTCCAGCTGAAAGAGTCCTTAGAGTAAATTAGCTTTGGCTCCTTCCCTTCATTGATGGGAAACATGGGCAAATAGGCTAAGACACTCCTCCAAGAAAATCCTCAGACTTCCTCTCTCCTTCAAAGAGTTGATGCTTCAAAATTTTTCAGAAATTTCAGACAACAACCCACATTTTAGAAATATATGAAATGTTCTAGATGCAGGGCCAGAGCAGGCTCAGAAGTAACATCAGTAGAAACATCCTGGATGCAGCCCAATCCTCTCCTACCTCCATCTTTTTGTGAATCTTTTTACCAAACAGAAATAAAACATCATACACTGGTAACATTTGCAGTATAGGGTAATTACAAAATGAACTCATTCTATATTATCCCTTTTAATTTTCAAAGTTTCCATTTAAAGAACACATTAGCTTACCCACATTACAGGTGAGGCATAGTCAAGCAGGTTATAACGGTTTGTTCATTGTTAGATCAACAGTGAGAGTGTAGTCTACATTGAATCCTGGCATATGCCTTCAAATCAAACATAGGAAACACTAAGGTCAGAGTCTAAAAAACAACCATGTCAGACCCAGATCTTTGTCCTATTTGCTACCAAGGCAATACCTATGGGGACTTCATCTACCTCCCCAGTCTCCACACCATGCAAAGAGATTGACAAGGACCTTGAAGCCACTCAGCCATTCATTTGGTTCCTTCCCTTCATTGATGGGAAACAGGGGCAAATAGGCTAAGACACTCCTTCCAAGAGAGAGGAAGTCAGCCTTCCTTTTATGTTGTACATTATTTTTACTTAATAGATAACCGAACAGTCTCTTTACATCCTTCTCTCTTTGGACAAGTCCCTAAAATAAATCACTTTGACTAAGCATCTCCGGGGTGCTGGGCCTGTTGTGCACTGATCTGCAAAGACAGATGTAGGCCCTGCTCTTGTGGAGATTTCAGTCAAGTGTGAGAATCAGAGATTGGACAATCAGCTAGCACGATGTAAGCTGGGATGAATTTCTCTGAGGTATAGATTCCTACACCTGGACATAGACAGTGAGAGGCAGGAAGAGGAGACTTTGGCCTTCCCTAGAGAAGCTACTCTAGTACTATGGGGAAAACAAAACAGAAGTGGAGAAGGAAAAGAACAATCTAGCAAGGGAGAATATTGTGAGAGACTGTGGTGAGAGTGCGCAAGGCAAGTAGAAAACATGGAAATACCAATGGGCTGAGATGGAGACAAGGAGGAAGCACAGTACACAAGAAAGGAGGAGGTTTAAGGAAGGCTCAGGCCAGATCAAAAAGGTTAGGATGAAGGGTGTGTCTGGTCAGAAGCAGTGGAAAACAGTGAAGGAGGTTAGGAGAAAAGATGACATTATATGGTCTGACAAGTCAGAAGGCCCTCAGGGAATGAAGAGAGATCTGTTACCAAAGGCCTGCTCTAAAGAACTAAAGGCTTAGACAGCCTTAGGCCAACACCAGCTGCCTCCTTGAATGGTCTAGAAAAGCATGCTTGCTCTCAAGTTGCTTTCATTAATGCTTCATTATTCTTTGGGTGGGTCTTTCCTATGGGGAAGGCATGGAGGCACCCCTTAAACCTTCTTCAAGAGTACTTGCTGTAAAAAGCAGAAGGGACAAGAGCCCCACCTGCCACCCTTTGGACCCATCAAGCATTGGAGTGAAGGTCATTCCCTCAGGGCTGCTTCCAGGCCATGGCAAAAGCTTACAGAACACTAGTAAAAGTCCTGCTCTGTCCTATGAGGGATTCTTCTGACAATCAACCTTTGCTGGGAGACTCCCCTGAGTCTGGCTAGTGGTTTCTCAGAGCGGTAGGAAACATTTAAGGGTCTTATCTGTTGCAGTCTGAATGTGAAATGTCCCCCTGGGCTCTTTTTTTGAGCACTTGGTACCCACTTGATGGTACCGGTTTGGAAATTGTAAAAGGTCTAAGAGATAGGGTTTCCCTTGAAGAAGTAGGTCCTTGGGGACAGGGCTTGAAGTCTTACAGCCCAGCTACCATTCCTGCTGTTTCCTGACTAGAGGCATAATGTGACCAACTGCCTCAAGCTTGCACTGGCGTGTTTTCTCCACCAGGGAAGATTCTCAATCTCTTCAAATTGTGAACAGAAATAAACTGTTTCCTTCCATGTGCTGCTTTTAGCAGATAATTTGAAAAAAGAAAGAGTAACCCATTGCCTAATTTTTCCTCCCTTCCTCCCTCCTGTTAGAGGAGCCAGAGCCTCATGGAGGTAATTCTCTCGGGTTACATGCCTAATTAGTCCTCTTCTGATGCTGTCCCATTGGAGAACCATTGCCTCATGCCCCTCTGATCCCCCTCATCCTACTCTTGCCTTCGATAAATCTTCCTTAAAAGGACGGAGAGGATCCCCGTTCCCACAGCCCTTCTTTCACAGGGGCTCTGGCACAGCACGCTCTGTCATTTCTTACAGAACCTGCTCAAGATCTAGGCTTCCAGCCTAGATCTGAAAATATCAAGAACCATTTGTTTCCAAGGAGAGCACTAGATGAGCCTTGCCAAAGCTGTGGTCCCTTAGTATCAGTCAAATCAAGAGCTCCCGAGAAAAGAATTGTATGAACCACACCTATGAAAGTGAGGTCCTGAGTGATGCTCTGAGGAGTCCAATGGGGGAGAAGCCAGTTGGCAAGCTCTGGGGCCCACCAGCCCTGCTTTAACTAAAATAGTTTCACTTCTGTTTATTATTGTTGTTGTTATTGTTATTATTATTATTTCATATTGCTATGCTTTGAGTATGGAAGTCCTGTGCAAGAGTTCAAAAAACAAAAAAAAAAGTCTGTTGCCATACGCAAAAACATGCGTAATTTAAAAACTATCCGGGACCTTCTAGTAATTGCAGGCTATTTCTAGTTAAACAACTGTAAAGTACAGGTAAAATATAAACCAGGTCCTCTTAAAATCATCAAAATGCTGATCAGGCAGTTAGGGAAGACAGTCCAATACAGAAAGGAAATGGGAACCAAGGAAGCGATGGAAATTACTTTTGCCCTGAAGGTATCTTCTGGGTTGGGAAAAATTTGAACTTTGTTTTGACAACCTGACAGGCCTTGGAAGAACAAAAATCTGCTTTCAGAACCTGCCCAAGAGAAGGGAACCAAAAGAAGTCCTTCCCACAATGAGACCTGAAGGCTGAGGAAGAGCCAGAAACCAGCTGGTTCTCAAGAGAGCCAGTAGGCTGGGTGAGAATCATTTGATTCCCCAGGGCATCTCAAGCTTTTGATTTTACTTAAGGAGGATTCAGTACTCTACAGTGATCTACCCTGATCTACAATACTATCCAACATACGGTAGGGAAAAAGTGTTTCTACAGGAAAGCGCTTTCTTCAAACCAATCTTAATTATACTTAGAAATAATTTTCATGCATAAGGACCAGCACACCCTCAATGATAACCAGGCTTTCTGTAGAACCAATAGAAATGACGGATAAGAGTGAGCTGCACTGTTCCTCTACTCAGAGACCCTGTTAGTCCTGGAAGTACCTGCACTAAGTCACACTAATCTAGATAATTCTGCAGAGATCAACACACTGGGATCACACTCCATCCTTCCTAATAAGATAGAAACATTGACCTCTAGTGAAAAAATTCCCAGACTCCCTAAGGACACCTGCAGGTCCTGAGAATGCTATCCTAGACTCAACCTTACATAGTCATTGTAAGGAGAGACTCCCTTAATTCCATCCTCATGGGATGATGGACGACACCAGGAAGATAAGAAGGATTCTACTTCAGGCTACCACCACTACACCATTGCCCCCCTTCCCACTTTCTTCCTCCTCCCCAACAGTTCTGACCCTGCCTGCCCTCCCTCTTGATCAAGACTGCTCTCCTAATTAAAATAAACAAATGTCAGGAAGCAATTACTGCAGAGAAGGAGGCAGATGGTGGAATAGTGGCACTCTGCTATTGCATTAAGCAGTAACTTGCTATCTCTTCAAAGTTTCTGCACTTTAATTAAGCATCGTTATAGACAGGTTCAATGAGCTTTGGAGTGGGGTTTATCAAATTAGCTTCTTGCAGGGCTGATGCTGCGTGATTGCAAGAGGTGTTCCTGGTGCAAGGCTAAGTTGCCTGAGAGGGCCCAGGAGGGGAGCGAAGGGCAAGAAGCCCCAACCCAGCCTTCAGCAGACCAAGGCAGAGATGAAACTAAGAAAAAGGGTTGGCAAATTAGCTAGAGAGAGCATTGATGTAGGGGAATCAGACATCCCTAAGTTCGGCACCCCTCCAACCTCCAGCCTTTTTCTGTGTCTGGCGTGAAGGGGAACTGACAGAAGGCAGGAGATGACAATACATGAGTTAAATCTAATGAACTATCCAGTCCATCCTGCAGTTCCAACAACACTGAGTGAACCATGAAAACTTTGTAACTCTGGACTTTTGAAAATTTATTTGCAAAATGGAAGTACTAATTCTAATTGTTAACAATTATTAAATTCCTACGACGTGCTAGTCACTGTTCTAAGAACATTATGAGTTTAATTTAAGTCCTGAGATCTTCTTCCTGCAATTTTATAAGGTACTATCATGATGACTGCTACTGTATTTGCTAGATTAGAGGCCTCAAGCAAAACCACCATGCTTGGAAGTGGTCGAGCCAAAATTCCAACAAGATAACCTCAATCCAGAAGTCCCAGCCTCACCACAATCACAAAGTACCTCAGAGCAAAGGGAACTCCTCTTGAGGTGATAGGTATGTGACAGGTATTGATCATGGTGTTTGTTATACGGGCACAGACAACTTTATTGCATATAACTTATAATTCAAACTTTTGAAAGACCTAAGTACTAAGCAATGGTACACAAAAGCATGAATGGTCACTCGGGGTTGTGATGTAAACCACTCCTTGAATGAGTACATATTCAGCACTTAGGATGCTCTAGACCAAGTGCTCTGTGTTCAGGTGGCACACATCAGTGCGAAATGATGAAAGGGCTTGCCTTTGTGGGTCTTAAATAGGGAATGAACAAAGACGGAAGGGACAAATTGCATGCCCAGTGGTAACAGGTAGGAGGCCCTGAAAGAAAGGAAGCAAGAAGGGGAAGAAAGGAGGTGTGGGGGTGGGGGGGGAAGGCCAACTGAAAACAAGAAGTTCTTTCTTCTTAGCCCTACAGATGAGCAAAGGCAAGGGAGTGGCAGAGAGTCACGCCCTCTCAGAATAGCATATGCAGCCTCTGTGTTCCCCCAGCTCTTACCCACAGTCCTCTCCCCATACCAACAGCCAACCTGGTGGATGCCTGGTCTACATCTGGTCTTCAGCTGCTTCCTGCCCTGCTGCCTCTTCCCAAAGCCAGCACAGTCCTGCCTACCAAGGTCCTAGGCCATCCCCTCCCTCCCTTCCACTCTCCCTCCTTACCCCTCATACCTTTGCACCTTCACACCACCTGCTTGCCCCTCTAGAACACCTTGCCATCTTCCAGGTTGCAAGCTCACCTCCTTCCCCTAGAAAAACAAAGCAGACCTCCTGGGAACAAGGCTGGAGGCCTGTGTGGGTGGGTCACTGACTTCATCCCAACAAGGTATTCAATATGGGGCTCAAGAATTCTGGTCACCATTGGTATTAGTGACCACTGACAACTAGAGGAGATACCAGATTACGAAACACAGTGAAACAGGGGGATAACATGATGAGGACACACATGTAAAGCATAAATGGGACAGCGTGTGATGCCTGTGTGTGCAAAGCATCATG
>CM053765.1:25607689-25628016 GCA_028658305.1 Pachyuromys duprasi
TGGGTCACTGACTTCATCCCAACAAGGTATTCAATATGGGGCTCAAGAATTCTGGTCACCATTGGTATTAGTGACCACTGACAACTAGAGGAGATACCAGATTACGAAACACAGTGAAACAGGGGGATAACATGATGAGGACACACATGTAAAGCATAAATGGGACAGCGTGTGATGCCTGTGTGTGCAAAGCATCATGACAGCACTGTGCCTGTTGGAATCTTTACCCCCCACCCCATGCTTGGAATATGGACCATGTGATACCACTTATTCCTTCACCAGTTAAGACATTTACCCAAGGTCACAAGGCTTCTTCATGGTTGAATCAGAGCCAAAGCCATGTCTACCCCACTCCAGAAGCGCCACACAACTAACAGCTTTGATGACATCCAGGTAAGAACGCAGTTCCAGGGAAGGAAGTGTTTGATGCGTCCCACGCTGTAAGGATGACTTTGTCTAAGAGCCATGTGCTGTAGATTCTAAGGGATGAGTAATTCACTTACAGATTCACCAGGAAAGAAAGACTGGGGAAATGAAGAAAGAGAAACCCAAGAATAGAGGGAAATACAAGGGAAAAAATACAATGGTGTGGAAAATAGCCACTTGCTGTGTGTGTGGCTGGCAGCACAGTGCTGAGGACAGAAGGATCAAGAAATTGAACTTGAGCCATGCCCAATTTTTGCATAGCCTCCCTTTCAAGCTAAAGGCCTGTGTATTTATATTTACACTATGCTGAGCACTATTTTAAGCACAAATATGAAACTCACACGGTATTTCTTAGTAAACCGAACAAGTGTTCTCACCACTCATTTATAGGAGAAACTGAAAAACAGAAAGGTTAAGCGACCTGTCCAAGATAATGCAGCTCTAAACAGGATTTGAGACCAGGCAGTTTAGCTGCAGAACCAAGGCTTACTAACTACAACCCATAACAAACTACAGAGATGTTTCTGGGGGCATGAGTTTACATAAGGATCAGTATGCTTAGAACTTAATTCCTTAAGATTTTTAGCACAGTATATGGAAAGAAAGAATAAAAGGTAGGATTATCACACCACCATTAAATAAAAAAGAACAAATCGAATATAAAAATGGCTTTTAAAAAAATTTTGAGACAGCATATCATCTATAACCCAGGCTAATTCAAACTCACTGTAGCTAAGGACGACCTTGAACACCTGATCCTTCTGTCTCCATCCACCTCCAGAGCACTGGGATTACAGGTGTGTGCAAGTGTGCCATTTTACAAAGTGGTAGAAACTGAGCCCTGAACGTTACGTATACTAGATTATGTACTCTATCACCTGAGTTACAGTCCCAGCTCAAAATCCAAAAGCGTTCAAAGTATGGAATCTGAAGGCACGGTGGAGGCAAGTGGCACTAGAGCCTATTTCCAGATCAGAACCCCCAACTCAGAGCCATGCAGAAAAGGAGGCAAAGGTCTGGATCCGTTGAGTTGGAGTTGCCAAGAACCAACAGCTAGCTACCTCGGAGGTCTGAAGCCAGTATTTGGTTTTCTACTGAGTAAAAAGTACTTACTCAAGGGGCCAGGAGGCAAGAAATCTTAGCACCTGGAGGAGTTTAAGGATGAATGTATCAAGTAGGAAGCCAGCTGTTAATAGACTTCAGTGAAAAGTGTGGGATTAGAAAAGATCACTCAGAGAGAAAAGATAAAAAGCGAGAAGGAAGGACGTGTTAGGTCACTGGAGGTCTTAGACACTCACAGGTCATAGGGAAGAAACAAAAAGAAAGAAACAAGGAGTCTTTATAAGAAATAAAAATAACTTGTAGCTGTGTAGCTAAGGGTATTTGAAAGTCTAACTTGGTGAGATAGAAAAAGCAGCCAAAAGGCCCAATCACAGGACTTTGGAAAAATAACTTTATATTTCTCTGAGTCACCATGTAGAATTACTGAACAACATCTCTTCCAGTTATGGATCTGTGAAACAGGCAACATAAGACCATGAGGCCACTTTAAAACAAGGTCCATTGAGCCAGCTTGTAAGATTCAGGACTGTAGTCCGTGGAAGGATTGCAGGTTGACAGTGCTACCAACCATAGAGCTGATCAAAAGCCTCCCAGCCAAGAAGGGACACAGTCTGACTTCAGCCTTGTACATGCTGGTTCCTCCTTACTCTTAGCCCCCTTTCACAGGCCAAACTATAGAATCCTTCCCCACCATAGCCAGTGTCTTCAGGAAAAACTCTTGGGGGTTGGGGGAAAGATACAACATTCCTGAAATACAAATGTTCAAACCCAGATAGAGAGATAACAAACTGTCTGGGAGCCCGAATGCTAAGAAACCATGGGTACCGTTTAATGAGATCTTGAGTCTGAACACTGAGACAAACATCCACCCTTGCCTCATGGGAATGGTGTAAGGATCTAGGCGAAGCAGATATGGAAGACTCCTGGAAGAAAACCCTTCTTTCATTAAAGAGACTCCTCCACAGCATCATAGTAGAAAGAATCTCCCCTGGATACATAACAATTTCTGGAGAAAGGGCATTCCTATTGACATATCATGACTTCAAAAATGGCATGTCCCAAAATAATTTCATTGTCCTCCCTTCTTTCCTCAGATTTGCACCATGGGCTCATTTCTCAGTCACCCCCAACTCCCCAACTGCTCAAAACAATCTCTTCCTCTCTGCCATCCTACCTTTCTATCCTTACTGACATGACAGTGGGTTAACTTCACATTTATCTCTTACTTCATCTGCTTGAAGAGACTCACACTGGTCCCCTGATGTCAATCTTGAATTCCACTTACCTTTCTCCCACAATAGAGCCAAACTGGTCTTTACATGGATTGAGTCTGGCCATACAGATTTTTCACTTTGAGACTTTCAATGATTAGTGCCCTCAACAAGAGTCCAAACTCTGGCTTATGGGACAAGGTCCCTCACCACGTGCCTACCAACCTCCTCAGACCACATTTCTGTTCTGTGGGATCATTCTCAGTAACTACTGTCACTGGCACTGACAGTTCCTTCACCTCTTCCCAAATTTCTCCACATGCCTGGCATATTATCTACCCTCTTAGCCCAGCAAAGACATGGTCACTTCTTAGGTCTGTGACCTTACATCTTCCAGAAAGCCTTCACAATTCATCCCAAGTAACCTAGGGTCCTTCCCATATGAGTTCATGCTGTCTACTTTATGCTACTAGAGTCATATCTTAGAATAATCTATTTGCAATCTATCTCTGACAGTTACAAGCTCAAGGATCTTGTCTTGTGCTGCCTGCCATTGTATCTCCAACATCTATGACAACTATTAATAAAGCACAGGTGACAAGTACACATATTGGGTAGACATTAAATTACAAAATTTTAAGATCACAGACTTGAAATGATCCTTCATGGCCACATAGTATAGGAATCTCCTTTAACAATCACTTGGAAGCTTGTCTGGACACTTCTTTTTCTAGAAAGGTCTTCATTATTCTGAGTTGGAATGATTCCCCCTATAAAATCCCCTTCATCAGTCACAGCTCTGCTGACAAGTGTTGCCTAGAACAACTTTATTCTTTCTTCCCATGACAGCCTCTTGTATATTTGAAGACAGTTGTCATTCTCTGCTCATTCCCTCAATTAGCTTTTCTTCCACTACACACATCACTTGTTTGAAGAACTCTTCACTGGCTGTGAATTCCAGCCCTCTATCATTCTAACTGCTGCCTCCTCTGGACAAGCCCCCAGAGTGATGCTCAAAGTGACTTCAATGTTTTAATCCTCAGGGCAATGACATCCAAAGACAAGTAGGTCACTCCAACAGGGGGCATTGAGTCATAAGGTGGATGAAATCTCCAGTTCTTAAAATTCTCATCATTATTCCTGGATGGATGACCCAGTAGGAAGAAAACCCCCTTGCCACTGTCTTCAAGGTCAGCAAATAAGAACATATACACATGCTACCAAAGCATAGAGAAAATAATTCACTCTAACAATGATTCTTCTCTCTGCCATCTTGCTTTAGTTTACCTCCTTTGATTACAAAGTTCAATGGTTCCTCTTCCTTTGCATATCACTGAATACCACCATAATAAAATGAGAAAGACCCACATTGATTTCCCCAATCCTCTTTCTTATACAACTAAATGATCTTTCAGCCAAAGTCAACCTAAGCAACTGAAAGTACTTCAAACTCATCAACTATATCGTATTTCATTTCAACTAATCTGACACATAGAGCATACTACACCATCCAGGACACTGTGAAGAGAAAAATAAAACAGACATTGTTTGGGGCAAGTAACTTCATCCCTCTGTACCTCCACTTCCTCATTGGACAGTGAGGGAATTAGCACAAGATTCTGTGCCTGTCATTATTATATATACTTAACACCCTCCTGATGACAATTACATATTAATCTTCTGGTACCCCCTACCTTTCTCCCCTAAACATTAGGTGCAATGGGCTTGACATATGGTGGTTTAGAGTGGCACATTCAGTATAACCTGCGTCCAGAGGTAGTGGGCACCTAAGTAAGCCCCTGTCTCTATCAACTCTAAGGCCAATAAAGATGATAGAAGGCTTCTTTTCATCTTTTCTGAGCCTCATTAGAAGGCTTTCCTATAAATATGATCTTACAAGCTTCCGAAGAGCTCCCACATACCTCAAAAAGACATGAACTCATAAAGCCTTTAGTAAAAGCTAAGTGACCAGAACCCAGGTACTTGGAGGTGTTTGTTGCTGTTTATCATATTTTAGAATGTACTTGATAACATTTGTTTTGTTTATGATAATAATAATAATAATAATAATAGATGTACCTGTGAAGAACTTTGGAAATATGGCAGAAGCTATAAATATGCTGTTCAGAAATAATTAACATTGACATTGATAACTTTTTCTATGCACATATTCGTTAATTGGGATCATTGGGATCATAATCTGATTTTCCCTCTGACACTAAATTGGTTTAATGATTGCATAGTATTCTGTGACCACAGTTAACTTAATCAGTTCCACACTGTAAAATTTTAGGCTATTTCACCTTATTGCTTTTATAAATAAAACCGTGAGAAATGTTTCTAAAATATACTTTATCTACTTCTTTTCTTAAAGTGGTGATCTGATGTTTTGTATTACATGGACAAAGGAAAAATCCAAAGAGGCAAATGAAAAGAATAAAAACAAAAACAAAAAATAAAAACAAGATGAGATAGCTAACATTGTTGTTTTTTTTTCCTTAAAATCCTCAAGAACCCGTCCATACATGCTCAGACCCTTTCTAGAATGACTCAAGGCTGAAGCAAAGAAATGTTCAGTGTTTCTTGGGCATTATTTTCATTAGGTAAGATGATGTGTGTTAATACTAGTAACAGACTAGTTAAAGAAATAAAATGAAACAAGTTGCTGTTTTCTTCTTTTAACTCTGAGGTAGGATGCTCAGATTCACTGTCTCTTTTTTTCTCTATGTCCCTACCTTTTGCTACTTTGAGGTTTCATCTCACTCCAGTCTTGCTGAAGGCAACATTTACATATGTCTATGAACATGGAGAAGTCAATATGATTCCTCACTTATTCTTCATCCCTACTGACTAGTGTTCATGGTATGGAAAGGAATACTACTTGCTACCAGAGGAGAAATGTAAACACCAACCCAGCCACAAACCCCCCTCAATCAACAATGGTGACCTACCTTCACAATATGCTGGTACAATAGTGTCACAAATGTTATAGAAAAAAAAATTACCCTGCTCAATGAGAGAAAACCCATGTCTAGCACATACTGGGTGGCCAAGAACCTAAGACTAAATATGCTATGGACCTTTAAAGGAACATAGCAATAAAGTTATTCCTACTGACATTCTGCTATTCCCATAGATGAGTGCTTCACTCAACCATCATCAGAGAAGCTTCCTCTCACTGCAGCTGGAAACCAGCACAGAGACCTGCAACTACACAATGTGCAGAGAGTGAGAGACTTCGGAGCACTCAGTCATAAATGAGATGTTTTCATCAAATCTCTTCCCTCGGGCCTCAGGGAGCTATGTGGAAGAAGAGATGGAAAGATTCTAGATTCTAAGAGCCAGACAGAATGGGTGATGCCAAGGAAGTAGTGTTTTCCAGACATGTTAGGACTGACACACATATGAACTCACAAAGACTCTGGCAGCATGCAGAGGGCCTGCACACTTTCAAGCCATACGGGGGTCCCAGCATTGAAAGGGGAAGTAGACACAAGTCCCCATCCCTCACCAAGAAGCTATCTCCTGACATCAGCTTCCAAAGGAAAAAGTAGTTTTCTCACTGGCGTCTCGCCGAGGATCTTAATCACACTTATGGGTAGGCCCCGTGTCCCGCAGTACATGCCAACACAAAATAAACTCAGTGGATTTTTTTTGTTTTGTTTGTAGACTTTTTGCCTCATATTACTTTTTTTAAGCACTTTTTACCTCGTTGGTCTTTTGGTTTGTATATAATGTTTTGCTATCTTGTGGTTTTATGGGGTGTGGGGATGGATGGGCGTGCTTCTTGTGCTTTTTGGTTTTGTTCTGCTGGCTTATTTGTTTATTTGACTGTTTATTTACTTGTTTACTAGTTTTCTAAAGATAGAAAGAAAAAGCATGGATTTGGGCAGGTAGGGGGAATCTGGGAGGAGTTGAGGGAAGGAAAACCCTGTTCAGAATATATTGAATCAAATGTGTGCGTTTGCATGTGTGTGTGTGTATGTGTGTGTGTGTGTAAGGATATGGTGACCCCTCATTCACTGTTGCTAGAATTGCACACTTAGACAGCCACTACGGAAATTAGTGTGAAGAATTCTCAAAAGGCTAAAAGTAGACAGCATGACCGAGCTATCCCACTCCGCAGCGCTGGCCAAAGGACTCAACATCCTCTGCCATAGACACTTGCTCAGCCATGTTCACTACTGCTCTATGCACAATAGCTCAGAGATGGAAACAATCTATATGTCCTTCAACCCAATGAACGGATAGTGAAAGTGTGGTATACACCTACCATGGGATATCATTCACCTGTAAAGAAAAATGAAACCATGAGATTTTCAGGTAAATAGATGAAACTAGAAAACATTATGTTGAGGAAGGAAACCCACAGCCAGAAAGACAAATGTCACATTTTTCTCGCTCATTTGTGAATCCTATCTCCAAATCTTTAGACGTGAGTATATAACCTGGAGCAACTACAGAAACCAGGAAAGCAGAAAGGCACCAACTGGGATGGGGGCATGGGTGGGAGTCTCTGGAGGAGGAGGTAGTAGCACACAGGTACTATGAAGGGACATCAGAAAAACTGGAGGAGGGGACTTTCGCTGGGGAGGAGGAAGGACAGTATAGAGGGGAAGGGGGGGGTAATAACACTAAGGATATTTTATAAGTCATAGGGAAACACTTTATTTAAAATATAAATGTATATATTCACTATGTATGTACGTGTGTATGTATGATGTATGTATGTATGTGTGTGCATATATAGTGAATTATACTACTTTAATGATAACGTTACCCTCAAGATTACATGCCAGGAGGAAAGAGATTAATGACAAACAGCAAATGCACCTGTAACATTTCCTGGCCCATTTGAAACTAGGCCAAGTTAACCCACTGTGATTACAAGCAGAGGGACACTTCCAAACTCCAGGCCACAAGTTGCTGGGGCCTAACCCTGAGACAGCTACAGCGGAAAATGCCTTCCAACAGAGAAACACCAACAAGGCAGTCTACTGTCCATCCTAGGAGCTCTCACTGGGAGCACGGTGTGCCTGAAGTGAAGAAGGGCACAGCCTCAATGCTCCTGACTACCTCTACCTGCCCATGCAGTAATGCAGCAGCTGGAAGGGATGCTTTCAATACAAATAGGAGGGAAAGCTTTGTCTGACCAGAACCAGTCACAGGAACTCTAAAGGGAGCCTTTGTTTGTCCATGCCATCTCCAATGTCCGCAGTGCTAACAAACTCCGAGCCTCCCTCTTCTCCTCCTTGTCCCTAGAAAAGGCCCAAGACTCTTTAACAGTGCCCACCTTCCCTTCACTGGATGCCAATGGGGGCTGGGCTTGGCATAAGGGTACATCCCACTCACTTTCCAATACATGGTAGAACCAGCCATGCCCATGTCTACCACTGGTTCTCCACCTCAGAAGCTGAAGGAGATCCTGGAGTTGAGCATCAAATGGGACGTCGAGGTAACACCACTGAGCTCCTCCCCCACTACAGCCTTACAGCCACGACAGGGGCCCAGCACAGAAGGCCCCCAGCAGCACCACTGCCATGATTAATTGTCACCCTTAGCAAAGGTCGCATCACCTTACTCTTGACATCCCCCAGAAGTGGGACCCTTATTCTTGCTACTTCTCAAACTAGCAGGGAGTCCACAGTCCTTTTGTAGAAACAGATTTAAATTGCCTTCATTTCACTTTTTTAAAAAATATATATTTTTTAATTTTCTGTCAAATTCTCTATGTCTATGGACAAGAGTAAACCTAGCTTCATTGCCAGGTGTGGGGAATGAGAGCAGACGATCTCAAACTGTCCATTCTGTTGTCAGCCCTCTTGCCATCACTCAGGACTCACTATGCTCACCCATTCACTCCCATAGCTATAGAAATCCTTCCCCTACACGCTGCACCTGCCACCCATCGCTCCCCTCAGGCAAGGCCCCAGTCTGAAACAGATCTTAGGTTAAATGGCCTTGGTCCTTGTAAGCCCTAGTGACATCATTTGGAGGCTGGAAGAATACCCGTGTTGCAACATCATTGTCTCCACTTGCTGCTGCTCCTCTCAGCAGCTCATGAGGCTGAGGACCCTCTACCCTCTGTCTCTAGCATAATACTTGTCAGCAGCCTCTTTGTGTAGCAAACACACAAGTCAGAAGGTCAAGTTCTCCTTCTCTCTCTCATTCTCTCTCTCTCTCTCTCCAGTCCAGAAAGCAGGTTCTCCCTGGCTCCCCTTAGATATTTTTGTTCCTTCTTGGCTACTGCTATGTCCAAATAGTACCTCCAGCCACAGAAAGAAAGAACACCCACAGGATAGGCACTTTTCTACTGCCTTGCTGTTGATCTTGAGCTGATCTCACAGGACCATTAAAGTCTCCCATTGGAAACCACCAAATCCTCGAGTCCCCAAGAGGTGGGAGCAGATAAGAACTGGGGCAGGAGCCTACTCTTTCGTATAGGGTGACCTCTGTGTCAGAAAGACTTGACGGGTGGAGAATTTTGCCTACACAAAGTCAGAGGGCCTGCTTGGCGTTGTTCTCAAGAAGTGATTTCTATTAATGAGGCACCTGTCCTGAAATGCAGCTCTCAAATCAGGGTCCAGAGCCTCCAGTGCCCTGGGACATTCTTCCAGATGGTCAGCAGGCTGTCACTTCCAATATTAATGTGGAAATACGGCAGTGCCGCTGCTTCTGTTCCCAAGCATGATGTAACTGTGGCTTTTCCTTGGGATGTCTCCGAGGATCACAGAGTACCTCACACTCAAAGAAGACACCTAGAGAGCTAAACTCACCCACAGTTCACAGATGAAGAATCTGGATCTTGAGGCCAGGAACAAACACAGAATGACCCCTGAAACTAACCCAAGTGGGTCAGGACCCACGCCAAAGTCTCACTCCATTACACCACGCTGCATTAGAGAAGCACCCGCCAAGACCCACAGTCAAGTCACATCTATCTCTCTGTGGGGTCCAGTGAAGATGTTTCCTCTGACAAGGTGAGTGAGGTAGCTACACCACCAGAAATTTTGCCTGAATTACTGAAGAGTTCCTGATATTAATCAGAGTAAATTGAAAAAAAGAAGATATAGGACGATATTTTCACTGTATAATAAATATAGAACCAGAAAGTTTTATCTCTTCATCCTGAGACTTATAAGATAGGCCTAAAAACCACCAATTATGTTACTTACCTTACAAAGCCTATTGTTCCAGGCACCAGAATCCCTTGAAAAAATGATTTTTTAAAGCACAGGTTACTGGACCCTAGCCCCAGAGTGTCATATTCAGAACCTCTGAGGCAGGACCCATACACATTCTCCAGTGACTCTGGGATCCTGCTACGAGAACTGGGTTTCATAAGATTGACAATGCCTTTTCCATGGGCTCCCTCCCTTCCCCCTAAGTTGGACATTCACAGCCCATACCCAGTTCCTCAGGCTCCTCCCATAGCTGTAGTCTTATCTAATGGTTATGTCCAACTAAGGGGACCCACTCATACAACACAATCCATTTCCCTTAGGATCTCTATTAACAGTTAGTTCAAGATCACAGTTGCCCCCTTCCCGAGATCACTTGCTATTGTGCTGTTTGAAGGTAACTCTCAACCCAGACAAGCCAGATGAACCAGCCTTACACCACCAGTAGAGAGCAAGCTGCCCCTGAAACGCATCCCATTACACCAGCTTTGACAGAGACCGCTGAACCTGGGAGCTGTCTCAAGCATGCCTGGACAAACACTCCCTTGGTCTTCTCTTGTTCCCTAACTTCTAGGGCTCCGCTTTAGTTTCAAAACAGCTGGCAGTCACTTGGTGCAGGTACAAAAGCCTATGACATCCATTCCAGGAGGACAAGTCACTCTTGCATAATGCATTGCGCTCCACCCTGGTCCACAGCAGGTTGAATTGCTTAGGAAAGGGTGAGGCAGGCGGCAGCTCACATCAACAGGTGTCTTACAGAACAACAGCCTTCAGGACTCATCAGGCCTCCAGGGAGACTAAGTTACACTCTGCCACACGTGCAAAGCAGGAAATAGAACACTAAGCGAGGCTCCTCCCACCTATGGTTTGAATAAGGCCTTGCCACTAACAAAGCAACAGAACGAGTTCACAGAGAATGCATGGTGGGAGGGGCAAGAATTCACGTATTCCAGTCATCTCCAGCTAGCTAGGTGAGCAGCCCTGGGCAATGGAGTGAAACAGTTTAGATCTTCGAGAAGTGAGAAAGAAAAAAAAAAAAGAAAGAGAGGGGGGAGGGAAAAAGGGAAAGAGAGAGAACAGGAGGGAAGAGGAAGGAAGAGAGTACCAGAGAGAACACACTAGGAAATGTTTTAAGACAATACCCAGAGCACACATGTACACCTCAAACATTAACTGTCTCTACAGTCATTACTGTTGAGGAAAACCAAACTGCATTCCACCTTCTCAAACCACCATGTCTATGTACTAAAGGGTGGGATCTTAGATTCAGTTGGCCCGGTGTGAACCTGGATGGCCACCTTAGTGGTCCACCACAGGATCTAGCTTGCTCCTAACCCAGGTTCCAGCCACTCTAGCCAGCATCCTCTATGGCCTTGCTGACTTCACTCACTCTACTTTGATAAAGCCTGACTTGATGTTTCCAGACATCTCATCAGGACTTCACATCAGCACCCACAATGAAGGTGCTGACATCATCTTGCTGATTCATCCTGGGGTTTCCCCCAATTCCAGCATTCCCAGAACTCTCCTGGAACTTAGGAGTCCCATTCATAGCCAGCCACAAGTTAAGGGGTTTTGCTCTCCATCACCATAGCACTAAGACATGCCCATTGCCTGGCCTTGGGAGGAAACTGCCAGCTATAAAAGAAGCTATGGTGTTTTCTAGGAATTCTCCTCCAGCCACTGACTATGAGTTGACATCTGAAGTTGTTAAGAAGCTACCTGGTAGGAAATGCAGCCCAGAACCTGCTCCCAGCCTATCCATCTAAGCATCATTTGCTCCACTGTTCTCTTTTGAGGGCTAAACCACTCAAAGGAGACTTGGTCCACTGTTGGACTTAAGCAAAGTCCCCTAACAAAGGAAGGTTACAATAAGGTCTCACTGAATACATGGGAGCAGAAATGATAGAGCTACAAAACTCAACAAGAGATAGCCACACCATCGTTTCCCTTCCTTTTCTCTGCTGCCCTTCCTTTCTTTGGAGGAACTGCTGCATGTCTCCCCTCTCTGCTGGTCGCCACCTCCTAACCTCAGGTAGGATTACATCCTCGTCAGTCTTTGTGCTCAACAACCCTGTTTTAAGTCCAATTTCCAGGTTCCAAATTCTTTATCAGCTTGGCCAAGCATCTATCCTTCCCGAGCTCCAGACTGCAGGCCAGAATGGGGCTGGGTAGCCCAGGTGACCCCCCCCCCGTGCTATAATAAGCCATGGTAGTTGGGGAGTGGAGGCAGGGAAAGTCACATGATATAACACAAGGCTACGGTCCACGAAGAAAGGATGCTGGCAATGGCAGCTTCTCTCCGAACACTCCTCTGCCAGGCAGGATCCAGCCAAGCAGAGCACTTCCCCTCCCAGAGCTGTGGCGGCTGTCAGGCAGAGCAGCAAATACAAGACACAGGGAGGAACAGAGCCTGGTCCCTCACTTTGCCCAGGGTACAGGTCCCTTAGGAGTTATGCTCACTCCTCAGCTAAAAAGATCTCTATGTGAAACCACCTCTAGGTTTCTGGAGGATGTGTGATGGCTCGCATTGTTTCCTGTGCAGGTGACACTCAAGTGATGTTCGGGAATGGGCGGTCAGGTAGAATAAAGGTGTCAGATGAGATAACCTCAGGCCCTGGGACTCAAGGGTTTTCAAAGCTATCTCTTCTCCCTGATCTGGGCAGAAGAGGAGGAGCAAGGTATGCTAAACAATAGCCCTGGTGATGTCTCATAATACCTCAGAAAAGAACGAATCAGTCCCGATTCATCTGCTTTCACTGAGATAATTGGAGATAAGCCTGTCTCCCCAGGGCTTCCCTTCCTTCTAACCAGGAAAGAAAGAGGGGCCTTCACACTCCATATACCAGCCTGTTTGCCAAGACTTAGATACCTTAGAAATGTTCCTAAGGCCTGACAATGCCAAAAACAAAAAGAGAATGTTCAGAGAGAAAGGCCTGGGGTACCAGGGGTCGATGTTGATCTATGGCATAACCAGGCACCTTCAATGTTAAATGTAATGGCTTAGGACAGAGACAGGAACCCTGATCTACTTATAACATCCTACCAGGCTCCCACCTACAGAGCTACTTGGGAGCCAGAAGACAGACAGACATGATGGGGAGAATAAATGCCAGTGGGTAAAAGAGCTCTGAAAGCCCAAGTTCTTCTCCAGTGCCCTGGCTAAAAGCAGCAGCAGCCTCCTGTATTGATTATGCATGCATGTTATTGAGGGCTCTGGCTGCTGGGCAAGCGCTGAGGCCCACTGGATAATTTATATGCTGGTGCAGGTATCCATAGAGTCGTGGTCAGAGTTCAAAGGAAGGAGGGAGACAACAGAAGTTCAAGACAGAAGCAAACTGCCGTACTTCCAAACCACTGTGAGTAAGGTACGGATGGGGTCTCAAGAAGAACAAGTGAAAAGGATACCAAAATAGCACACACAGTTCCCATTGCCTGCAACATCCCCCTGCCCTGACACCAAGCCACTTCCCATTGGGTAGATTCTGGAGGAATCCTAATGATTGTACCCGAGCTGGACCAAGAATCCTTTTCATTTCCTCCATCATAGTCTCCCACGTGTGCATCAGTTCAAAACTTGTCTTCTACAAGAAAGTCTTCCCAACTCACCCAACCATCTTAGCCATCCTACTCAGTTCCAATAGCTCCTTATACCCCTCCTTCCCATCACATCTTTAACCTCATTTATACTTGTTTTTCTTTTCACCGTGATCTGCTTTCACTCTCCCAAGCACCAAAGGGACACTTTGCAAGGACATACATGGACTTTGTCTTCCCTCTTAACCACAGAAGTCCTGAAACCCATGACAGTACCTAGTCTATACAGAAACTCAATTGTAATTGAATGGACACATGCACCACAGACATTGAGTGTTGCTTTTGTCAACTAGCATGTGAGATTCTTTAGTGACAAGGCAATCCAACTGGTCACCACACACACACACATGTGGAGAATGGACTTTGTTTCTAAAATCTCTTGAAAAGTATTTTCCATTACCAAGATAAATAGCTCCTTTCATTTTGTCCCTTCCTCCTGAGGAATGCAATTCCTAACCCATACCAGGGGCTCAGTATCTGTTTGCCTTATTCTTTCAAAAAGACCACATCTAAGACAGGGGATTTGTGCTCTGTGGCTAAACATCAGTAGTGGAAGTTGGAGTGACATGGCCAGGCCACTGCTCAGGGCCATCAGTCATGAAAAGAGGCCATACTCAGAGCAGGAGTTTCACCAAGGAGGTGGAGACCTGGGTGTTGATTCTCACATTGTGCTTTCTAGGCGGATGAAATTACCCTGGAGAGCAATCACATCTCTAAAAAGGGAAGAAATAAATATCTCTTGGCCTACAAGCAACCAAGCTGGCATCTTGTCACACGGTGACTAAACACCTAGGCTTAGTCATACACACCTGTATCGGAATCCCTCTGATATTCAGCTGTATGGTCTTGGGAAAGGTACATGCCCTAAGGTCCACTTACCTATCTGAAATTGTGCCAGCAGACAGCTTGTAAGGATGGGTAAGATGATGTGATGGGTTATAGCTGAGCACAGCAAGGACTCTGCTGATGGTAGCAGGTCATAGCAGAAAGCCTGGCTTTGCTGGGTAACATTGAACAACCTGAGTCTCTGCTCAGACTTCTCATCTGGAGAGTAAAAGAAACAAAATAGCCTTTCCCTACTAGGTAAATTCACGCCCAGCCAAGATGCACATTGCAGCCCAAGGATGCCCCTCCCCCTGGTTCTTCAGGTTCTTGCTGTCACTGGTAAAGTCTTAGGTTTGAGCTTGGTTGCTACCTTGCATCTGCTCAACGAACACTGACTGAGTGAGTGAGTGAGCAAGTGAGTGAGTGATCCAGAGGATACCCTACAGGATGACTGTGAAACCCCTGATGGGTAATGCAAAACCTGCGCCCAGCATTGTGCCTGGTTTATCTTAGCCTTTGCGTGCTCATTTTCTCACTTTCCCTGTGAATCCTTCAAGGACTACAGTCCTTAAGCAGTATCTCAGTTTGAGATGTAAAACGTACTTAAATTGAACCAAAGTTACCAGACAAGGAAAGAGTGATTGCAAGAGCCGCAGAATGGAGGGGGAGGCATCATTAACCTCCCCACGAAGATCTCTTCCAAGGGCTCCTTAACACCTCAGAAATATCTCAGCAACAGAGCCCCCTCAGGATCCCCTGAGTGCTCCGGAAGACAGGTCATCAATTGAGCCACTTCTGCATCTGTACACGTTGCAGATTAGACACAAAGACAAATGGTGTTCAAGCCAGTGCCAAGGGGTCAGCGCCAGCCAGGGCAGTGAGTGCTGGTTGGGCCTTGGCAAGGGCTCAAGGCTGAAACGCAGGCCCAGTCAGGCATGGTACAGAACAGGGACTGAGAGAATCCACTCCAGGAGGCTGACATATCCTGCCCCAACCTTAGCCTTCCATCTGCACACCCATTGCTCATCTTGCCAAAACTTAACAGTAGTGTCCTTTTAACACTTCCTTCCCACTGTACCCAGTCTGAGGTCACAGGTCAATATGAATTTCTTCACCCCTCCCTTGCCACATGTATCCACATTAACCCAGGCTAGCCCTTGACCACCGGGGCAGGGGGTGAAAGTGGCAACATCCGCATAGTCCATGTGCTCGTAGTCCGAGCCACTGAGCAACAATTGCCCTAGAGTTTGAAAAGTAGCACATCTCAAGTCAAAAGACTCAAGAAGTTGCCTATAAACTAATCTCAATAGACTGAACTTAACCTTGAGGGACCCACCAAACCCTCAGCCCTGATACACACACACACATACATGTACACACACTCCTAACACACACACACACACACAGAGAGAGAGAGAGAGAGAGAGAGAGAGAGAGAGAGAGAGAGAGAGAGAGAGAGAGAGAAGACACTCCTAACTATGCTGGTCCAGACATGAAAAATGCCAATGATACAAGCCTGTTGCAAACGTCAAAGACTGCGGATCTCTCTATCACACTCCACATTGCCTATCAAAACGCCAAAGCAAGGCCAAGCCAGATTAATCTGTGGGTTCTGAGCACTGTGCTCAGTCTACTGCATGCAGAGAACTCACATTGAGAAGACAGGAGGACTGAAGTGCTCCAGACAGCTTCTCCACAGAAGCCAAATTCCTGAGGCAGAGGGGTAGCAGGAACTGTTTCCTGCTGCAAAGAGAGGTGCAGCAGGATGGCCAGGCAAGGCAGGGAGGGTATAAGGCTGAGTTTACAAGCCACCCTCCACTCCCCAAGAGGACTTTCCAAACGCAAGGCTAACAGAGGACGTTGAAGTGCTCTTCTAGAACATTCAAGCTTAACGTTGATTCCTTTAGTCCCACTCTCACACGTGTGAGTGGTTGGACAACCTCAGTTGTCCTTCTTGCTCGTTGATTTTTTTTTCTATTTTGTTTTGTTAGTTTGGTGGGAGTGGGATAGATTTTTCTAGATTTTGTTCTTTGGTTTGGGTTTTATGCATTGATTTGTTTGTTTGTTGCCTGAGAGAAGGTCTCACTAAATAACCCTGGCCAGCCTAGAATTCACTATGTGGACCAGTTGGCTTCCAACTCACAGAGATTCACCTGCCTCTGCCATTCATGTGCTGGGATTAAAGGTTTGTGAGACCACACCCAGTTCTACCTTGTTTGTTGAGATGTGGTTTCTCATTGGCATGGCGCTCACCTATTAGGCTAGACTGTCTAGTCAATAAATTCCATGGATCATCTTGCTTTTATCCTCTAGAGCTGAGCTTGCAAGTGCACATCTCCAAGTGTGGCTTTTCCACATAGGTTGGTTCTGTTGATTGAACTTGGCTCCTTGTGCCCACACAATGAACATTTTACATACCGAGTTATTTTTCCAGCCCCCTCTTAATTTTCTTTATTATGAATGTCTGTTTTCTGAGTCTGCCTTGGATAGCTGTACTGCTGATATTTTTCACTGCACAAGGTCCACGCATCCTTTTTCATAATAAGAAAGAACGGAGGACTGTCTCCAAAAATGCCAAGCCACGCTCTCACAGGAGGTTCTGGGATGAAGGCTGAGACTGGTAATATGTCCTCATTCTACTCCCAAGGACAGGGTGAAAAGTGGCGATGGCTCAACAAACCCAGATTGTGGGAGAGGGGGGCAGAGAGGCACTCATTCTGCAGATGTTGGCTCGATGTTCACCACCTGAGAGGTGCTGAGCAGAACAAAACAAAGTACCCGCCAGCCCTCAGGGCAAGAGGTCCTATTCAGGTGAGACTATGAAAAAGCACAACAGACACATGTGACATGTGTCAGGTACTGTTAGGCCTATGGACATTAAAATAAAGAAGAACGTGCTGTGGATGAAAGCGTAACTACGAAAAAAGAGAACCTGGGGAAACCTTGCCCAGTGAAGCTCAATTATAAGCAGAACTGGGGAATTCCAGCTCGGGCTTGGAACATCCAGGACAGAGGAGGCCGGAGGCTGTCATGGGCTTAGAAACTTCAAGGAGTAGAAAAGATGCTAGTGCGACCAAAGTAGATCAAGCAAGGAGAGTGAAAGGAGAGACAAGAGAGGCGCTGACATGCTAGAAGCAGACCTGGGAGGACCCTGCAGACCCTGGGGCTCATCCGGGCTTGGCAGAGGATACCTTGAAAAATTCTAAGCTGAGTGACATATCAGAGTCTCATTTTGAAACCCTTCAAGGTCGAGGTCCTCTCTATGTATAGTCCTTGGTTGGTGTATCAGTCTCTGCAACTGCCTGGGCTCAGATTTTTTAGCTTTGCTGCTTTCCTTGAGGAACTTCTGTTCCCTCCATGTCCTTCTATCCACCCCCCTTCTTCCGTAAGACTTCCTCTGCTCTGCCCAAAGTTTGGCTGTGAGTCTCAGCATCTGCTTCGATCCCCTGTTGGGTGGATCCTTTCAGAGGACCCTCTGTAGTAGGCTCCCATACTGCCCCCCTCTTCTACCGCTTCTGTCTATCCTGTTTGCCATTCTGAATGAGATTTAAGCATCCTCCCTAGGGTTATCCTTGTTGTTTAGTTTCTTTGGGTCTGTAGATTGTAGTATGGCTATCCTATATTATACGGCTAATATTGGCTTGTAAGTGAGTGTATACCGTGCATGTGTTTCTGTTTCTAGACCCCCTGCTCAGATGTAGCCAAGTGGCAACTCAGTCTCCATGTGGGTTCCCGAGTAAGGGAGGCAAGGGCTGTCTCAGTCATGAACTCAATTGCCATCTTTTTAATCACTTGCCCTTGGTGATGTGGCTTTTCCAGGCCACAGAGGAAAAGGATCTAGGCATTTCCTGGTGAGACTTGACAAGCTATGGACAGATGGCAGGGGAGAACTCCCGCTTTCCGTAGACTCAGGGAAAGGAATGGGGGGAAGAAGAAGGGAGGGTGGGATTGGGAGGAGTTGAGGGAGAGGGCTTCAATCAGGACATATAATCAATAAATTGTGAAATAAAAAGGGGATAAATAAAAAGAACATTAGGAACAGTGGATAAAAATAGCTACACCAGGATACCTGGAAAGAATAAGCCAAGTAATGAGGCTTCAGTCACCTTTGTAATTGTTTAGACATTCCTGTTTGTTTTCTTTTGTTTTAGGTAATAAATGCATATGAGCTTTAAAAAAGAAAGAAACAAAGAAATCCTTCCAGGGCCAGCAAAATGGATCCGTGGGTATGGGTTCTTACCTCAAAGCCTGATGAACTGAGTTCAATCCTAAGAATCTACACAGCAGAAGGGGAGAATTGACTCCCACAAGCTGTCTTCTGACTGCTACATATATATGTACATGCACACACAAACACACACACACACAGAGAAAGAGAGAAAGGAGAGAAAGAGGATGAATAAATAAATGTACGAAATAAATTAAAACCACAGTAAACAAATGTACAGAGTCCATGGTTACCAGGAAATGAGTGAGGAGTCCATTTCATAGCAGGAAAAGGGGACAGCTTGGGCCATAAGGGTAAGCAGAGTTCCATTCTAAGATGAACAAGCTGGATTTGCTTGTAGATTGAGTGTGAGGTTTGAGGGCGAGAGGGAGTGAGGGAAAATTCTACATAAAATAAGTCTGAGCGGGTAGCAGGGTGGAAATAGCTATTTCTAAAGTAGGGACGAATGAAAATCGTAGCGCATGGCAAGAGATAAAAAACAAAAGGAGAGAAAGCATACATTCTGAGTTGAATTCAAATTATATAAGCAAAGATGGTAAATGGGTAGATCCGTAAATACGTCTGAATTCACAGAGAAGTTCAAGCCAGACATAAGTCTGAGACCATTTAAGACTGACCTCTGATTGTTTATGAAATATTCTCAACTGAACTGAGGCATAGCTATAGCTTTTACTGGATAAATCAGAGATTCTGAGAAGAAAATAACTTGCTCAAAGTCTGTACAAAGAATAGATTCACTACATTCATACTGGAGTCACACGATGTCCATAACATAGCTCTTGATGAACCAGACTATAAAGTCCGTATGACCAAGAAGAGCCATCTTTGGCTACAGAAATTTCATAATTACTTCTGACTTACACAGAATGATACACACACTGAGGAGGTAAAAAATAAATAAATAAATAAGCAGGTATTACTATTAAGTCTCCATGCATGCTCCCAAGCACACACTTCTCTCTTTACTTCTTGAAATGCAAAGCACTAAATGCTTTAAGGACAAAACTCTCACATAAACATCACACGAACTTGCTAAGCAACTTTGGGAGGATTTCCTTCTTTCTTTCTTTCTTTCTTTCTTTCTTTCTTTCTTTCTTTCTTTCTCCTTTTGCATTAATGTTCCCTAAGATTTTCAATTTGTTTTGTTTTGTTTTTATTCACTTTCCATCCTTATTGTAGCCCCATCCCTCCTCCCCTCTTGGTCCCACCCTCCCTTTCTCTCCCTTTCTCTTTTCCTCAAAAAAGGGGAACCCCTTTCCTGTCTACTCTTGCTCATCAAATTGTGTCAGGACTGAGAGTGTCCACTTCTCCTCTGGCCTGGGAGGCAGTTTGGCAGGGTTTCTTAACCTCTTAGAACTTCTGTGTTTCAACCCTTCCTTCCCAGGCCTTCTCACCATGAGATTCTGGATAATATACACAGGAAGCTGAGGCCGAGGGAAGCCATCAATAGCCCAGAGCTTCATCTTCACTGCCACTCCAGAGCTACTCAAAAATACGAAACATGCACATATCCCCCCCCAAATAAAAAAAAAACATTTGTAGCACACAGAGTATCATTCATGACTATTTTACAAACTTTGAAAGCCAAGTGTCTGGGGTCATAGAGCTGGTGATCAAGAAACCTAACGTGTCTTTCAACAGCATCCCAAATTCTAGGACTCACCCAAGAACTAGCTCATAGTAACCTGTCCATCCAAAGCAGTGACCATCATGCTGCTGCCCTCTAGCCATCTCCATCCCAACCCCCCCCCGCTTAATTTCTCACTACTTCAATAAATCTACAATATGGGAAGGAAG
>CM053765.1:25628516-25667551 GCA_028658305.1 Pachyuromys duprasi
TTCTTTTGTCAGAGCAGGGTAGAATTCTTACCTTAAAATAGATAAACAGATAGATAGACTGACAGACATATAGATAGATCTTACATTAAGATAGTAGATAGATAGATAGATAGATAGATAGATAGATAGATAGATAGATAGATAGATAGATAGATAGATAGATAGATAGATAGAGGCTGCAAGAAAGCAAGAAACCAAAAAAAAAAAAAAACATCTTCGTGACTTCTGAAGCCTGAGAAAATTAATTCTGCACAGTCTAGAGCACAGAGAGGCCCACCTAACCCTGAAGAGAAACCAGCACAACCATCCTAAAGCTACCAGATACCCAGCAACATGGTAATTTTGCCAAGGTACCTATCAATCAAAGCCTAACCTGGATGAGCTGACCAGGCATAAGCTGCAAAGGAATAAAAAAACTAGGATCTACAAAGCATGAAGTCAGCTTCCTAGCCCCCAGGCACTGCCTGGAGAACCCAAGGCCCTTCAGAGGTCTTTCATGGAAAGCACTAACCCTCAGTCCTAGGTGATCCATGACCCCCTTTATCTGAAGAATGACAAGAGCCATGGGGGAGCACTCTAGACTGAGAAAGCCTGGCTCACTCAGCCCTTTGTAGCTACCCTCCTGCTCAGCCTCTCCTTCCTCCTGCCCGTGCATGCCAGGATGAGTCAGACACACCCACGTGGACCCTATTCTGGACTTAGCTCACTGGCCCAGTTTGGTGGCTTCTACTGAGGGACCAGAGCCTGTGTCAGACAAGCAATGTCCTCACTGCCAAATTCAGGGAGGATTCCGCCGCAACAGTTCTATTCCTGCAGGAAGGTGTCAAGCCATGCAAGTGCTCTGACAGACACACACACACACACACACACACACACACACCCTAACTGCCTTTGCCCACCCTCCAGCAAGCAAATGCCAGTCCCACCCACCACCAAGTAGCAGCCCACATGACAAGGACACTGTTGCCTCCAGCCCAGCACCAGACTCTCCTATGATTGGTTTAAATAGAGACATGTGATCTAGGCTGGTCTGAATGAAATAAAGCCCAAGACTTTTGATTCAGTAGCAAGAGTAAAAAGCATTTTCTGTGAAGGTGAGAGGTGTTATGATGTGTTCCTTGACTACAATGAGCAAAGCCAGCCTAGGACATTGGCCAGATCCAGGGACCATCAATGAAACATCTACCCTTCCCCAAGAGAACCTTTGCCACACCACCTCAAACTCTACACATCACCCTCAGTGGGGGTTAAAAATCCTCTTGGTACTTGGGGGAAGTCCATGGTTTTTGTTTTGTTTTTTTTTTCTTTCTGTCATCCCTGGCCATCTTCAATTCCACCTCATTGGTGAATCCTTCCTCGTCTTCATCCTTGGCAAGAGATCATCACCCCTTTCATGAAATCCTCAGTGTCCCTTCTCTCCACACTATCAAGGTCCCTTAAAGTGATAGCATGTGGCCACGTGGGCTTCCTCTGAAGAAGGAGGGAGGTATCCTCTCTACACCTAGCACTCCACACTCTGCCCTGTGCAAAGGAAGCACCTGTCAGACAGGTGTGACACAAAACTTGTGATAGTCCTTATGTCACCCTGCTCCATGAGTTACAATGGCATTGTTCTTTCGTGCACGCACACTCCTCCCAGTTGTAGGTAGAACTTCAGACATGCACCAAGTAATTACGCAATCAAATCTGTATCCCCAAACTCAAGCAAGGCCCTCCAGCCCCCTTGGGTAGTTTAGACTACTTGGGTCACACCCACCCTCCATGTACCTGTGCACCTTTCTTTCACCCAGCAACCCAGGCTCCAGCTCAGCCACCTGCCTGGAGCAGGTCATCTAAATGGTCCTGGCCCTCACCTCTACACTGAAACAAGTACAGCACAGAAACTCTAGGGCCCCCTGTCCTCTCAGGAGCCAAAGGTGCTGTGAAAGAAAACGGGATTTCCTCTCTCCAAACCGTTCATTCAGAAAAATCCAGATTCTAACTCTAAAGAATAGAAAAGCATTCTCTTCACCCTCCGAGCTTTCTTCTGCCTCTCATTCATTTTCCTGAGCAAAAAGAACACATTTTTTTCTCTCAAGGAGGTGCCAAGGACAGAGGCGCTCAGCAGGCTTCCCCTCTTTAAGATAAGACCTGAGATGGCAGCATTTGCCAACCGCCTCATTACACCCCAAATCTAAATCTGGAAGCTTGGAGACATGAGCGGCTGTTGTGGGGCCATGTTCGTGATGCATCTCTGGGTGAAAAACCAGGCTAGTGTGACAACTTCCAAACTGTGATTTCAGTGCCTGGCAGAGAGTGGGTGCTCAATTAGTACTTGTTAAATGAGTGAATGAACTTCTTTAAAAACAAAATAACATGTCCAGGATTGCAGATGCTTAGAAATTAGGCCAGAAAAGCAGATAGCAAAATTCCCTCCGCAGTTGTCTGTCTGGAGAGGAAATCTGCCAGTTGTCTCTTTCCTTTTGTTTTGGGAGTTTTCTAAATGTTCTGTAACACACACGTATTATTTTGTAGTAAGAAAATCAAGTCATTTTCATAAGCATTTAAATGTTAGAAAGATAATAAACCTACACATACAAAAGAAATAAGTGACTAGCATGTACATTCCAAAAGCCACCCCTGGCAACCTTCATTCCTCCCACTCACCTGCCTCTTCTCAGAGAAGGTGATCCGCCTTCTCTTCCCTATCTATATCTCAGGAATCCCCAGGGTCAAACTTTTGCTTTCAAACATTGCTCTTCTCCATATCAGAACCCAGCACAGAGATGGTCCCATCTCTTTACCCCCAGGCTAGAGGAAAGCTAGCCTGACCACTCCTAACTTTGCCCCTGGTCAGAATTAGCCTCTAGAAGAAGGTACAGTCAGGATGTGAAAGAGCCTTCATTCCATGCGACATCTGTCCCCACATCAAACTTGATCAGCTCCTAGTCACAGAAACAACGTGGAAGAAACAAATGGCATGTCCTGGAAAACTCGCAGAATTCCGTATTTTATCAGTGCTCCGTTAACTTGGCTCCTTTCTCCTCCAACATCCTCCCCGTCCATCTCTCTCGGTTCTGACCTAAGGCCAGAACCTAAAGATCTGTACTTTATCTCCCTTCCACTCCCATCTCTTTAGAGCACCGCACAACTAAGGAGCGTCAACCTCAGGAGAGCACATGAGGGGAAAGCACATGAGGGGAAAGCTCGCGCCTTGATGAGAGGAGAATTGCAAAAGAAAAGCAGCTCAACGATTAGCAACAGGCAGGGATGAAAGGTGAGCTGGAAGCAGAAACCGGACCAAGATCTGTCACATGAGCCTGTGACACAGGCTATGGGCTCCTGGGCCAACCAACTCAGAAGGCAGGACCTGATGGTTGTTACTAGAAGGAAGAGTAGACACTCCACTGAGTGCAGAGGGAACCTTGCTTTATGAAGCCTTTGTTTTAGCATCCCTTAGTGTCCCTAAAGAAATAGGTCTGTAGATCCATATGGATAGATCCAGATCCCCTGCCTCCAACGCTTCTGTAATTAACCACTCAAAAAGCGTGGTGCAGGCAGCTCAACAGGGCAGGCTCAGAGGGCTAGCACCTCAAAATGATATCATATTTTGGCCCAAAACTAAGAGACCAGGAGCCAGACTCCAAGCAGTCCTGAACTCCCAGTTGCTTCCCCTCTGACTGATGCATCACCTCCCAAGACCCAGATTCTGTCGCCTGAAATAAAGGGCTAGAACGTCTATTTTTTTCTGGTCCTGGGGGAGGGGGATTTTGGCAAGAGAATTTGGTAATGTGTTTCCCACAAAGGCCAGCATCCAAGAGCTCTAAGTAAATAGGAGAATCAGTACTATCTTCTCTCCTTTTTTTTAAATGTTTGATTTGGGGAGGAGGCATAGTTGTTTTCTTTCGTTGTTGTTTTTAATATCTATTGGGTCTCTCTGTGTAGTCCAGACTGGCCTCTATCACATCTTCGCCCATGCAGACCTCAGAACGGTGATTCTCCCTCCTCCTCACAGGTGTGTCTCACCCTGACCAGCACATTTGTCATTTTCATTGGCAAAACTGTAAGTGTTTATTATCATGTCCAACATGGTGTTGGAAGTCTACCCACACTGTAGAATGTTTACACATAGCTAGTCAAGATAACAGCAACTCCTCCTTGTTGTTTCGTGGTGTGAATATCTATTCTCCACTCCATAGTCTTTGGCATCACATACAATTCTCTTAAACTTATTACTCCTGGTTTTGAAGCATCATCTCCTGCTTTAGTGTCTCTGTTCCATTTTTTTTTTAACCTTCATCTTTCCTTCGGTTCTCAACACAATGCAAATTCTCAGATCATCCTTCCCCTACAGAGGGACAGGAAAAGCCAGCTTCATTTTTTAGCTATTCTGGGTGACCCTCTATGCCACAGTTTCCCCTTCTATAACAAGACAAGCATAACAATGTGCCCCCCCTGCATCCAAGACTCATTAAGAGGGTGGGGTAAGGCGGTGCATGGGAAGCCCTTATGCAGTACTTGCCTGCCCAAAGTGGTGCCTGATATGTTCTAGCTGTTGTCTCTCTTGGTGCCAGCATCCTGAATTAGATCTCCATCATTCTCAGAGCCCCCGGTTCCTTCAGAACACTCATCACAATGCGTAATTATATTTTTGTGTTGTCTAGTCGCCATTCCACCCAAGCTGAAATTCTAGGAGGGATAAACCAAATGCCTCTCACAATTATGGCTGCATTCCCAGAACCTGGTGCAGTGCCTGGATGTAGTAGATGTTTAATAAATTTCTGTTGGATGAACAAATGAATGGGGGGGGAAAATGAATAGAATACTAACACGGGCATGGATAATCGCCATGGTCCCTTCCAGCTCTGAAAGGTTCCAACTACTCTCTACTTTTTGACAGCTTTTGGAAGAAAAGCTTAAAATGAGTCCCAGAGAAGCTGTTTTACTGATCCCTGGGGGAAACCCCAGGACGGCTGCTGCTGACAGGCTTCTCAACTCTCAAGTTGCTTCAAGAGTTACTCTATTTTTTTAAGCCTGAGAGGGAGTTTACTGAGTCCCCAGGATGGGATCAGTCCCCCTCCCTCAGTGCTGTGTGAAACAAGGCACTACAGTAGATACACGGACCCAGTCAAGGCAAATGAACCTTCTCATGGCAGCAAGGGGGCCAAACCTCACAGCTCAACAGATGACCATGGCAGTCAGAATCCTCCCTTTTCTAGCACTCTGGGGGGGAGAAAGAGGACTCTTCGTGTATCTTGAATCAAAGGATTTCAGGCTGGCCTGAAAATTACGACCTCTCCTTTCCTCAAACAGTGCCTAGTTTACAGGCAGCTTTCAGCACTACGTACCTCAGATCAGCAGGTAGACTTGGAGGACATTGTGTCAAAGATGCCCTGGAGATTTGATGAATACCAATGTCTGAAAGCTATTCTCCCTAGTAACAAAGAAAATGATGGGCATAAGTACTGCCCCATTGGACACTGTGGATGTGTAGCCAGCCCCTGCTCACTTCTTCCTTCACTGCAGAGGTAAAAAGCCACGCTAGCCCCTAACTACTTGCTCTGTACAAGAGTCTCTCCAGAGCCCTTGGTATGGAAGCCTGGGGTGCTTTGAATGTAGTACACAGGTCTTAACCCTAAAACTTCTAATGAAATTGCTATGGAGGGCAGTTTAAGTTTAGAATCTTAAGACAATAGCCCTAGACACCAAACTTGAGAATTACAGTTCTAATGTACTTTTACAACTTAGATCAGCAACAACACATACACATACACACACACACACACACATACACACACACACACACACACACACACACACCTTCATCCAATCAGAGACCTGGCCTGAAATGCAGGCTCAGATGTGGATCCATGCTGTAAGACCTGACATTCCTGGGTCCATAATCTGGCCAGTGGGCCCATCTTGCAATCTCCAAGTCTTTGTTTTTAATAAGTTATGGGCAACTTGGTGGGCCATGCTCCATGTTCTTACCATATAGTAAAAAGTAATGAAATCCAAAGTTATCTTCATCAAAATTTTATCCCAGCTCTACCATTTACCAGCTCTGCAACTTCAGGCAAGGGAACCTTCCTCATTTATATGGTAGAGATAGTGTGACCTGATACATACTCACCAAATTTTCCTACCCTGTGTGCAAAGCACTTAATGCAGTTGCTGGCACACAGTGAGAGCTCAGACCATCCAAGTCAATGAAAAAAACATCAAATGCTTTTATTTGTTGCTATCAAATGCCTTTTTTTCCCTCTCTCTCTTAAAGGGGCTTAGACAGTTTGGCGGCTGTTCTGACAACCACAGATAGTTTTGATTCTTCTAATATTCCTTCACTTCTGCGTGTGTGAGTACAGGTGTGTGTGTGTGTGTGCTGTATAAGTGTGTTCAGGTGGGTGTGTGAGGTGCAGTTGTGTGTGCATGTGTGTACACCAGAGGTTGATGCTGGGTGTCTTCCTCAATGACTCTAAACCTTATTCCTTGAGACAGGGTCTCTCACCGAATCTAGAGCTCACCAACTGACTTGATTGGATGGCCAAAGAGCTCCATAGGTCTACCTGGCTCTGTCTCCAGCACTTGGATTACAAAAGGTACAACGACACCAGCATCCTCAAGTGAACGCCGGAGATCCACACTCAAGTGCTTATGTCGCCACGGCAAGTGCTTTACCAAGCCATTTCTTTAGTCCCTGGAACTCCTTCTCTTGGTTGGAACTTTAACCCTGAATTTGTTATATCTCTGAGTCTGGGTTTTCTCATTTCCAGAGTGGAGTTACAGAAAGTATCTACCCTACGTTTGCTTAAATGAACACTGTGCTCACTCTTATAGACTCTCAAGAGCAAAACCTGGTAGACCCTGTCTCCATAAGCTAAAAATGCTGAGAAAAGTAGAAAATAATGGTACCACCTCCTTGGGTCAATGTCCCACAGAGAGCCTGATAACCAAAGTAGAAAAGATGCATGACTCTCAAAGGTTCTTAGAGTGATAGCATTTATACACTGGAAACCAGAAGGCTGTCCCAGCACCCCTTCACCCTCTTGGGGTGATCCTGAAGAATGCTGACTCCAGCATGGGGCCCTTCTCACCACTTCCCAATCCGCCTCACTCCATTTAGCTCTAGCAATCCAATTCCCTTTCCTCTACCCGGAAATCGATGTTTAATTAACACATTATTGGAAAAATAAACACAGTCTTCAATGGGACTGCAATGAAGCTAATGCAGCTCAGCTTGGGGGCTGCAGAGGGCCCCCTCTGTCAGTAAAGCACTTCTAGTCCCTCCTTCTCAACTGAGAAAAAGTTATTTTTTTTCTCCCTGGAGTCCACCAGCCCAGGAAATCCCAGTCTCTCCCCTCTGTCTCTAGGGAGCAGCCTCCAGTCCATTTTTGCCTTTGCACTACAAGGCAGAGGAATGGAGGATTAGCTTGTTGTCAGTGCATAGATTATTGCTCCTTGGGAAGAGAGGGAACCCCTGGGCACTCCTTCTGTGACACCTCCTTTTCTGCAAACTGAATCAATGCTCATTCAAACCTAAGGTCAGCAGCAGTTCTCCACCTCACCCGGCTGGGGTGAGGAAAAGGAGACCAGTAGTGGCTGACCAAGATGATGGCCTTAAAGGCCTTGCCTAGACATTGGGAGCTGATGTAAAGATTTCTCTCAGGAATATTTTTTTCTTCCAGTTATCAATAAAGATGTCCCCTCTTTTCCACAGTCCCATGGAGAGTTCAGAGCAAGGTCTCTGAGTTGAGACCTAAACTTGGAACTAAGGCCTGCTGTTTCTTGCTGGCAGTCTTAAATATGCTAGTTTCTCCAACCAGCATCTTCCTTATCAAGTGAGGATGCTACCCATGCTGTTTCTAATGAAACAGCAGAAGAGGCAGGGCTAGACAACTGTCTCTTTGGCAGACTCTCACAGTGAGAGTCAGGCCCTAATTCCAGAACCACGGACAGCACCATGGCCCCCCTTCCTCCCCACACCTGTAAGGCTCTGGATCACAATGCAAAGCAAAGGTGGGTTTCAGGTTCTCTATCTTCTGCCCGCCATCTGCCATTCCAATCCACCTAACTCCCTCCTCAGATGGGTACTTGAAGTAAAGAGGGTCACTGAGACATGGAAGACAGACTTCCAAAATACCATTAAAAAAAAAACATCTAGAAGCAGCTCCACTTCTGGATAGAGCCCCACTTTCTTTTAATCCTAGTTCCTCAGACCAACACCAACTCCTTAAGCATATCCCAGAGTGTAAGACAACTCTCAGAATCAAGCCCACAGATGGGGTGTGGCACAGAGGTTAAGACCAAACGAAGGCTCCAAAGCCAGGCACACCACTCCCTACCTAGGTGCCTTGGTGTGTTACCTAATATTGTTTGGCCTCTGCTACTTTTTTGGCTAGGTAGAGAATATAACTGTTCCTCCCCTACAGGGTGGTCAGAAGACTAAGTGAGATAGCATGGGTCAAGGACTATAGCATAGCATATGTACCATAGAATAGTCGAGAATCAAATGTTATCATTAGCTCCAGTAAGACTGCTTGGGATAGTAGATGGAGATACAGAAGTGGTGGGACTGGTTAGAAGACCTAAATCTTAATTCTTTATAAATTTGGGGCAATTGGAAGTATCACTAGAGAAGGGCTCTCTTCTTGGCTCCCTTCTTGAGATAAAATTGGATCTCTGACTCTAGCATATCCCCTTCCTTCCTCTGTCCCATTAAGAAAAACTGGGTGATGCCATCTCAAAGAAGAATGACCATACATTTTATCATCCAAACCAGGACACTGTTGAAACTCAATAATTAGACTAGGGCATAGTCCTGAACAGGAGCTGTCAACAAACCAGGGCATTCATTTATACCATCTCAGAGTCACACAGAAATGACTGGATATCAAGCTGCAAGGTGGTGGTCAAGGATAGCCCTTTACTGAGTCTGAGGCTCCATCCTATTCTATCTTCCTCGCCCAAATAAGCAAATGCACTCCTGGCTAGAATGTCTGACTCCTATTCGGGTCATTCATCTCTCTAACCCACATTCAATGTCATTCATCTCTAATCCCCATTTAGGGTCATTCGCCTCTAGTTCCTATTCAGTGTCATTCACCCCTAATCCCCATTCAAGGTCATCCATCTCTGATTCCCATTTATGGTCATTCAAGTTCAACTCTAGGGTAGAGCAGAGGAGCCCGGTAAAAGGCCTTCACACACACTTGATACGATCAGTATCTCCAACCAGTTTCCAAGCACAAAAATGAAGCATTCAGTGTGTACGCCTGTATGTCCCTCCTTAAGAATCAAGAGCTAACATACTAGGAGAGCACCTCAGTTCCAAGCTATCAGGATGCAGACATAGGCTATTTGCACCATGGAACCCCCATAACACTTAGATCCAGCACTGATGGGTAGGGTAGTGTACACACTGAGCACACTGAACACTCCCCAACACACACTGGAGACGCTTCTTCCAGTACCTTCAGAAGACAACCTTGACCTACACTCTGGCTCTAGTGACCTGGGGATAAAGCTCATCAGGAACCTTCCAGTCTTAGAACCCTGAAATACCATCCAGAATTTCTTTAGTTCTACAAACATTTTGCTTGCTCTCCTCCAAGGCATACCTGCCACACTCTCTCACCAAGACCCCACTCCCCAATGAATGAAGAAGACAGACAGACAGACAGGCCGTAACAACAGCATATTGTCCATTCCAGTGTTATACATTATGTCAATGAGCCATTTCATCTCTAAGCCCCACTTTCCTCTTCTGTACTTGAGGGCCCTGAAAGAGAAGATGGCTTATTTCTCTTTTCCTTCTAACAGCATGCTATGGCGCTCATGAGAATAGGCTCTGAAATAAGACAGATCGGAGTTCAAGCCCTTGATCTGCCATTTTACCAGACTGCTTTAGTAATGTCTGTGCCTTCTTCTCTGTCAACAAAGGAAATAATACTAGTATGCTGTTTTGAATTGTGTGGAGGGTTAAATGAGATACTACATAAGAAAATCTTGGGTCTGAAGGTAGCTCACAATAAGTACCACATTTGTACTCCTATGAGGGTGAGGATGATGAGGGAGCATGAAGGGGCAGAGCGACTCCGAGCCAGTGAGAGAAAAGAGCTTTCTACTGAACTCAGGAAGTTCACGCTTGATAACTCCTCCATCAGATCTACACTTTCAGGCAGAACTAAGACAGCTCTGAGCAAAGTTCAGCTTTGTCAGAAAGCAATATGCTAGACGAAGACAACTCCATCCCCAAACCCATACGGTTCTTTCTTCCAATAAGCAGATAGTTGTTAAACCACTGTGTATAAAGGAATGTCCTCCGCACTTGGAATACGGATAAAAATCAAGCCCCTGACCTCACAAAGCTTGCGTTCTGTGGGCAGAAATTAAATATGGTCTCTCAATCTACAACACAATTCTCAGCAATGATTAACTCATTAAAACTAAAGACAGTACACCGGGCAGGGATACCACAAGAATATTAAAGAGGACTATTTTAGAAAGTGGGTCAAGAAAAGGCCTCTGTGAGGAGGTGTCATTGGGCCATGACCTGCAGGAAGGGACTGATTACTGGGACCACAGCCTTTGCCCCAAGTGTGGCAGCACAGCCACCTGTGGCTGGCCCAGATACACAGCTGCACTTGCTTCATCTGCAGAGAAGCCACAACTAGCCCGCAGATCCTTGCTGCAGCGCAAATGGCTCTTCCACAGAAAGGGCATACTGAGGGCGACGGGGCCTGACCGCAACCAGGACAGTGTGTAGTTCCAGGTGGCAAGCTTGGGAAGGATTGCTTCCCTCTTTTGCAACTCTCCCATCTACACCTGAGAGGCTGTACAAGGAGAGCACAGCCTGAGCACAGCCTGAGATCCCCGAAGCAGGCTCTTTTCTGGGTTTGCCACAGTATTCCACCTCCAAGGCTTCTGACTCCCCAACTCTCCCCTTTCCCTGGCAATGACGTAACTCTTTCTCCCTAACTCCTCAAGGTCAGTTCCAGGAAGAGAGAACAACACGGGAGAGACGGGACAATCCACATTTTGCTTTAAGGATTTCTTTTTTAATGTTTTCTAATTTCACTTATAATTGCTAATAATGTGACACACCTCTAGCTGAAGAAGAAGAAGGGGAAAATGGCGTCTAGTAGTGAAAGCAGCTGAAGCCAGAGAAAACACAGGGCTCTAGCTGATGGCCAAGGGCAGTTTCAGCTCTTGCAGGCTGCAGCTTCCAATAAGGCCGCACCACCCAAGACATAGCTGATATCTACTGGAAAAGCCAGGCCTTCCTCTGAGCTCAGCCCGGCGCTCTAGGGAGGTACCAGGGAAAACCCTTCATTTTACCCACCTTGTCCCTCCTCTTGCTTCAGTGTGCATCCACCCATCCATCACCCTTGGGCTCACCCACCCACGGTTTTGTTTGGTGGACCGGGGATCTCACTTAAGGCTTTCTGCTGGAGTTGCAAGCAGCTTCTTCCCCCTGCCCACTTTTCTGCTTCCTTGAAGACTCTATTCCCCCTCTCCCCTGCTAAATGCCCCCGATTTGGCATTCCTTCCCTGTAGTACCCCGCCTCCCCAGTAGACCCCATCCAGCACACCCAGCCACCCAGCACAAAAAGTCAGGCAGCCTCCTATCTGAACCACACACGTACAGGGTCGACAGTCCCATGTCATCCAATCAGAGGCACACCACTGTCTGGAAAAACACAAACACCATTCTGGCCCCCATACAAAAGGCAACACAAAGACCACCAAGAATTTCCAAGACCTTGCATCGTCTCTAAAGCGGAGAGCTAGGTAGGACAAAGACATCGCTCGATCTTCCCAACAAACCACAACAAGCCTCGGGGATATTCTGCAGTGCCCTCTGGCTTGACACAGTCCACTGATCAGAGGTGTGTGTGTTGGTGTGTGTGAGAGCGCATAGCCATGTGCATGGGGGTGGGGGCTGCGCCTGTTCTCCAGGCATCAAGTTCCCCAGAGGTAATCCAGTCCAGACCCTGCTTTCCCTTGCAACCTCCCTTCAGTGTGCCGCAAACATAGATTTCATGGATGGTTAAATTGGATCATTATCACCGAGTGCTTATTTGGCCCAAAAAAAAAAAAATCATTAGAAATCACCTACCCACCTCCTCATGAGATATCCGCCCCCAACAACATACTAATCCCATGAACTGCGACACACAACAGCATTTAGGAAAGAATAATAGCAAGAGGGCAAAACAGCAGCGGTAGCAAGAAGAAGAAGAGGCTATAGCATTCCTGTGCTCCCTGCGTGAAGATGGGCAGAAGGGCCATGGCTGGAGGTGGAAGTGGGGGAAGAGGCAAAGGCAACAAAACGGACCAAATGCAATCAAGCCCTTGGTCGCCTGTGTGTGTGAGAGAATGTGTGTGCAAAAGCGTGTGCCGTTGCGTGTGTGGATGTGCCGACTTAGCCCTCCTATCAGAAGGCTGCATCCGTGTGGCATGTACGAAAGGCCATCGTACCACTGTTATGTTGCAAAAAGACAAAAAAAAAAAAAAAAAAAAAAAAAGAGCCGCATAGTCATCAGAATCAAAATTTTCTTTTTCATGGAGATGGAAAGGGCTGAAGGAAAGGGGGGGGCTGGGTAGAGGGTAGAGGGGACAGTGCATGGAAATGGAAGACAAGACCATGGCAGAATTGTGGGAGGATGGAGGGGGAAATTGGGAGATGGGGTGGACAAAATTGCACGCACACAGAGACACAAACACACACACAATACCCAAACACCAACCCCACCGCCTACACTGTTCGTTCAAGGCTGACAACCCGACCCCATCTCTCTGCTGCTTCTCAGAGAACCCAAAGCTGGTGCTGATGGATTTGTGTATCTCAGTTTTGCAGCAGTGGGCTAATTACAACCAAGCCCCCTCACCAAATTAACCCCTCCCCTCCCTCCCCCACCCTCTCTCTCTTTCTCTAAAAGGCCAATTGAAGAATAATGTGTTTTTAGAGATAATGGATTTTTTAAGGAGCGAGAGAAAGGGGGGATACAGGACAGAAATTCTGCAAATCCGTGACTTCCAACCTCACCTCCATGTCCCCTCACGTCCCCATTCACTGGAGCATCTCATCTACCATTCTCCGACCATTCCCTTGTCCCCCACCATCCAAAAGAAAAGACCTTCCTACCATGCACATCGACAAACACACCAACCGCCACCCAATCTCAGTAGCCGATCTCAAAACCCCAAGCATCAATCCACCTCGATACATCCCTTTCTTATATAAGCAGCAACCATCAACATAGGAACGCAGCATTAAAAAGAAAGCTACAAAAACGGAGGCCGTACCCCCCACCAGTCCCCCAGTTATTAATAATAGGGAGCTACCAGAGAAGCAAAGATGTAGTAGTCTCTCAAAATCTAGAATTCCTTTGATTCTTGGTCTCGCTTCTTAAGAAGCAATTTTGAAAAAATTATTATTTCATTACAAAGGGCCAGAAAACTCCAGAAAAAGGGCATTTGCACAGTCCAGTTGTTTAAAATATATATATATTTTTTAACCCAACCCTGTTGCTCACTAATAGCGAACTTCCAGTGTCCAGCCTTTTCCCCCTTCTCCCAAAAGGAAGATTGGCTTGGAAGGTGAACCCAGAGCTGCAGAAAATGGGCCAAGAGCCCTTACTCCATTTCCCCAATAACAACAACAACAAAAATCAAACAATAGGCACACAGCTGCACGACCAGCACCCATCTGAAATATCGTTCACCCCAATATGACTTGGGCAGATTAAGCCTGAAGATTAAGAAAGAAAAATACCAGCTTTGCCTGGCTTCTCCCACCATCCTTTCCACACGTACCCAGCAGCCCTTAGGTAAACTTGCCCATCATAGCCGGCGGGACCATTGTAACTTGAAAGGCGACGCTGAAGCCCTTGAACGATGAAGGAAGGCTCTACCCAGAGCAGCACATTAGGAAAGGGACGGTTCCTCAGGCTCCCCTGACTAACCTCCAGGTGCCCCCAGATAGACTATCCCAGCACCCAAGTCACCCAGCATGCTGGCAGTTCAAATTTCCTTCAGACCCTTCATCACAAAGACGGGCAGTCATCTGACCCCCGAAACTACACCATCCTCCAGGTGTGACAAGGGGTGCCCCTCTCTCTTGGGGCTATCCTCTAGACCCAGGGCAGAAAAAATTAATTCAGAATGTTGGGGTGGATCAGGGTGGCAAAAGAAACACTCTCTCCCCAAAGCGGGAACAGCTGGAAGAAGCTGGGAGAAGACAGTTCTTATTCTATCTACTCTTATGCGGTCCAACTGGGATCACTCTATCCTAGACTAGCTCTCCACGATCTCTGACCTTTGCATTAAAATAATAATAATTACTGTAATACAAAATAAAGTCTAAGAAAAAGAAAACCCACCCTGCCCAAACGCAATAATAATTTGCAAAATGTATACATATACAATTTTCTCATCACACAATTTTTCTGAGCGAAATCAAAAGAGGGATGCATTTAATAGAGGGATGGAACAATTAATTTTTTTTAACAAGTACTCACAAGATAAGTCACCTGCAAGGCAGCAGAGCCCTTAGGTTGGTATTACATCACTAGCTCAGTGAGGATGGGGGCTGGGGGACAGATTTTTCTTTTCATTGTCATCAGTACAATGTTTCTAGAATAGTTAAGTTTTGTGGTTAGAAAAAGAGAGGGAAAGAGCCGAAACTCTGGATATAACACAAAGCTTTGAAAAAAACAATACGTCGAACCAGGCTTTAAGGTCACTCAGAGCTTGCAAAACCCACAGTGCTTACACAGAGTGGAAGTTTTCAGACAAGCTTGCTACTAAATCATTAATATAAACAAATGGAAGGCAAAGGAGAAAGATTTCCCTTGTAACTGATCCAAAGAGAAGAGTACACAGACACACACACACGAACACACACAAACCTTTTCAACTCTTGAGTGTGCCACCTTCCCAAGACGGCAGGAGTCCAAACTGAAATTTTACTTAAGAATGACCTTTCCACACCCCTTTCAATAAAACCACACTTGAGTGTACACACACGCACACACACACTCCATGTATAACTCGGTTTCTTAACACCTAAGGGAAATCCCTGTCTCCATCCTGTTGTCTTCTTGTGATTCTCTAAGTCCCTTCTCCAGGAAAAGAGAGAAAGTGGCTTCAAAATGTCAAAGGGGGGGCGGGGGGAAAGTACCAACCTAAAAGCAAGTGATAGACACGCATCATTTTGGATTAATAATCCAATCAAATAGGAGAAAGACTTTTAATAAAATAAGTAAAAGAAGAGGAAGAGTATAATAAACCTAAAACATTTTCTGACTTGACTAACGTCTGGAGCAAAACGATCCAACTTCCAGGAGAAACCGAAGTAAAAGAAGAGGAGTTGAAAAGCCATTCCCGTGGTCTGTCGTAGTCCTCAAATCCAGGGTTTAAAAAGGAAAGAAAGAAAGAAAAATCTAGGTTGGTCGCTCCCAGAAGAAAACTTCTACCCTCTCAGGTGCAACCTCTTCCCCGAACGGACAGACCCTGGAGTCACATTTCGCCTCCTGCCTGTCTGCCTTTTCCCCAGAATCTTACCTCTGGGTCGAACCGAAGAGTTGGGAATCTGTCAGTTTGGTGTTTAATCAACTGAGTTTGCTGGGTGTTTCCTCCTTGGAAAGATTCAAATCCCAGAATCTTTCTGATTCCTTTTCCTTTTTCTTTCTTTCTCTTTCTCTCTTTTTCTCTCTCTGGGAGGGAGTGGCGGGGAAGAAGAGAGGACGCTGGAGATGCTAAGAGCAGATCCTGTGTGTCTGGAGCTGCGGGTGGCCGTGTACGGGGAGGACACGCTGCCTCTCCCTCTCTCAGTGAGTTGCATGCGAGAGGAGCTGTGTAGGGCTGCGCTCTGAGCCTGAGACTGCCGGAGGAGCCCAGGAATTTCACGCACTCCAGAGCTGGCCCCTCCCTCTCCCACACAGACCCCAGCATTTAAAGAGACAGCTTAGGCTGCCTGGCTCTGGGCTTCACCTCCTCCCTGGGTGTTTTGCAGAAAGCTGAGAAGATATTATCAGGGAAGGGGCAGCCTGCAGCCCCTTGTCTAGTAAGACCTGGTCTCTGGAGTATCATTCGCCCCTCACCAGAGGCTGAGAGAAGAGTTCCTCTCCAAAACTAGAGCAAGGATCCAAATAAAGATTTTTTTAAAAACAGAAAAAGAAAGAAAAAGAAATCCTCACACTCCTGTACGCTCCTAGGACTGTTCGCTGCTGACTAAAGAGGCAGCTAGGATGCTAACCCTAAAGTGTGCCTCAGTTTCTCACTTTCCCTAACAAAATCAGGGCAATGTTTGAGCATCTGGTGGAGGTCAGGGCTGTAACTAGGACAGGAATCCATTCCTTCAACAAACACCTCTCTGACAGCTGGCTCAAGATGAGGTACAAGGGAAGGTGATTGGTGATGTAGAAATGAAGATGACAAATTATAGGTCCATTCAGAGGGCCCTTGCTGAGGAAAACAGACCCCACAGTGTGGCCGAGTCCATCTCAGGGCAGCTGAAAGCTGAAGGATAGAGAGACAGGGTTCAAGCATCAGTGGTCCAGAAGGATGGGCTTAACCTGACTTGTACCCAGAGCACAGGGTTCAGGCATTTCCACAGCCCTCCACATCTCTCAGAAATCCATCACCAACTTTGATAGTCTAGTCTCCCTGTGTGTGGGCATATCCCAGGTCAAGTCTAAATAAGCGTTGAACAAACAAAAAAGGTTTTGTTCAGCATCAGACCTTGGTGGCTCATAGCAAGAAAACATCCCCAAGTCCTTTCTATTCCTATCCATCCTTTACAAGGATCTATCAGCACACCATTGTTCTTTTGGCCAACACCAATGGTCAATAATAGTCACTAACAGCTGCCAAACACTTGCCACAGGCCAGCATATTTTTCGGCTCACTGAGACTGGTACTAACTGGAGTCCATCTTGAGCTTTACAAATGCTCGCCAAGGCCATCTAGGCAGAAGTAGCTGACAAAAAATTTTAAATCAGGTCTACACAAATCCAGAACTAGGGCTCCTATGATTCCCTTCCCACGATGGCACCCTCACACCTGTGCTCTTTGCGGCACATTCTCACCCCAGCCAGTTTCACTGCTGTGTCTCTCAAGCATCATGCTCACAAGACATCACATGGCTTTGTCAAGGTCCCCGGGCCCAGTAAATCTCCAACTCATTGAACAGAGGCAGAGGTGTACTCCTGTAAAGGAATGTGAAAAGAATAGGGTAAAGTATACTCAATGGGACTCTCAATAACGAGCAGTTATTCTAATCTGGAGACAGGGTATTTTAAAATGAGCTCAATAAACTAGTTGTACTTGGGCTAAGCATAAATGATCACAAATAATGCCAGAGATGCTAGTGTATGATGAAGTGTGTTTGGCTTTGCAGATCATAATCTTATTTTTTTGCATGCACGTGCTTGTGTGTGTGTGTGTGTGTTTCCCATCCTTCAACACCCCCATGCATCCAACATACACAGAAACACAAATAAATATGTCTCCATGAATTAATATTATATACAGCTTTTCATCTCTGTCTGTTTACTGTAAGCCTGAACTGTCCTGGTTCCACATCTGTGCCTACCTTAGCAAGCCTTCCTCAAGGCCTGTGCATCTTATTTGTTCCCAGAATGCATCAAGAAAATTCAGAAGATGTAACCCATCAGGAAGAGGCCCAAGGGATGTGAAGGCAAAAGCCTATAGCAGAAGACTTGGAGAGACAAGTCAGTCAATAAAGTATTTTCCAGGCAAACATGAGGGCCTGAGTTCCCCAGTACCCGTGTAGAAAGCGGAATGATGACACTGAATGAGGGAGGTAGAGACAAATGTATCGCTAAGACACATCTGCCAGCAAGGCTGGCCAAATCAGGAGCTCCTGTTCCCAGTGAGAGACTCTGTCTCAATAAACAAGCTGTGTGGTGCTGGAGAGATGGCTCGCTGAAAGTGTGCTTCCTGCTCTTAGAGAACCCAAGACAAACTTCACTTTCCGGTACCCACACTGGGGAAACTCGAATCTGCTTTATGACTTCAGCTCTAGGGTTCTAGGGCATTGTCTAGCCACTTCATACACCTGTCATACACTCACACAGACATGCACATGCATGCATTCATACATTCAGAAAACATCTCGATAAAAAAATAATAAGGCATAGAATGATTTTCCTACACACACACATGAACATGTACATGCACATTCATGAGAAAGAGGGAAGGAGGGAGGAGAGGGGAGGGAGAAAAGCATCCTGGCTAAGCACCTATAATAGTAAATGGCCCAAAGGCATCCACCATCAAGAATTCCCATTGTTATTGTCAAAGCAGAATTTAAGATAGCAGTAACCAACCGGATGAACTGGGCCTTGCATAAGCAACTGGCTTGACCCTACTAGCACTACGCAGCTATCAAGTCTGCTCTCTAGAGTCGTTACAGCCTGCACAGTACTAAAGTAAGCATGTGGCAGGCACTAACAGAGCATCTCATTTAACCCTTATGCAAGCTGGCTTTATTGTGTCTTTCATTGAAGTTTATACAATGCACATTTTTAAATAAGACTGAATTCTGGATAAATAGACTTGGTGTCTCTCCCTGCCCCTCCCCCCCCCAATAGCTCTTGCTTAGTAGGTACGTTTCAGGTTGCTTTTACTGGAAGATTTTTAACTTCCTTTCAACAGTTCTTGTGTGTGTGTCAGTATATACACACAAAGGAGGATATCGGGTGTCCTGCTTTATCACTCTTGCCCATATTCCCTTGAGACAAGGTCTCTCACTGAATTGAGAGCCATAAAGCCCTAGAGATACTCCTGTCTTCCCACGCAGCATTGGCGTTGTAGTCTCTTGTGACCACACTCAGTTGCTTAAAGTAAGTGCTGGGGCTTTGAACCAAGGTCCTCATGCTCACATTGCAAATGTTATTACCCTCTCATCCATCTTCCCAGATCCTCTTTTGCAAAGTTTCTAACTTTCACTTACAGATTTTTCCAATTATCTTTGCAACATGATTGCAATCGTCGATGGCTTCATTTGGAGCTTTGGTGTTTTGTTATTGTTTGTTTGTTTGCTTGTTGGCTTGTTTGAGACATGAGCTGGCATAGCCCAAGCTAGCCTCAAATTTGCTAAGACGGCCTGGAACTTATGCTTCTCCTGCTGCTTCCTCTACCTCCTGCTTCCAGGATTACAATTATCTAACACCATGCACTTATACATAGCTAGGAATTGAACCCAGGGCTTTGTGCGTCTTAAACACGCAGCCTACCAATTGAGCTGTGTGCCCTGGTTAAATGAGAACTACCTTCTGTTTTCCTATCCCTCTACTCTAAACAACCCTACAACTCTCAAAGACTTTTTATGTCAAGATCCAGCCACTAGGAGTGGCATTAGACAGCTCTTCTAATTCCTCAGACAGGATCTTAATAGATCCAAGTTCTCCAGTCGCCCAACCTTCTCTACTACATTGATCTGAAGTCACTCACATCCCCACATGCCCTACTCTTGAGTAGCTTTCAAGCATATCCCCCATGGTTATTTGCCCAAAGCATTTTGCCCAGGGTCCCTTGCAAACATTCCTTGTGCTCTTTTTGCTCTAACGTCCCAAAGGCTGTGCTGCATTGATGGCCTGCTGGAGTCCATTTGGCTTTTTGTCTCCTATGTTATCATGACTCCCATGTTATTAATAAGCGACTTCTTATTAATTAGCTTTATTAGACATTCACTGTGCATGACAGATAGTGCCATAGAGGGACCTAGCATTTTTTCAAGGAGGGGACTTGCACTGAAAAAGTCCAATTATAGGACACAGAGACGTCAGGGAGTTGCAGAGAGACAAGAGTAAGGCTTCCAAAATTCTCAAAAAGGCAGGGCCTAATCTGGACAGCCACGTCTGGCAGAGGAAGGAGGAGAGCCGGTGAATGAAAGATTTGTCTCTGTGTAGGCACGAGCCGTAGGGATGGGGAGGGGAGAATCTGAACATTCAGGCTATGAGGAGGTCAGCTCCCAGGGACTGTTTCCAACTCCAAGAATCCTGCTTATCCCATGGAACAAAAGAGTCTTGGGGCTTGTAGCCAATACAAGCCTCCCAGTCATCTCCCTGAATCCATCAGCCTTTGCCAGCTAAGAGGAACCATCAGCAAAGGACGATGGTCTCCAGCCTGGGGAAAGGTCCAGGTAGGAAGCAGGATGCTTGCTCTGCAGCCACATCTTTCTCCTCCGGCAGCCCAAGGCAGGAAACTTGTCTAGACTGATGATAACAGAAAACCTAACCAAAAAGGAACTTTATAAGAAAAAAAATACTGAGGAGGAAACTATTTCCTGCCACTCAAATCATTTTCAAAGCAATTCTAAAATTTCCTGCTTAGGGATCAAATTTTAACATGGTCCAGGAATATTCAAAGTGTTTAATGGGCTTGAATGTTTGAGTGGCAGAGATTTACCCAATGATACTGATGGTTTCTTTCAAACTGTCATCATTTCCTCCCATCAACTGGGTGAGTTCTCTGTCTTAAATTTCATTCCTCCTCTCAGAACACAAGAGAGGTTAGGATCGCATAGCTACTCCTGGGCAGAACAAACACCCAAAGGAGATGCTCTCCAATTCCAGACTCTGAAGGATGGGATTGAGCTCTACCCATAAGCCAGCTACAAGACCTTCTTTGCAAGGAGGCGTAATAATAACACTGGCTATAGAGGGCAGCCTTTGGGACGGAATAAACTAATATCTGTAAAGCACTCGGTTGATGTCATAATGGAAAGGCTGCTCTAAATACTTATTAAATACAACAAATTTTCCCATGGTCATGACTCCCAGAAACCTCTTCCTAATTTTTCCTTATAGTGGTGCTAATAACCTACTGCTTCTGGAATATCTCAGGATCACAGACAAGAAAAAAAAATGTGACCTCTGCTGTCATTCTTGACAACCCTGCTTGTAGAGTTCAATCAGAGCCAATACTGATGCCTTTAGTTCTTTATCCAGGTTACACTTTTCCTTCCCCTCCCCCACTGGATAGAACCCAAACCATCCTCTCCCATGTACACAACACCACACCCAACAAAGGTTCCTGCAGGAAAGGTCAGGGGCTTTTCAGCCCACAGCACATGCCCTAACTGTATCCCCATGCTCCTGGCCCACACACCAAAACTATTTTTAAATAATATACTTTGCTTGGTTGTGGGCTTAAAAAAAAATCCTCCTCAGGATTCAAGCTCAAGATGGAATGATTGCCAAATGCTAACAGCTTTTTGAACAGGACGTAGTTAAAAATATGTCTGAAATGGTTTTAACTCAAACTCAAAAAATAGCCTAACTAGCTAGGGAGCCTTATCATAGCATAGGCAGTGGGGGGTGGGGAAGTGAAAAAGAAGGAGGGATTCCCTTCAGAGAGGACCACAACAAATCTCACTGCAGGGGCTCAGGAGGGATGCTGGGTTTGATTCCCCACACAAATAATACCCTTTGAAAGCACAGATGGGATCTCCAGGGAAAAGAGTGAACAACACCGAGTTCATTGCCATCAGATGCTCCTGATGGACCATGGAGTGTGGCTTCTTTAACCCATAAAGCTCAAAAGTGGTCACTGCAACACCACAGTGGCCTACTGTATGTTTGCAATCTAGGATATCAGCTCCCAACCCAGGGAGTCACTGAACCAGAATCTGCATGCCAACAAGATGATCACAAGGTTCAAATTCAAGTTCAAGGGACTGGAGAGATGGCTTAGTGAACCCAAGTTTAATTACAGCTACCTATAACTCTAGCTCCAGTAGATCCAGAACCTCTTCTGACCTCCAAGGAAACCTGTATTCTCAATTGCATATACACAGACACATACACATAATTAATTAAAAATAAAAATAAATAAATCTTTTTTAAAAATCAAACTCAACATCCAATACAACAACTCTAGCCTGAGTTGGATAAAATGATTTCTCCCTACTTGACATATAAGAAAACTGAAGCACAAGGAAAACACAGGAGCTGAATCATGTCTAATGATGTCACCCATAGTCTCACTTCTTCCTTGGGCTTTGGACCAAAATGAGGCTCCAGCAGCCCTAACAAAGGGCAATAGGAAACGTGGGAGTGTTGGGTTTTTTGTTTGTTTGTTTGTTCATTTGTTTTTTTAAGTAGGAGCTTCTGTTGATTAGATTTTACCGTCAATTTGACACAAACCGGAGTCACTTTGGGAAGGGGAAACCTAGGCGAAAAGTAGACCAGATAATATTGACCTATGGGCATGTCTATAAGGGACTGTCTTGATGGGTGATTAGTATGGAAGTGCCTGCCCATAGCTGGCAGGACCATCCCCTGGCAGATGAGTTCTAATTATATCAGAAAGCTAGTTGAGCAAGCCAGAGAGAGAGGCACCAAGCAGCATTCCTCCATCATTCTGCCTCCAGTTTTTACATGGGGTCCCTGCCCTGACTTCCCTCAAAGCCAACTGTGACCTGAAAGTGTCATGTCCTAAAGCTGTTGATCAAAGCAGTGTTTCTTAATGTTTGTTTGCCAGACCAGAGTCCTGTCAAAGGATCCATTTTTCCATGTATTTAGGAAATTCATATTTATGAATTTGAGTATTAAAATTAATGTATAATATTGCCCTAGTTGGCTTTCTATTGCTGTGATAAAATAGTGACCAAGACCAACTTAGAGAGGAAAGAGCTTGTTTCATCTTACAACTCCCAATCACAGGCTATCACTGAGGGAAGTCAGGACAGGAACTCAACGCAGGAACTGAAGCAGAGACTACAGAGCAATGTTGTTCTCCATGGCTTGCTCATCTTGGTTTTTTGTTTGTTTGGTTGGTTGGTTGGCTTTTGGTTTGGTTTGGTTGCTTGTTTGTTTTATACACAACTCAGGCCTGCCTGCAGAGGTGTGGCATCACCCACAATGGGCTGGGCTCTCCCACACTATTAATCAAGAAAATGTACCACAGACTTGCCTCCCAGCCAATCTAATAGAGGCATTTTCTCAGCTGAGGTTCCTCTTCTCAAATGACTATAGCCTGTGTCAAGTTGACCAAAAAAAAGGAAAAGAAAAGAAAAGAAAAGAAAAAAAAAGCAAGCTGCACAAATATGTGTCTAAGAAGTTCTACAGGCGAGAGACCTCTTTAGCATTGCTTAATCAAGTGTGTTATAAATTTATTTTACTCCAGCTCACCCCTTACTAGATACCTATTTACAATTAGAAAAGCCCATGAGATGTGTTTATGTAAGAAGAAATGCACGTTGGGTTTTACTACTGCTTATCACGTAATCATATGGCTAAAGAGTCCACAGAAAAGCATGTTTCTTAAAGAATGGAGATGGGATGGATCCTTTTTATAACAACTCCAAAATATTGTCATTCAAACTCTGATCGATCAGTTCCTGCAGCAGGAAACTCACTCCTTAGAAAGCAAACCCACCCTTACCTGAATGGTTTCACTATTAGGAAACCTTTACATTAAGTCCAAACTGTCCTTCCCACAATGCTCCAGGAAGCACTTGTGTAAAATCTACGTAAAGTTCAGCACCATGCAAAGGAAATAACTGCTCCTCGTGTTACCGTTCACACATGACTCTTCCAATGGTAGACCTGTAAGCCTGCCTCACTGCTACAACCTGGAGCTTCTGGTGTGTCTCAGAACTAGAGTTCTGTAACTTAAAGGTAGTTTTTGAAGATCTCTCAATCCACCTTTCTGTACATTTGTAGGTACTTGTTTGTGTGTGTGCACAAGTGGGGGTGTACCTGCCTGAGGAGTCCAGAGATCAATCTCTGATGTCATTTCTCAGAACCTATCCACTTTGTTTTTGTGATTGGGTCACACATTGGCCTAGAGTTCGCCAACTGAGATGGCCTAGTAGATTAATGAGCCTGTCTCCACCTCTGAGGGCTAGAATTACAAGCATGTACTACCATGGGTTTTCACGTGGGTTCTGAGGCTCAAATCCTGATCCTTATACTAGCATGGTAATGGCTTTCCTGACTGACCTATCTCCTCATCCTTCTAGTCCTCTTTTATTTCATTATTTTGTTGGGAAGGGTGAGACAGGGCCTCACTCTGTAGCGCAGGCTGACCTGGAACACATCATTCTCCAGTCTTAACTGCACAAGCACTGAGGTTAGTGGTATGAACCATTATGAAAAGCTTCATTCAAACAAATAAACAAAAAACACATGTCTAAGAGTAAGCAAATGACTTGCAAGATCAAACAGACAAGAGAAGAAGAATCATTTGCAAGACTGATTTTGAATATAGCATGGTTTGGGTGTTGGGTGTTCTTTTCTTTCCTCCCCCATAATTCTTGAATGTTTGAGGTTCATGTCTAGCCCCTCTGGTTCCTTCACAGAGATTCCCATAGCCTTCTTCCTTGTACCCTTGTCAGAAGCCACACTGACATCCAGCCGGGGGCTAAATGAGTCAGAGAGCTCGCCCAGCGTGGGGAGTTTTGTGTTCCAGCATCTCTCCTCCTAGAGTGGCCAAGCTGGGGCTGTTCTTCACCCCACGCTGCCTCCTCTCCACACTGCCATCTGCACCTCCTTCCCAGGGATCACCATCTGCCTTCCTGATACCACTCAGCCGCCCCCAGCTCTTTGCTCGGCTTCCAAGCCCACTCCTTGAACCAGCCTTCCTGCAGCTTGAGCCCTTCTCTTTTCTTCCCACAATCTTCATTCATTCTATGTTCACCTCCTCAGTCCACAGCTTCTGCAGTTTGCACGCTTAACATTTCCCTGAATTCTCAGATGCTTTTGAGCCAAACCCCTCCTCACCAGGAAATTCCTCAAAACTCCACTGTTGGAGTTATTTCGCCACTATGTCATACATGTTTGCTGAAGAAATCATTTGAACTCCTTATGAACTTTTTCTGTACCAGCCTGGGCACTTGTATTCTTAAATGTTACTACTTATGCTCATTGCATACTCTTGTTACAGGAAGTCCTTTCCCACAAAGCAGCAAAGGCTGAAACATACTAGACGTTGGGTAAGTGCAGCGTGATGATGCTACATCATATAACAACTCTGTAAGCGAAATATGACAGCCATCCCTCATTACAGAAGTCTGTTCTGCAGGGAACTGGGCAGGTGGCTCCATTGGTAAAATGTTTGCAATGCATGCATGAGGACCTGAGTGCAGACACTTGGCACTCACGTAAAAGTCTGAGTGCAGCAGTGTGTGTCTGTAATCTCTGTACTAGGGGGTCAAAGACAGGCAAATCCTTGAAGTTGGTTGGCCAGCCGGTCAGGTTCCAGGTTCAGATAAAACCCTTTCTTGAAAATTAAGGCAGAAGCCAGGCATGGCAGTATATATCTTTAACCTCAGCATTCAGAAGGTGCCTGCACGCACACACATCCAGCCACGTGCACATGTATGTACAACACAAATGGGAAAAAAGGTGAGAAGGTAGAGTCAAAAGCTTTGTAATCATGTTCAAGTACTTAAGACATGCAAACAAATAAGTAAAAAAAATTTCAATGGGCACTTAGGAAGCTGGTGATAATTTTCACTTGACTGGCATCTACTCTGCCCTGTACACTTAATATATACTATCTCATTTAATACTGAGAAGAGTTCTTGGGGCTGGAAAGAAGTTTAAAGAGGGCTGGCTTCTGAACTCATTCACTTCCCTTGCCTTCTCACATAACTAAAGTCATCCACCAAACGAGTCCAGCTTCAGGTCCTGCAAGACCTGATTTTGCTTCATAGATATGAGGAGTTTCATTTCTCTGCTTTTTCCTTTCCCTCACTCATTTCTCAGCCCATACTTTTCAAGCCCTTGCTCCTTTTAGAAGCCTTCCTTCCACTCCTATTTTCTACTACCTATTGGATGAAGGGGTGGTAATTAGGACTCCAGGAGACAGAAGTTATTCACTAAAATATTCCTTCAAGGAAAACCGGAGTTCTGTGTGAAGCATGATGTTGGGGTCAGGGCCCAGTGATTATTGCCCATGCACACTGATGGGAAAATTAGTTTCTAGTCAACTGTTGACTAAGGAAGCCTCGAAATATGATACTCTGGCACGTAACTATGGGGACAGGAGAATCAACCTCTTTCCCCACCCCCAAATGCCCTGGTGCATCTGCTTCCAAACTGAGAATTAACTGATGATTCCAGTCTTCACTCTACAGCCTCTGGCAAATAGTGGAGTTGGTGCTATTATACACTAAAACATGCAAGAAAATTATCTGGAAGTCTATGAAATTGATTGAATATGCTGGAGATAGGTGAGTTCTATACATTAGAGAGCTGGAAAAAGGGCAGATGTTCTTCAAGCTTCCTAGAGAAGTTCAGGAAAATAGACAGTACGCCTATGGCTCAGGCTGACTGCCTCACTCTCCCCAAGCACACCTATCTTCATTCATGTATATGTCTAAAATGAGATAACATACAGAACAACTCACAGTGAAAAATGCAAGACTCACAGACATACATACCAAGACTCCCTTGCTTTGGCTTTTAAGAACCAGTAGCTTCTATAAACTGAAGGTGGTCCCCCATCTACAACTCATCTACAATGGATTTCTTCTTCCATATTTGTTCTTACAAATCTACCTGTTAACTCTTTTTTCTGTGTTAATTTTTCTCTAAGAGTCTGCCAATATAGATTCACTTATTGATTATATCAGTTAAAGGGAGATTAGCAATGAATACAAGACAAAGTTTCTACTTATACATCTAGAGGTAATAATAGACAGCATTAGCACTCATAAACAAGAGACATTTTTAAATACTGATAGCTACTGTGAAAAAAATAAACAAAACCATTGGATGTGATGGAAGAATTACCCTCTTCACACTAGATAGTCAAAGTAGATCTACTGAAAATTATTTATATAAATCTTAAATGATGTGATGTGCATATCACACATGGATCTTTTTTAACATAATGGGACAAATATTACTGATAATATTCCATACAAAATTTCAGTAATGACATTAATATGTGTCATTCTTAGAAGTCATTCTGTAAAATAAAAATGAGAGACATTTGCTATAGGGAGGATAGGAAAGTGGGAGAAATCAAGTATAAAATACACATTTTTGAGCCTTGAGATACATAGACTCACTTTTCAGCTTTTAGTGGTGCAGTGCTGAAGGGAATGGGCTATGGGACCAGACCACCTAGTGCCAAATCCTGGCTTTACCATCTACCAGTTGTGAGATGTTTCACAACTTGGAAAGTATTATCTCATTTTCAAACCTTTAAAACAGCTACAGGAGCACTGAGATGAATCTGAGGAGAAAGGTGCTTACCATCAAACCTGATGACCTGTGTATGATTGCCAGGGCCCTCATTGTGGTGAAACTTGCTCCTAAAGTTGGCTGGATCTCCACACACATGCACCGATGGACTCATACACATGCACACACACACAATGAATATATAAATTGATTGAGTGTAATTTTTGAAAGTTTTAAATAGTTACAATAAGAGTTGCTCTCTCCAAAGGTTGTGATAATTAAATAATTTAACTTATGTAAAGCACTCAGAATAAATCACAGAGTCTAGTAAATGTTGTCTAAGTATTACCATATTCATCCCCAGCTGCAACCCTTCATGAACATTCATGCACATGTCAACATCACAACATCAGGCATTCTCCTAGACCACTCCTCAGGGCAATCAGTGCGAAGACCCCTGTGCAAATTGGATGAGGCAGATCCCAGCAGGAAGCTGATTTCAGACCTAAGCTTGAAGAGGTTTCAAAAAACAGGCAGAAGCAGAAATGCAGTGCATGTAGAATTGAAGAAAACTCTGATTCCTTTAGAACCTCATCAAGGCCCCCAATAAACCTAAATACTTACCCACACCCAGTTTATAGAAGTTAGGGAGGAGACCCAACATCCTTGAGGCATTTTCTCTAATTTCTTTTTGGCTAGAACCACTGTCTGAAGTCCAGTACTTTCAATAGCAAGATTTCAATATTTGTCAAGGAAAACAGCATCTGCTCTGAGCTCACAGCTTATCTGATCCTTTTGTGACTTAAGTGTGCCTAAGACTAGTTCACAGCCTAGCATATTAACATTTTGTGGGATAATTGAATTCTAACTCCTTATTTTTGTTTATGCTTCCAATAAATAATAATACATTCACTGAAACTAATTGAATCACTTACTTTCATTCCTTCACCACCTAAAATAACGCTATAATAATAAAAATAAATAATAAATAATAATAATACATTCTAAAATAATCAGTTGGCATCTTATAATTAAACAAAGTATGAAAACATCATTAAATTTTAGGTTGGACATCCACCCTGTAGGTCTAAACATTCTGGTACTCTAATTTCATCTCGGCCCACTCATGGGGCAAAACAAAGAAATGTTTAGAACCCTGTAGACAATTTCCTGGAGAGGTATATTGCCTTCAGCACCACGGAGAGCTCTTGACATCCACCCTGCCCAGCCTGTTTTATCAGCACCACGGAGAGCTCCAAGGCAGTTCCGCAGGTGGGGAAGACCCAGCATTCTTTACTGTGCGCCACCCAGACTGCACACCGATGACCCCTAGTGAAACCCCATGGCCGCTGCAATCCGAACCCTGATACTCAATAAAAAGCAGTGAGGCTGGAGAGAATGGGCCTGGAGAAGGCTGAGTGATCATTGCAGCTACTTTTGTGCCAACTCGGCATTTTTTATTTCCCTTTCACCCCATCCTCCCACCTCAAGTTAAATGTCCAAGTGACTTCAAAAGCTGCAATCTAAACTGCGATCCGATCAAGCTGGTCACACCAGACGAAACTGATTCTATCTGAATGGTGACTTCATCCATTTTGGAGAACAGAACTCATTACAGTAATAAGAAACGACAGAAATGGGAAGAAGAGCAGCCACAGCAGATCTGAGAAAGAATTCACTTTACTATCATTTTGGAGGATTAATTCTAAGCTTCCTTCCAATAAACATCATTTTTCACTCTGCTGGGAGGTCCAGGGTCTGAAATGATTCTAAATAACTGGCAGGATGCATCTGCCTCCTCTTGCCAAACTCAGTGATATTTGTTTAATTGCCATTCAGCCTTCTGCAGGGTGTGCTGAGGAAGTACAAGCAACCAGGTAGTGAGATATGATGCTCAGGAATATCTGAGAGCATGTGGTGCATATCCCGAAGTAGCTGTAGAAACAGGAAAAGTTAAAGGGGATCATCGCCGCGGTAGGTTGGGTTGGGAGCAACAGTGATGGGAATAGCAGACTACAAGATGGGAAATGGGGAAAGAAGGGCTCTTTAAAGCTGGAGAAGAGGTGAATACAGAGGGAGGGAAAGGGCAAAATAACAATGATGCCTGGAAAGTCATGTGGAATCACACTGTTAACTATCTATGTAAAATAAACTTAAAATACACATAATTGTGTGCATAAATAGATACAGTTTAAATGAACTTTTCCCATCTGGGCTAACAATGCTTACTCCAAGAGCCAAGCCTAACATAAAGCTAAGATCACCTAACGAAAACCCCAATACCAAACATGAGCCTTCATTTTTTTTTTTTGAGTTGTTGGTCAGGGCTGTCCAAGAGACTCCCAAAACATACAGCCTACCGCTATTGCCCTTGGTTGCCCCCCCAGAGGTGGGAGGTAAGTTCCTATCAAGTACCATGCACTTCAGAAATGGTCTAGAGAGATCCCTATAGCTGAAGCTGACTCGAATGGAGGGAGGAAGGGGAAGAAAGAAATTATGTAATTGTATTATAATCTCAAAAATAAAAGAAAATAGCAGGTGAGCCTACAAACACACCCTGTCATAAACTATAGGGTTCTGTGGTTCTACATAAAAAAGAAAGGAAAACCATGTGGAAACAATTAGATGTGCATAAGATAATAGATTATTTCTAAACCTGGCCTGCTCTAGGTCCCTTGCCTACCAGCCAGCATAAGTGGGAGGATTATATAATTACTTGGATTCTTCTCCTTGGAGATGCTAAGTATTTCAGGCCACATCTCTTCAGCATCCTCCTCAATGATAGCCACACTGTATTAATCACCTTTTCTGAGTTACTACACACTTTCACACCTCTATTCTTTACTCATGCTGCCCCCTCATCCTAAACCTCCTCTTCCCTTTTCATCTTCCCCATCTTTTCACCCAACTAAAATCATACTCACGCCTCAAACCCCAGATCAAAAGCTCCCTCCTCCGTGATGTCATCTATAACCACCCTTCCACAATAACCAATCACCTCTTTCCTTGTTCCTGTCTTACATTAGATTTCTCTGTTCCTATGCCCTATCCAGATTTAAGCTCTATGCGAACATCTCTTTTTAAAGGTTTTATATGCATAGTATCACACTGTACAGTTTCTCACTCATCACAGAATGTTATGATACAGTCTTGAATTGATGAATGATTGAACAAAATTTAACAATGCAAACTGAAAGTAGTAATATTATTCCATTGTCATCTTTTAGCTGAAATCTTGAATCACGAGTAACTTGTAAATTGTCTTTACAGATCCAGTTTGCCAACTGAAGAAGGGAATAGGGACAGTTAACTAAGCTTCTCATGTCACTGGCTGAAGCTCAGTCCGCCATCCCCACAGAAGGAACAAAGCTTTTCCTTTAAATTGGAGATGTCTTAGTAACTACTTTGCCCCACTGCTGGGATCTGTCTAGAAGATGCTCAGTCTCTGGACTCCACTTTTGATTTCCTGTTGCTTGTTTGCTACTTGCTACCATAAAAACTTACCATAACTTCACTTCTACCTTTTCCATAAGTATAGTATCACTCTGGTTTTACAAATCCTGTGTTTTAGAGCCTCAGGTCCTGAATCCTTCAAACCATTATCCACATATAGGATGACTTCGCACAGGAGCATGGATGTGAACACTACAGTTGCATACAGCTGTGTTTAGACTCCGGGCCACCCCTTGGTGCCACTACTCAAAGGTCGATGCACACTCCTTTTCGGAACAGAGCACTCCCCAATTCCTGTGGAAGCAATTATGTGTGCTTAAGATAATGTATTATTTACTAAGCTTGATGCCAAAGAAATGTTTCCTCCCACCAGCAAGTGTCAGTTCCCAGCAACTGCATCTTCCCCTTCCTTAACTCCTAGCATTGGCTTTGACCATGAAAAGCAAGTGAAAGTGGACAAGCCTCAAGCATGATCTGCTTCATCACCAGGGTACTCTGGGATACACTAGCCCTGGGTCTACTTCCCAACGTCCTAGCTTTCTAATTCTATATCTTGTCTCCATGAACTATTGCTCCATCTTATTCGGTTCCTTCCAGTTTCCTTGGCTGAATTTGGGCAGATGGATTATGACTTTCCCACCTGCTCAGCACCACTGGAGTCTGTGTTTTGCTTTTCAACTGTCTGATTCCTGGTTTGAGCTGTCAAAAGGAGTCTATCTTCTTGCTGCCCAAGTCCATGACAAGAAGATTGTGTAGGGCACTGGGAATGGGAAGAACAAGAAAACTCCCATGATTGCAGTGGCCCAGTCTTCTGATGAGCTCAGAGTCCCCTGTAATGACTTGTTTCCACTTCTCCCAGATCACATATTGGTTTTGCCCTATAGAAGCTCTTCTTCCTACACTGAAAGGGATGAAGAAAATAGGAAACATGAAACATAGAACTGAGTTTGTACAGCCATTTCCATAAGCTCTAGGACATGCCTATCTTGACCCTTAATTTCCCTCTCTGTAAAGTGGAAACTCTATTTAACCAAAGTCTAGGATAACTAAACCAGATGCCAGAGAAGAAATGTTAGGACATTTTCAGACTTGTGACAAAAACAGTGTATTTCTTCCTGAGCCCTTTGGGGCAGCACTTGAGTACCACTACAGTTAGTGTGGACTTGAGGCAGGTGGGGGCAGCAGAGGGCCATTAGGGGAACAGAAGGAGGGATAGGTTTTAGAATCCTTTATTTTGAGTGCAGATATATGAAGCAGTCAGGTCTCTAATGAGGAAATATAGATGAGGGAGGGAGTAAGATATAGGGACCCTGGATACCCAAAGACCAAAAACCTTACAGGGATAGAGCTTGCCTCCTCTATAGCTTTTTGGTTTCACCTCCCCAAGAGAAAACCAGTTTTGTTAGCCTCAAACTAGGCAACCTGCATGCACAAAATTATTTCATGGGGAGAGTCTTTAATGTCCAATAATTTATATCCTTAGCTTAATTATAAAGGTTTAAGACTGAACTAGGTTGATAGTAACCTTAAGTTAAAACTCTTGTTTTTAAATTATCCTAGAAACTTTTTTGTCTGATATTCTCCAGCTACAAAATTGTAGATCTCAGAGGAACTTCCCATAGGTCCTGAGGAATCTGTGAAGACAACTTCTAAAAGTGGCCCAGGTAGTTCAAATACACAGACAAAATGGAAAACCACTGGGTTCGATTTTGCACCCAGAAAGTATACTGTGGCTGAAGACTCCTCGAATAAGAGTGATTCATAGCTCAGCTGGCCGATGGAACACTCTGTCTGCAATGCAAAAAATGAAAGCAAGATGAGGTTTGGGGCATGGGCCATGCATACAAAGGACCATGTGGCCTTTAAGGGCAGTGACAATGTCATCTTCTCTGGATTCCCAATGTTTCTCAGAGTGGTGCATTGCAGTGGGCCACTGGTGCCTGGTGAATGAAGGAAGGAAGGAAGGAAGGAAGGAAGGAAGGAAGGAAGGAAGGAAGGAAGGAAGGAAGGAAGGAAGGAAGGAAGGAAGGAAGAATGGTACACTTCTCTCATGAGGCAATAGGTCATGTACTGTCTCATAGAGAATATGTCTCACATGCAGATTCTGTTTTTACTGGCTGAAGGGAAGAGGTGCTGTTCATTTTTCACATCAAAAGTTCTCACAACAGTTGCTTTGAGCTCTCTAAGCAGTTCGAAAGGGAGCTGGGCTTCTTGTCTTTTTCATTGCCACCCCACTCTATCCATTTTGGAGTCCAGGAAGGCCTTCTGGGAGGGTGAGTTTACAAAAGCACCCTACAGAACCTGCATCCTTGTCTCCAGAAGTTCTGATGGATGGCTCAGCTCTTCATCAGACCCCTGGGCTGTCCCTAGGCCTGCTGTCCCAGCTTGGCTGTGCTGGCCCCTTATCTCTGCTTCTTCTGCCAGACCCCTACTGCAGCCCCAGGAGCACTGACCCACTTCTACCTTCTACAATGTGGTGTGGGTCTCCAGCTGGATTGGAAAGAATGAAAGGAAAAAAAATCTAGACAGCCATTTGGAATCTTAATGAGACCAAGTCCATTTCATTATGTTGTCATTTCATATTTCACCACTTTGACAGTGACGGCACAGGAGGCCTCCAAGGGGCTTTCTGCCTTGCACACAGGGTGCTGAATGGTGGAGGGGGAGGGAGAGGGAGTGGATGACAGACAGAAGTCCATACCCCTACCATCGATGTTCCTGCCCATGCCAAAGCCAAAGTGGGAGAGGAGGAGGGCTTTCCTTGGGGACTAAAAAGGAGATCCAAAAGCATGAGGCCAATGAAAGACCTTTCACTAGGTTAAACATGAGCTCAGATCACAACTGGGCAGGAAGGGAGGAGCCTCTCCCTCCCTGGCAAGCTCCCTTGCAAGTTCTCAAATACAAACAGAGCTGGCCTCGGGGCATCGTAGAAATTGCTATTATAAATTCAGATGGTGCACCAGGGGGTGCCTCATTTTCTATTATTGTGGCTGGTCTCGTGAGCCACTCCAGCAATAGGATCTCAAAAGTGCAAGTGCTACCCCCGGGGGCACCGTTAGAAACACATTATTTTAAAGCACTGCAATAAAGCATGAGCTCAAACAACTTCATTGAAATAAAGATTAATGTGAAGCATGTGTTCCTTGGCCACCTCCCACCCACACCCCACAGCTCTTACCTTTCTCCTCACACAAACATCTGGGGTCCACCTCCCCACCCCACCTGCCTTGTCCACAACTCAGGGTTTGACAGGGTATGGGGCAGAGAATGTGGGTGACCATCAGAAAAAAAGGTGGGAAAGGCCAAGAGCATGAGACGAAGTGAAGAAGCAAAGGGACAACTCTTGAGATTCCGGGCATTTTGGCCAATGAGATGCAGTGGGAAGAAGCCTGGACAAGGAGTCAGGAATGCTGTCTTCTTAGCCAGGCTCAGCTGCCAACCAGACACTTTAATGCAGCACAGGCACATGCTTAGATCAAGTTTCCACTTCCTTTACATTTTCTATAAAAGAAAACTCAGTGGCCTTCATGTTCTTCCATTTTCACAAGTTACAGTTGGCCTGAAACAAAGTCAGGCAAGTTATATAAAATGTGAACAGGATACTGGACCCTCCCCAAGTAACAACACGTCTCTCTCCCAGAGCATGACCCAAGGAAAAGTGCTGCAACTTTCAGCAGCAATAGGGTCTTCTCTAGCTCAAGCCAAGGATGCAAGGGAGGGACTTACTGCTGTTCAGAGCAGCCAAGGATTTCAGAGAGCTCACATGTTGGGATTTTTTTATGCTTTTCCCTGGTAGGCCTGGAAGGGCAGGTGGCATAGCAGAACCCAACAGTGACAAAGGAAACCTAATGACCTGTTTACAAGGCCTTGGAGGAAGAGGATGCTTGCTCAGATAGGGACCAGTGAGTAATCTCACTAAACCCTATACTCATCCCTTCTACCAGGGAGCTTTCTCTCGTTCTCCATCTTCATGGAGGTAAGATAAGAGAAGTTCCCTCATGGAGCCCAGTGAGCTCATCTTGGGCAGGGCTAGACCACACAGGCAAGGTCCTCTAATCCAGCCTCTTTCACCAAGACCCAGGTCTTAAACAAAAATATTCAGAATGATCTTCATTTAAGCAAAGCCATTTCCTCCTACGGAGCTGTGAAGAATGAATCAGCAGACAGAAAAGAAAATAAAGTGTATTCTGCAGGAGCAGCCTTTTGTCCGTCCAAATGCAGAGAGGAGGGAGGTTGGGATCCTCCAGGAAATCTCACCCTGGATGTGGCTCAGGAGCTGGGAGCAAGGGGATCCCTGGGGGATCAGGGGGATGATAGTGAGGGTGTGATGCTGAGCTGGCCTGGAGTGTTAAAAAGATCACTTAGTACTGTTGCTATCGCGCCAAGAGAAAAGGAGACTAATTAAAAGTGGAAGGCAGCTGCCCCCCCTGGGTCTGTGTCATTCTCACTTTCTCTCTCTGGAAGGGAAAGAGGATTGTCATGAAAATAACTGAACTGACATCAACTACTTAAATTTCGGCCATGGAGGGAGAAAGGAAAACTACGTAAATTGAAAGTGAGATTAAAAATAGACTGTAAACAAGGCAAGACTGGAGTCTATGACGAAAGGTCTCTTCCTCCCCCCCCCCCCCGCTCTGGCCTAGCCGGTAAGAGTGTCCTATCATAGTGTCCTGGATGTCTCCAATAGGAGGAAATGGGAAAAGGGGGCACTGATCTCTGACAGTAGAGGCCTGAAGTGGGAGGCCCAGATCATGGGGCCTGCATGAATGATGAGGCTTGGCTTTGTAGTTGTTTCTTCATCATGGTCTTTAATACTGCAATGAAACATCGTGACTATAAAGCAAATTGGGGAGGAAAGAGTTTATTTTGCTTACACTTCCAGATCATATAATCCACCACTGGAGGAAATCAGGACAGGAACTCAAGCGGGGCTGGAACGTGGAGGCAGGGGCTGATGCAGAGGCCATGGAGGGGTGCTGCTTACTGGCTTGCTCCCCATGGCTTGCACAGTCTGCTTTCTTTTTTCTTCTTTTTGTCTTTATTTTATTTATAATTTATCCACTTTGTATCCCAGCTGTAGCACCCTCCTTCTCTCTTCTCCCCCTATGTCCCTCCCCTAGTCCACTAATAAGGGAGGTCCTATGGGTATCAGGCCTAAAATTCAGTCTGCTTTCTTAATAGAACCCAGAACCACCAGCCCAGAGGACTGAACCACCTACCATGGGCTGGGCCCTCCCACATTGATCTCTAATTGAGAAAATGCTTACAGCTGGATCTCATGGAGGCCTTTTCTCAGCTGAGGATCCTTTCTCTCTGATGACTCTAACTTTTGTCACACTGACGCACAAAACCAGTCAGTACAACTTGTCACCCCAGCTCACTACCTGAGAAATGTACACTAGTCATCACTCAGTAACCAGACTGAAGTAGAGAGGTTGCAATGAAATTCAGAAATGTATAGTGTGGATCAGCCATGGCTCTGCATCCTGGTGTTAGGCATGGCTCACTCTGAAATTTTCAGTGTGCTATGTGAAGGGGAGGGTCACACTCTAATTGGATCCAATTTTATTTGTGAAGTTAGCTAGAATCATATAAAGACAAGTCTGAACATTTTCATTATCAGCTAGCTAATGTGTTTTATGAAAAGCAAGCAAGCTTATGGGTTAAAAAATGATAAATGTGGTTTCCTTTGGTGGATCAATCTGACTGAATGCTATAGCAGAGACCCATGGGTGTTTTAACTCATGGTAAATCACTGGCTTAAACACATGGATTTCACAGATGAAAAATCTGAAGGATACTGTGCTTCTTCAGAGATAAAACTTTGGTATTTAAAGGAACATATAACCACATTATAAAGCAGCTATAGAGAGGGCCAGTTTATGTGTATGTGTGTTTCATGTGCATGTGTGTCTGTATACCACATGTGTGCCTAGTGTGCCAGGAGGAGAGAGGAGGGCACAAATTCCCAGGAGCTAGAGTTACAGACTGCTGTGAGCTGTCATGTGGGTTCTGGGAATTGAACCCAAGTTCTTTGGCGAAACAATTAACTGCTGAGTAATCTCTCTCCAGCCCCAAGGAAGGAGATATGTGTGTGTGTGTGTGTGTGTGTGTGTAATAAGCATTTGCAAATATATGAATTTTAATGTAATGCTAATATATAACATATGTTATATAAGATGATACAGGGATGGCAGAATAAAATAAAGCATTTGGAGACATGTTTAAACATTCACATCATTTGAATGTTCACATATCTACACTTGCTCTTCTTAGAAATAATGTCATGTGTTTCCTCATTATTCAGAATGTTCTATTATTAAGAATGTGATATGCAGCTGAAAGCACACCAATGGATATCACACCACACCACTGTCCTGTTTGAGCCTTTATGGGTGGTTTTCCTTTCACCCTAGCCTTTTCTCCTCCTAGATGAATATTCATCCTTCGGGTTTCAGCACTAGATCTCAGCCGCTCACAACCCTCTCTTCCTGCTCCAGTGTCCACACCCCCCCCCTTGTAGAGTGCATTCATTGGTCTATCCTGACTGTCCCTAGACTATAAGCTCCAGGAAGACTGAGACAGTGAGCGTGTGTTGGCTGATCTTTCCCTTGTTTAGCACTCAAACACTTTTACTCAATATGTAGTGAGAACAGTTAACACATTGCATCTTACATGAACCCAAGTTCTTACTAAGTACCTACATACACACACATGAGAGAGTGAGAGGGAGAGAGAGATAGAGAGGGAAAGAAAGAGAGAAAGAATGAGACCTGTGTCTAGAGTCACACCACTAGACTATCTAAGCCACTATTTTTAAGAGGAACCTCTCTCATCAACTGATACAAAAATATTATTGAGAAACTATTACGTGTGAGGCATAGTTTCAATTGCTAGAAACACAATGTTACTAAAACAAAGCCTCTTCCTTCATGGATCTTGCATTTTAATGGGAGGAAGCCATACTAAGCAATTAAACACATGCATAGGTTGTATCAAATGGATAGATGAGGGATTTGGGGATGCTTATGTGAAGAAAAGCAGTATGACATTCATGTTGGCCACCAAATTCCTGTATGAAGACTTAAGTCTTACCTCCTCATTAATCAATAATATGGCATTTGTGCAGTTAGTGGCCTCCTATAAACCTTAGTTCCACTATCTGCAAAACTGGAACGGGCAAGAATAAAGTGAGGGACAATTCATACGGTAACTCTTTACCCTCTCTGCTTCATAATAACAGTATTATAAACATTAGTTAAATTTGGATTCCCATAAAGTGTGAGCTCCATTAAAAAAAAAGGCTCTGAGAACTAGAGAGCAGATTGAGAGAATCTATAGGAAACTCAATATATAAATTAGCAAATGGTATCTTCTTGAAAAAGAGAGATTCCAGGGCCAACCCAGCTCTTGACTTCCTTGCCCCAAATATCTGCATCCATACCCACCCACCTTGCATCTACATCCATACCTACCTCCAAATTCACCCCAATCTATATCTGCATCTGGGTTTGCATCTTGATCCATATCTGCATCTTCCTCTAAATCCATGTTTGCCTCCACATCTATGCTCAATCCACATCTGCATATAGATGCAGATGTCCCCATATGTGTCCATGTCAACAGCTGTGTCTGTCTACATCCATATCTACCTCCCTGTCCTTATCAGTTCTAAGACAAAATGGGACTGGCAAGATTAAGGACCAAATTATCAATATCTGTTGTTAAATCCATATCTAGGATATCAGAGAAGCTGCCAGTGTTTGGATTAATAAGCCTCTCCCTACAATATCAATAACTGGGAGAATGGCAAAGAGATATCATCAGTGTAACAGACCCTGGTGATGAGAAAGCAAACTCTTAGGCCTTTCCTGATGGATTCTGTCTTCTTGTATTTAATTAATAATGCTTTTTAATTTTTTTGTTTAATGTATATGAGACTATTAGGATGTATATGTAATGTATATGAGACTAATGTATATGAGATTATTTAGGACGGCAATGTACTTAACCAGGACTACTTTTGAAACCATAGTGCATGCACACACACACACACACACACACACATACTATCACCCTATCATTCTGATGCCCCAGGAGAGCACTACCAGACATGTACATAAAGTGAAGATGTGCTAACTCCACTTGAACATTCAGGAACTAAGGAAAAGTTTTAACAGAGTAACACCTTGGCCCAACTAAAAGAGGTTCAGGAACCAGCAAACTATGACTTTCAAAAAACTGTAGGATGCTATCTCACCATCATACCATTTAAAACACAAAAGCCCAACCCAGATGTCCCTCAGTTGAGGAATGGATACAGAAATTGTGGTATTTTTACACAATGGAATACTATTCAGCAATTAAAAAGGAGGAAATCATGAAATTCGCAGGCAAATGGTGGGACCTGGAAACGATCATCCTAAGTGAGGT
>CM053765.1:25668051-25694326 GCA_028658305.1 Pachyuromys duprasi
TGACTCTTTGACCCTCCCCCATACAAGCCGGGGAGTGACAGACTGGCTAGATCCCAGGGGAGGACATTGCAGCCAGCCCTGAGGAGACAGGATGAGCTGGGGTTGGATGGAAGGAGAGGAGGTCCTTCCTGTTGGTGGACTTGGAGGGGGCGGGGAGGAGATGAGGGAGGAGGCTACGCCTGGGATACAAAGTACCTAACCTGTGATTGATATAAAAATAAATAAATAAATAAAACACATATGCCCCCAAACTAAAGTTAATGCATATATTAACAGAGATATACATATATAATATTACATATTATATAGAATTATACAAATATTATATTAATATACTATATTGGGTTGTATAACAGGTATTGTATATTATATATTATATTACATATTTTATATATTAACATTACATTAAAGGTATATGTCTTTATATATACATATATATATATGTATGTATATATATATATATATATATATGTTTACTTCCTTGAGGTTGGAGAGACTCAGCAGTTCAGAGTTTCGCCAAAGAACTTGGGTTCAATTCCCAGAACCCACATGACAGCTCACAGCAGTCTGTAACTCTAGCTCCTGGGAATTTGTGCCCTCCTCTCGCCTCCTGGCACACTAGGCACACATGTGGTATACAGACACACATGCACATGAAACACACATACACATAAACTGGCCCTCTCTATAGCTGCTTTATAATGTGGTTATACGTTCCTTTAAATACCAAAGTTTTATCTCTGAAGAAGCACAGTATCCTTCAGATTTTTCACCTGTGAAATCCATGTGTTTAAGCCAGTGATTTACCATGAGTTAAAACACCCATGGGTCTCTGCTATAGCATTCAGTCAGATTGATCCACCAAAGGAAACCGCATCTATCATTCTTTAACCTATAAACTTGTTTGCTTTTCATAAAACACATTAGCTAGCTGATAATGAAAATGCTCAGACTTGGCTCTACATGATTCTAGCTAACTTCACAAATAAAATTTTTCTTTCTGTATAAAAATATCTGGGTCAGTCAGAATGTTTAATGTAACATGCTACTTGCTCTCAAGACTGATGAGCTGAATTTGATCCCCAACATTCATATGATTAGAGGGGAGACCTGTTTCCACAAGTTGCCTTCTGTCTCCACACGCTTGCCAAATAAATAAATAAAAATGTAAAAGTTAGTGTTCTACAACACATTTATATGTGTATATGTTTGCAAGTGTTGTGGGGGAAGGGTGTGCACATGTGTGCGCTCAAGTCCTAAAGAGGTCATGGCAAGCACTTTACCAAGTAAACCATCTCCTGCACCCACACATCACATTAATCAGCCTAATTAATGGTTTAGAAATTGACGCCCCAATTCGATGAGTAGACATACACATGTCAGTGCTCGTAGGTTTCTATCTATGATTGCAGAGGCACAAGATACTCATCAATTTGACAAAGGTTGTCTTGGGGCTAAGACTGTGGATAATTTATTTCTGTGTATGCTTTTCTGTACCTTGAAAATGTTCTACAGGAGCTTTATGTAAAACTTATAATCAGAAAAAAACACAATAAATATTTTATAAGTATATTTTTGTCATGCCACAGGCCCTGAAGGCAACTTCAGATCAGAAACTACAATAATGGTTAGCTCAGGAGAGTATCAGAGGATTAAATGCATTGCCTTTGCTTTCCTGCTGCAACTTTTGAGGGTCACAACCCTCATTTAGATGTACAACTTCTAGGATGCTTGTTTTTATTTTTTTAAAAAGGATATCACTCTCCATTAACTTAGGGCCACATTGTATGTCATTCTACCTGTGCAGTGCAACTAAGCATTGCGATGAAGACCTTGCAGCATGTATTGTCGCTAACCCCAAGGGACAGAGCCCAAGATAGACCTACATTGTGCCAAACGCCATTCTACTACATAGGGTCATGGTCCAGATCAGGGCCTTAGTGAATTTCCTTTGAAAAACTCCACTCCACAGTCAAGAAACCTTTTTAAGGGAGAAGAGGAAAAGGCATGACCTCATCTGAAATGTAATTTCTTATGCTCTCTACCTACCACAAGATACTCAAGAATATTGGCAAGAAACACAATAACAATAACAGTGGTTGTAACGGCAGGGCAACCCCAGGGGTTTCAAGTCCTACAAGCAAATGGCAATTTCTGCCCCTTTTCCAGAGACCACTTGGCTACAGAGGCAAATTGCTTCATGATGTCACAGTGGGTGCTTTCCATCTGGTGGGGTGGCCAAGCAAACCCACTGAAGCAAGGAAATGACAAGGCTCTTGTAAGAGTGAAAGAAACACTTGGATTCCCAGCAAGACATTTTATTTTTATTTTTTATTTTTACAGGAACCAAATGTTCCCTTTCTTAGTATCTCACATTTGCCCAGTTCATGACATCATCTCCAATCTTCATGATGTGGAATCACCCCAAACAACAACAGCAAAAAGTTTTATATTCTGCTGAAAAGGGAATTTAAAAAATAAACGGAGGAAATGAAAGTATCATTATTCTGAGCTCAGAATGACTTAAATATTTTCAGCAGATAGGAACTTAGGGGTGCCTCTCATATGTGATATAAACCAGGACCATCTTGGATAAGCTGTACAATCAGAGATGACTTAAAATGGACAATCAGAATTTGTCTTCCAGTGTCATTGTCTTCAACCTGAGCAAACAAACAACAAAAATCTGTACCATATCTTTTACACTTCAGCTGATAAGGTGAGCCCCAAAGGGGAGAGTGTGGCTGTGTGATATATAAACTATCATTCAATAACTGGATGTTAAAAGACAAATAAATTCAGGGGGTATAGGCATTTCTTCCATAGAATTTGTCCTTCTCTCAGAGCAAAGGGCTGATAATGAAGGGGGTGATGCACAAAGGCATCCCACCCGAGGCTCGGGGGTTTTGAATGGGTGATGGATGCTGTGGGATTCTCTCCATGATCAATCCATTTCAAGCCAGCTCAGGTATCAAGATACTTGGATGGAGCCTTGGGGCCACTGGGAATCCTCCAGTGTAAGGAGGGCTTCCCTCTGTGAAACACCTTGAAATTGTCCTTGACCTCTCTCTCTTTATCTCAAAAGAAGACTCCTGAAAAAATGAAACCCTATGGGTAATGATGTAAGTAAATGCTTTTCTATCGAAGAGCTGACCAGTCAATCACCACTTCAGGAAGAATCTGTTCACAATTCTCTGGGCTCCCTGTCCATCTAAAAGTCATAAAAGCATCACAGAGTGGGCTTGGTTAATGATTCAGATGGTAGAAATTTAAACATACACTGCCACCAACCAACAGTTTCTGAGGGTCATTCTGTAATGACATCATACTGCACTCTGGCGGAGGCAAGTAAGTAGATAGATTCTGTTTTCTAGAATGTTTTAGATCACGTCAGAGGAGATTACTTTACTCATGGAAAGCTCAAAGCTTCAGAAGGCATTCCAAATGGTTTATAATTGCTTTCATGGAAGCCAATGCCTCTACATACCTGTGAAGTTTGTATAAATCACTCTGTCTTATAACTAGGTGATATAAAATGACAGCACATGAGGTACTAAACACGAGTCAATGATAGGCTGCTATATAATATGGCTAATATAAGCCAGGGGGCTGTAAAGGAAATAGAGAGGAAAGCTTTATAAATGTGATGTATTTAAGTAAAAGAAAACAGAAATGAGAACGCTTTCCTTAGCTAGGGTTTCTATTGCTACAACAAAACACCATGACCAAAAAGCAAGTTGAGGAGCAAAGGATTTATGTGGCTTATACTTCCATGTTGCTGTTCATGGTCTAAGGAAGTCGGGACAACAGAGTAGGAACCTGGAGGCAGGAGCTGATGCAGCAGCCGTGGAGGGGAGCTGCTCACTGGCTTTCTCCCCACGGCTTACTCAGCCTGCTTTCTTATGCAACCCAGGACCTCCAGCCCAGGGATGACACCACAATGGGCGCCCTCCCCCCCCAACCCATCAATCACTAATTAAGAAAATGCCTTACACTGGGATCTTATGGAAGCATTTTCTCAGTTGAGATCCCCTCTTCCAGATGACTCCAGCTTGTGTGTCAAGTTGACATACGATTAGCCAGCACAACACTTAAGGTAGAAAGTGGCAAAAGTGGGGATGAAGTCGTGAGTACTTCGTGATGGCTAGAACACACTGAGCTGCGGGAAACTTTGTCCTTGGGCAGCATGCCAGGTTCAGGGTCATTTTAATCTACTATGAGCTAAGTGAATGTCAATCTAATAGATGAGAGAGATAGAGACTAGATATAAATTTCTCTGAAGGGAAGTCCATAACCCAGATATATCCCTATAATATGGCCATCTTATATGATCCAGCATTGAAAAATGACCATCAGAAAGACTTGCAGGGGAATGCGATATCAAAGGAGACTATGCTGGGGTGCTAGAAAGGCATCTAGGTCCGGAGTCATGGCTCTGCTCAAGAAAAGAAAATTTTAAGCACACACGGACTTTCTGTAGTTTCATTACCATTCCAAAAGCCTCTCCTAGAAAACATCTCTGAAGTGTGAAACGGTGTCATTACCCAAATCTTGAGCAAGTCTTAAGTTCCTAGAGTAAATAATTTGTTATCTCTTCTCTGGATCTATTCAAACAGGCAATTAGACCCAGTTAACAGATAAAATACATAGAAACACGAAATAAAGATTTTGCTGGAATTCTTCATTCATCGAATCCAAGCTTTGTCTAAACTGCCTGGAGACAGAATGTAAGACAGCGTCTCCATCCGTTGCTGAATCCTAAACCAGTTACATCAAAGCCACATGCTGTTCTCCCCTCCCTGGCCTGACCTCAGTGGCCGGACACTTACCAGTGTTCTTCCTATAACAAACAGCCCTGACTCTGTAGCATATGCTGCTTACAGTGGCCGGACACTTACCAGTGTTCTTCCTATAACAAACAGCCCTGACTCTGTAGCATATGCTGCTTACACTACACCATAGAAGCAGCGTGAAAATGCCTCTGCAGCGCCGCCCTTGGAGAAGTTGAGCCTTAAGCAGACATCTTATCCAAAAGGATCTCACCCACTTCCCCTATCCCAGATTAGGTCTTATCATCAGCTCAGCCACTCTCTTAACCTACTTCTGAGACAGGAACACTGGGGCATAAAGGATGATTGAGCAGTTCCCCCTCAAAAGCCCGAAAAGCACTTCTTTATTCTACAGCTACATTTTCTGAGAGTTTGAACAAGTTGACGCTCAAAACCGAGTGATCCCATTATGGAAACTTCAAAGGAATAAAGTGAACACCGTGGCTGCTTATATAAGCCACTATTCCGAAAGTTCAAATATTCCATCTAGAAGCCTGGATAGAACGTGCCTGTGCTGTTTGCATTTGCACGTGTGTGACTAGCCTTAAGAGAATTTCAACAGTGTGACTGACGGCTTCTAATTCCCATGCCCCCGTTGCCTCCTGTCGAATTTCTTCCTTCTAGGAGAAGTGCTACTCAACCACAAGTGTGTGTTCCAAGAAAGTCCAAGTAGATCCATTGCCCAGCTTTGTAACTTTCAGAGATTACTAGCAAGAATAGCAATTGCCAAGGGAGTCCTATGGCCAGCCCCATGAACTGGGTGATAGCTGGATCTCACATCATCTGTGAGAGCTCTCATATTTGCACACTTGATGGTACAGAAAGCAGCACCAGTTTAGAAATGAAGCTTCTCACCCACTAAGCACAGGAATTCTAGTGACCTATTTGGGTAGGGGAATAGTGAGGATTAAAAGCTTAATATTTATTGAGCATCTGTAGTGATCTATGTCCTGCTTAGAACACAGCAGAGGAGGCATAACGTCTCTGTCAATCAGGTTAATGAGGAATTGATTTTCCTGAAGCCTTTTAAAAACACAAAGTATGATGCCAGTGTTAAATACCAATCTTACTGGGAGTGGTGCTCACCTAGCTAGCTGCCTAATAAGGAAGTGAAAACATGGACAATCAATACCAAATCTATAACTACTTCCCAGGGCAGTGTTAGAACATTTTTTTTTCCTTCAGTAGCCTGTGCAAGCACTCCGGCTCTGGTTTTAACTACTGGGAGCAATAAGAAAAATCTCAGCTTTTTCTTTTCAGTAAATAGTCCCCAAGGGTTGGCAACTTCCTGAACTGAGGCCTGATCAAGTCATAATGCCCAAATAAACCTTGAAGGGATAAATAGTCCATGAAGCAAGCCAAAGTCACAGCTAGAGCCCTGCACAAAATACCTGTTGTGTTTTCTCAAGACAACTGAGCCATCTGGTGTCAGAAAGCTAACAGTCGGAGGAGCTCCTTTCTCTCTGCCTTCCTCCCAGGGCAAATCAGGCTTTCCCCAAAACGGCCCTTGATACAGCGGTAGCCAGCACCCTCTCTCAGGAACGCAGGCTCAAAATTAAGCTTCTGACTCCAAACACCCCAAAGTATGGCCCGAGAAGCACACAGGGGCACACCCTGTCACACGGGTGTGATTCAACACGTGCAAATCTGAGTCTATTACAGCCCAGGCGAAACACATATCCATATTAGCAACAAAACAAAAATCCCGAAAGATACCATCTATTGAGGAGTTAGTGTGCGCCGCACTTGGGATCAGACACCTTACCTACCACAGTTCCTCAAACCCTCCCAGCGATCCTTTAGAGTAGGTGTTCCTAGCGCGACCACTGTACAGGTGAAAAATGGATGGCCAGAGAGAAGGCTGATCAATGCTAACGACAGAGGGTGTCAAACTGCAAGCCCTCAGGCAGGCCGCCATCAGCCTTGAAAAATTATGTCTGTCTGTCCATATATGCCATGCTTCGTGGTGGGCAGAGCACACACGTCATCTTTTTAATTTTCTTTTAAGATTCATTTTAAAACCTTATGTGTATCTGTATCTGAGGGAGTGGGTTATGGGGATGTGAGTAAAAAAAAAAAAAAAATGCCTTTGAAGACCAAGAGAGGGAGTTAGAATCTCTGGAGCTAGAGTTGTGTTTGTATTCTGCTTGAGGGGGTGCTGGAAATCAAACTGCAAGAACTTTGCAAGAGTTAACCACTGAGCTATCTCCCCAGCCTCATGTGATGGTTGCTTCTACCGCCTTACCCAAAATGGATGCTCAGACAATATTACAGTTGAATTTTCTCTCGGTGTGACATGCACTAAGAATATACTGAAATCAATCAATCAGTCAGTACCTGTCTGAACCCATTAAAAGTCTGAATTATAATATTATCTAAGATATAAATTTTCTTGTTTTAGAAGAAAGGTAACTGGATCTACAGTAATGGAAGTAAACATTCTGATTAGCTAAAAATTATATTTTATCATTTCTTTCACTTTTGCAAAATATATGTATTTTACAGTGCCTGAAGATAGTTTATTCTTTTAAAATTAAAAGATCCTTATGAAATCTGACTTTTGCCAGAATTATGATAAATTTCAAATCAGTACTTTCCCGGTAAAACTGACATTAGCAAATACATATTTTATCTCTCGCTTTTTAAAAATATCTCATTTCTAAGGAGTGAAACTTATTCTATGCCATCATCTTATTTATTTTATATAATAAAGTATGGTTAACTGTTCCATAGAAGGGACACCTACTAAGAAACACTCCAAAACAGCGTTCTTACCCAGGCACTAGCTGGCCCATGCTAATCCTCCAGGTTTCTTCTGGGCAAGTGAAATCTAGAACTCTTTCGTGTAAGTGTCCATGGCTTTATGTATAAATTAATGGCTGAAAGTTTTATTAATAATTACAGAGAGAGTTATTGTTTTTAACAATAAGACATGCTAATCAAGAGAGAACCAACCATGGTACCTATCCAGAAAGGAAGAAACACAGAAAATAAATGTGTTTGTTTAATCATCCATCTGTCTCCGCGGAACTTTAGAAGTTCCAAGCTGTTGGCTCTGCTTTATTTCCAGTCTTCCTTTCTTCCTTCCCACAAACCCCAGTTTCCTCAACCAGGTTCTGGTTAAACCTTTGCTCAACCCACTTAGTTGCAAAGCAGAGTCTCCTTTTCAGCTTTATACTCAGCTGGGATAGCTTTTGCCGTTATTTGAAACCCAAAAATAATTTTTCCAGTATGAGATATTGTACCTAAGCCTCTTGTGTGCTCCGGGCATGCATTCTACCACTCAGCTGTATTATTAGCCCACCTTTAAGTTTATATTTTGAGGCCAGGGCCTCACCAGGGTGCTCAGGAGGACTGGATTCACAATCCTCCTGCCTCACCTCCCAAGCAATGGCAACTGCTGCCCTGCATCACCAGATCTTGTGCAAAAAGTTCTTACCTGCAACGCCTTGGTTGACTGTTAAAATGAAGAAGGTTGAGGTTAATAAGAACGCATTCCAACCAGATTCAGTCAAGATTCAGGCCCCCAAACTATGACGCAAGTTAGCAGAAAAGAATAAACATAACAAACCTAGGGGAAGGAGTCAGACAACTCCACAGGAAGCAGCTGCTTCAGGTCTACATTTGAAAAGCAAGTCCACATGTTCCTACTGTTACGTAGGAATGTCCCATGTGGAAGAAGCCAAGTGGAAGGCTTCAGGACTCTGTGTCAGTCAGAGAACAAAACAACCCCAGAGAGAGTCCTGTTGAGCCTTTTGTTCTATCTCTCTCATTTCCTCCTGGCAGAGGGGGTTATGGCAATTGGAGGGGAGGGGTAGGAGAAGTCTGCCAGCATGAGTCGGGTTTGAGAGAGGGAAATCTTGGAGATCACTGTCCTGGGAAACAATATGGGGCCTGCAAGATGGCTCATCAGGTAAAGGGGCTTGGTGCCAAGCCTGATGGACAGGGTTCAGTTCCTGGAACCCACATGGCAGGAGGTGAGAACAGAGCTACTGTCAGTTCTCTTCTGGCCTCCACATGCACACCGTGGCACGTGTGCACCTTCCTCAAGACTCACTAAGTAAATCATCCAGCATCATTATCTACAGTGGGTGGCATAAAGGGGTAAGAGACCCTAGGATCTAGCAAAGCGTGTAATTGAACAAACAAGGTATTCAGCTCTGGGTGGTAAGCAAGACACAGATGCAGCTGGCAGTCTCCTCCACACCGCTGTACCCTGAAGTGTTTCTCTCTGTCTGTCTGTTCCATCTCTGGTCTCTGGTCTCTGCAAAGTGCTCCACACCACACGCCAACACCAAAGCCCACACAGAATGCCACACCTTCTCTTTCTCAGCCACATATTTATACTCTCAGAGTCCTAAGCCACACCCCCTCTCCATGATGCACGTGGAAGGCCTTTACCAGCTGGCAAAAGCAAGACAATTAACAGCTGTGGCCAAATTATGGCCCAACTAAAATCCCATACTTGGGATTAAAACAAAAGCATATTTACACCACATACGAAGAAACCAAAACTTCCATTACACCCCTCCGTTTTCATCTTGTGGAGTTTTTCCTGCTCCTTCATCCCCATCCACAAACTCCTATAGCTTATAACACAGAGTTATACTTGATGATGAACTAGGCAGAAATTCTGAAATCTCCTTGGATATGAGTTACATAAGGAAGATGAGTTGTATTTGTTAGTTCAAAGCTATTCCTCCAGGAACAATCACAGTATATGATATACATATAAGACATTCCCTAAATGTTCATAAAATAGATGAGTCTATTTAGCAAGCCCATAGTTCCCAAGGAACAAGATGGAGAATATGGAGCATTTCACAGAGAAGGTGAGAATGAGCCAGACTAGGAGGAGAACGTGGATACTGGTGAGAGTGAAGCAGAAGACCCTTGTTTCACCTCATGTGGTTTCTCTTCCTTCGTTCCTATCCCCAGGACTCCCATAGCTTTATACCACAGTAGTGTGCTTGATAAAGAACTAGGCAGAAATACTAGAATGCAGATCCTGGAATGACACATAGTTACAGCCACCCCCCATTTGGCAACAGAGAAAACTCTATGCAATGGTTAACTGAGACAGGATCGATGAGCAGACCAAAGAAGCTTTCATGAAAAACCCATTAGTTCAACTATGCTAGTTATTCACAGGCAAATGGTCAGCGTTGTTGTTGCATTGATTATTAATTATTTAGAATACCACACTAGGATGAGTGGGCAGAAAAGCTTAGAAAGTGTTAGCATGATCCTTGGGCCTGGGTAAAGATATCCCATAGGCAACATCTTTTTATACTAGGATAATTGGAAATACACTTGAATAGAAACTGTCTAAAATTGACTAAATCCAGGAACAGGAAACGTATTATTCAGATAAGCGAGATGTCAAAGGGAATTCTAAGGTTTCTGGGTCCATTATTAGGAAGGTGTGTGCATGTATGTACAGGTGAAGGAAATATGTTGCCACATACAGGAGAGTATGTACACTACCTAAAACCAAATAGAACTTCCAGGATACAAAGCTGCTTCCTTGCTTGCCTGTCTCTAAATGAGACCTTCTGACTTTGGAGAGAAAAGATGTTTCCTTTGTAGCTAATGTAACTCTAGATGTGTAGTCCCTGGGGAATGGTATAGAAGTTGCTACAGGTCCCCAGGAATGAGACAATATATTAAATAGTGAGGAGAACAGCAGGATAGAAGTGCTATAAAGTTGTCCTGGAGAGTCCACAGCACCCTGTGATTGTCAGTTTTAGCATTTCTGTATGTGCATATCAAAGGATTTCATAGCAACAGCAGCAGCAGCTTCGTGCAGTAACTGTGGGCCAGACCCCGCAGTGGGTGTGTTCTTTCTTTTAGGTAATCTCATTTGTTTTTCTCAATAAATACATAAACTGAGTAGTGTTTTTTCAAAACTCACTGCTGAAACCCTAATCACAACAAAATGTTATTTGAAGACACAGCCCTTAAGGAGATAAATAAAGTTAAACAGATGCCAAGGGTGTATCCTTTATCCCATGGGATTAGTGCCCTTTTTAAGAAGAGTAAAGACCAAGGAGTCATCCATATAAAAGGAAACCACTTGAGAGAACAGTGAAAAGCTACCACCTTTCTAAATTAAATTTTTATTTTTATATTACTTACAGTTTATTCACTTTGTATCCCAGCTGTAGCCCCCTCCTTCATTCCCTCACAATCCCATCCTCTCTCCATCATCTCCTCCCATGCCCCTCTCCAAGTCCACTGATAGGGGAGGACCTCCTCCCCTTCCATCTGACCCTAGCCTATCAAGTCTCATCAGGACTGTCTGCATTGTCTTCCTCTGTGGCCTGGCAAGGCTGCTCCCCTCTCAAGCTACCATCTGCAAATCAAACAAAGAGACCAGCAAAGAAACCTTGATCTTGGGTTTGGGGCCAATGACTGTAAAGGAATGAATTTGTGTTGGCTAAGTCTGTGGCCTTTTGTTTGGGAAGTCCTAGCAGACGTATACAGGAGAGGCTCAGAGCTGAGTTTCCTGAGTTTAAATCCTCCTTAGCTTCTTTTTATCTTCCTTAGGAGGTTTTAAGGTTTTAGGAGGTAGAATTTACAAGTAATATTTAATGTATTTAAGGTGCGCGATGTGTTTGCTACATGGTCACACAGTACAGTGAGTGGCACAATTCAGTTAACATATCAATCATCTTTCCCTGCAGGTCTACCCCTCAGTGGGTTTCAGGTGTACAATATGGAGCTGTTAACCATAGTCTCCACTTGGGATATTAGCCTCCCTGAACTTACTCATCCCTGACAACCAAAAACACCTCTCTACTCCCTCTTTTTTGGCTTCTTAACCATGATGCTCTGTGGCTAACCTGAAGCAATATCAAATTTGCAACAAGATTACATTAATCCCCACACATTGCCTGGTGCATATGAAGACAAAATATCCTCAGTCTATGAAAACAGGAAGTCTGTGGTTCTACGTAATAAATCAGTAATGGGGCGATGGCCAATCTTGATTGTCAAGCTGGTAGAACTTAGAATCACCTAGGAGACAAAGCTGTGGGGGTGTCTGTGAGGGTGCTTTTAGGGGGGAGCTTAAGTGGAAAGAGAAGACTCCCCCTGAATATGAGCAGCCTAGCTCCACGGGCTAGGGTTCTGGGTGGGATAAAGTTGTGACTGCCAGCAATCATCCCTCAAAGCAGAGACAGTGTGATCACCTGCCCCGTGTTCCCACTGTCCTGTTTACCCTGTCGTGATGGAAAGTATCCTCTCCTAAAATGGGAACCACAATAAGCATCCCCTTCCCTCAGATGCTTCTGTCACAGCAAAAGGAAAAGCAACTAACACAGGAGTGAGATAGTGTTTTCTATGACAGCTCCAGAGAGGAAAAGATAGCTCTGCTTCCAGAGCTGCATAAAATCTATAAACACACACACACATCGCTCATAATAAAAGAAAACCCCATCAATAGATCCTGCCGGGGGTACAGAATCACAGGTTAACCTTATTCACAGGAATAAGTACCGACGTTTCCATCTTATATAGACCCTGATACTTACCAGTAGAGACCAAGGACAATCAAATGACTTATAAAAGTTTCAATAATTCCTGCAAATACTCCACAGAATTTTCCACATATACCTTTACCAACTGACTTTTTGCTAGTTTTTATTTTTGAGAATTTCACAGAATGCGTTTTGATCATATGCACCCCCAGTTCCTCCCAGCTCAACCCTACCTTCCAAATTTTGTGCCTTCATTTTTCAGCCCATCAAGTCCTATTTGTGCTGCCTATAGTCTTGGATATGTGGCCTTCAACTAGTATATGGCTGACTTACCAGGGGTTACACTCATCAGCTATCAATTGCCAATAGCCCCTTGGGTAGAAGTGAAGACTTTGTACCCATTTTTTTTTCTCCGTGCTGGGATTTAGTCTGGCTTACCCTTGCATGGGTCTTGTGCTATGAGTTCAGATGTGCACTGCCCTGTTGTGTCCAGAAGACATTATTTTCTTACAGTTGTCCATGACCTCTGGATCTTATCTTCTTTTGACCCCCTCTTCTACAATGAACCCTGAGCCTTAGAATGAGTGTTGTGATATAATGTCCTATTTAAAGCCGAACATTCTGAAAGCCTTTTACTCTCTGCTTCTTGGCCTGCTGTGAACTACTATATTAATCAAATCTATTGCAAACAGAAGCTTCTCTGATGAGAGCAGAGAGAAGCATTAATCTATTGACTATAGCAACAACATTTATAGTCTATTTAATACTGTGTCCATTTGGCAGACTAATAGTCATGGGTTCTTCCCTAGGGCCTATGATCTATCTAGCCATGGGTTCTTAGCCTGGTAATGGTTCCTGGTATGGGTTTCATCCTGTAGAGCCATATTTAGATACAAAAATGTTTGGTGACTCCAGTGATATTACTGCCACTATTGAACCAGCAGATACATCTTGCCAATCCAGACATTACTGTAGTTTCAGGATTCAGTTGGGTAAGGCTGAGGATCACTTTTATCCTTCAGAAGCATATACAGTATCTCTATCACTATAAAAGCTAGCTCATAAGTATGAAGCTTCCAGGTTAGTACCAGCTTGATTTCTCCATGTTCTAGACTCAAGTATTTGAAGTATTGTCTTCAGCAATAGGGACTTCCTGTCAAGTTCTGGAGAGCACCAAATACATTTGTAATGTTATTTGATTATAGCCTGTAATGTTTGAAAGTCTATAGGACCTTACTGGCCAACAACAAGAAAAGATAGCCCATTCCTGGATCTGAAATTTTTAATCATTAGGCTGTGGTTTCTAGTAGGACATTGTTGCCCTGTCATACACTAACTATTTTACCTCTCTCTATAGATAGATAGATAGATAGATAGATAGATAGATAGATAGATAGATAGATAGATAGATAGATAGATAGATAGATAGATATGTATATATACACACACTTCAATAGCAATAGGTTCCTATATTATATTACTCTTTTGAAATGTCTCTCCCTCTCCATGCTCTCTCCACCAACCCACCCTCCCACCCCACCCCAACTGAACCCTTCCTGTTCTATTATTCTCTGAAAGTTTATATATTTTACTAGAACAGTATGTTCTATCTTGGACGTAACCAAAGTTCAAGCTGATCTAATGACCAAAGAACTCAAAAGAAAAATCACCCCACTTCTGCCCATCATTTTAATCCTCTTTTCATGAAAATATAGTCCATGCAAGGGCAGATGGGAGCAGATGCCTTCAGCACCATTCAACCACTGGAAGGGATGGGGCACCAAGTTCCCAACAGATTTTCTTAAACAAAATAAATGCTCGTTTCCTTCCGCATTTTGCAATAGAGCCGTTTAACGATACAAAATTTTCCCCATTCACATTCAGCTGCCTGTACTTCATTACTGTCTGCAGATGCTTCCAGCCTCAGATCACAGAAGCTCTTTGTCACCCATGCACTCCTGCCCTTGAGCCTGATGGTAACTACGGGGGAGGGGTGAACATTCCCCTTGAATGACTGGGGAACTCGCCCCCACACCCAATCAGCCATCAAACTGAAGTCTGCCACCTGTTTCTCCCTCTTCCCTCCTACTGTCACTATGTTTGTTCAAGAGTCAGGCACTTCCTGCCTAGGCCATTGCCATAAGCAGTAGCTTGTTCTTTCTTCTGAATCTGGATTCTTCCTATGCCTCCAGCAGGATACCACCATTGCTGTGGACTCTAGGTGTGTGTGTGTGTGTGTGTGTGTGTGTGTGTGTGTGTGTGTGTGTATACAGGATCTCACTATGCAGCCCAGGCTAACCTCAAATTCATTTGTACCTTACAAATGAAGTCAGACATATGGTTTTACCCATCTTCTGCTCAGAAACTCAGGGGTTATACATACTGCCCACCAAATGGCATTCCCAATGACATTTCCTACTGCTATTTCGTGGATATCTCTCTTCTCTCTCTCTCTCTCTCCATCTACACTAGCCCTGTTGTCCTCACCAGGTGCCTTTTGTAATGTCCTGGGAAAGTGGTGAATCAACACATTAGACATGATCTCTGAGTTGTGTCATTTGCTAGCTAATTTTAAAAGGAATTTAAATACATAATAATACAACTAAAATATCAACCAGGACTATGTTAAGGACCCAGAACATTTATCAAAATAAGATAGGAAAAGGGTTATTAAGACAACCCTCTTTAGAATAGGAAGTCAGGAGCAAAGAATTGAAGAATCAGTTTGCCCTTGCTTCTTGAGCTGGGGAGACATGGGTTTGAGGGGTGTCAAGGAAAGTAGATGCAGAATTCAGAAATTAAAGAACAGAAGGAAGCCACCTTGTTAGGATGGCAACTACTTAGAGACCATTCTGCAAGCGCAAGGAGACAGGTTGTATGAAAATGGGCTGCCTGTGCTATCACAGATCCAGATAAACCAATGGTTAGTGCAGCTAACAGGAAAGCACCTGGAGCCAGCTAACTATCGGGAACTACGAACACTTCATGTGTATTCACCCAGACCTGCTGGGGACCCTAAGCCATTCCAAAGCCCTGAGGCATGCTCTCTCACCGTACACACTCTCCCACCCCACCCCCATATACACGTACTTATGTGCGCGCGCACACACACACACCAAGGGGTATTAGCATGAAGAGAAAGCAAAGTTAAGTGCTCACAGGCTCTGGGAGTTCAGACTGTACAAATGAACTGTTGTTAACTTTTGACCCTTTCTTACTCCCTGCCCCTGGCTCCTAACTACAAACAACTCCCAGACTTACAGCTACAACACAACTAAGGGATTGGAATGGAGGAGGAAAGGAGATCCTTTGAGAAGATAGTAGACTTCTCCAAGCAAAGAAAACAGAGTTAGAAAGGTCCTTGGCATTGTATTAAATGTTCTTCATTGTAAAAAATGTTCTTCAAAATTTGGCTGGAACATAATGAGTGCTTGAGGCAAAGGGAGACCAAGGAGATTGGCAGGGGGTGGGTGATTATAGAAACTTTCTAAATGTGATGCAAAGTCATTGATGGGTTTTAAGTCAACCATGGAACCTTCCTCCTCGGATCTTAAGATGAGCTGCACACTATCCAGTTCGGACTCACCAGCCATGCAGGTCCTCATCTCCCACCTGGCCTCTCAGTATGAAGCTGAGATCTCAGCATTTTTAGTATTACAGGGAATGGTGTTGATGGAAGTCATCACGTATAGCAATGTGTACACGCCCAATGCACAGTACAGAAAAGATTCTCTTCACCCAAAAGCACACAATGTACTTTGTAGTTGTTACTATTTCACTCAGGGAGAAATTAGAGTGATTTTTTTTGCTCGAATATGTTTTTATTTAAGCCAACAAAAAGAGCAAAATTGGTGGCTTATTTGATGACTCCTGTCAGCACTGCTACCTGCAATAACTCTCATTCCTACAAATAGCACAGGGACTGCCGGGAAAGGCCTACTTATTAAGTAGAGGTGACCCAGTAGGAGAGTGACTTTGACATCAGGAGCAGGATTATTCCCAATTCTTGGGTTTGCCAACTAAGTATCTTTGAATATGAAGTCTGAGGAGCTAGGGCAGTTGCTCTCAACCTGTGGGTTGTGATCCCTTTGGGATCAACCCTTTCACAGGAATTCCTTAAGATCATAAGAAAGCACATACATCATGATTTGTAACAGCACCAAAATTACAGTTACAAAGTAGCAGCAAAAAAAAATGTTATGGTTGGGGGTCACCACAGCTGGAGGAACTGTATTAAAGGGTCACAGCATTAGGGATGTAGCGCCTAGGGCTAGGGAAATGAATCAGGTAGTATATCTTTGTCACATAAGCATGAGGATTTGAGCTTGCATTCATAGCACCCACATAGAAGCCTAGTGTGACAATATGTGTCTTTAACCCCAGAGTAGCAGTGAGCAGAGACACGCTTATCTTTGGAGCTCACTGATAAGCCAGCCTAACTATTTGATGAGTTTTAGGTCAGTGATAAAGCCTATCTCAAAAACATAAGGATGAGAATGATTGAAGCAGATAAACAATGTTGACTTCTGGCCTGCACATGTATGCACACATACGCATATACCCACACAACCACATAAGTACACTATACTACACACACACATATGTGGAGCTTAACCAGCCTGGGCCTTCCTATTCTCATCTACACAACAGCAGTGCTGCCCACAATGGACGTGGGTCTAACCAATCACTGTTCTTCCTGGTGATCACACAGGCCTGGAAGAGGCTTTGTGCCTGGCTGCAGCACCGCCTCTACTGTTTGGAGCCTATGAAAGCAGTGTTTGCTGTGCCCGTCACAATACCAAATACCATGCTCTCAAGTATCAAAATCTGAAAGATTAAAATCCTCAAGACCCAGTATCCCTAAAGATCGAACGCTGAAAAATCACCCTCCCTAATTAAAATTCTGAATGCTGAAAAATCCCCAAAACAAAAACAGATGTAAAAGGAATAAAAAGGCTTTTATTTTATGAAAGAGATTGGTGTTGTTTGTATACATGATAGATACAAGGTTATTCAATTCTGGGATTACTCAATTGCCTCCACACTAGTGACTCTCAACCTTCCTAGTGCTACAACACTTTAAGACTGTTCCTTGTGTTGTGGTGACACCCAACCATAAAATTATTTTTGTGCTGCTTCATAACCATAACTTGATACTGTTATGAATCATAATGTAAATATCTGTGTTTTCCAATGGTCCTAGGTAACCCCTGTGAAAGGGTCATTTGACCCTCCCAAAGGAGTTACAACCCATAGTTTGAGAACCTCTGCCCTACACCTTCATAGCTATCCATGTTTGCTCCAAAAATGCCCTTTATGAGAAAATTAAAAACAAACCAATGTCAGGTGTAATGACACATGCATTTAATCCCAGCACTTGGGCGGCAGAATCAGGCATAATTCTGTGAGTTTGAGACCAGCTTGGTCTATGGGGTGAGTTTCAGAACAGCCAGAGCTGCATAGTGAGAACCTGTCCGGAAAAAAAAAATCAAAAAGGAAAAACCAAGAGAGAAAGAAAGAACAGAGAAAGGAAGGGGGAAATAAAGAGAGAAAGAAGAAAGCAGAAAAGAGAGAATGAAAAGAAAAGAAAACCATAAATTCAAGAGTGTTTCCAAACCAAAGACAGGGAAGGAGAATTTCCCCATGTTCAGAACAGTCAATAGTGATCTATATTTGGTTAGTGACTTCATTGTCAAAAAAATAAAACACAGACTTTCTACATTTACCTCTCACCTAACAGAAAAACAAGTAGAGCACGTTTCCCTTTGGCTAACAGATGGCATTTTCTCTATTGGTTTTATTAAGTACACACAATCCATGCCGCTGTTGGATCCGAAAACTCAAGAGGATATCCACTTCTTATTGCATTCATGGCTGGAGAAAGCAAAGCGCTTGGTAAATGCTTATATGAAATTTATGCCGACTGCGCTGACAAAAAAAAAAAAAAAAACCAATAGATTTCAATTGAATCCCCAAATCACAATGAGAGATTTGTTACTAGGGCTTTCAAGGGTGACATTTTAAGTTGCTATCAACAAAGCGGTTTTTCCCCCATTCAGCCCAATACATCCGGTAAGAAGAGTCAAACAAGTGCATGGATTGCTGCACAATACACGGATGACAAAAATGTTCTTTTTAAAATGTATCTTCCAGCTGATGAAGCTCCAGAAGCTTCTATGGAATTAAAGTAGCATTTGTCTGGAGAGCAAAAGTACTGACTAGATGCAAAGTAATTACATGCACAGTGGGGTGAGGAGATACTTCCACAAGGGTGTTGTCATCCAATCACCGACATTGTTTCCGTAAAATCTGTGGTCTGTATATGAGTGCATGCGGAATGATTTCCCATGTACCGAAAATAACATCAAAGCACAGTACAGACGATGGAGGCGTTTAATAGGAAATGCTCACAGTATATCAAGTTGCAGAAGAATTTCCAAAGCACCCTCACCATGAAATAAATGACGAAGAGAATACGACCATACTCACCAAGAAAAGACATGCTCTAAAACACAAAGAATAGCTAGTTGTTAAAAGGCCAGGCTTCAAAACACAGTTAATGGTCATAGACACCATCCAACTATTATTAACTACCCCCATATAAATGCTTGTAATCAATCCATAAAATATCCTTTTGCATCGGGTGATGGTAAACTTCATGGTCAACCGGACCCAGAATCACCTGGCAGATGAGAAGGCAGACCTCAAGCTATGGCATTTCCAGAGACAATCAGCTGAGGGAGGAATACGGGTGACACTGTCCCATGGCCTTGGATCCTTGGGGGCAGAATAAAAGGGAGAAAAGAAGAGAGGCCCAGAGCGTCCTCATCCCCCTAGTGCTTCCTGGCTCATCGGCTTGGAAACTGAGCTGCCCTACCATGCCTTCCCAGCCACGGTGGAGTAAATCTTCTGAAACGGAGGGCAAAATAAATCTTTTCTCCCTTACATTGTCTCTGTTGGATATTTTTATCACCATAATGAGAAAGTTTGAGGTTTTTTTTTCCTCGCTCGTTTAAATTGTCAGCATTATTTTTCACAATTCACTTTGCCATGAATTTCATCATTGCATCTTTCCCAGTACTGGATGTATACATTGTGTAAGGAGTCTTGGGGGTTTCTAATTAGCTCTTTTCGCTTTTTTTATTCTTTTTTTATTTTTTGAGAAAATGACTCTGAAAAAAAAGTACAATTATCACAAGGTTAATTCTGGAAACACTGTGTATATTCACAAACATGTTAACATTTTCTCAATAAATGAAGAGATGTCCTTTTACATACTCAAGAAAGATAAAAGTTTCTGAGGATCTTAGCTTTTTGAACAACTGCTTATGGGGTGCCGATCCAAATGGATTTTGACTCATCCAAAGTATCTTCAGTCATGGTGTTTCAGGTGACCACGGTTATAAAACGAAGTGCACATAGTTACCAGCCACTGGGATATGTGTGTGTGGATCTTACTTTTGACCCGTTGGTTTATTTTAAAAGTTCATTCTAGTAATAGCTGGTGTACCTAACTTGTGTATCTGTGAAACTGTCATTTATATACCTGCATTTTTATGCTTGCAAGATTATCTATTATTTCACATTTTATTGTGACACAGTCTCTGAAATATCCAATTACCTTTTTGTTATTCACCCCCTCTTGTAAACCTGTAAGTAGATACCTACAAAAATCTTTTTAAGATTTTAGTGTATGTGTGAGTGTGTTTCAGTGGTGTGTGTGTGTGTTTCAGTGTGTGTTGTGTGGTATGCATATGTGTGAGAATGTGTATATCAATGTGTGTGTGTGTGTCAGGCTGTGTATGTGTGTGAAAGAGTGTGTGAGTGTATGTGTGTGAATGTGTGAGTGTGTGTGTATATGAGTGTAGTGTGTGTGTGTGTGTATGTAGGCATGCATGTACTACAGCACCCATGTGGAGGTCAGAGGACAATTGTCATTGCCCTTTGGGTGCTGTAGATTGAATTCAGGTCACCAGGCTTGCATGGCAAGCACCTTCACTCATTGACACATCTTATCAGATCATCTTCTGTTACATATATATATATATATATATATATTCTTCAGATTTTGAGATTTTTTTTCCACACTTTCAGAGATTTGATCTTTTGGGATTTCAACATTTGTGATTACAGCATTTCAGGACTGTGTTTCTTGGGACTGTGGCCCAAATCTCTCTGCCATGGGGTCTTCTGACATCCCTGAGCCTTCTCGCCTTTAAGGACCTGTCTGTAGAATGAATAACACCTGTAAGACAGTCACACGCAGAAGACAGCAGTAAACCACAGTGCTTCTCACAGGGCAGGTCTTCTGCCATGACACTCATTAGTTTAAAATTGCTCAAGTGTCAGAATAACTTTGCACTTACCGTAAGAATACCTTGAAGGGAGAGTAACGTTGCATACCATGCAGCCTCAGTGACAGCAGGGAGCATCCCTGTCCTCTTCCTATTGTGACACCACCAGGTGAGTGACAGAGACATCAGACTTCCACGGGGCAAAAGGTACTCCTGGATTTGTTCTCTTCCCACCCCAGGACTTGCTTCTTTATAGTGGAATGATTTAGCTGATCAATAAATGTGGGAGAAAGAATGGGATCAGTTATCCCATCCCACCCTCCCTTGAGATAGGTTCCTCTTGCTTTCTCACACAGTGAATTTGCTGAGTTCTGTCCCAGTTATATCAACAATTACAACAGCCAATCAGCACATACAGAGTTCTTATGACAGGCAATGACATATCAAATTCATTTAAGTCATGTTAAAGTCATTTAATTCTCACAATAACACACCATGTAATTACATTTATTATTTGTAATTATATTATCTCTGTTTCACAGGTAATGAAACAGTGGTTTAGAGAAATCAAATAACTTGTCCAAGGTCACAGTGTCATAGCTAAGGTTCAGAGCAGTCTTAAGATTCGGTCTTAAGATTCAGACTGGTCTTAAGATTCAGTCTTAAGATTCATATTCAGTCTGGTTCCAATGACCTTGCTTGAAACCACCTTGCCATATTGTCTCTTGCAATTTTGCAAGTGGGAAATGAAGATTTCAGGGATAATGTCAAGCAGGGGGATGTTTCAGAGATCTGTTCTGGGTCTGGGTTAAACCATGTTCAACTCAGTCATGAACGGCTGGAGAATTCAGGTCATGATCTTCCACTGCCTTCTGAAGCCTGGAAGAAGGATAAAGGCACAGGATGATGCATTATTTATGTGTGCCAAGGCTATCTGGTAGACCTACATGAAAGGAGAGTCAGCTGCCTACCACACACTCGCCATTATTCTAATTTATTCATATTCAATACCAGAGGCAGCACAGTACAGAAAGAACAAGATGATGGGTAACTAGGAAAACTATATGATGTGCCTTAGGAAAAAATTTTAACAGCAAGAGTACATATCTACATAGTACCAGACAGTACTCTGAGATATTTTTGCCCTATCATCTCATTTAATCCACAGTACACCCCCAAAGCAAAGCACTACTGTTATTGAACCCAATGAAAGAAAGAAACTAAGTAGCATGCCCAGAGATGTACCTATGTATCCATGATGTTGAAAAGGGAAGCCATGCATGCTGATCCTTAATTGTTAAGGTTGGTCCCATGCTCTTAACTATTCACTCCACCAGAGGAAAAAAGATAGAGGTAAAAAGAAAAAAGAAGAAAGAAAGCAGGCAAAAGCTTTAGAATGGGGTGCGAATCTAAATCCAAGCTCTGGCTTTATTAGTAATAAGACACATGTTGCATCTAATTTCTGAATCTCCATTTGCTCTTGTATCGAGCAGGATGAGTTCTCTAGCAGGATGCTGTTGAGAATTAGGTACCAGTATATTTGCAAAGTACCCAAGACAGTTGAGAAAACATTCAGTGCCATCTCCTCTCCAGCACCCAAACATAGGTAGGCAAAGTTGTCCAAAACCATACTTGAACCTTCCAGAAAGCCTTTGACTTATTAAGCTGAATGTGACACAGAAAGAGAATTATAACCTAAGGCAAGACTCACAGTGAGAGAAGGGTGTCTCCTAGGCTGCTGAAAACAGAGAACAGCATGGTTTCTGAACCTGGGAGGGTTGTGGATCTTACAAACTAAATGAGAAGCTGCCACATGAGGGCAAAGGGTAACAGCCCCTTAACTCAAAAGCCTTTTACTATCACCCTCATCAAACTTAGTCCCAATATTTAGAGTTTGCCTTCTTCCTCTAGCACTGTGGGAAGTTAAAAATATCTGTTCCAATAAGGGTTCATTGAAGGACATCCTAGACCAACAGCCGGAGGGTTGACCTCAGCTATAGGCTGCCTGTGAATTGCTGCCTAAACTGCTATTGTTTTCTCATAACAAAATAGAGAACCTAAGGAGCTGTTTTATATTCCAAATACCTAAAGATGATAATCCATCAAAGGAGTGTGTTTGTTCTGGAACTAAGACGGGGCTGGAGAAGCCTGCAGAATTAATCACCTGAGACAATAATTCACCTATTTATTTCTTGATGAATTTACAATGACAACATGTACTTGTTTCCACCCCTACCTACCTACTTACATGCATGCTTGCTTGCACACACACACACACACACGCGCGCGCGCCTCCCTAACACATATATACACACCTCCCAAAACACACACACACCTATACCCACACAGCTACACACACCTACCTATATACACACACTCCTTACCTACACACACACACACAAACCCCACACAAATATAGAGTTTCATCGGAATTGTGAACCAAAAAGTTGATCAGTGACAAATTGTCTACTTATGAGACTCTACACCAAATGCTGAGAGGTGTGACCATGCTCAGTAGGTCATATTGCTGTCATTCTTGGTCATGAGCCAATAGGAAGCCAAGAGAAATAATTTGTTCACGGTGCAGAAGTAGTAAACCTTGCTCCCAAAGCCGGGGGAGAGCCAGCTGTAAGCAAGAGCTGTTCTTTGTTTGAACCACAAAGATCAGGATGGTATCCAGTGGGGGGTGGGGGAGCTCATGCAGAGAGTGTAAAGTAGGATCTTGTTGAGTTAGTACTTTGAAAATGATAGGTGAGAGATTATAAATGCAACAAAGCAGAGGCTAAATGGAGAGATGGAGGAAGCGAATGAGAACATGGAAAGAGAAGGAGTAGGCGGGAGTAAATTGGAAAAAATTCAGCAAGTAGAAAGTCAGGGAGCAACTGCTGAATCCATGCACAAATTCCAAGCCCCTCCCCTCCATTACCATACCCTGCAGAAGCTGACTTACTTGGGATAAGGGACCCCAAATAAATCTGGGACCTTTATTCTCCAGGCATCTGACCTAAGCTTGAAAGTGAGAATGTGTATGAGTAAAACATGGATATTTCATTTGTTCAACAAATATTTCAACTCTCATGGCAGTTAGTGAGCTAGGACTTGGCCACACAGCATTGTGCAAATGGTGATGGGAAATGACAGACAGGCCAAATGTAAAACATACTGTCATGCAGACCCAGGAAAGAGCTAAGGACTAGCAGGGCCGGCATAGCTGGGACAGAATGAGCAAGAAGTAGATAAGGCCAGAGGTGTGGAGGGATAAGGAAGCCTGAGGCCACTGTGAGAACTTTGGCTCTATTCTGAATGAGAAAGGCTTCAGATGGATGGAGGGCTGACATAAAGAGAATTAAATTTGGTCAGCATCATTTTAGCTGTTAAGTTGAAAATGAAGTTAGGTGGTACAAAAGAGAATAGGCAGTCTAAAGTTGATAGGGACCCAGGGGAATATACTGGGGGCGGGGGAGGGGTGCTTGAACCAGGGCATTGGCAGAGAGGGATAACATGAGTGGAAAGGGTTCAACTCCCAGGAAGCCTTCAAGTCTGAGCACATGGAGCTGAGTGGCATTTGATTTTTCACTCCTATTTCTTTGCTTTATGGCGTGTACATTGGGGTGCTATCAGAAGACTATATACAAGAAAAAGAATTCCTCTTCATATTTAAACCAATTTTATGGGGGTGATTGGGTTTTTCCTTCATTAATTTATTTATTTGTTCATTTTACATCCCAATCAAAACCCCACTCCCTCTTTTCCTCCCAGCCCTACCCTCCCACCCACTTCCCCCTTACCTCCTTTTCCCACCCCTTGGCTACCAACCCACTCTGCACATCAAGTAGAATCATAACTAGTGCCTCCTCTTTCACTGAGGTAAGACAAGACAGCCCTGCTAGGGAAATGGGATCCAGAGGGAAGCAACAGAGTCCAGAGTCAGAGACAGCCCCCATTTCAATTGTTAGGGGATCCACCTGAGGACCAAGCAGCCCATCGGCTTCATATTGGCCTACAACCAGTCCATGCATGCTCTTTGGTTAGTGGTTCAGCCTCTATGAGCCCCCTTGGGCCCAGGTTACTTGGCTATGTAGGCCTCCATGTGGTTTCCACGACCCCTCCAGCTCCCTCAGTCCTTCTCCTTTCTCCTCCACAGACTCCCTGGTTTCTGCCTAATGTTTACCTGTGGGTCTCTGCACCTGTTTCCATTATCTACTGGAAGAAACCTCTCAGATGACAGTTATTCTAGGCTCCTGTCTGCAAGGATAGCAGAGTATCATTAATAGTATCATGGGTTGGGTCTCTCCCATGGGCAAGGTCTGAGGCTGGGCCAGTCATTGGTTGGCCATTCTCTCAATCTCTGCTCCATCTTTTATCCCTGAGCATCTTGTAGGATGAAATTTTGACAGAGGGTTTTGCTAGTGGGTTGGTGTCTCCCTCCCTCCTTTGGAAGTCCTGCCTAGCTACAGGAAGTGGCCACTTCAGTTTCAGCATCCCCACTCCTAGGAGTCTCCCCTAGGGTTACCCCCATGTCTCCCCAGGAGCCTCCCATCCCAGGTCTCTAGCTTGCCCCAGAGATGCTCCAACACCAATTTTCCTTCTTGTTCCCAGCCCTCTCACTCCCCATTCCCCACTCTCCCAACACCTGATCCCCACTCCTGTTTCGGTCTCCACGCCCCTCCCTCATCCAGCTGCCTCCCTCAATCTGCTTTTCCAATGTTTATTTTCTTTTCCCTTCTGAGTGGCATTCAAGCATTTTCCCTTGAACCCTCTTTGTTACTTAGTTTCTTTGGGTGGATTGGTTGTAGAATGGTTAACCTGTACTTTAGGACTAATATCCACTTATGAGTGAGTACATATCATGTGTGTCCTTTGGGGTCAGGGTTATCTCATTCAGGATGATCTTTTCTAGTTCTATCCATCTGCCTGCAAATTTCATGATTTTCTTGTTTTTAATAGCTGAGAAGTATTCCACTGTGTAAATGTACCACATTTTCTTTATCGATTATTCAGTTGAGGGACATCTGGGTTGTTTCCAGTTTCTGGCTATTATGATTAAAGCTGCTACAAACATATCTGAGAAAAATTCCTTGTGGTTTGGTGAATCATATTTTGGGGATATGCCCAACACTAGTATCGTTGAGTCTTGAGGTAGAACTATTCTCAATTTTCTGAAAAACCACCCAATTGAATTCCATAGTGGTTGTACAAGTTTTCACTCCCACCAGCAGTGTTCACTTTGCTGCGATCCTCTCCAGAATGTGCTGTCACTTGAGTTCTTGATCTTAGCCATTCTGAAGGGTGGAAGATAGAATATCAGAGTTGTTTTGGTTTGCATTTCCCTGATGACTAAGGACATTTCTTTAAATGCTTCTTGGCCATTCGATATTCCTCTGCCGAGAATTCTCCATTTAGCTCTGTACCCCATTTTTAATTGGGTTATTTGGTTTGTTGGTGTTTAATTTCTTTTTTTTTAGTTTAAGTGGTTTATTTTTTTTAATTAATTTATTTATTTTTATATCAATCACAGGTTAGGTACTTTGCATCCCAGGCATAGCCTCCTCCCTTATTCCCTCCCACCCTCCCACTCCCTCCCTCATCTCCCTCCTCCCCGCCCCTTCCAAGTCCACCAACAGGGGAGGACCTCCTCCCCTTCCATCCAACCCCAGCTCATCCTGTCTCC